>CM047948.1:1200000-1800000 GCA_026184415.1 Trichothecium roseum
CCCGACCCTTCGCATGGGCGCCCCCAAATTACCCAGACCAAGATAGTCGAGCTTTGGGAACAGAGGAATATTCCCTCCATCATGACCGATAATAACTTCCGGTGAGCACATACTTCATCGTCGTCATTTTCTTCCGGCCCCTCTACTCACAATTACCAGCTTCAAGAGTGAGATCCTTGTCGAATCCAAACGCTTCTACCGGGACGATTTGGAGTACTCCTTGAAGCGCAGCTACTGGCTATCGCCCTTGCAGAACTATAGCACAGTGAACCCGCAGTTGGAGCCACGGATACCTCCCACCGCGCTCCCATCATGGGAACAGCTGGTACCCGTCGACCCTGAAAATCGATGGGTCCTCAATGCGACCCTGCATGTACTCCAAGACAATAAGCCAGACGAGTTCAAAAAGGCCCAAGAAAGATTGATCGGAGTGCAAAAGGAGTTGGAGCGTGCCTTTGAGTTCAAGGCCCTCGACCGCCGAGTCTTCGACACCAGGCTTCCTCAGCGACCCCAGGGTGTACAGACGCTGGGGAACAAGATCACAGTCGGCAGATAAAATCACTTAAAGGTTATTCGCAATATGGGTAAAGGTAGGTGGCATCCTTCGGTCTAAATGAGATGAAGCCCTCGGCAATTTACCCTAAGCACATGGCACTAAATCAGCCAGTCGAAGCTCTGTCAACAAAAAGTCTACCGCTATTCGCATATCGTAGTCTACTATAAAAGCAAATCCAAGCGCCAACGAGCGCACGCGTCCAAAACTTCTTACATGAGGAACGAGGCAGCAACAGATATTTACACGTCAAGGATGTCCTCGAGTTTATGGTCGATTTGGATCATTCAAGCTTCTCCTGAATAGTTTCAAGAGGGTGCCCTCAAGCTCGTTCAGCGCGTCATCCAGAGGAGGGGGGGGGGGGGGGGGGAGTAAACGAAGAGGTTCTCGCACGGATCTGGTCGAGAACGGCACCGATAGCAGGGGACAGTTCCATTACTGCAGACCTCGAGGACCTCTTTTTGTATCAGTCGTCAGCTTCTTTGCGCCCCTGCCCTTCTTTGAGCCACGGGGCAAACCTCACGGTCAGTAAGGCCCAGACATGACGGGAAGGGCCACGGCGTCTCCGGCAAAGGTGGCGAGCTTCATTTTTTGCAGCGGTTGACGAATAGGGATAAATGGTAAGAGAGTAGATTTGGGTTTATCAAACGTGCGCGCGTGTATAGTGTGCGTGAAGAGCAGTTGCCTGATGAGTTTACGAGAGATTATAAACATGTACGAAAGTCTCGATGCAAAGAGGCGAAGCCCCCCCCCTACTTTTATACCTTTGATACCATGTGCTACGCCATAATAGATAAAACAACATGCGCCTTGGACGATCCGAAACCGCTTCAGCCACAACTAACCCGCGGATATATATATATACTCCGTATACGCTCGTAGGATGGAAGAGTTCACAAACGTGCCCCGTCAGCTTCCGGGATGCGAAGCCATCCGAGAGGCACAGCACAAGCACGAGGGCTTTCCTCACAACAGCAGGAATCATTTTCTTATCTCTCCCTCTCTCGCTCCCTCCGTTCCTTTCTCTCTCTCTTCCCCTTCCCCAAAGGGCCTACAATAAAAAAACCATAAAACCCCACTTACTCAGCACCCAAAGACAATCTTCTTTCCTCATTTCACAAGCCAACGAAAAAAAAGAGCAAAAGAAAGATATAAAACAAAAATGATGCCATCCGTCATCGATATATTCTACCCCTGGTGCTACTTCATCTTCGCGTGGTGGTTCATGTTCTCCTTTCTGTACACCTTTTCCTGGCTCTGGGAGCAGCTCGACGGTTCTCCCCTCCTCGGCGCCAAGGAGCCGGAGAGCCGGAGTTGAAACCCGGAGTCTCTTCGCCGTCCGCCTCCTCCTCCTCCTCCGTTCGGTCCCCCTGGCCCCCCTGCCTAGGTGATAACCATCAACTGCATCCACATAATTACGCGAGCGGCAGAGGTCACACAACGACGCGCGACACGGACACGACCAGCTCAGGATGCCGAGCAGAAAGAAAGAAGGGCGAGAAGGGAAGAAAGTACAGAGCAAGTGTTTGTTTGAAGCCGAGCGCCTATTCCCCAAGGTTTTCCTTCCATCACCCGGCCTCGCAGCGGTCCTGTCCATTACCTCATCCCGGGACCCCGAGGTGCAGCAGACATGGTAGGTTTCACAAGAACCTAGTACTAGGAGAAACGTCTTTCCATTTTTTTGATAGTACAAAATCTAGAAATGGGAGATTGGTCAAGATCGCCCCAACCAAAAAAAAAAAAAAAGGAACAAAACGCCACAAATCTATACCTTGCAAGCAATGCCTCCTTCAAGAAAAACCCAGTCTTTGTTGAAACACGTAACCCAGCCAAAGCCCCCCCCCTTTTACCCAACGTCACTCGCCGTCGGCGCTCATTTATCTCGGCCCAGCCGCTCCTCATCGTCGGCCATGAGCTCGTACGCCGGCCGGAACCCATCCCCCTTGCCCTGCTCCTTCTTGAGGTGGGGGTTGGGGTGAGTATCTTTCACCCCTCCCAGACTAGTATATCCCTTGAGTGGCCGGTTAGTGTGATTCCTTGTCTGAGTTTCGAGAACAATAAGCCTTACAAGGTCATACAGCGGGCAGTAAGGCACACCTATGCGCCGAATGAACTGCAAAATGTCAGTATTTTCCACCGCACAGCCTCATATTTACCCCTGAAGCAATCTCCTTGCGCTTTCCTTTCTTTCGGAGAACTTTGCAGTCATAACTCACAGCCCAAATTTCGGCTGCGTGAATTGTGTCAGTCACTCTGCTCGTTTGCCTTCAGGCCTGTCCCCAACTCACCATAATGCCAGTCGATGACGGGATGTATCCGCATAAAGTCCGGCCACCCGTGATCCGTCCGGTCAGAGTGTGTCAGCTTCTCCCCGTGAGGGTCCGTCCTCCTCGTTCCCACAAAGATGGCCTGCACCTTCGGCCGATCCGCCAGGTAGGCTTCCAGCCCCTGTCTCATCGGCAACACGTATCGCAACACTTCGAGATGGTAGTCCTTAGACGACGAAGCCACAAACTCATCAACCTCTGGGAAGGGATCCGGAGGCACAATGTAAACGGCTTGCAGCTCGGCGGGGAATTGCGGCGAGGACCCGTTTGTTGTTGTCGAGGAAGGCCGGGGAGGAGAGGGATATCGTCGTGCTAGGCCCGCAAGTATCATTATGAGGAGGACAAGACCTGTCTTCGCAATTAGCAGGCTTAAAGAAGAAAATCTCGATATCAATGCTTAGAGGCGCATGAAGTTGGACCGAACCATGCCAAATAAAATGCTCCCGCACCACCACTACCAAGAGTAGACATACAATCTTTACCGCCGTTATAGGATATCGAAATCTGTTCAAATCTATACCTCCCATCAGCAAAGCTGCCCACGTGCAATAAATATCCCCAAGGATGGGGAGGGGACAGTTGGCGTACTGATATTTGGCCAGCACCTCCTCCACGACCTGCATTGAGATCCTCAATTGTCTCTGGACACCTTTCAGCATCTCGGACCCAGGATCCTCCTCCGCCAGGAAAGCATCCACCCTGTCTCTCAGATCTACGCAGGCATCGTATAGCGAACGGGATCCTGGAGTCGTTGTGTCGCGCTTGGCGGGGTACTTGTCCGCACCCGCTTCCTGCGTCATCGTCGATTTCGCCTCTGCTCGGGAAACAAACAATGTTTGGGTGGTACGAGAAAAAACAAAGCCAGCGCTGCGCAGTGGATATATTAAGTCTGTTATGAAAAGGAATCAAAGTTCGGTCTCCTACTAGTCATTCTGCCAAACCCAGCCCCCCGACCTTCTCTCGGCCTTGCCGCGGAGGCGGGTCGTCCTTGCGAACCTCGGGAGGTGTTTTTGCGGGCAGCGGTCCAGGTGGGGTAGGCGTTGCACCATTAACCCAGTTATGTAATCTCAGGCTTCCGTCGATATCGGAGCCTTTCCACGAACCCGTACAAACACACGTGGATAAAATCTAGTAGTGTTTCAACAAAGTCATAGTAATGATTCGTGGCAAGTCAAAAAGTTTTTGCTCCTGATAAGAGATGTATATTGAAGCTCAGTAGTCCGTAGCTAGAATGGTTCCTTTCGCTTAGAGATGAGGCCACACACACACATCTCTCAGTTTTCGAACCCTTCAACTCCTTAAATCATCCAAAGGAACGACGCGAAGTTGGGTATCTAAAGATAAACGCCTTGGCCACAGCGGTGGCTATATGCTTCTGTAGCTCTAAAAGTATTTTTCCCTCCGGCCGAACCCGGCCTAAACGCCGTTACCATCTATTTGTCCTTTTTCCCAATATTTTTGTGCGCATGTAAATGTAAAGGTAAAATGACTTCTGGTTGTTGAGTCGTAAATAACCAGGAGTCGGGTATCGAAAATAATTAGCGGAGTCAGGATGGAATCCAATCACTCCAGGTGCCAAGGTCTTTTACCTCTTCAGGCTGACCTTTTCGACCAAGTTCTTCCAGAGCTTGGCGCCATACTTCTCCTCGCTCTGGGAGCGCTCCATAGTAGCAACTCGGTGCATGGGGCCCACAATATCCTCATCACCGAGAGATGGGAATTTACCATCGCCGTCCATCATATGGGGCACGGCGTTCGGGACGCGGGAGTTGAGGCGCTCCCATTGCGCATCAGCAAAATCGTCGTTAGGCACTCTGCCCGTCGATACTCCCGTAGCGCTGCCGGAGCGCATGCGCCCACGACCGCGGCTGCGACTCCGAGATTCAACGGTAGACTTGCGCGCAGATGGCCGCACAGAGCCTGTCTGCTTGACCAGGCCATCGTATAATTCTTGCCAACGCCCATCGATCTCGGCCCACTTTGCCTCGGTCAAAGAGTAAGTCTTGCTCGTTTGTCCATAGTTCTCCCCTACGCGCACAAGGTGCTTCGTATAGTTGGCTCGGGCCAGCTCCCAGTCGTTGCAGAACTTGGCGAAGGCATCACTATCCAAAGCACCCATCTCGTATGGTTGGGGAATGATGTTGAAGTTGGCATGCCCCAGTCTATCCGACCACTCGTCGTGGTCCTGAAGAAGTCCTGGTGGAGGGGGGGGAAGGTCCATGCCATTCAGTACGTGCCTCAATGATGAGTTAGAAGGCCTAGTACCAAGGGATGGCCTTGGTGTGTATGCCGGTGTCTGAGGTGATTGGAAATCTGTGCCTGCAGAAGAAAGCTCGATGGTCGGTGATTGTAGGGGGGACTCTGGTCGGGGTTCCTCAGCGGGTTTCATGGAGAGCGGAGGCAGCAAGGGGGTTGTGGCGAGAGCTCGATCCCGCTCAATGGACGAGCGTTGGTCCTCAATGCCGTCGGGCCCAAATGAGCGGAAGGAATCCAGTTCGTCTCGGCTGGGATAGACCGATACCGTCGGGCTTGCCACCGACGATGTATCGTAGAGGTGACTGGGCATCCGCTGCGCATGCGATGACACTGAAGAAGAGCGGGTAGACGTGCCACGAGAGAGCGCATTCTCAAAGCTCACTTCGGTAGTGGGAGACGACATGAGGCTGGCCTTCCTGCTAGAAGACCTCCAGCGCATAGTGTTGAACCTAGACCCCAAGCGGTTGGTGAAGCCCGAGAGGGGTGAACCGGGGAAGTCCAATTTCCTTGGCAACGAAGCTTCTCCATCGCTCAGGCAGCTCATATCGTATTCGAACTCTGTTCCGCTCACAATATCACCGGATATTCTACCGTCGGTGCTTCTGTGCTCACACGGCTCGTCGCCTGTCGTCCAAGGTTAGCTAATGCAACCGACTAATAACATGAGCAAACGTACAAAGACAGCTGTAGAGGTCAATATGGCTAGAGGCAGAATCCATATCCACCTCCCTGCCAAAGATCTCGATAGGCTCCTCCTGGACGTCCGGGAGCTGGCACATGCTCGCCTTCTTGGCGAGCAATTGGTTCGGCGAGGATGGGCATTCTTGCGGTTGCAGCTGAGCAATGGAAATGTCCAACGAGGACGTCGAGCTCGAGCCTCGGAAGTGGCCTCGGGCTGAGAAGGTAGGGGTGAGGGGCGACCCAATGTCAGAGGAAGACGAGTTTGTTGTCTGGTAGACAAAGGGGAGTTCGCCGTCGCATGGCTGTCCGTCATAGTACAGCTCCATCTGCTTCCGTTCCTCCTCTGCTGCCCGCTGCTCTACCCACTGCGGCAGAAGAAGCGGCTTGAGTTGAGCCGTCATAGCGACCAAGAGCGAGCAAGATTGCTCGTACAGCTCCTTGGCCCGCTAACAGTGAAGTCGAATTGTTCTATTGTTCCCGGCGTAAAGTTTTGGTGTAAGTGGAAGTGAAAAGTCAAAAGAAGAGGTGGTAAGAGGAATCGACAAGAACGAGGCGGGTGGCCGGGAGCTAAGGTGCTTCTAAAGCTGCTTGGCTGCGTCGGGCTTGAGCGAGGAAAAATGGGACTGGCAGAAGTGGCAGAACTGAGTTGCGGCTAGCGGCGCGGGTGGGCTCAGTGAGCTAACACTGGCTCAGTGGGATGCAGTGGGCTCCAGTGGGCTCGGGCGGGGTCACTGTCAGGCTTGGTAAGGTGCCCTAAGGTGGTAAGGGCCTAGGGGCCTAAGCGACCCAGGGAAAAAAATAAAAGCCACGACCAGGACCGCTGGCAGCCAGGGATCT
The DNA here is from genome assembly GCA_026184415.1 of Trichothecium roseum. Taxonomy (NCBI): domain Eukaryota; kingdom Fungi; phylum Ascomycota; class Sordariomycetes; order Hypocreales; genus Trichothecium; species Trichothecium roseum. The sequence continues at coordinate 1,206,655 of CM047948.1, forward strand.
CAGGCCTGGTCTGGGATCCGGCCGTTTGGTTTGTCTCTTAGTACGAGCGGACCGGAGTCCCGTTGCAAGGCTTTTTTCGTTTTCTTTTTGCTTCTCTGACCTTTCCTGGTCAGTACACAAGAAGAGGGATTGTTTCCACAAACGCGTTCCGTGGATCGTTAGACCGTGTAAACAGCCCAAGCTCTACCGTTTTCGTTTTTGCTTCTTCTCCTGGGCAACAAAAATAAGCGTCGGAGTCTGTTTGTTCAAGCTAGACTGGTACGAATTATACTACTACTACTATAGTAGGTAGGTACTATGGTGGTGGTAGTTCGCCAGGTGATCAAATGGTGGTGCAGAAAAGTAAAAGTCGGTGGCGCGCGGGGAAATGGGGTGCAGCGCTGCTCACAAGGACATTGGTTCTTTATAATGTCAAGCAAGCAGAATGTGTAACCACGTCCAGTCACTCAACGTCAACCCAAGAAAAAAGCCTACAAGGACCTGCAAGAGCCTGCAGGTCGACAGTCGGGTGCAGTTGCGGTGTCCACGTGTTGAGGTTGGGCGTCAGTGCGTAGCGTGTCAGTGGTGCTGTTCAGTGCTAGCAGTGCTAGAAGTCGCTAAAATGTTGGTGTTTTGGCGCCAATCGGTTGGCCTGTGATTACCCACTGGCTCTCGGAAGACCAAAAAGTAGACGCGGTGACGATGTACCCTGCTTGCCTCTCACCCTACTTGGGTTGCCAGCGGCACGTGAGGGGGGGGGGGGGGGGGGGGGACCAAGAGAGGGCGGTAAAGAAACTGTCGACCGACATGCAGTGTGCCGGTAATAATATTTGTTGAAGAAGCTCGTGATGTATGGTTTGAGACAACAAGGCCCGCATATGAGAAAAGATGAGGGGAACAGAGGAAAGGAATGACGCGGTATCACAAGGTCGCAGGTCAAACCGAACCACTACCCACGAGATATTGAGGTATGTTTGCTTTTTGTCCGGTTCCCTGTTATTATAGTAGAGGGATTTTCTTTTCTTTGAAATGGTTGCGTTGCGTCAATGCAATTTTGGTGCGGTGCCCTATCAGTTCTTTTGAGATACGTGTGGTGGTGGCGTCTAGCTGTCTACTACCACCACTTGTCGGCAACAGCCTCGGTTGGTCGAAGTTAGATGCTCCTGTGCTTGTGTATTCGTGCGCTCGTGCGCAAGTTGATCCAAGGTTCTCCCACGAGGTTCTGGTGGGACAGTCGGCGAAACACAGGAATTCTTGCTTGTAAGACCTGGGGAAGCATGGAGAAGAAAATGCCTTACAGATTGGTTCCCGTCGTGGAAGGGATTTCACTGGCATAAGTACTACAGTATTACGGAGTAAAATCAGAGAAATTCAAGGAGCGATCCCTATGTATTCCTTTTTCTCTTTACTTTTTCGTCTTGTTTTACTTTGCTCTGAAAGGGCAGGGAATAGACACATCCGATGGTGGGTGGTCGCGACGTTTCTTTTTCCCGTTGGCATCCATCTATTTCTGTCTTGATTTCGCCTGCCCCTCGCACCAGGTAAAGTACTCCGTATAGCAAATGAGCCCTCTGCATCTACCCGTCGCTGTTATTTCCAAGTTTGATACCCTTTCTTCTGCAAGCAAGCACACTTGTGAAACATGCCGGGCCGCGCCAGCACACGCTTTGTAGACGATAAACAAACACACCCGCCAACACGAACGACAATATCCGATTGCAACGCCTCCGAGTCACAGATTTCATTTGGATGCAACATCTCCCCTTCCCCCCCTCATCACGGAGTTGCGCCCTTGACCTTGAACAATACGGTATCCATACTATAGTTCCTACTGGCCCATACGGAGTACACACAATAGGAATTAGCTCTGCGACCGTTTTTTTTCTTCAGCAGGAATTCAACAGGCTATTTTCGGTTACTGAAAGTACAATTACATCCTAGCGTATCTTAGCCCCAGTCAACCAGTCTCTGTCCAGTGAGGCTTGACTAAAGAGGCTCTCTAACCAATCAGCGCAGGTATATTATATGTGACCTAGAAGCAACAGGGGTTTGAATATCGCGATTGAGTCAAACAACAGTAGGGCTACGTTTCGCTTTCAAAAAAAAAACCACTCCGTACATTTTGAATAGTACTACTAGCATCCCGCCAGGACTCTCTTTTGTAAGGACTAGTGTGTCATTACTCCATACTCCGTACGGATCACTGAGTAAGGCTTGATGTAAGCGGATTGAGAGGGGCGTTGCTGGCTGGCACCTGGCTCCTACCATCCCGAGGAATATTATCTTGAACCTGCACGAGCGCGGCAGATGACGTCGCGCGAAATCCCTTCGATGCCTGTGCTAATTAAAGCATCCACGACAATTGCCCGCATACGCAACAACGCAGCATGACTTGGGCCTTGGGTTCTTGGGTAGAGATTCCGTGAGAGTCAATGCTCACCATAACTCGTGGCGATGCCCAGGCGGATGACCAAATATTCAAACGGTACTCCGTACTCGAATAGGCAGTTGACGTCGGGCAATGGGTATGCCACAGAGGAAAATAGTGCTGCTGATAGGGCACTCCGCAGCCGCAGTGACCACGGAAGCATGGATGACACGCACAAGTCAACAAAGGTTGCAATATTTCGGCAAGACTTCACCCTATTTCCCAGGCGAAGATGGCAAGCAACTGTCCGTCTCGGCGTCTCGCCTAATGGTGCCTGCTTAATTAATCGTGGCCACGACCCGCTGGCATCTTGGGCCAAACGAGCAAGGCGACGTGGGCGACTACAGAGTATACGGAGCACTGGGTGTGTAGTTGAGCTTAGGCTTCGCTCGTATCGATACCAATGGTAGCGCGGTTGCCCTGTCATGACTGGGTGTCAATCGAGATGTGCCACTGGTCTCACTGGCCGGTGAGTTCGCAACTCTAATCTTCCGACTTGCGGGTCATGAAAGTCGAGCGGGGCTATTCTCAACACTACTTACCAGGCAGGCCCTAGCACCTACGTGCTCACGTACTCTACGAGGACGTGGTTACCACTTCGTCTTTTTTTTTCATGTACCGATTACTTGAAGTCTTGCAATATTAGCATGCTCAGCATACGAAGCCCATCCTTCAATATGATGGCCTAATCATTCTTATTGTCGCCACAAGTACTCCATACGGAGTACACCTTTAAATCATGTATCCGAAACCATGGATGGATGAAAGTGGCGAAAACAATTGGTCGTCAATTGTCGACATACCATGTACAATGTTTTCTTCCACCACTCAGCTTGAACTCAAACGCCGTCTAAATGGCGTTTGAATTCAACCCACGTACGGAATATGTGCTCCGTACGGAGCCTAGGAGCACACATCAGAAAAGTGAACTAGAAAGCAACAAGCCTCACAATTTGTTCGTAAGGTTCTGTCTTTCCTCATATGCTTCAAGCGATTCCACAGATTTGTTGTGGGCATCCTAATCCAAGGCTCTCAACCAAGAGCTTTCTTCCCACAGCTCGACAAAAAAGCAACGAGCTTGATAATCCGGCTGCTTCCTGGCATTTTCCCGGCTTCCGGTGGTTTCCTATTGGGTGGGAGCATCCGCGGACGCAATCCAACGTCGGGCTGGCAGAAGGGTGCTAACCTCACAATAGAAGAGGGACAGCAAATCCCGCAATCCGTCAAGTTTAGCCGATTCCGTTGAAGGGTGGGTGGGCATGGTGGGCATGGTGAGATGGTGGGATGGTGGGATGGAGACGCTGGAAGAGGTTCACTGAACCGACCAAGGGCCGCGGAGCCATGTACCTGCCCTACTACCATCCAGCCACCCACACCCTCCTTTACAAAGTACGGAGCACATGAAGAGTACCTAAATACGGAGTACGCAAAACCTCTTCTGCCTGTGCTCCGTACTCGGCAGTGTTACATTGGCAAGGTCCCTAGGGCTGCAATTGTACTGACCGGTGTGACGGGCTGCACCTCCCATCACTCATCACTCCTTGCCTACTTGCGTACATAGTATGTGCGTACGTGGTACGGAGCACATCTAATGAGATGGCTGAAAATTGGTATGGTGTGCAGCGCGCGCAGCTCAAGTGTCGGCCGAAGCCCTAATAAGTCTTGTTCTCATGCAGCGTGGCTCAACTCATCACAGTGACGGCGCACGAGCGCCACCCATGATAGGTTGGGCATGCAGTGACGAAAGTACATACATGACAGCTCCTGGGGTGGACTCACACAATGTGCTCGCACAGTTTGGAATGTCAGGTTTTTCGGCCACAGCAGAGATTTCGTCGGTACTAGTTACCCTCAGGCTCAAGGTCGCCGTCTAGACTATTCTGACACGCACCAATGGCAAAGGCAGGGGGGGGGAGCGGAGCGCGCGGAACGATGCGCGTGTCTGTATGGATTATGTACGAAAATGGTACGGATTACCTCTAAGGTCTTCCTTTTCTTGCCTGTTCTGTCGCCCGTTTGCAATCATTGACAGAATCGGAAGTTGCAGTTCTTGATCGACACGACATTCATCTATCTGATCTTCCTCATTGGGTTGCTCTCAAGTCTTTGGGTCCCCGTATCTTGGAGTACGGATTATATACGGAGTATGTACGGAGTAGGCTTCGAGTCTGTGTGAACCGAGCCTGGCTCGAGCACTGGCCGTTGAATATCCTCAGCACAGCATGCTACCAGGACAATGGAAGCCACGTCGAAGCACTTTCGCTAACCCTTGGTACCTTGCATGGGGACCAAGACTTTGGGGAGGACTGGATAATTCAGCCATTCGGCCAATCACCATGGGAATTTAGTATTAGGGGCTGAGACGGGTGCCCGGGTCGCCACGTTTGCTTGGGAAAGCTTACAAGCAAGGGACCCCATGTACCTGGCGATCGCTGCCCTTTCCTTCTCCTTTCCACGGCACAGGGAACGCGAGCAGAAATTTCGGGAACGGCCCTGGTGTAGGCACTCGTAAGGGATGTTTTTGGAATATTCATCCGCGTCGTCACTCCAAAGTTCCTCGAGTCCTTCCCGGACCGAGGCGCATCTGCAGCCGTCAACTCGCTTCTGATTGCTACTACCATATGTACTCCGTACATTTTGCAGAATCGCACATGTCGCAAAGCCCTGAACATGGCTCTGAATTCTCGACTCCGCCTGGTAATGGACCTCAACTACGGAGTACGGAGCACACACGTACATGCATACTCCATAATCGACCTTCCAGCCCTTGGGTGCTTTTGACCCAGAGACGAGTGGATGAAGCCCACTGTTTTCGTGATGTAGACGGTGAGGGCGTTGAAAAGACTCCACCGCAGAAAAACGCTCGAGTGCCCTGCTTGTCTATGCTTTTATCGGCTTACTGCGGGCAGGTTACCCCGTAATGAGACCAAGAAGCCATTTTCCTTTCTTTTTGCAAATTTTATGAAGAAAGAATCTGAGAAGAGGGGGAGGGGTTTGAGAGAAAAAAAGGGACCTGCGTTGCGGCCCCCTCCTGAATATGCAGCATATGCCACCGGCGTTTGAAGGGCTGTGACGAGAACGGCGCGTACTGCATGCGCAGCACTGCAGAGTGGCTTGCACCGAGATCGTCCCGTTGCTTCGGCCTCTGTCTGTTCACCTCTACGGCGGTGCTGCGGCGAATGTTTGGGACAAGGGCAGATGGCGTAAATTCAGCTTTGCCCGTCAGCTCGGCTATGCACTTACAAACTCGGATTCTCCAAAAGCCCAGTGGATTTGTCACGAAGGGCTACTAGGTTGCTGACTCTTCTTTTCCCTTCTTTGCCAACGCGGTCAGAATTGCGGTCAGCTTGAAACTCTCGAGGCCCGTCTCTGGTGGCCCGTTTCAAAATTGACTCGCTGGCTTGCCCATCCGCGGTGACAGCTGGTATGCGAAGAGCACTGGCAGTAGTGATTGCTTCCTTTCCTCGGATCCTTACTTGAGTGTGTTACGACCAGCGTACTCCGTACTCCGTAATCCGTACGGGGTGCCAGATTTGAATGACTCGGACTTTTAGGCCCACCCCGGATGGCGGGAGGGCAAGGGTCCAGGGGATGCGTGTGTCTGACAGAAGAAAGAAGAGGAAAAAGAAAATAAGGAAAGTGTGTCACCCTGTGATTCGCGTTGGTGATGGGTAGCGACGAAGTCGTAGCTATGCTGCTATTATTGTCTTTTTTCCCCTTTGTTCTCAGCCCGAAGCTGTCTTTAGCTGAAGTAACAGCAGCAGTGTGTGCTCTGGTCGCGGCCGTGGTCTGACCGTCTTTGGGCCATAGTCGGCCGCCTGAGAGGAAGTCTGTCTTGGCTCTCCAATAGGCCGGCGGCGGCCCTTGGGTATCGGCGGCTGGGACAGGTCGCCGGCCGGGGCCCAAAGTCACCGGTCAGAGCTGGTTGAATGCTCTGTTCCCTTCCCCCCTCTTCGGGTTTGATCACACCACCGGAGGAGGCAACGGATAGGCCATCGTGCTCAGATGGGCTCCCCCTCGACCCAGTGTGATTGCCTGCAGTGAAGTCTGGAGTTACCCAATGGTTGTGCGCTTCGTGGTTATCTGAAGGCCTGGGCCATGGACAGGCGGTGGCGTGAGATGAAATGGTTCACGTACACTCGTTGCGACCCCTCACCGGTACCGTTGCAGTATAGACGACATTTGTTGCTGATTGGTTGCTTACATATTCCACCGCCTGGCCTATTTAGTGGTGGAAAACAAAGCTCGGATGTATGTTTGACTACGGACATGGAGCATGGCTGTGATTGGGGCATGAAGGGAGGATAGGCAATGCGATGGCATTCAGGATAATTGCCTTGGGATGGAGGCCCAACTTGATGAGCGAAAAGGCATTGCCTTGCTTCCTCCGAGACATTGCAGCTCAAGATCCATGCAACCTGTATATGCGGTGCATTGGTACAGGGTCTTTGCTGTTGCCTTCGTAGAGTATTATGCGCTGACAAGAGTGTGGCAACGTCTTTCGAGGGGGTTTTGATATCATGTGAAGTGGGCGACCGTTTATGGGATTTCAGAGGACCTTGGGACTGTCTAACTAAGAGGAGAAGGTTGTTTCGCCCAAGGGCTTGGGATAAATCGTAGAAGCTCTTCCAATCACCTCTTTCCGGGAGACGTTGTAGAGTTATCGTCGATGTTGACTTTGCTTCATCCCAGGACGCGAAACATATCGCATTTTTTACATGGAACCCCTGAAGTTTCTTCGGTTACAAGGGAACTCTGCGATGAAATGCAGAGCGTGTAATGACCGTGTGAGATGGCGGTTCGACGATATACTGCGCCCTCTGTGATATGGTCAAGGGTATGATTTGGAACGACAGCCAGTACTGAAACCCATTGAGTCTGATATAGCCATGAGTGCTAATTAAGGTCTTTCGGGATGATTGTATGCTTTTGAAAAAATAATACTTGGCACGATCATTCTCTGGAAGAGTTTTTCTTTTCGTTTCCTTTAGAAAATATATAGCAGGGGCTTCCAGGCTCGTCCCCTGCCGTGTGTTTGCCATTGGGGTATGGTGAGTTGATGTGCCATATATATGCCGTATTGAATCGTGAGGGCGCTACTCTTCCTCCGTACGCGACTGGATATTGCTCTGATAATTCTTACTCTGAATACCCAGGAACAGTTAAGATCTATTCACTTATTCCAAAATGCCCATCAATGCCGCATTAGTTTACATCGTAGGTGGGGATTCTATAGTAAGGACCTCTCTCCTCTTATTCTGCAAACGTCTGGTGATGCCGTATACACTTAAACGTAAGGCTCATCGACCAGGAAGAAGCGAATCGGGGTTTAGAAACAAAACCCTGCATGCGAGATCGGTTATCCGATCTTCTCTTTGTGCGTTTTTTTCTTTTCTTGGTAAATGATTTATGGTAGCACGTACGTGAATTCTCTCCACTTTCTTCTTGCCCAGGCACGCAGGTTAGCAGGCTGCCAGACACTTTTTAAGCCGCGCGCCATCGACATTATCATGACGTCAAGAAAAGAGAATGCAGCCCACTTCACTTACAAGGCAGTCGCAAGCATACACACACACTTGCCCACTATGCTGATGCAATCGCACATTGGCGGGCGAACAAGGTTCTTTTCTTCTTTCTTTTTTTTCCCAGCTAAAGGGACGATACTGGTAGTCTGGAGACACTATTTCTATTTGTAGAGAAATAGAGGTTTTGGAGGAGGAATAATTGGTGGCAGTAGTGGCAGTAGTGGCAGTAGTGGCAGTAGTAGGACGAGGTGGACAACAGGTCAGGTGCTGACGTGTGTGGCAGGAGGGACGGAGAGACAAAGACATCATCATCATAGGTACCTACTACTTGGAAGAGGATTGGCAACGGATGATTATTAAGTAAAATCGCACTAGAATCACCTCATACTTGCTTGCTACTTAGTGCTGAATACATTTAACATATTCCCACGACCGCACTCGTTATCATCATCATTATCAACCTCGCTTGCCTTGCTAGACTAAGATGGGATATTGACATTATAGATCTAACCAAACCCCCGGTTGGCAACTCTACTCTTTTACGCAAAATATATAGAATCATACAGGTATATCCCTTCCCCGCCGCGTTGATGGCGTCCCAATTGGATCCTGGAAAAGATGGTGCGCTTGGGGTGTCTCCTACGCTCGCGGGAAGCGATCCGGAGATTGTAGAGAAGCACGAGGAAACGATACCCACAGCCAGCCATGCGCTCGCCGAAGAGAGCGCCAACATGGATCCCAAAACACAGCCCGAGACTCTGGACAACCATCTCGGCGAGAAGGGCGCGGCCCAGGTGGATCACGGGGATCTCGAGGTGCGTAACCTTGGATGGAACCACAAAGTGGAAAATGTGCCCGCGCCGCTCGTCGGCGGGTTGAGGAATGAGGATCTGTGGACGCTGCTACGGCGTTTCAACAAGCAAATCTTTCACGTCAAGAGCATCCAAGAACCGCCTCTGGCGAACCTGGACCTCAACATTGCCGACGACGAGGACTTCTCTCCCGAGAAGTTGAGGGCTCAGCTTGAAAGGCTATACATGGTCGTCGCCATCTCTCTCCTCTCCCTCTACAAGCACGTCTGCAGGCTACGCTCATGGCGCGAGACGAGACGGACCGGCACCTTTCTCGGTGTTTACGCCGCGGTGTGGCTGCTCGACCTCGTTGTGCCCACCGTCGCCATCTTCCTCATGGTTTTGATTCTCTACCCGGCCTCCCGCGAGTACTGTTTCCCTCCCGCACCCCCTTCGCTGATAGACGCCAAGACGGGCGGCGTGCAGACCCCTCCCTCGGGCGTCCTCGCTTCCGACGACTCGATGACTGGTGCGCCGCAGAAGCACCAGGGCGAAGCTGTGGAGCAAGAAGCCCGTAGCTTCGTGAATTCGCTTTCGTCAGTATGTTCACCTGTAAGCTATTTGTCGAACAAAAAGGGGAACATTTCCGAATTTCCTGGCTGATGTAGAGTTTTTACTGCTTTTGCTTAGCTCGTCGTTAGCACGGCTGCTGGAAAACACCCTCAGGGTGATCCGCACGAAGACAGGAAGGCGCCGGACCCCGGCGAGGTGACGGAGGACATTACCTCGGCCAAGGATCACACGCTCGGCATCACGCCCTCGGTCAAGCACGACCGCACCAAGATTCCCGTTTCCCAGACCGTCTGGGGCCAGGCCCGCCCCGTGATGCACGGCCTCGCCGATTTCGTCGATACGTGGGAGAGGTTTGGCAACATGCTTAGCCCCTCTGCACCCTTTCCACGTCGTCGGCCTCGTCTGGTCCTGGCCTCGTGCATACTACCTGTGCTCCTCGGCAGCTTGCTCGTTTCGTCGTATATCTTGCTCAAAGGCATCGGGTTCGGCGTGGGCTTCGCCTTCTTTGGTGACCCCGTCATAGCCCGCGGCATGGAGGTGCTTAACAGGAAATGCCCACGATGGACGACCTATATCGAACTACGCCACACCCTCCTCCGAGGTATCCCTACGAATGCGCAGTTGACCTTGACCCTGCTCCGGATCGGCGAAAAGAACAAGGCCCCTATTCCTCCCCCACCATCTAGTGATGTCCCACCTCCTGTAGAGCCTCATGAGACTGCCGGTCAAAATCTTGAGCACTTGGGTACGTTCTCCCTTGTGTAACATCTGGAACCCCCTTTTCTCCCAAAACATACACTGACACTACAGGAAGATACAACAAATGAAGAGCTACATGAGGCTATCAATCCCGCCCCCGACGCCCCCTGCCTCGAGGAAGACAAGGAAGCCTCCAAGCCCAAGCGGGCGAGACGAATTCTAGGCCTTCTCAAGGGCACCACCAAGGGCGGCGTGCAGGCAACCCTCACGGCTGACAAGGCCAAGGCCAAAGCTGGAGCCCGCCATGCCCGCGACCGCCTCGGTGTCGTGAAGGGCCAGAAGCCGCACCCGACCTCCGGGCCGGTGTGCTTCCCAGCGCGGTACAAGGGTAAGAAAGGCCACGCTTACATCACGGCTACGGCCACGACGCCGGCCCTATCATGGACACACGAGGAAGGTGATGACGGGCTGAGCCCCGTGTGGACTGTAGCCGTCCGGGACATTGCCGAGTTGAAAAAGGTCGGTGGCCTGGGCTGGAAGAGCAAGATCGTCGTGGGGTGGGCCATGGGTAGCGAGATCGTGGACGGGTTGCTCATCGAGGCCGCAGGCGGCGAAGTGATGCACCTTACCGCGATTAGTATGCGGGATGAGCTGTTCAACCGCCTGATTTCCATGGGCGGCCAGATGTGGGAGGCTTGGTGACGAAATTCTTCCATTGTTGCACGGTGGGGGGGAGGGGGGTTGGTGAATAGTAGTTGGCAGCAAAAGGCTATGAATGAGGAAGAATCCGCGTTGGGAAATGGGAAAGAAGATGACATTTATGGCTGGCTATGTTTATGTTAGTTGGATGAGATGAGAATACCTTGGCAAGCGAATGCTCCGATAATGAAACGAGGGGACGAAAGGGTTGAATAAAGCTACTACCGCGTTTGAAGAAGTATTCGTCTATTCTATGTAGCTTCTTTCTTTCTTTCTTTCTTTCTTTCTTTCTTTCTTTCTTTCTTTCTTTCTTTCTTTCTTTCTTTCTTTCTTTTTTCTTTTTTCTTTTTGCTTTAATCTACTTTTTGTCGTGGAGAAGAGGAGAGGGGACGGGTGGGGGAAGGGAATCTAGGGTCAAGAGGGGAAAAAAGAAAAAGAAAAAAAGTACAAAAAAGGGGGATCAGGTTCAACCGAACAACGACGGTGAAATCATGTTGTTGGTTTCATCGTTCCTTTATTTTTCCCCTCCCCTTCCCTCATAAATTGAGACTGGGCAGATTTGTTTTTTTTGCCTTTTTTCTTTTCTTTTTCTTTCTTTTTTTTTCAAAAAAAAAAGGCATAAAGAAAAAGAAAACTGAAAAAGTAAAAAAGGTAAAAAAAAAAGAGAGAAAAGAAAATAGTTATTGACAAGAATCAAACAAGTAAATACAGAATACTAAGCAGCCAGGTAGTTGAGGGAGGGAGTACTGGCAATCATGTCAAAATGGGGGGACATTACGGAGTACATGTATGAATATTTGCTTATTTCTCTTTGTGGGTGTTTTTTATTAATTCCCTATCAAATTCCAAACAAAAGGACCCTTTTGATAACATTATGAGAAGAAAAAACACCAAAAAATGCCAAACATGGCGGGGGTAATAAAAAAAGAGGATCGTGAAGATGGAGAAGAAGGAGAAAAAAAAGGGGGGGTATCGTGTAAAGTATCAAAGGGGGTAGTAGCTATGTATATAAAGAAACGAAAAAAAGTAGAAAAGAAAAGTTAAACAAGAGAGAGAGAGAAGGCAATAGTTCAGTGCCTTGATGCCGAAATTTTCCCAAAAAAAAAAAAGAAGAAGAAGAAAAGGTCGTCCAAAGTATCTCCCCAAGAAGGGAGAGGAAATTTTTTACAGAAGAGGTGCCGTCTTCTCCTTGCTCTCATGGCTGCCCGAAGCAGATTCTCGTCGTCAGTGCCAGCACTTCAAAAGGCTTGCTCGCCAATCAGAGCTTGCTGCTCGTCTTTGACGAGAGGTCCTCGTGCCTCAGGCACCTGTCGAGCTTTTCCCAGCCCTCCTGGGGCAGATCCCAGAGGCTATCGTTTAGTGTGTCGATGATGAAGCGGCTCGCTACAAAGGAACGTGTTAGTAACTTTTTTTCCTCGCTGAACAGAAAAAATAGGATGGGGGATGGGGGATGGGGGATGTGGGAAGGGGGAAGGGGGCATAAAAAGGTGGTTGAAACTTACGCATTAAAGCCGTGGGATCGTCGCCGGAACCCATGGCGAGAGCCATTCTCGTCGACTTGTAGCACCCGTACGTCTCTTGCAACTCCAGCATGCAAAGCCAGAGCTCGCGCGTCCCACGACTGCTCATGGCCCCGCAGCTGCGTTCTGAGAGGGCGGCGCTGGAGCTGGACTGGCGGCGGGAGGAGGAGGAAGAGGAGGAGGCGACATTGCCGACGGCGGGCTTGACCTCCGTCTTGGCGTCGGCGATAATAGCCTCTGGGTATGGGCCTAGCGTCGAGTCTCCGGAGCAGACGGAGAGGCTGCGCGGGCGGTGGATTGAAGTATACATGACGAATATGTTTTCCGGTTATTTATGCAGGCAAATGTGAATGGCAGTGGCCTTTGACGTGGTGTTGGGTTGGAACCCCCTGGTTGGTATATGCGTATGTGTATGTGTGCGTGTAAGTGATGGTATGGCCGATGTGTCGGTATGGGAGGAAGCGAGCCCAAGGATTTATATTAATGCCAGAAGAGTGAGCCTGTCTAATGCAAATCCCCCTTCCTTATTTGTGTGCTCCTGAAGACCCTCCTCTTGCAAGGAGACGAAACCTGGTTGATGGGTTTCTTTCCTGCCAGGTTCAAGTCTGTCGCGTCCGAGCGTACGTAAGGTGGTGAGTGTTGGGCTGATGTGTTGTCCGATGCAGTGGGTCATAGATCGTGAAAGGACCATATAATATCAGGCACGAGAACCTAAAAAAGACAAGTAGAGAGCAAAACAAGGCACAGCCCTGTTGTGACGCGCAATGGGGAGGGGGAGGGGGGACTTATAAACAAAAATGTCCAAGAGAAAGAAGAAAAGAAAAACAAGGTTGCCCGGTCACACATACATAGTATGCCACTATATACTCCGTACTTGCTACCACCTTCTTTAGTCAAGCAATAGCAACCGGTGCCCAACCGGAGCGAAGCCTTACATAAAAAATCAAACACAAGAGGGACGTGATCACCCCTGTCATACATGAAAACTCAGGTTAGGGGAGAACAAAGAGGGGAGGGGTGATGACTCTTTTTTTCGGAGCTGGGTTATTCATTAATCTTACCACAGGACCCCGTACATATTTTCTTACTTTTTTTCCCCTTCGCTTTTGGGTCCTCGCGTCTTCGTAGTGGTATTGCTAGCAACAACGACGGCTGGCAACCCCACTGATGTGAAGGGAAGAGGGGGTAAGGGGGGATACGGATGAGGCGGCGTCACACGCCATTGGCTGTAGGAGACAGTTTTGGTAGCCAGGTGATGTGGGTTTCCTTGCCCACTCACGTCTTGTAAGTGTGCACAAGGGTGGAGTATTGGGTCCAGGTCGGTAGTTGAGACTGGCTTAAAATTCAAACGATTGTGTGTGTGTGTGCGAGAGACATCCACTAGACACACATAGAACCAGAAGGCATTGTGAGAAATCGTGACGCAAGGTGATGTGACGGAGCTCGGATCGACCTATCCTGGGAGATCATCGTACTAGGGCAAAGCCGCATGCAGTAAGGTGTTCTGTAGTCTCCATCTCCGTCGTGCTACTGCTGCTGCTCTGATAGCTGCTAGAGCTGTCTTGCTCTGCTAGCCCCTGCTTTGAAGTGCTACCCGTCCTCCAACAATCGTGAAAAAAAAGGTGTCTCGGAAGCCGAGTATCGCATGTTTTTTCCCCTCGGCTGTTTCTTGTTGCTTGGTTCATGCATTTTGTCAATGCTCTTATTTTCTTTGAGCCCTGAGCAGCTGAATGACCGTATGACGAAATAATCACGAGCAAGTGTGCTGTGCATCTTGACATACAGCAAACACGCCGTGTCGCATTCCCTTCCAAGCGACCCTCTGAGTTGCAGTAATCAAGTTTAGCTTGAGATGACTTGATGGCGAAGCTATCATGGGTCTAGTCGTGTCCCGTACGTAGTAGGCCGTGGGTGGTGGGGGCCACGAGGATAGCGGCCCTAGACAGGGGAAAGCGGTCAGGCGTCAATGAGCGAAAGCCACAAACAAAGCACGCGAATGGAAAAGACGAAGAAAAAAAACAGAGGGTATAAAAAAAAAGCCAGTCGATGATAAGACATGATGCTAAGCGGGATGCAAAATGAGGCGTAATACTAGCCGCATGGCTTGGTCGCCGAAGCCTCAACCAATACTCCCCAACTGTGTCGCTGAGTGGACAATTTCCTTGTAGCTTTCCCGTTGACCAAAAGGTCCCCATCGAGGAATGAGCGGGCTGATTGGAGAGAGTGAAAAGGACATGGCCTGGCAAGCTCACGTCGACAGCAGTCTCAAGGCGGTGGTTCCCGACCGCCAGTTTAGCTTTCATAGACCACTCGAGGCGTCAGCTGTTTTTTCTCACTCCCTTCAACTCATCCCCGACTTCTGACTTCTCACTTTGTGGTGAGGGGCTAGCTTGAAAGAGAAGTCGGTCGGTTGTTGAAAGTCAAAGGGGGGGGGGGGGGCCGGGGAGGGGAGGGGAGAGGAGGGCTCAGTTCTGCATTCTTGCATGATGATGTAAACAACATACGCTCTAACGCCATCTGCCGCCTGACACGTCAATTACAGAATCAAACCAGAGAGAACTTGTACTAGATGCAGCCTGTAGCCCATTCGTTACCTCGGCCAATGCGACATTGGAACCGAATATCGGCAAGAATGAAGACAAAATTGTACGCGTAGAATAACTTACTTCCGATGGAGCCCTTGTGGAGTAATAAGACCAGTGGTCCTGGACGGACTGGACAAAGTCCCGTCACCCATCAGGACAGGCCGGTGCTCTCTGTCAAGTGTCCACCACCGTATCGGCCGTTCGGCGTATGGCCGTAGGACGCCGACTGTGCTCTCCGATCGAAATGAATTTCCGGTCGTTACATCAAGGTTCGTAACGTGGAGAAGTCGGAATAATATCTCCCTGTTGACTTTTGAGCCCGACCACTTGCTTCACGTAATTCTGGCTCACTCGACGAGAACCCTGATGCATCATTTTTCTTGCTCGCTCGAGTCGGCCTCTCCTCCATGCATGTAGCGTCAAACCATCCATCCCGCCCAAGTCGGGCACAAGTTTAGGCGCATAGCGAAGCTATGGTCGAGCTTGGACGGCGCCGCCCGATTTCCCGGAAGGCATAGTCGTGCAAGGTTCCAAGTGTATTGCTTAGGGAAGTGGGTTATGGTATGACTCGTCTCTATGGTCTGTGACTGGCTCGAGAGACAGCTGTTGTAGGAGAAACGCAACTATTGATTGATTAGATATGTGCTTCCCTACTCTCCGTCTCTGTCCCTCGTCACTCATGCTTTGCATTGTTGATTTGGCGCAGCTGTACTCCGCGCCCCGTGAATTATGCCCTTCTCTCATAACCGGGATATGGACTGACATGGATTAAGAGGAGCAACATCCTGTTGGAGTTGTATCAAGCATTGCCATTACGACAATTATTTTTGTTCAAAGGCAAAGTTTCTTCATGTCAAATGCGGAAGCCATGTTCCGACAAGATGGTGAAGGGGATTTTTTTTTTGAGGCTACTGCAAGGAGGAAGGAACGGAAGTAATGACAGCTACCGAAAGAGGCAACGGCAGCCACTTGGGCAGCTCTTGATTCGTTTTTGGCACTTGCTATGTACCTAGGTAGTCCGCCTGTCCCTCCGCTGTCTTGGGTCACCGGCTCGGTAAGCCTTCAATCCAGCAACTACTACGGAGTACTAATAAGTACTACTTACCTCCGGGGCCACCAAGGTGTCAAAAAACTCAGGAGAGGTTGCCACGATCTAGCAGTATGAGTAGGTCTTCGGTATTTTTTGACACCCACTACCAGTCGTACCATGGCTCCGCTACATTTTATGATTGTTCTTGTTTCTACGGGTCATTGAACTTCTCAAACCTGCCTCTGCCTCGACCCTCGACCCTCTCCTCTCAATTTACTATGTACCTCTTTTTTCTTTCTTCTGTCTCGATCCGCCTTCTACCTCATTGCTCAGTTTTTTTATTTGCTGCTGATTTTACCCCACCATAGCTATCCATCTTATCCGGTTTCCTACAGTCTATTGCTGGGGCCTCTTGGTAGTACGCAGGCTGAGCATCTTGGTTGACGTAATCCTTGCAGCGCTATTATCTTGGCTGCAATTTTGCGTTGCTCTGCTCGACCTATAGTCCAACCAACTCTACTTCTTAGGCTTGTATCTTAACTGCGTGAAGCACGACTGGTTTTCCTGCTTGGGCTTCTTGGATGTGAAGAGTCAAGTGTCTGATACCTGGGGAAAAAACCAAACGCTCTCATCCCGCCGACCGATTCGCCCCTTGCTCCGGCCCGAAGACCGTGAAACAGTTTGCGACGTCCAGCTACTGGCACACCGAATAATTGCTGGAAAGCCTGCTTTTCATCTCAAAGTCTGGGATACGGGATCCAATATCACTGGCAGTGTTGAACGGATAGCCCCAACAGGCTCGTGAGGCCCAACGACGCCGCCATGTTTGCCGCGCGAGGGCGTCGTTATGCCTTCATCGCCCTCATCCTCACCACCGTGACCATCATGGTCTTCACCGACATGACCTCGCCAGACCGCGCGAGAGCATACCTCGACCCCCTGCTCGGTCCAGTAGATAGGGGACCTCCCAAACCCAAGTATCGCCCGACGCCGGCGTGGACGCCTCCTCCCGTCAAAGACCCTTTCCCGGCGCTCGCGACTTCAAAGCCGCCTCCTATCCCCGAGTGGAATATGGCTGATGACGATTTGCACGAAAAGTATGGACTGGACTATAAGCCGCCTCTTCTGATCGGGTTCACACGCACGTACCCCCTGTTGTTGCAGGCTGTGGTCTCCTACATCACCGCAGGCTGGCCAGCGGACCAGATATACGTCGTCGAGAACACAGGCGTGCAACGAGCCAACCTCGAGGGTCGCCTGACGCTGCAGCATCCTTACTTCCTCGACCACAAGGCGCTGGAAAAGCTGGGCGTCAACGTCATCCGTACCCCGGTGCTCATGAACTTTGCCCAGCTGCAAAACTTCTTTGTGCACCTATCACACGAGCATAGTTGGCCCTACTACTTCTGGTCGCACATGGATGTGCTCGTGCTCTCGTACGAGGACGGCAATGAACACACGCCCCCGTATACGGACCCTGGGTACAAGAGCGTGTACGAACTCTGCCTTCAAGCACTTCAGAATGCTCTGAAAACAGATGAGCGCTGGGCAAATAGGTTCTTCTCCTATGATCACTTGGCCCTCGTCAACCGCGCTGCTTACGAAGAAGTCGGCGGGTGGGACACGTTTATCCCTTACTACATGAACGATTGCGACATGCACTCACGTCTGCTCATGCACAACTGGACACAACTAGACGCTAGGGCAGGCATCATCACCGACGTTAGCACCGTCCTCGATGACCTCCTGACGCTATACCGTGACTATTCCATCGAGCCCAAGTTTAGCGATCCGAACCCGGCGCCGCCGCCACCGCCGGAGAACAAGCGGAAGCGTGACATTGAGGTCCGGCAGGAGGACGGCGGCCTTGCGCCGGCCCTGGCTCACTGGAAGAAGCTTCAAGCTGTGGCAGACCACATGTTCCACTACAAGCATGGCGAACGTGGACGCAACACCTGGCAGGAGGGCCAACAGGGAGGAAAGGACGAACCTTACTACTACCCCTCACACGGTATTGCGGAGGCCGTCGATGTTCTGACCGAAGCCGGCCGGGAGGTGTTTCGGCGTAAATGGGGCCATCGGGACTGCGACCTCCAGACCGGAGCGGGGCTTGTGCTTGAGGACCAGTGGCTTGTGCAAAAGGATTGGCATTAGGATTCGGATTGAAGGATGGCCATTATGATAGTATCAAGGCTTGTTTTTCTTTTTCTTTTGTGATTTCATGAATGGATACCCTTTTTTTCTTCTTCTTCTTCTTCTTCTTCTTGGGCTCGGGTGTTACTATATGCGGGGATGGGGCTTATTAAGAATCGGGCCACGGAGACGGGGAAATCGACGCAATGCGGTGCAAAACGGGGACGTTGGCCAGCTCAGGTATTGGTCGTCGGACTCGTCATGTTGTTTTGCCGGTAGAAATAATAGTTGCGCGCAAACGTTGCAAGTAACGGTTCTGGTAGTAAACGGAGTGAAAGTAAGCCAAGCCGGCCGATAAACGTTCGGAAAGTGCTTCCGTAGGGGGTGATGGTAGTAGTAGTAGAGGCTGAAGGAGGCAAGAATGCTCGAGGCGAGAATCGCAAGGTTTCGCTTCAATGACGGAATTTGCATGGAGGGCTTTGCAAGACAGAGCGCACAATGACATCAGAAGAAGGGTCCTTTCCGGGGGCAGAGACGAGGGGAGGGGGAGGGGGGAGGGGGGGTTTGCGCGGCAAGGCGGTTCCGATTAAGCCGCGGGCAAACCACCCCCCCCTTGCATTGCCTTGCCTTGCCTTGCGCCTTGCCTGCTTTTGCGGAGTACGGAGTAGGTACCTACGGGCTGTCGCTTGCACAGTACTCCGTACTCCGTACACAGCCTTGTTCTGCCGTACTGCAGCTGGGTTTTTGGAGATGACGGCAAGGCAAGAAAAAACAACCCCCCCCCCCCTCTGTCGAATGAAATAGACGGGTGACATCGACAAGTTCAACCAGCCCCGCCTAACTGGGGTAGGAAGAGTTGAAGTACTACTGGTCCTTTGCTACTTACTACAAACAACCACGTGTGCAAACGTCATGATCTCATGTCTCTCTCTCATTTTTTTTCCAAGGAAGGAAAAACGTGTGTGGGGTTGACGTCGTGGAGGGAGAGACTGAAAGAAAGAGATTGAGAGAGAGAGACCTGTGGACGGCTGGAGACGGGACCGTGTTACAATATATCTGCCCGGCTAACTTTTGATGCATCGGGCCTCGATTTACACGTACGGAGTACTCCGTACACCAGTTGCCTTTCTTGTATTAACTCCGCCCCCCCCCCCCCCCCTCTCCTCCCCCTAAAACGAAATCGAAAGCGAAAAGCAAAGTTAATCGGAAGCTGCTGCGGAATACGGGGTACAGTTGATGTACGGAGTTAGCTACAACCGTAAAAAGGGTTTACATGGTACCAAGCCAGCACACGATAATACAAGTTGGCAGCAGGGGGTCAAGGTAATACTACTCCTCCGTACACGTACTACGGAGAGTACTAGGTAGGTAGAGTCTCGCGAGTGTACGGAGTACTCCGTACTAAGCCGTTCTTCTACACCGCAGTAAGCAGCGTCGTACTATCGCAGCACATACAAGGAGCTAGAAGAATGGTTAGAAAGAAAAGAAAAAAAGCGGAGTGGCGTTCTGACTTTTAGGGGGAGAGGAGGACCCCGGAAGGAATAGGTTGGATGGATCCATGGATGCAGGACGGTGGCGGCGGCGCCGTCTGGTATAATAAAAAAAAAAGGTATGACAGAACGTTTAGGGCTTTTTCTTATGTCTTTCCTTTTCGACGGCGGTCAGGGAATGACGATGGCGCGAGTCTATTGCGCGACCTCTCATAGACTCATCAAAAAGCTTCATACTACTAGCACGGCAACAACAACAAATCGAGTATAGTCGTTTGGACAAGCACACAGACATACAGAGACACGCAGAGACGGAGCGAGACGGAGAGACCAGTTTACATGTGAGTGAGAAGAAGAAGAAAAAAAAACAAGTTATGGTATTACTGCCATTCAGTTTGAGCTCGTTTGGCCCAAAGAGCTTTGCACTTCCCGCTCCCGATGACCGGTTTCATCCAGGGAAGGGGGGAGGGGGGTCGTGTCTATGCCTGTGCGATGAGGTTTGAATGATTGGTATCCGTAGAAACGATGCAGTAAAACAAGAATAACGCCAGTCTCCCCTATGATGCCCCGAGGGAATGAGGAAAAAAAGAACAAGGAAAAGTATGCCAATCTAATGTGTCCCCGAGTCCAAAAAAAAAAGCGACTAAAAACAAAAATTTCAGACGTATCCTCCTCATCCGGACTTCGTCCAGTTGTAAAAGCCGTGTATGTATGTGCGTGGAAGGAAGCGTTGTTGCGTATGTCGTCGTGATATGTATGAGACAATGCCGGTTTGAGCAGGATAGTGCAACGCTCTATGCGATGATAACAGAAAAAAAAAGAAAAAAAGGAGGGTTGGGGTATCCGTAAAAGACAACGCTCCTGTCCGATGCTCCATTGTTTCCTCGAGATGGAGGGAAATTATTATGAGGAGTTCTGTTTTTTTTCTTTCTTGTTCTTTTTCGTCTTCTTTCTTTACCTGGACCTCCTCACCCTCTCGCGGCCCCTTCGCTCCTCGCCGCTGCCGCTGCTGCAGCTGAGCCTCCTTCGCTCCTCTTCGTACCACGCGCTCAGGCTCTTGCCGCCGAACGTGAGGTCGTCGTCCTCGATGACTATGGGCTGTACCCAGGCGTGGGCCGCGGCGTCGAGCTCCCTGGCTGAAGGGTCCAGGGCGCGCAGGTCCGAGGGGACGTAGTAGTAGCAGGTACCACCTGATGCGGACGACGCAGAGGCTGTGGCTGGAGGCATTATGGGCCGGTGGTTGTGGTTGTGTGCAGTATCACCGCCCTTCTTGTCCTTGCTCTGGCTCCTGGTGCCGTTGGTGTTCTTATCCCCAGAGTCCTTGGAAGACGGTGATGGGGAACGGGTTGCTGGCGTGGAAGGCAGCGGTGCACTATGTGCTTGGTATTGTTTGCGTTGACCCGTGATGGTGGTGGGCGTCGTGGTGAGGTTTGAGGTTATTGTAGTAAGTCGGCGCAACCGAAATTCGCCGGGAAGACGGTGAAGGGACGTTCCTTATAAGGGTAGACGAAGGAGTCCTTAGTAGGAGCAGTAGTGCTTCCGAGTATCGTCCAGGTAACCAAGGCGCGATAATCAGAAAGAGGTCAGTGCTCTCCGATAAGCTTGATACCAGGAGGCCTATGGCACGGAGTAGACGCGGGAAAAAAAAGTGGTGTTTGACCGGGGTGAATGCGTTGGTAGATTGCGCGTTCGTAGTCGGTGTGTGATGTACGTTTCGATGGGAAAATGCCGAAAAATGGAGTAGGAGAGTAAGATGGGATTTCCGGAGGAAAGAGGAGGAAGAGAAGAGGGAGAATGGAATAGGGGGCGGGTTGGCTGGTGAGCTTTGATATATAACAGGAAGGAATAGTGGGAATTGTTTGCAAAGCAGAGAAAAGGCGGCGACTCTCCAGTTGAAGGTTGGGATGTTTTTTTTGTTAGGTACACCCCCGACCTTCAATGTTACCTCCCAGAGGAGGTCGCCTTGCCCTCGGGCATTCAGGTGTGTCTTCTGGGGATTTGCGGTCGCTGTCAGGCCCTGGAAGTTTTGACGGTTTGGCGGTTTAGCGGTGCGCGCGGCGGTTGCGAATCAGTCAAGGAGCAGGGCGGGTCTCCACCGGCAGGCGAGTTGGCGGGGGGTGTGGCGGTTCGTCCGTCAGGGATAAGGTGGAAAAAAAGATGGAGGAGGAGGGGGCGTGTGCTTCCCTCGGGTACGTCCTTTTGATCCTAGACAGACAGACGGACAGATAGACAGAGAGCCAGACAAAAAGAAGAAGAGGTCAAGCCGTCAGCAAGCAGTAAAGATGATGATCTGTCAACTCTAATCTTGTCTTTCTTTTATTTTCTTTAGCCGTGGGGCCGTGGATGATCAACGGGAAGAGGTTTTTTCTTTTCTTTTCATATCTCTTTGACATGAACTTTTTCACTTCAGTAATAAGAGAATCGGTTGTGAGCGAGGTTATAGAGAGTAGATGTGGAAAAAATAAAGGTCAAGGATGGGATTGTTGAAAGTGTCGGATATGGATGGTTTTCGATGGATGATATCATCCGATCCGATGCAACTCTACATACGGAGTACCTACTTCGTACCGGTTGACTGAAGGTTTCAAGTCCAGAACAATAGAAGCAACAAACACCCCGACGGGGCAACTCAACGGGGCACCTAGCACGAGAGAGTGGTGAGCGAAAACGCAATAGCAACGCATTCCAATTGCCTGCGGGGCGAGAGTGGGAGAGAGGGGGGAGAGAACCAGAAGAAGAGGCGTAGCCCTATCAACATACGCTAGTCAGTGCGTGTGTGTGCCCAGCAGCAATCGTCGTCTTTTTTTTCTCTCGCTACTTCTGCTTGGCCCTTTTCCACCTTGTACGACTATCAGCCAAATATATCACCAGGATACGAATCAGAGAGACAAAAAAGGACACCCTTCCCTATCTCCGTCGCTTGCCAAGCTGCGTCACCGAAGAGGAAGAGAAAAAAACCAAGATGTGACAACGAGAATCATTGTTACTTGCATCCTGTTACTGACTCGTGACGAGCTTCCCGCCTACGTATTTTACCACGAGGCATGGAAAGCAAGCCTTCCCCCCCCTTCCCTCAACAGGAGCGTAACATCACCCATCACTCGCACCGCCCATCCCCATCCGTCACATCAAAACCGCACCCACCAGCTAATCTCACATGCAGTGCCAGCGTACATACTAAAACACATGTCACAATTCCTAAATACCAATCATTTATTCCAACAGAAGCAAGAAACATTCGATCGAAATACGGTCTGGCCTGAGAAGAGAGAGAATGAAAATTTTCGTTAAAAAAAACATGCAGGTCTCTCGCCAACACACAATCGCATATTAGGAGGACGCACAAACACGTACATACACACACGCATACACATGCACACGCACGCACACACACCCATTATTTACATACAAGAAAAGCCTCTGGTCGCATATTCAGGCAGCGTGTTGGCCTACACACCCAACTTTTCTCAATCTTTCACCAGGCACCTTTTTTTCCCTTGGCCCGCCCCTCCCTTTTTTGCTCCTCCCCCCTCTCTCTCTCGCCAATGAGACCATGTAGAATTGCAGTCTTGTCGGTTTCTTTCCAAGGGTTGATGAATGAGCCCGCCGACTATTGGAAGCTGAATGTTGTAGCGTCCCAGGTACTACTCAACAGGGCAAAACTTGGCGGGCATACATTGGCCATCGTGCGGGGGAGGGGCCCTTTTTTTTCTCTCTGGTTCCTTCACCTTTCCACCAGCTGTCATTCAAGGACAGGGCAGGCACTCTTTTTTTATTTTTTCAGGTAACAGGCACTACTAGTAGTATGAAGTGGAGGGGGCGTGTGATGCGTGTGCCGATCGGTCCACGCTTGGCTCTTCCTTTTTTTCCCGCTTCTTTTCCTTCTCAGCCTCCATGCAAGTCGAACAACCATCCACCACCACGCACTACCGTACCACGCACGCGCACCACCACCAATGTATAGAGAGATCAAGGACACATGGTGGAGGGAGGGGGAGGTAGATACTTCTCATGGAGGTTGGATGTGGGAGCGGTCCTGAATCGCATTCGCTCGTTTGAGCCTCACATGGTCGCACCAGTATCGCAACGAGAATGCTACATGGTAAGTAATCCCCCTCCCCCCCTCCCCCCGATTGATTATGTGCGCGCGAGTCAAAAAGGCGGAGTAGATTAAAGAATAATAGAGGCCTTCTACGGAGTACTTTCGGCTCTTGTCCTTTTCGCCTCCTAGTCATCCGCCTCTCGTCATCCTACTACTGGTATCTGATAACATCTGACAGGCGAAATACGTAGCGACGCCACTACTATTTGTAAAGGAATAATAATTAATTAATTAGGAAAAAAAAAAGGCCACACCCCCTCCCCACGAAAGGCCAGCCCCCATAATATACAAGCAAGCCCCCTTCAGCTAAGACTCTTTGATCGTCGGTGATCATTCACATGATTGCTCGCACGAAAAAAGAGGCGGCAGGCAGGCGAGCGGCGCCTCTTCCTCCTGGGACACAAGAACAACAGGATGCCCAGGGTGCTCCGTATGTACGTGCAACAGCCCAATGAGTTCCTTTGCATAGCACCTGTGCGTGCGAACCTACGGAGTAACTACTATGTATGAATATACCGACCAGGTGCCGGTGTGTGTTCTGCTACGGTGAGAAAACCCCTCCACCCCCGCGCGCGCCCAGACTAGCCTCCCTCCCTCCACCCCCTCCCCCTCAAAAGGCCCCCGTCACCCTTTTACCGAGCCCCCCTCCCCTTCTCCCGTCGTTTGCTTTCTCACCTGCCCGTAGAGGGAACTGCCAAAGCGCGGCCGTATGTACTACATGATAATATTGTGGAGGCGATTCCTTCACTGGCCACGCCCACCACCGTCGTCTTCGCCCCATCTCAATGATACCAAGGGTCCCTCCCCCATCACTGGCCGGAGTACGGAGTACGGATCAAGGAAAAAAGAGACAGGCAGATAAAAACGCGGGGGGGGGGGGGGGGGGTTGGCAGACAAGCCGAACGCGTTTAGACCAAAAAAAAGGTCCCTCTCAATAAGCAGGGAATACATAAGCAGGGGGAAGAGATACGAGAAAGAGGCTAATATTCCGCGTCACAAGCATGACGGTTTACAATCAAGGCAGCCAGGGTTCATGACTTGCTGCTACTGCTCCTCTCTCTCTCCCTCTCTCTCTTTCCCCGCAAAATTGCCGTCGTTGCTTCCTATCGGCTTGTCGGCTTTTTTTATTTTATTTTCTGATAGATCGACCTCGTTGCGGGCCGGAAATGAAGATGATAGGGGGGGGGGCAGGTAAACCTATAATAAACCTGCTTTTCGCATTGATTGTCATTTTTTTTCTTATCAGAAAAAGACAGGGATATGGAATATGGATATCAGCTGGCCGGGCACATGCAACAACAAGGACACCAACTCTACATATGTACGCGCCTTCATGGCTGAGAAGCAGTAGTGGCAGGGTATGAATGGGACGTACTGTACGGAGTACATCACCAAAATGCCCAAACCGCCGCCCACCCGCTCGCGTGTGACTGAGTCACCCGAGAAAGGTTCCGTCATTATCGCCTTCCTCGCCCGGGCGCCGCCTCTCTGTCCACTGACTGACGGAGATACGTCCGCGCTGATGTCGTACATTACATTACCCCGTGCGATACTCCCTCCGTAGCTAGCCCCCTCCTTTTCCCCCCTTCCATCAAAGTCCTAGATGCGAACGACGGCTTTCGCAATTTCCCGTCGCCGCCGCCGCCGCCGCCTATCTAACTATAGTACTATCTTGTGCCTCTCCGCTTCCGTACCAAACAAACACTACGAGTGGGGGGGCGATGATATCCCTACCAAGTGAGAGTCTTGCCAAATACTACTACTCCGTATACGCGGCTGCATCGTCAAATCTCGCAAGAGGCCGGATGGGATGCCTTGCATGAAAGCCTACTAGCCCCCCCTCTCTCTCCCCCCTCATCGCCCCTATCAGTTTCAGCCCTCTTTTTATTTATTTATCAAAACCACCACCCCCCCCTCCCCTCCTCCCCTCCCCATTTCGGCCGCGAACCATTCCGGTACCGAAATGCCCCATCATCGAAAGAATCCCAAAAAATTCTCCTCCTCTCCCCCCCCCCCTATGATCTTGGTCTTGGTCTTTTTTCAAATTTCCTTTTTGAGGGAAAATTCAGCGTCGATAGCGCGCCGACGAATCTCTCTCCATCTCTCTCTGTGCCCATCAATATGCCAAGTTTGTATTATATAATATTATAATATATACTTGGTACTACTACTTACCACCACCAAGTAGAAGTATTACACTGGCTAGTAGAGTAAAAAAAAGTATAAAGTATTACTAATTAGACTTTTCGTTTCGTTTCTTTTCTTTTTTTCTTTTTCTTCTTTTTTTGTCCGGGTAGAGAGAAGAGGGAAAAAAAAGGCCGTGATTTGCCAAGCATGGACCCCATTAAGCCCATCCATCTACGGAGTATGCATCTCGCACTTCACATTTCGCAGAGAGGGAAAAGAGACCACACCCCCGCGTCCATACCATCATGTTCAAGTCCCTCCCGGGCTCTGTTTGTGTAATATATATATATATATATATTGGTTCCATATCAACCTCTTCAAAAGTCGTTCTCGTGGCAGGTTGACCGAATCCGTCCGTCGTGATCAATGACCTGAGCCCGAGTTCATCTATATCCCTATATAAAGCAAATCTGAATAATGGTAAAAAACAAAACGCCTGTATGAAATGCCCCCCCCCCCCTCCCTCGCTCCCCCCCTCTCTCTCAATCAAAACAAACGGGGGAGGGAAACAAGACAATGGCCCGACCCTTTACATGCTCCAAAGGGGTATCAAGAAAGCAAAACAGAAACGACGATGCCTGTGATTGCCTAACCACCATTTTTTTCTTCAAAAAACGCCTCTGACGAAATCAAATGTCCACTCGAAGCTGTGAAATTGCGCACACATTATCTCATCTGCAACCCAAATTATAAGATGGGTAAATCTCAACGCCCGTGTCACTGGCCTAGCCTCGACGCATATCCTTCACCTACGCCCCCCTTGTCGATGCTCGGGTGGCGTGGCGACGCTTAGCAGGTGTGCCGTTGGCAACCATCCCCAGGCTCTTGGCGACTCTTGATGGCGCAGCCTTGGGTGCCGTCGCCGTCGCCGTCGGCTTAGAAGTGCCCGCTTTGGGTTTGGTCTGCGTGGGCTTCACGCTGCCCGGAGGCCGGCCGCGCTTCGCCTTCTCATCCTGACACGACTCCAAAGGTTCTCTCCAAGAAACGGCCTTACCGCTCTTGTTCCTCTTCATCTCCGGCTCATCTGGCTGGCTGTCCGGGTCCTCGCTTGACAACTCCTCAGAGCATCGCACCAATGTCTGCTCCACCGACTCGGCATTTCCTCTGTTGCGCCTCGTATTTGCCGTGGTCTGACGGACGAGCTCGACCTGCTCGTTGCGCGTTATGCTCGATGTAGGACGTGGCAAGGCAGTTGCTCCCGAACGATTGTTGATCCTGATCGAGGTAGGAATCGAGGTCTTGGACGTAAGCCGTGATGATCGCCTCATAGTCGATCCATCTTCCGTCTTCACATCAACCCGACCGCCAGTCTTGGCTGCGGTCCCCGGGGCTTCAGCTGCTTCTTCCGCGCTAGGAACTGGTGCTGAACTGGTGATGCCCACGTCGGACATCTTCGACTGGATATTTTGTCGTGCCTTCTTCGGGGAAGGCTCTGTCGCCTCGCCCGTCTTCTCAGGCGAGTTCTCGTCGTCAAACTTCCTCTTGCCACTGGCAGGGCTGTCTTTCTTGGCGTTGGGGCTCCTGGCGTTGGGGCTCTTAGCGCCCAAAGGAGCCCTTGCTGGTGAGGTGGCGATGGGCGACCCAGTAGCTGTTGTCGATAGCCTCTTGGGCTTCGACTTGTTGCGATAGGACTTGATAAAAGTGGCACAATAATCCCTCGTTTGCTTGTGCTCCGTGTCCTCGGAGTCCTTGCTCTCTTCTTCTGTCTCAGCCGCATTATGGGCACCCGGAGAGGAATTGACTGGGGTAAACGAGGTTCTGACAGTTGGTGACCCAGCATCCTGCGAATTCGAGGGAGGGGAGGGGGTTCTCTGCGCCGATAGGGGTGGAGGAGGCCCAAACGCTGCAGTTCCAACGCTAAGCATCATGTCAAAGCCTTGCGTGGGTGTCGCGAACTCGAAGTCGTGGTCAACATCGCTTATGACAGCGGAGCTGGGGACATCCCCGCTGAGTTCATTCTGGTCGGGGGTTCTGACACAAGGCGATGGCTGCAACAAAATTCCAGTAGGAGAGCCACCTCGGCGCTGAGGTGTCTCGGCAGTCCCATTGGCAACATCGAAATCTTCCATGACCAATGTTTGATCTTCGGTAGAACCAGCCTGGTTCCATTGGATAGGCGACGGTGACGACTGTCGATGTGCCGGCATAGGTGCCTCAAGGCTTGCAATGGCGTTCATGTGGTCTAGTCTGGCCCGTGAATCACCTCCACTGTCTCTTCGCGAGCAAATCTCCTCTGGCAGGACTTCTTCCTCCTGAGAAGCTTCTCTCTCGGAGACTCTCATGGATGTCTCTGCCTTGCCGTCGGCATGAGCCTGTGCATCGTCGCTCGGTCGAAACATGGTGATGCGGGGAGAAGTAGACTCGGCAGCGGGGGAGGTCGCGAAATGCGGCTCATCGCCACCCTGACTGATGGGAAGCATGTTTGTATACTCTGGCGATACCTTAAATCGCACCACGAGCCTGTTGTTCTCGAAGATGACCACCTTGGCATGACCGTTGCATCCGCTCCGTGCCATCTCTGCCAGATTCTCTATTTCTGCACGTTGTCCTCGAACTCCATCAGATGCAGCCATAGACACTTCATGCTTTCCAGAGTTGAACTTGACCGGAGATGCATTTGCGCCGAAAATATCAAGATTCCTCCGCGTGTCGATGTGGTACTCTCCCTTCTTTTGATGCGCGGGAGTCTGGTTTACGAAGCCCCCGCAAGTATAGTAGGAGGGGATGGGGGTTGTGGAATCGGATCCCTGCGTAGCACCACCTTGGGGCGTCGATATGTTCATCTTGTCCGCCGCGGCAGGAGTCGAAGGACCTGGGCCTTCAGCATCATCCTTCAAGAATGGCAGGCGCAGGTTCTTGTTGAGGAGAGGCTCGCTCCGTCGACGAGTCTTGTCAGACCAAAACGCCTTGACCCAGGACTTGCTGGCACTCTGGCCTTTCTCCATGGTCAGCTTGTGTGTACCAATGGGGCTCACACCGCCAAAGTTGAAGGATGTAGGCGTCAGGTCGTATGATGCCGGAAGAGGACTGGGCTTCGGAGTTGAAGGGCCGACAGCATCCAAGAGGCTGTGCTCCTCATCCATCTTGAGAGGTGTCGCCCCAAACCCAATGCTATGTCGGATGCTAGTAGTCCGAACCGGTGTGGTTTGTACGTCACCACGGCTCCATCTGGAAGGCGTAGGACCAAGAGGCCGCTGAGTGGGGAAATCAGCGACAGTCTCTTCGTCCGACCCATCCACGCTAGAAGTGTCCAAGTCGGGCACTCTAAAGACTCTCGGTGCGTCCGTGACCACGTTTGTGCCTGCCTTGTATATACCTTTGGTGGGAGAAGAGGAGAGAAGACCTTTGCCGGTTTTGTTTCGCGTCGCCTCTGTACTGTAGGCTTCAAGACGAGCCTTGCGCTTATGAGGCGACCGCGGCGGAGGGAGGAGGGGTATATATGTTGAGGTCTCGGACTCGCCCGCGTCGGTAATGGTCGAGAGGTCTGCAGAGCCGGCATAGGCAGCTGGGGACTCAAGGTTACCACCCTGCTCCTTGGAGCGGCGGGTCTGGTGAGAAATCGTGAGCCCTGAAGGCCTGCGCTTGGCTGGAATGTTTGGTCGGACATAGCGTCCTTGGCGAACGAGGGCGAGATCATGTGAATCGGTGCGTGGGGATTCGCAAGCCAACGCCATCATCACTTGCTCAGTGGCTACGGACAACTCGTGCATGGCTTCTTCCCCCGTTGGGGCGCTATCGCTGGACCAAGGAGCATCCAGCCGAACGAGCCTGTCGTGCTCCAAAAGACGCGGCCTCTTGGTGTAGGCGCGTCGGCAACCTTCCATATGGACCGGGTCAATGTCCATGCGGGGCGCGAAAGCGCCATTCACGAAGCAAGACGGCGGCGGTCGGGTGGCTGTGAAATCGGCCACGCGCTTCATGTACTTTCTGTCCGCCCTCCGGCCAGCGCGTCCTGATGACAGGCACGCGACGCGATCGAATCTTCGTAGCGGTGCGGTGGGACGGGGAGGCTGAAGATGGGCAGCCCAGGAACTAATGATGCGATTGGTAATGAGCAAACATGCCTAGAAGGGTGAACAAGGTGAGCCTACATGTTGATTTCCTGGGTGCCATAGGCGAACTGCGCGCCAGTCATGATTGGACTATCGTCTGAATAGCTGGTGGTTCGGGCGTCGACGGTATCCAAAAGGCTACTGCTGATGGTTAGAATACTATGGTTTGGAGGAAAAGAAGTGTGCGGACGCTTGCTATGAAGCTGAATCAGATACCGGGTTGGTTGGTTGGTTACACGTACCTCGAGGCTCACGGACGAGTTCACGGTCCAAAGTAAACAAAAAAAGTGAGGGAAACCAGGGAAGCCAGGGAGAGCTGAGCAACGCTTGCTGATGGTCGTAAATCGCTGGGTGAATGCAATGCAATGCAATGCAATGCGCAAAAAAAGGAAAAATAAAAAGTAATGTATGCAAGTTCGCTATGCGCTTGGAGAAATCAGCTTGGAGATTGCAGAAAAAGCAGGTCGGTATCGCGTAAGTTGAAAGTGGGAGAGAAAGAAGATGCTTGATGGAACGCAGTAGGTACAGAGTACATCGTACCCGCTACCCTATATAGTACTTAGGAGTAGTAATCGGTACTCAGTACGGAGTATGGTGCGGAGTACTCCATGGAAAGCGGCGGGTTTGTTTACATTTCAATTCCTGGGGCGCAAACATCGCCTGTGGCTGCATCGCCTGTGGCTTTACCACCAACGTCGCCAGACGCCCCACACAAGCAATCAGCTTTGTACGTGCCTACCATATTACCATACTATACTCCGTACACTTTACCAGCAAGCAAGACAACGAATCAACTGGAAGCCTTCAGAAACGATGAGACACCCAAACCCCAAAGACACGACCGACGAGCACCATGGCTTATATATACCATCCTACCTATTCACTTCCCCTCACAACTGCGAGCAGAATCTAATATAGGCACAGCATATATCTTATAGTCCCCTAATGATTACCACATAAAGCATCAAGATATAGGTCATGATTAGTATAAGTGGCTCAGGCAGAATAGCGGGCAAGTTATGCATCGAGGGTTGTGTTCATTATACTACGTGTTATATATCCATTACTACCAACTTTCATCGAGAGGCATACTTACTATGCCAAGCATAATACGTCCATTGCCACCAAGGTTATACGCCGATACATATGCTCATCGTACCGAGAGTTATATATCTATTATTGCCAACGTTGCCAATAGACCTGCCATTAGTAAAACCATTCTCGACGAAATCACCACGGCAGTCTCAGAACGTGCCTGTAGCCTAAAACCACGCGCGAGACACGGTCTCTTGATGATTATGGCAGTAATTATTAGAGGACTACCGATTACAAGATATTTGCTGTGCTTCCTGCATACCCTCCTCCAACGCGGCCATATATGCCGGCTCCGCACCTAGGCTGATCGCACCACATAAGATGACCCTTACGCTTCCTTGTACTGGCCAAGATGTCCTTGGACCACCGCCTGGAACAGCACCATGTCTCCCTTGGCTCTCGTTCGGTACGGGCCAAATGACTGCATGGTAAGGAACGAAGGCTCCTTCTCATCACCACGCGATGCCCCTTGGATCCACTTGACGTACTCGTAGTTGAATACGCCGAATACCACGTATAGAGAATCTCTATCCTGTGCAATAAGGAGCCGCCTAGGATGACCGTCAGTCTATGCTATATGCGAGTTCGACTTTTGCAACTTACGTCTTTGAATCCGACTCATCCTTGCCCCAGGACGGTGGGCTCTCCGCAATCCAAGCGGCCACCTCGGCCGCTTCCTGCTTCAGTATGGGTCGATGAGGGATGTCCTCACCCTCCGCGTCCGTCTCGCCGGTGTATCATCTAGACTTTTTAACCTCGGTGATAGCGAAACACTTCCCGCTATCCCAACACAGAGCTGCCCCATCTACTCTGGCCTCGTAGACGCCACGAGGTCTCGTCATCTGCGCAGCTGCAGAAGGGACCGGCCCCTGACTTGTCGAAGTCGTTGGTTGGCTGCCCTGTGCAAAAGGGCAACGAAGCGCCACTTGAGTGGGAGCCCAGGTCATGTAGACCCTAGTTGTGCCATCACTGATAGACATATTGCTCAGCAGTGACCAGCATGCGATATGTACGGCTTGCTCGTCGATTGGACGAGGGGTGGGCGCCTGGGGCTGGTTTGTTCGACTGGGGCCACTGGGGGTCCCTGTCGGGTCTTGATTGTTGTCAGTCGCGGGATTAACTTTGGTCTGATCTGAAATGGCGTCTTCGGTGCTTTGGGACCGAGGCCGCCTTTTTTGGCCCCGATCGGGACCTATCGATCTGAGGTCATTGTTGATAGCTATGTTTAAAATAAGGGCATCTGTAAAGCGGCCCACACCGGCGAGCCCCTCTTGGCGAATCGTGGTGGTGGTGTACTCGAGTTTGTCCAAGTAATTCTTCCACTCATCGTCACCGGTGATGAGCGAGGCCGCTTCCTCGCGTCTCGCCTGTGATACATACTTGTTTAATTTCTCCAAGTTATTGATCTTTCGCATCCTGGGTATCAAGACTCTCAGGCTGTAAAAGTCGATGTCCCTGAATCTTGATCCTGATTTGACATCCATCTAGCTGTTGATGTTTCGCGTTGTGGCGTCGAGCTTCCCAGCGTCAACACACCATTGCTTATACGTTGATGGAAGTAGTTTGTTTTGAGTCGCCATCTTGTAATAATTTTAATACGTTGTTGTTCTTGGCCAAGTTAATGGTTTACTGGCACGAAGAGTGGTGAGAGGTAGGAGACCAAGTGTGAGTAGCCGTGTCTTGTTCGTCTACTTATATATAATTTCTGAGCCTCTTCAAAGGAGCCTGAGCCTCCACCGCTTTGCCGAGTTTGCAGCGGCATGCATTGACGAGGTGAAATATTATATTGTTTGTTGCCTTGAATAGGCGTCGGTTGATCCTTGAGGACCAGACAATGCGCTCTCATCTTCTATTCGCTTCTATCATCGCCTATTCTTGCCTATTGCTGTGTATACTTATCCTATGTTTGAAGCTTTTGATGTGATTTACTCTGTTCATGGTTCAGGACCAAACAATGCGCTCTCGTCTTCTATTCGCTTCTATTATCGCCTATTCTTGCCTATTCCTGCATATAATCATCCCGCGTTTGAAGCTTTTGATGTGATTTACTCTATGCATACTGTAGGTAGCTATCAAACCTTTGCGGTGGCGCTCCTGACTCATGCCTAAAATTCCGTTGCCAACGTACGTAGTGGTAGTAGCCAAAGGGTTCGCAAAGCTCTCGGGGAAGAAGCCAACCCACGAGCCAGGCAAGAGGTCGAGTAACTTGGTGACTTACGGCAGAAGACCGTCAGCCAATGGCTCCTCGCGTACACTAATAATTATGAGGGGTTAACCAATTGCCCCTCGTCGCTACTTGATGTGATGCCTAATAATAAATATCCCATAAGAAGAGAAAATCTAGCAGCTATGCTTTTAGCTCCTGCATACTGCATACTGCATTCGCAAAGCTGCTGCGTAGCTTTGCTCAATCAACAATCAACAAAGTTACCAAACATTTGCGGTGGCGCTCAAGGTCAAACAAACACATGGAACCTTGACGTCAACTCAAAACGCGTGCCCACGTATCCATGTTTCCATATGTCGCGGCAAGCCTAGCAGTATTGACTCATTGGCTACCAACTTGCTTTTATGACTACTACTGTAAGTACCACCTGAAGTACCAGTAGTAGTATTTATTCCTGGTACCTTTCCACTTGGAAAACTTCAATCTTGTTCCTTATTCCATTCATCACTACCACATCGACTTGACCGACATTCTAACAGCGTCAGCAGGATCAATACTAGGACCAGCATCATGGATGAAAACGTCCCGCCCGGATCATCAAAAGGCAAAGGTGGTAAGCGAACGGCGTCGCTGCCAATTCGGCAGCAACCTGTGCAGCGCCCACTTACGCAGCGCCCACTTGTGCAGCGCCCACCTTCGACAGCCAAAGATGGGCTTTGGGAAAGCCTGGGCCGTGACATCGGCAACTTTTCCCTCGGGATCTTCTGCAAAAGACCCGGACATGTCGTGCGCCTGCCTCTTGGAGAACTCGAAAAATATGGCATCCTGCACGGCGGGATGAGCGGGAAGGGGGTGCCCGACGACGGGACTCAGTCATTCTTCTCCATCCTTGCAAAGGAAGATATT
This sequence comes from Trichothecium roseum, assembly GCA_026184415.1. NCBI lineage: Eukaryota > Fungi > Ascomycota > Sordariomycetes > Hypocreales > Trichothecium > Trichothecium roseum. Next base: position 1,240,616 of record CM047948.1, read on the forward strand.
AATCGATACGACGAAGAGTATGGGCTCAGCACTATGGATCGCGTTCCCAAGGTCGAACGAGGAACCCAGAGCAATTGGGACTATGCTTTCTGGTTCAACACCTACCTCGAATGTTGCTTGGAGCCAGAACACCTCGGCGTTGGCGATGAATCGGCCATTGACAGGTCCACGTGGGCGATGCGATAGTAAGCCCATGCTTCCCTGAATACTATCTCGATTGCAGAGTATCACGTCTAATATTGGTGCTGATACTACTACTAGTTCCGACCGCCGTGAGAAGGTCGGATATGAGAACAGACTCAATATCGATAATCACTGGAACGCATTTTTCGTGCTATACGATAAGACCAGTCGCGTCCCTCACTTGATCACGGTTGTCGGGGACAACAATGAGATCACTGACGGCACCATCAACGACAGTGAGGTCTTTGCTGCTCTGAAGCTTTGCACTATTGCCCACTGTAAGAAGGAGTACAAGGCACACAAGATTATCCCGGTGAGTCGGCATCTATACCCATACCTCATGTCTATGCCTACACAATGGTTATCCATGCATGCATCTTTACTGGTCCCAATCTCATCCGCCAGGTTGCAGTTATTACTATTTCTGGTCAGCGACTGAGACTCGTGCAAGGCTATGCGGACCCTGAGACTTGCAAGTTCCGCCTCCATATTGCAAAAATCGCCACCGATGATGGCAAGCGCGACCGTTGGGAACTGCATTCTCTGATTCTTGCTTGGCTCCTGTCCAAGCCGGTTGGGACAACCACCTAAGTACTATCAGCACTACTACTATCACTGGTAGTATAGCCGTGATGGGTGGTCAGTCTCGAGCAATGTCACATAGCCAGGACTATTCCGGGACTATCTTGGGACTCGCCCGATGCCAATGTGCGGCTTGGACACGAATCTTATGCGTAATGTAGGCAGCATTGGGCTCTTTTTTCATCTACGGAGAACACGCGGGTTCCATAGTTTATGAACAAGGTTAATAATAAAGGCTCGGCCCGGTTGGCTGCGGTGCTGGTGCTACGCAATGGTTGGTCCTTGAAGCAGCTACATACGGAGCGGTAGAATCATCACTGTGAATGTTGGGATTTGGTGCCGCGAACGCGCCAATTTTACGATTACGGCCTTTTAGTTATTACAAGGGTTATTACGATGATTAACAATTATTGCGACGATTGCTCTGGCGACTCCTGCGACGGCTACTCCGGGCTACTCCGACGGCTGCTTTGACGATCACGACGAGGGCTATTATAGGAGTATATAGCCTATAGTAAATAGACCGTAGTGGTCGTCACACGAGCCCTCCTACTAGTACTCCGTAGACATGGTAGTTATCGTAGTAGCCGTCGCAGCAGCCGGGAGCAGAGTGCACACTCTCGCAGCAGCCGTCAGAGCGGTCGTCAGAGCAGCCGTCGCGGCAGCTGTCAAGGCAGCTATCAGGGCAGAGTATACACCCCCCGTAGTAGTCGTCGCGGCTGGTGTCAGGGCAGCCCGCGTGGGCAGACTCAGGGGCAGACTAACACACTCGCACTCGTAGCAGCCGCCGCCGCCGCCGCAGCAACCGCCGTAGCAATCGTCGCAGCAGCCCGTATAATGACCAGAAAAAGCCGTGATAGAAAAAAAATAGAAAATAAACGGCGGGTTTACGCACTTGGCGTACTACTACTTGACGTACATATATGTAGGTGCCTCCGTACATACTGCTCCGTACCCTGCATAGTCCAGGTAGCATAGTAAAGTACCATACATACTTACATACTACTCCGTATATCACATAGTATTCCGTACTATACCCTAATAAGTACTAGCCCTAGTAGTAATTACCGGAGTATGTGCACATGTACTCCGTATGGAGTATGTACTGCTACTAAGCCACCCCCATAATGTCCCCGGATTCCTTCTCGTCGGAAACAGAATGCCAAGCGGGCGTGCGGCGACGCTGCCGTGAGCCGGCGGCGGCTCCTGCGACCCCCCACCTGATGTTTGGAATCATTCTCGTCGCCGCTCATTACGGAGTAGGGCCCCCAAGAGTTGAGTGTCGCGAGGGTATGGAATCTTTTTTTTCCTCCTCTTCGTCGCCGCAACGAATACGATTGAGGATTCTTGTCGTAAACCGGACATCATCATGGCTGACGAATGGCAATTATATAAGATGTAGCTGCTTCTCATATTCGAGAAGAAGAAGAAGAAGAAGAAGAAGAAGAAGAAGAAGAAGAAGAAGAAGAAGAAGAAGAAGAAGAAGAAGAAGAAGAAGAAGAAGAAGAAGATTCCCAACAATAATCATCACTTCAAATCATACAAAATCACCCTGCAAGGCTTTTTCTTCTTCTTCCTCTTCTTCTTCTGCCTCGACCATCATTCTACAACCATGAAGTTCCTGTCGCCTTTCGTGCTCGGCGCCTCTCTGGCGGCCGCCCATCCCAGGCCCGGCGACGTGTACTCCCCCCGCGCCCTTTACTTCTTGGACAGCGATCCCGCCGGCGCATCCGTCGTCTCCTTCCAGGTCAATCAAGATGGCGGCCTGGGCGAGCCCCGGAGGACGTCTACCGGCGGCAAAGGCCTTGTTGGCGTTAACGCGAACGGGACTGTCAGTGCCGGTGAGCCCACCCTCCCTTTTTCTTTTTGTGTTCAGTGCAAAAGAGTGCATCCGACTTCTTCGTCGAACTAACCGGACAATAGACCCCCTGTTCTCCCAAGACTCCGTCGTCGTCGGGGGGGACAGGCTCTTCACCGTCAACGCCGGGTCAAACACCCTCGCCAGCTTCCACATCCCCAAGCACGACCCGTCCCGCCCCGTCCTCCTGGGCGAGCCCGTCGACACCGTCGGCAACGTCCCCAGCACCGTCGCCTACTCCGCCAAGCACGGCCTCGCCTGCGTCGCCAACACCGGCTCCAGGCCCGGCGTCCAGTGCTTCGAGGCCAAGCCCTGCGGCGCCCTCGAGGCCCGGGGCCCCCTGATGCCGCTCCCCATCGCGAACCAGACCGCCCCCGTCACGGGGCCCGCCAACACGGTCTCCGACATCCTCTTCAACCCCTCCGAGTCCGCCCTCTTCGTCGTCCTCAAGGGCGACGGCGTGGCCGACGGGCAGGTCTACGCCTACAAGGTCGAGGACGGCGAGGTGGCGGGCGAGCCCGTCAGGTCCCGGCTCGGAGGCGTCCCCGTCGCGTTCGGGACCGCCTTCACCTCCGACGCCTCGGCCGTCGTCAGCTCCCCCGGCTTCGGCGGCGCCTTCGTCGACATCTCCCCCGACCTCGCCGTCACCGTGGCGTCCGCCGTGGCCGTCGAGGGCCAGGCCGCCATCTGCTGGGCCGCCTACTCCGAGACCCTCGGCTCCGTCTACCTCCTCGACGGAGGCAGCCCCGACGTGACCGCTCTCGACGTCGCCGGGAAGAGCCTCGGCCAGACTTTGACCGGGTACGAGGCCGGCATGGGCAACTTCGACGCCGTCGTCGCTGGGAATTTGCTTTACGCCCTTCAGGCCGGGCCGGCCATTGCCATCTTCGACCTCGAGAAGCCGGGCGACACCCCCGCCGTCGTCGACCTCGAGCATCTCGGAGAGCGCGCCTCGTGGACCGGCATGGCTTACTACCACGCTGCTCAAGGTTACTAGGTTACTTCCGGAGAGGCAGATGCGGCACGCTCTCTTTTCCGGAACCCGAGACTCTTCTCGTCCTGCGCATTGCGAATTTTTCTTTTCTTTTTTTTAATTTTCTTTTCCTACGTATTGATTGAGTTAGCATGATAAATAAACCTATGTGTTGCTAGAGAATCAAGATTCGTATTCACCTCACCTCATCTAATCAGTGTTAATTCCAATCCCTCACATGGAGCGTCAAAAGCATCCAGCCGGTTAGGTACGTTATATTAGGTTACCCCGGGTAAACTTTGGCAGTTGCTGCATTTTTTTTCTCGCATCCCTGCGTAGAGAGACTTTTCGTACGAGCTTTCCAATGCCCGATCCTCAGGGCCGACAAACAAGCTCGCATCCTGGAAGAAGACGACCTCTGGAACTGACGACCACCTCCTGTTCTATGCCATTACATTCTGGCACGGTCCAAGCAATCGACGTCGTTCAAGGCATGTGCTTGTCAAGTGCATATATACTCGGTAAAATAGAAATAAAAATAAGGCGTCTTGTATACTTTTTTTTTATCCCGCTGGCTTTTCACCACCGCGTACTTGCTACACGTACCTCTCTTACACGTGGTATATTGTCACATTGAACGCGGTCGGGGACAAGCACTAAACCTAAGCCAGGCCACTGATATGACTTCATTCTTACCTACCCTAAGGATAGAGAAGCAGATGCGCCCGCCGAAACGTAAAGACTACCTAGGCCTGGGAGAAGCAGCCGAACAGACGAGCCCGGACTCGGCAACGATTGGCGTGTAGCTTAAAACGTCTTTCGTCGTGAATATCTGTGAGAATGGCTCTATGAAACTAGTAGTACTTTGCTCCGTACCTCGAGTCAAGTCAACATCTAGTCGCCTTAAGGGGAAAATAGAGCAGCCTAGAGAACAGGCACACTTCCGCCCTCGTGGGACCCGCCGTCAAGCTTGCCCCTCCACGCTCCGCCCCACCAGCCAGGCCCGGGTCAGTCATCTGCGCAACCTCCAAAGCCAACCTCGAACCAAGTGTCCCCAGTACATACACCCTCATCACTCACTCTATCATTTCTTAGCGAACCATAATCAAATATCCACAACGAAACAGAAGAGAATAAAAATAAAAGAGAGGGAAGCAGAAAAGAAGAGAGCATTACACAGCGAGCGAATCGAATCATTAACCGGCCAACGCCCCTCCCCGCCAGGCTCTTCCCTCCTTCGTCGACCCTTCTTCTACCCAAAAAACGACGACCAAAGTGCGCTACAAAGAAAAAGAAAAAGAAGAAGGAAAGAAAAAAAGAAGGAAAAAAATCATCATGAACCGACTCTTCGGCTCCAAGCCCCAAGGGCCCAAGCCCACCCTCGGCGGCGCCATCGGCAACATCGACACGCGCATAGCCTCCATCGACACCAAGCTCAAGGCCCTCAACGGCGAGCTGTCGGCCTACCAGGAGAAGATGTCCCGCATGCGCGACGGCCCCGGGAAGCAGGCCATGAAGCAAAAGGCCCTCAAGGTGCTCCGGCAGCGCAAGGCCTACGAGGCGGAGAAGGACAAGCTCGAGTCTCAGGTCTGGAACATGGAGCAGGCCCAGAGCATGCAGGACAACCTCAAGAACGTCATGACCCAGGTCGACGCCATGAAGACGACCAACAAGGAGCTCCGCCGCCAGTACGGCAAGATCGACATCGACAAGATCGAGCGCCTGCAGGACGAGATGGCCGACCTCATGGACGTCGGCAACGACATACAGGAGAGCCTCTCCAGGAGCTACGACGTCCCCGATGAGGTCTCCGAGGGCGAGCTCGACGCCGAGCTCGAGGCCCTCGGCATGGAGCAGGAGTTCGAGATGGAGGCCAGCGGCGCCGTCCCCGGGTTCTTGCAGGACGAGGTCGTGCCCGAATTCGTCGACGAACCGCCGCAGGCCGAAGACAAGGTCAAGCAGGTGGCCGGGTGAGGGGCAATCAATATGCCAACAAGTACGGAGTACAGAGCACTATTACTACTAGTAGTAGTACTACTAGTAGTAGTCTGGCCATCAGGTATCAAAGGCCGGCGGGGAGACTGGCGTTTTCGGACCATGGAGTTTTTCCTATTCTTTTCTTCCTTTAGCAGGTTTCTTTGCGCACGAGGAGCCTGCTTGTTTTTTTATTCCTCTTGTCTTTCTCTCTTTATTTTACTTTCACGATATTCCACCATAAATTCAGACATCAAAAAACTCCATTTGCTGGTTCTACGCTGAGCCTTATATGTATACTGCCGTTTGCCAAGCCCAGCGCCATGCTAAAGTCTCTGATATGCCCAAAAAAAACACGCTTCTTCCAATTAAAGACAATATACACGTCACACTCCGTCGGTTTTCTAGGCTCTTCTGGAGTCGAAGCTAGAAGATGGAAACACCGCTAAGTAGATATGCAAATGGTGATATCAAAAACCGGGACTGCCATGCGCAGTTATACACCAGAGGTAATGCAGAAAGCAGCAGGATAGCCATGCACAGGCGAAAACGCACAAGGAGGGGGTATACTTGATAGTTAGTCAATCTTTGCGAAAAAACGAGACGCCTCAACCAGCTCCACGTCTTCGTTGCAAAAGTCCCACCCTACAATAACCGGCGCTTGACTAACGCACACGATCTTGCGGGCGTCGTACTGTAGTTTAAAGATCCTGGCGGGGAGGTGCTCGAGGGGCGGTGCCGCCGATGCAATGTGCGGATGAGGAGGTAGATCGGCGTGACGACTTGGGGTAGGCCTTGATCCAGAAGGTTGTCCTCGACCTGCTGGAGTCTGAGCCGGGCCACCGACATTCGCCAGATCAATACCAAGACCCGCATTAGGGTCAGTCATCAAAGAGCTGGAGCGCGCCAGCGAAGATGTTCCTGCAGTAGCGCCGGTGTTGGACTGTCCGTTGCTCAAACCAGCAGCCATCAAAGCTTGCTCAAAGGCGTCACGCATGTGAGGGGCCACTTGACGTCGGATAGCCGTGTACAGATAGTGCCCATGTGCTAGTAAGCCGGGGTAAGTAACCAAGGCCTGCTCCAAGGCTGCTGGTCCAGCAGGTATGAGTTCATCTATAAGCGCCATGTATACTGCAGAAGAGGTAGCAGGATTAGAATCATGGACGTTGGGTAACGGCAGGGGTCCTTGCTGAACGAAATAATGTGCCGGGTTCAAAGAGGGCTGAGGGGTTCCGGCGGGAGTGAGACCTGGGCTTGGGTACATTCCGTCACGATCGCGTCGCTGAACCTCAGCAGCAGCTTCTTCTTGTCGCAGGTGATGTGCAGGTTTCCAAACACCCTCCTTATCGCGCCTCCAGAGCAAAATGCTATGATCGTACGAGCCCGAAATGATGCGCGCCCACCTTCGACCTCCACCTCCCCCAGGGGGAAGCTTGGCGCCAAAAGATTGAACATCCGCTGGGCGAGAGCTCCCAGCGTTACCCGTCCTGTTGCGGCGATGACCTCGTTCTCCTTCAGGTTCAATTATGCCTGCCTCGACCGCTTTGAAAAACTCAGCATCAACCCGTTTAGCCTCAGCTTCATCCTCGTGCTGACTATATGGTAGATCTGCAAAACCAGCTTGTACGGTTCGAACGAGATCCGAATGTCCTCGAAGCGTCGCGACTTTAAGCCCAGTAGGTGCATCGAAAATGCATACTTCGAAATCGCTACTTCCGCTGACTATTCTCCGCTCATCATACTCGACACAAGCGATGCCCTTCTTATGAGCCGGTATCGTTTTGACGCAAGCCTGCTTAGGCCAGTTCCAGATCTTGACATGACGATCCCCGGAGACAGAGACGACAGTTTCTCCGCGCACCTGTATGGAGTTGACGGCCGCGTTATGGCCATCAAGCTTCCCAATTATGGAAAAGGGGGGCTTAGCGGGCAGCTCACGAGCTAGATCCGGCTCGTAATCCTTGATCACTCTGGGAACAGCCTGCAAGGCACCTTCATTACCATATCCAACGTCGCCATATTGTAGTGCTCGCCGGTTGAAGATGCGAATTGTCTTGTCCTTGGACGAAGTGACGAGGATACGTTTGTCGAATTTGACGTTGAGAACTGACTCGGAGTGCGCTCTACTCAACCTCTGAATCATTTCTCCCGTCGAAAACTTCCACACGATAACGTCCGAGTCGGAGCTACCAGAAACTAACAAATCTTCGGCAGGGTCGGCATCAAACTGCAAACATAAGATAGAGCCTCGATGCCCGACTAGTGGAGGCCGCGCCAGTCTCTGAGTGTGCAGGTTCCAAATCCTCAACGTCCTATCCCTACTCCCGCTGACCAGCCAGTTGATATCGTACTGCAGGGCGTAGACGCACTCGCTGTGGCCTTCCTCGGGGTAACTTGGATGGGGAAGCTGGAATGGCGTACTTTTCCCCAGCTCCCAGTTGGTTTCCAAGCGCATCCTCATGGTGTACAGGTACTTCCAGTTAATGACGTACCGCCTTGCCTTGCTGTCCCATGCCCATAGAGTTGATTGTCGCAAGGCCCCGGGATCGGCCGGTTGTAGCGTCGGAGGTCCATGTGCCGCCCGTCTTCTTGTTTTCGCCGCGCTCGATCGAACTGAGCGTATAGATGCGCTACTCCCACTGGTTGCGGTATCAGGGGTTTGACCAATAGGACCGCCGAAAATACTTTGGCTGCCTGTGTCACCGGTAGACATTGATCGACCAGGCTCTGACATGACAACATCTTCGTCCTCGTCATTCAGGAGGGCGCGGATTTTTGTCGGCCGATCCTCTGGCAGGATCAAACTGTTCAAGTGGCTAATGGTCTCATTGAGACCCTCGTTTATCTTGTCCTCCCACGCCTTAATCTCGGCCGGAAAAGCCTTCCAGCCTTCCATATAATAAAGCCTTTCCCATAATCGCAAGTCCAAAGCGAGATTACACCATCTTCGACAAGTTTTGATTACATTGACGAGGGATACTGGGTCGAGGTAGTTGAGGATTTTGACGCAAATTTCGGGAGGGAGGTGACGGAAGAAGTCAATATACAGCCGTGGGTGCAATTGCTCGACGATCTCGGAGATTATAGAGGTTGGTAATGCGTTCAATAGTGTCATCGTCAGATCTGGAAAGGTCCGTCAGCCACAACAGCGGAGTATTAATTCACAGGGGATGCCGTACGCGTCTTGAGATGTATAGGTAGCAACGACGCGTTGGCGGCAATCCAAGCCGGCAGGTCTCTAGGGTCCTTGAGGGTCGACAGCGCAGATAGCAACTCGCCGGAGACGGGCGGCGGATTGAGCGGTTCCTCTGAATAGCCTTCATCAGGCTGATGCTGGGCGAAGCGATCCATGACACCAAACCGGTCTCGCTTCGTCATTGTGTTTTGACTGAGGATAAATGAAGGCCACAGATGTCATCACATCTGTCGTTGTTGAAGGGCGAAAGGCCAAGACTGCAGCGGAGATGGGAAAGGCCAGGTGCTGGACGGCAACGATGTAGGAGGATGGCGTAGAGCTGGGATGATGTCGTTTGGCTTCGATTACAGCAAGGCAGACTGCAGGCAAAGGCTGCCAAGTTTGGGCGCCCTATCTTAGTGCTGCTACTACCCTAGTACTCTGTACTAGCAGTAGTAGTACTCCGTAGTTTGTAGTAGTAGTATTTAGGTTGTCCGCCCGTACTGCCACTGGATACTTACAGCCTAAGAATTTGGCAGGTCACCATCCCCAACAAGGCCGAGGGGGGGCCATCGGTGGACTGTGCCGCTACCGCCGCATGATTTTTCAGTACGTTTCGGTGCTGCTTCTCAGGCGGGTTCAGACCGTTTGCGCCTCCTGCACTTACCACTGCAGTAGCCCGTAACTTCGGAACGGGTATCCATACGGAGTACTCCGTACCACTACGGATTACGGGACATCGACCTAACCCGTTGATATTCCATACTTCCACATCAATGTCTGTGCACCAGAGTTACTGTGGTGAGTGAGCATTCAAAATAACAATATTTTGCAGCAAACACTCGTGAGTATCAAAGACCCAAAGTCGCTTTGTGACGAAAACTACTCCGCATATCCCTCGGTAATCATCATAGCAGACTACTGCTTCCTATTCCGCAACAGTAGTATCCCCCTGCCGTGATCCGTATTGGTTCATGCTTCTCCAACTCCTAATGTTGGACAATTCTGACCTAACACTCCCGGCTATCAACCCGCCACTCATGGTACGTGCTTTCCCGTCCCGTCTTACCCCCAGAACGCAGGGTCCGTTCATTCCATCCAATGCATACAATCCCGGGGGGGGGTTCTGGGTTTCTGAACCACGACCATGATAAACTTCATGACGGTGCAAAAACCCAGACGTTGGCTCTCATCGGTAAATTTTACTTATGCTCAACGAAAGCACTCTGTACCAATATTATAGCACTTTGCCAAGTTGAAAGGCATGGTCGATACTACGTACGGTACTATCTCGCTATGAATATCCTGCCCGGGCCGACAGCGTCCCGAGTAAAGCAGTGACCCGCCGCCAATACTGCCTGCTGAATGATGATCCAACCCAGGAGAGTTGGAAACTTCCATATTCGAATCACAAAGAAACAGCAAGCCTTCTTACCTTGCAACAGACTCGGCTTTAAGCCTTGTACACCTATGATGGCTCCGAATATGCTAGTGGTGTCTACCAATCTTGTCCACTACCAACGACTCGTGATGCACGACTCATCAGTTAGGGAGCATACCTAGTCAAGAGTTCAGACGTGCTGACTCGCGATATTTCTGTAAACTTGCCAATCAGCATTCTATTCAACCGGGCACCCGCAACTTGAAACGATGACGTCCCCAAATAGAAGCGCCTGCGACGACCACGACCCCCAGTCATGCAAGTTATTCTGCTATGGCTCTTGGTGAGGGTGTCCTGCAGCTCGGTAGATTGCCTACTTAGCCGCCGCTCCCCCACCAGGTCGCCGATACGGTCGCTGATGCACAGCCTATGAATCTCGATCTTGAATAGTGTCCATACTACCATCGTACTAAGTAGTCACGTAGTATACCACAAGACAGGATCAGTAACAGCGGTTCGATATTATATCGTGCTAGTGTAACTTGACTTGTGGGGGATTTCCAACTTCACATTACCAACTCCGTCCAGGGTATGAGTTGATTCGTATAGTCAAGAGTGAGTGCCAATGAATGGTTTTGTTGCTCAACGCTCAGAATTATTCAACTACTACTAGTAGGGTAGTAATAATAACTCGTTTCTAACGGCACGACGGATGGCTACTGAGTACTAGTAGTATTTTACCAGCAAGTGGATGGGAAAGTTAAATTGGCATCAATTTGTATTTCTCCATCTCGCGTGCCACATATGCTGTCTCACCTCTCAGTCGTCTAGATAGGACTTGCGGGAGAAACAGGTGCAATGTTCACCCTTTCGTACTGAGTACACCGTACTCCGTACAGATTACACGAGCGCACGATGTTACACTTGCCTCGGTAGACTCTGACTAGTGATGGCAGTACGGAGTACTAATACTAGATCCGTTGCCATTAGTACGCCGTACGCCGTGCGGCAGCAAGAGTGTTTGCCATCTCAATTTAGCATATCGGCCTATTTTCGCTACGGATGGAAGTTATGGTGCTAGGTGATCGACGAGCATGGCGTGGCACCTGACCGGTCAAGGTAGGTAAAAGAAGTCGCATGGTCAAGGCTTCCACCAAGCCCCCCCCCCCTTTTTTTTCTTTCTTTTTCTTTTCCCGCTTGCGATGCGATTCGAACATTCTACATCCTTACCACTTCGAGAAGCTTACTACATACGCTGTAGTATTATGTACATGCGTTTATTGGCAGAAGCACCGTCGCGGCGGACAGGCAGTTTTGTCATGCACACATACTCCGTACATATATACATAGTATGTGCTCCATACGGTAGGGGAATGAGAGCATGTGGGCATCTCCCTTGCGCTCCCAAGGGCCCAAACGTACGGCGGGTGCAGTGTAACTCTCGACTGGTGGCACAACATGCGGTTGAGAGCATAAATGTCATTACGTATGAACAAAAAGTAGGTCTGGAATCATCACTGAGCTAGGATGCTTGCATAGACACGTCGTATTACTTAGTACGCTCTAGTATTGTCAAATTCACAGCAGTAAAAGCAAGGTACTGCGTAGGGTACTCCGTATGGTACTCCGTATACTCCGTGTGGTGCAGTGTCAAGGTGTTGGAAAGGGGGCCGACCCTGTTCGCCGTTGATTTGCGTTCACTCGAGATACCCGCTTTCTACCTTCTTGATAGCTGGTGCCCTAGGGCATACTCCCTAATCAGTGACGGGACATTCTTAGCCATGGCCCTTTGAGAGTGAATGCAACAGCAAGCTGCCATTCGCGCCTCTGTCTGGTCTAGCGTTTGTCAAAGAGCAATGGGTCATCACGCTGGTTTGAAACAACATGTTCCCGTAGTACCAAGTGAGTTAGTCGATGCTGTACGGAGTAGTAGTACATGGTAGTAGCCATATCTTCAGCAAATCGATGCCCAAAGTAAAGAGTCCGGGTGCCAAAGGAGAAGCCGAAACTGAGCTGCCCCCTCCCTCCACTATGGCCCCTCACCTCCCTACGAGCATCCCTACCTTACCTACTCCGTATACAGTAGCGCCTCCACAGGCTAAAGGCCCCCCCTCTCTCCTCCACTCCTCCACGACCATCAGGCGGCAGTCCCCCCCCCTCCCCCCCCTCCTAAAAAAAAAAACGTCGACACGCAGCAAAAGCAGCACAAAGCCGTGCAAGCAAACGCCGCTCCTCGCCCCCTGGATTTTGGCACGCAGCAGGTAGGTATCCCGACCCGACCACCGAAAAAGTTAAGCAAACACCTCGCGCCTTGGTTGCAACCCTTTTTTTTTGTTCTTGTATTATCTATTCAACCGCTTTGTCCGCAAGTCGTCCCATCTTTGCGCCGCGTTTTCTTCCTGTCTTTATTGCTCCGGGCGCATATCATCTCGTGTCACTAGACCGCTCCCCCCCGACGCTTCTTCGCAAGTCAACTCCGCAACTTGTCGGCTTGTGAGCGTTTCTCCCCTTCTCCCCTCCCTCCGACCCACGTGTTCCAAAAAGCAGCCTTGCAACTTCGAAAGCTGTAACGTGTGCGAACGAGTCTTTCTTCTTCTTCTTCTTCTTTTCCGAAACACGGTTTTAATTATTGTATTTCTCTTTGTCGAGTTCTGTGACTTGCAAGCAAGCCTAGCTTCAACCACCGCGAGACCGGTTCTCACACGTCTTCCGGACGCCGATTACTCAATTCCTGGGGAAACGATCAATCGGCCTTGGCTTGCGATACTGAATTGGGACATTTCTGTTCGCGGAGACAGCCGATGCGATAGACGTTTTGCGTTACCGGCGTCGACTTTACCAGATTCTCGAAGGATCCAGCAGAGTCCGAAGTGGCAAGCTGCTCAGTACGACAACAGCTGACGAAGAATATTGCGTGTGACTGACTTCGTGTTTATCCCCCTTTGGCGCAAAGGTTGTTCAAGGACTATCGAAAAAAACGAAAGAAAAAAAAGGGACACAGCCAAGTCCAGTGGGCAGTGACGCTCATCAGTCTCTTTCCCCTCTTTCTACCATTGTATTATTTGCCGGCCGACACAACGCTTGCTTGCCTATTCATTCGGTGGACCGAACAACGTCAACGACTCGATCACAGTTGGAACTTGACCATTGCGTTCAACTTCGTGACCGGCGCCCAGAAACGCATGGAGTAAGACTCCACTGGTCTACACCCCTGTACCCGGACGGATCCCGTCACCGACCTCGCACTTGACCGCAATCGAGGGGCTACATAAACTCAGTATGCAGCATGCGCTACGCGCCAGCCAGTTGTCAGGCTCGACAGCTCACCACGGTTCTTCTAGTTCTCTAAACACCATGAGTACCGCCTCTTTGGTGCCGAGTGGCAATGTTGTCGCGACCTCAAACATCATCAACCAAAAGGCTGACGCCTCGCGATCGCTCTACCAGAGATGCATATCATTGAAACACCGGCTCTCTCAGGTTCCCGATTTCGAGCCCTATCTGGAGCAGTTGGACCCCGAAGACCCGGTCGATGCGCTATGGAGACTGCTCCGGACAGGTTTCCCGCTGCTTACGATATATAACTCCTTGCAACCCGCGACTCCCCTCGAAATTAATGACGACAAAGCATCGGAATCGAAGAAGTCCAAAATTGCTATTTTCAAGTTCGTCAAGGCTTGTATGGATGAGTTGAAGGTTCCAGCGTCGGAGAGCTTCGTGATCACAGATCTTATGGGGAATGACACGAGCGGATTCGTCAAGGTATGTTTTTTGGGAGCTAGGAGCGCGAGGTCTCCCACGCGATTGTGATTTTAACGATGATTAGGTAACCCAAGTCGTCAACTATGTCCTTGACCTCGCAGAACAGCGAGGGCTCCTCATTCAAAGCCAGCCTTACCCCGAAGATGAGGCACTGGCTGCCCCAAACGCGCAGATGACCTATCGCGACCACATCGTCAAGGAATTAGTCAATACTGAGCGCAAGTACGTTCAGGACCTTGAAAACCTGCACGACCTGAAGACGGCTTTGGAGCACAAGGGCACGGTGCCTGGCGATATCGTGCACCGCATCTTTCTCAACATCAACGCCATCTTAGATTTCCAGCGACGCTTCCTTATCCGAGTCGAAACCACAAACTCCCTCCCAGTGTCATCCCAAAAATGGGGCGCTCCTTTCGTTATGTACGAAGACGCCTTCGACATTTACCAGCCGTTTATTGCCAACCAGAGGAAAGCTGCTTTATTGGCAACCCAGGTGTTCGAAAAGATCCAAAACGTCAACCACCCCGTGGCTGCTGATTTCAATACTCTGGATGCGTTTCTTCTGAAGCCAATGCAACGTTTGGTCAAATACCCGCTACTGCTAAAGGTACGAAACCACTCTCGACGAGGGGTGTTGTCCGAGACCTTACTGACATTACCTAAAGGATCTCATCAAGAAATCCGAAGACGAAACTGTCATTGCAGACCTCAGGGCGGGTCTTGAAGCAGCCGAACGGGTTGGCCACAAGGCTAACGACGCCGTTAATCGCGATCTGTTGGATGAGGCCTTGGAAGAATTGATTGGCCGCGTGGATGATTGGAAGAATCATAATGTCGAAAACTTTGGCAGATTACTATTGCATGGCGTTTATGGAGTTATCACGGGTAAAACTGAGCAAGAAAAAGACGTAAGACAACGCCTCCTTCACCGTCAATTCAAGAACAACCGAGTCGCTAACGTTCGCAGTATGAAATCTATCTGTTCGAATGCATACTTCTTTGCTGCAAAGAGATCTCTGCGACTAAAAGCAAGGACAAGAAGGATAAAACACGCTCCCAGGGGCCCCGGATCAGGAATAAGTCGGCCAGGCTTCAACTGAAGGGGCGAATTTTCATGACTAATGTTACCGATGTGTTATCAATTTCTAAACCTGGTAAGTCCTGTCTTGATTCATCTTCGCATCAAATCTCACTAACAGCAAGATAAAGGGTCTCACAGCGTTCAAATCTGGTGGAAGGGCGACCCCGGAGTTGAGAACTTTACCATCAAGTTCCAAAACGAGGAGCTGATGAAGAAATGGGCCGACGGGCTTGAGACCCAACGTAAGGAGAACGGGCCCAGAGCATCGACCGGTCCCGATGCCGCTGCCACCGACTTTGCGTGGACAAGAGACCATGGCTTAGAGAACCCATACCTCCAGCAGGAAGAAGAAGAGGATGATTTTGAGGGCCCGGCGACGGCACCAGCTCAATTCCCAGTTCCTGGACAGTCCGTCAATGGGCATATGCCAAGAACATCATCCAGCACCAGCTTGAGACAGAGATCGATGACTGGTGAAAGCTCTCAGTCTTTGGCGGGTTTAGCCAGGGTTCCTCCCTCGCGCTTCCCCATCCCTGTACCACCGCCTCCGTTGAGCTTGCAGACACAGAGTAGTGGTGCTGTGTCTCCGGGCTCTCGGGCAGGTGATAGTTACTTTTCTCCTATCGGCGAGTCGCCGGCGTCTTCGAGGACGAGTACGGCAAGCAGCATGTTCCAGGCGAACGCTCACATGTCCAAGATCGGGACGCCCCAATCAGTCTGGGATGACCCCCAACAACGTTATACCGCACCAGCAATGCCCCGTGCTCCCTCGCGCGACGGCACCTCGCCAGCTCCACATGCCAGGAACCCTCGCGGCCCCTCACTGCCCGCCATGGCAACACAAGCAAGTGCCGCCCAGCAGCAACGAAGTCGATCATACAGCACCCCCGATATCAACGTGCCTGGAGCGCCTCGACAGCGGCAGCCTAGTCAAGGCAACGTACCTGCTGTGCCAGGTATCCCGACCCATCTTCATCCTGCACACGACAGCAGCATCCCCCGATCGCAAACGGGTTCACCGAGGAACGATGTTCCGATTAGAGCTCACACTCAAAGCCCCGGTGCCCAGAGAGAACGTATGCACCAACATTCGGGTAGTTTAGGGGGCACCATGGCGCAGTTCCCAACCGCGCCTGTTTACTCTCGTGGAACCACTCCTCAGCCAGGGGCTAATCCTCTTCGTGTCGACTCGATGGGCCCCAACTCGAGGACAGGCTCGCCGGCCCTTGGGGGTGGGGGTTTCCAGGCGCCGGCGTCACACCCTACCTCATCCGACGTGCCATTACCGACGCAGCTCAAGGTGCGCGTCAACTGTGATAGTGGCAACTACGTTACTCTTGTCGTTGCTTTCAACATCACATACCAATCGCTGATTGACCGTATCGATGCCAAGCTCGCCCGCTTCACTAGTAGCAGCATCGGCAAAGGAGTGCTGAAGTTGCGATACCGAGACGAGGATGGCGATTTTGTCACTATCCAGAGTGATGATGATATCCAGATTGCTTTCATGGATTGGAGAGAAGGTATGAAGAGCATGTACTCCAATGGCGTTGGTGAGATAGATCTCTACTGTGTTGGAGATATTGTTGCTACCTGATGGGCTTGCCCTATCGAAATCATGGACGAGAAGGGAATATACACACATATTTAACGGACACGAATCTTGGCTTGGTTTGGGATACCACGGGATGGAGGCATTGCACTGTTCGGCGCAAGGGACTTCGGATTTCACTGTTGATTTCAAGCCGCGATGGCTGTAGATGGGCTGATTGAAGGAGATGAGCTTGCATACATAGACCAGAACGCAGCGACATGCATCAGAATTATTGCAATCATTCTACATTTATCTTTTAGCAATTTTTAATTGAATATCGTTTGAGGAATACTATAACGACGAGGTTCACACCATCACAATCCCCGACTGTGAACTCCCCCAGACGCCAATGGGTCTGTATCGTACATTTCATATATTCATTCATCTTTCTTTTGACGCAACCCCCAATACCTTTGAAATGGAAAGAAGGAGAGTCTAGATATGTTGGCCGCGCCATCTCCTCCCTGCCCACTGCCGCCCAGTGTTATACAGTAAAATCGCAAAATGCCTTATTTACATGAACGCCACCCAAAACAAAACCAAAACATCTCCTTTCTCATGAGTCTCCTCCCTCCTCCCTTCCCTGTTCCGTCGCCGGTGCCGGTGCCGGTGCCTCTTCTCCGAACTCGGCCATGGCCCCTCCCCCGTGCCGCTACTTCATAGCCTCCGCCCGTGCTTCGGCTGGGCGGTCACGTATCTCTGCATGCGCGAGAGGTGGTAGTTGATGGTGTTAGGTTTTGGCGCTGGCGCCGGGGGCCCGTCCATACATTGGCGGAGCTGGTTCTCGATGGCCATGCAGCCTGCGGCGTTGTACCCTGCCGATGCCCAGCATGCTATTTTTGAGGGGTCAGCCTAGATTTTTTTTCCTTTCCCCAAAGATGCATGCTCCCCAGTTTGGCCACCATAAACCCAGAGTATTCGGACATAGAGATGGTTGGGAAGCGGAAAGGGAGGGCGTCCTTCCTTACCTAGTACCGTGCTCATGATGGTGATGCAGGGGTTCTCGACTGCTTTCTTGGGCTGGTGGACTCGAAGCGTCTTGAGAGGCGGGAGCCTCGTGGGCTTCTGGCCGGGCATGATGGTCAGGGGCAAGGCGAGACCTCGTATGACCCTTTAGTTGCTCGACTTTTTTTGTTTTGCTTTTGGCGCTGCCGTCTTCCTATCTTCTTGCGACACGCTGAAGGTGGGATGGAGGCTTGCGATGGGAAATTTTGAGATCACGTGCGCGGCACCAACGCCAGGCGTTGTGCTAAAAAGGTGTGGAGCCTCCATCCGTGACACCACCCGGCCATTCCAATGGTTCCAATGCATCCATCTTCGGTCCATTGGGGAGCAACACACACACTCGTCCAATGCCGGCTCTTGTTTTCCCACGCATCCAAAACACTACCCTACTATGTACTACTCCGTAGTAATTCTCCGGATACCTACCTAGGTAGCGGCGTTTTTGGCCCTCCTCGATTTGGTGGTTGATTCCATTTTCTGAAACAAAACCAACGCGGATAGATAACAGTAACGAGAGAGCGTCAATCGACCAGTACGCGTTTTCGGTGATCTTTTCAGACGATGTCCATATGGTACCATCGGGACTTGCTGCATGGCTGTTCCTGTGCGTTGTAACGACGGCTTAGGGTAAACGCTGTCCATTCTTCTCTTCCTTGTTTACGGACAGCGAGAGCTGCACGGCTCGCCGCGTAAGCCCTCTCTCTATTTACAGGCGGCTTAATAGGTATACAGACAAGTGCTACGTACGTTGGCCAAGGCTGGAACCTGGCATGCCTGGCAAGCACATCGAGATGGGCGACGGATTCACTGATGCCGCGTATCCATAGCGCGGTTCCCATTCGTCAAAAGATCACCACTGCGCTGGCAAAGCAGGTTGCGGAGCTGAGCCAGGGGGGTGGGCAATGGGCATGCATGGACGGATCACACCAAGGTGAATAAATAACGCAGTCGAGCCAACCATTTGTTAATACAAGACATGGCACTATTATTTATGTCTCCCCTACAAGGCCGGGACGCAGCACTACCTACGGAGTAATCGGTACTATGTAGACCGTAGCTCGATCGCCAGGCTGATTGTGGAGTAAGTCGGCCAACTCGTGGTGGTGCCGGTAGCCGGAGGGAGAAGCTCTTCTCTCTCTTTCTCAGCCGAAAGCTTGTCTGACGTCAAAAAGAAAACCGGGAAATTTACAGTGGATGCAATGACAGCATCCTCAGCTCCTAGGAACGGGTTGGAGCTGGGGAAAAGTTTATATAATGGAGTGCACCTACAAGAGTACGGGCGAAGACGCTGCTGTTCCTGAAAGGTTGGTACACCAGGTTTCTCTTGATTTGTATCGTTTGTTCGTGAGAAGACCAAGATAGACTCAAAACGGTCGAAAGCGTCCCCTGCCAACCATGGTCGCACGTTCTCTAGTACACGCTCTGCCCTTGGCGGCATCTGCCTCGGCCACAGCCCTGTACTCGACCTACAGCTTCAACCCGCTGCAGCACCTTGGAGGCATCGCTCCCTACTTCCAGCCCCAAGACCCTCCGGCGTCACCCGACGCTCCGCAGGGTTGTACGGCCGAGCGTGCCGCCTATCTCGTGCGCCATGCCGCTATCTACGCCAATGATTTTGACTTTGAGGAGTACATTGAGCCCTTCTTCGAGAAGCTCGAGAACAAGTCCAGCATCGACTGGAGCAAGATCCCCCACCTCAGCTTCCTAGCCGACTGGAAGCCCCCCGTCTCCGACGTCGAGGTCGAGCTCCTAAGCCGAGTAGGAAAACTAGAGGCGACTCAGCTTGGCGTGGATCTTGACTTCAGGTACCCCGACATCAGCCTCCCGAAGCGGGTGTGGACTTCTTCTGCGGAGAGGACGTTCAAATCGGCCCAGTCCTTTGTCCGGGGGTTAGAGTCTGAGGACAACACCATCAACGTGGTCAGCGTCTACGAGTCCGAGGAGTCGGGCGCCGACAGCCTCACGCCCTACAAGGCCTGCCCGGGTTACTCAGGATCAACTGGCAGCGATGAGTCGAGCGTGTATCAGAAGAAGTATGCCAAGCCCATCGTCGCCCGGTTCAACGACCTAGCGCCCAAGTTCAACTTCACCGTCAACGATGTCTTCGGCATGCAGCAGCTTTGCGGCTACGAGACCGTCATCCGCGGCAAGTCCCCCTTCTGCAACCTCGAGCTTTTCTCCCCCGACGACTGGCTCGGCTGGGAGTACTCGGAGGACGTGCGCTACCACTACAACGCCGGCTACGGCGCCGAGGTGTCGGGCTACGTCGGTCTCCCTTGGCTCAACGCCACGGCTAAGCTGCTGATGGAGAATGACAACAGGGGCGAGGCCGACGAGGATCTGCTCGTCAGCTTCACCCACCGTGAGCTACCGCCCATGGTCCTCGTCGCCATGGGGTTGTTCAACAACTCCGAGTTCAGCGGGGCCGCCAATATCAATGACACCATGCCCCTGGACCGTATCAACTACCGCCGCGACTGGAAGGCCTCCAACGTCCTTCCCTTCCTAAGCAACATCGCCATCGAGCGCCTCAACTGCACTGGCAGCTACGGTTACGATGACGGTGAGTACTACCGCGTCCTCGTCAACAGCGCGCCCCAGCCCCTGCCAGATTGCCACGACGGGCCCGGCACCACCTGCTCCAGGGACGGCTTTGAGGACTACATCCGCGACCGCGCCGACATGTTCGCCGGGTTCTCGGACAAGTGCGGTGTCGATTACGACAACAGCACTGACGTGCTGAACATCTACACCGACTCCGCAGTTGGCAATGGTACGAGGGTGGGGAAGCGTGATTACGAGCCTGCTTTTCAGATTTAATGAGCGACGGATATGCTGTTGATAGCACTTAGATTAATGATGACGCCATCATGGCATGAGACAGGAGTAATCTTTTTTCTCGTTAATTTAATACCGAATTTTCTTTCTTGCCCTTTGTATCTTCTTCGCTGCCTCGCCCTTCGTGCTCCTTCAGGCCAATGTCGTTGTTCATAATAGTCCCACCCCCGTGATATAGACATAGAAAGCCAGGGTATACGGTCAAACCGCAGCTTCCAGGTTTCCCCAGTGCAAGCCTTTGAGACAGCTGGCTATCTGATCAATCTGACACTACGACGCAGTAAAATGGCTGGAATACGGAGTACACAGTTTTGAGCTAGTACCCGATCGCCACGGTCGTAATGTATGACAGATCAGATAGTCAGCTGCCTCCAAAGCCTTTCCCTGAGAAGCTTGGAGAGCTGGGCTCTGAACTAGTACCCGGCTATAAGGCGTCGTTGGGTTTTGTGCAACCATCCTTCATGTCGGCGTTCCTGCAGAGCCGGGGCATCATTACCGTCGTACTGCAATATTCACAGAACCTTGCCATCCTTGAAGCAGCCGAGATAGTACTTCTGACTAGGATAGCACCTATATCCAGGACCGAGTGGGATTCGTCAATAAGCTGTCAAGAACCGATATGTCTTTGCGTAGTTGTGCAACGCGATGATGAGACGTGGCCAAGATTATCGACTCCCAGCTCTCAACAGGTGACGCCCATCGTCATTATTTCCTTCTACGAAAAAAAAACACAAATGAAACAAGAAAACTCCTAAGAATACATGATTTCCGTGCAAAGGACCTATTTGGTCTATGGGCAGAAGATTGAAAAGCTTTGCAACTGCCGTAGCCACCTACCTAGGCAGCGTTCAAGCTGGGCGGTTGATCAGTTAGTCACGTGGAGATAGGACGGCGGCGCGATAACGCACCCAAGGTGACGGAACTTGGCGCGTCAGTCCCGGCTGTCAGTCGCCCAGTGGGTATAGGTAGCTATCACTATCAAAGTTTCGGATCGCGCTGAGACCTTCAAGCCGCTTCAAGGTTACAACATAGTTTCCCATCACCCACATGGGCATTTGAGCGCCATCCGGGCCAGTCCATCACCATGTCCTTCGACCCCTCGAAGTTGACTAAAACTACTGCCGCCGACTACTCCTCGTCCGACTCCGAGAGTGAAGATGACTACCGTGCGCCGGGTCTGAACCCAGACGGAGATGACGAGTTCGGTGACTTCAACCCTCGCAAGCGTCGTCGCATAGGGAAGAACAACAAGGAAAAGGCGGCGTTGGGCATTTTCGCCTCGGATAGCGAAGACGATGGACCGGGAAAGAAGTGGAAAAGTAAGACCCTACGAAATAAGGGCATGAGCTTCGTTTCAACGACGCAACCCGCTAGACAGGCCAGCCATGACCAAGATGAGGAGGAGGAGGATTCCAGGCCCGTGCTTGGAAATAGTAATATGAGCGAGGATGACAAAGACGAGGATGAAGATGGCGATCAGGAGATGGGACTGGGACTGGGATTTGGAAAGAATGCAATGGCTGCGTCGCTCCTGGGTGCAAAGGGATCTAGTCTAGATGAAGATTCAGCGTCGCGAACACCGTCACGGCCAAAAGTTCGAACAAAGTTTGACGGCAGCAGCGTTCTTGGCAGGGGCTTCGTGCCGTCGTCTGCAGGCCAGCCTGAACTGAAAGTGCCCAGCGACGGCGGCGGTATCAACAATGAGCCTCCCCGAAATAAACCTCAAGTCAGTGCCTTTTCGTCGAAAGGCAAGATCAATGCGAAGTCCTTCGGTGCTCGAATGATGGCAAAGATGGGTTACGTTGATGGCCAAGGTCTGGGCAAGGAAGGGCAAGGTCGGAATGTCGTTGTTGAAGCGAACCTACGTCCTCAGGGTGTTGGTTTAGGTGCCGTCAAAGAGAAATCAGAACAAGAGCGGCAAGAAGAGAAGAGACAGGCAAAGCTAAGGGGTGAAGAGGTGGTGGATTCTGACGAGGAGGAAAAGAAGAGAAAGAGAAGGTCTAAAAAGAAGACGATAGCCTCGGCTTTCGACAGTGCCGGCAGCACTCCCCGAAGGCAGAAGCCGAAATATCTGACAGCGGAAGAGTTGAAAGCAGCAGCGCCTGGGCTCAACATCCCCGAGGCCTTCACGCCCATCTTGGACATGACTGGGCCCGGAGGGAAAATGCTTACTTCTGCAAGTGGTATAATGACACCAACCTCGGGTGTGGCAGAGTCTACAGAAATCATTGAGGCCAGGAAGCTCGTCAAACGTGCTCAAGCCGACCTCATGGCATTTTCAGAAGAGTGGCGAAGCCTCGAGGAGCGGAAGAAGTGGACGGATCTAGAGCTCACGGAGAAAGAAAAGGAGCTCGAGGATTTAACGTCAGACTTCGAAAGGATAAGAGTCTTTTCCAACCTCGTCAGCGAGCAATTAGTTACTGCGACTGAGTGGCGTCAAGTCATCACATGCTTACAACAAGCTATTGAGCTGGGCTCGGTTACAACAGAGGTAGCAAATCTTGCTGTGGCAGCGATGAACCCCTTCCTCCGAGATCAGGGCTGGGATCCTCTTGCAGAACCTAAGAAATATGCCTCGGATATGATTGGGTTGAGAGGGTTATTAATGCAATCGAGCGATGAAGCCAAGGCCCTCGGAAGCTGGAACTCCGCTTCGGCCAAAGCTGATGGAGTATATCGCAGACATCACAAGGCCACTACGCCGTACGAAAGCATGATGTACAAGACATGGTTACCTCAGGTCTTGGCCTCTGTTCGAACTTGGGACCCCATGGATCCAACTCCCTTGCTCAATGTGATGGAGAGTTGGGATGATTTACTGCCGCCATTTGTTCGCGCTCAGCTGACTGACAACATTGCTCGCAAGCTCGAGGCTGCCGTCTCCGATTGGGAACCGAGGAAGAAGCGCCAGAGTCACCATTTGCCTCACACTTGGCTATTCCCTTGGCTACAATACCTTCCGCCTTACCATGTTGATCCCAAGGGTACCGGCCTCGTTGCCGATGTCAAGCGGAAGTTCCGACGACTTATTGATGTTTGGGAGTTTGAGCGAGGCGTTGTCCCAGGTCTCACACAGTGGCAGGATATCCTAGGTGATCAGTGGCGGCCCCTGATGATGTCCCACGTTCTGCCATCGATGGGTCGGTACCTCCGCATCAACTTCCACGTCGACCCGGCAGATCAAGAGCAAACCCTGCACCATCTTACGGGCGTTTTGAAATGGAGCAAGCTGCTCGGCAAATCCGTCATTGCCGAAGTCTTGGTGCAGAGCATGTTCCCGATGTGGAACGCGAAGCTAGAGGAATGGCTCGCGTTGGAGGAGGCCGACCTGGGCGAGGTGGCAGAGTGGTACGGATGGTGGAGAGGGGTTTTGCTCAAGGAATTTGCTGCGTCCACGGCCGTGTGCAACGAGCTGGATAAGGGGCTGAGAGTGATGAACATGGCCGCGTAAAAGATTTTGGGCTCG
This sequence comes from Trichothecium roseum, assembly GCA_026184415.1. Classification (NCBI taxonomy): domain Eukaryota; kingdom Fungi; phylum Ascomycota; class Sordariomycetes; order Hypocreales; genus Trichothecium; species Trichothecium roseum. The sequence goes on from CM047948.1 coordinate 1,264,488, forward strand.
GTACAGGTTTGTTGGGGGGAGGGTTGGAGTGAAGAGACTGTTGAACACGTTTGATACCCATTAGAATAATGCCCAGAAAAATGAGAATGCGTAGGCAGTTCCTGGGGTACTCGGTAGTGTCGCCCAGGACAGGAGTCTTGTTGAAGCCACACGCCTAATAGATGTAGATTGGGGGCATGAACGCAATATACACACATGCCAACGCAATCAGTTCAACATCTTCTTGGCCGAATTGATGGGCAAGCGGCACACTCGTGTTCAAACTCAGTGACGGTCAACCCGAAGTCTACGGAGCTACTCCATCCAGACCCCGGGTATAAGTTCGGGCGAAGTACCCTGTCATGATGTGGCCTCGGAGATGGGTGATCGGGACGTTGGGGACACTTTGCACTGAATCATACTAGCAGTAACAGCAGCTATGCCCTTTTTCTGTCTTTTCGTCTTCATCATGTTAAAAGTATGGAGATACCCCATACTATGCGTCGGGACCCGATGCGACACTGCTCTCTGCTCAAGGGTTTTGAGTGGGCATTCCATCATGTCCTGCAGAGAGGCCCAAAGCCAAGTAATTCCGTAAGCATGTCCCATGTTCCATTGGCGTTGGCCTCGCATGGCATAGAGCAACAAGGATTCCGGGGGTGATTGTGATGGGTGGCTGATCAGCCAATTGCAGTAGGTGGTGGAGTAATAAAACGCCCCCTTTCCAACCCACCGAAAGTCAAATACATGCTATTGCAGTATTACTCCGTACTTTGTACATGCGCAAGTGCAGGATGGATTACGGTGTACCGATTACTGTGCGGAGTAATCGGGAGCAAGGAGTACGGAGTACGACTAGGTACTCTCGTGTCTCCGTGCAGCACGCGAAAAAGAAAAAAGAAAAAAAACCCCCCGACGGACTACTTACCCGGGAGAATGGGCTAGATTTCGACATGGCCGTTCTAGGGGTGATTTGGGTATCAATCAGCGTGCTTTTTGACAGCTTTCCGATGGGTAATACGGAGTACGGAGTAGTGCACGAGCCAAAAGGCTAATAGAGGCCGAGTTCGTGTAAAGCCCCCTCCGCCACCGCCACCACGCCGTCACCGTCACCGCACGCTTTATTCCGTACCATGTACATTGGTGCTAGCATGTAGCAAACCGCCAGCTCCAACTCCTACCGGGCGGCATGGAATACTGGCAGTTAGTAGTTAGTAGTAGTAGCTGGAGCAATGGCAGCGGTAGTAGTGGCAGTCCGAGTGCTGTAGTAATACGCAGTAAACACGGTAAACACCCCAACGCTGAAATAATGCATCTGGATTCGATTCAAATCCATTCAATCTTCAGTGCAGCACCAACAATCCGAGCTTGCTTGGGAGGGAGCGAAACCTTGGAACAAGCACACAAGCACACAAGCACATACGCACACACCACGCCACTCACAAAACCCGCCCAACCACCAATTGTTATCCGTCACGGCTGTCAAACCTCCCATCTATTTCCTCATAACAGCCCGGAGCCAGATCTTGTTCATGCCTAACACTTGATCACACACCCCCCTGACGTTGCGAGACGGCGTCTATGGGCCTCTCATTTTTTTAAACCCCATCTCTCAATACCACCACCACTTCTCCGAATCTGGCCATCGGGTGTGTTTTTGTCCATTCAACGCTGCGCCGGAAACGCCACCCCTCACATGGCATTTGGATCTGACCATTAATAGGACTTTCTCCCATCCTTTCTGGCGAGACAGATCAAAAGTTCAGCATAATACACCGAGGTCCTACCCGGCTGAACAACTAACCAACTTTTGCCGTACTTGGATCCTCCGAGGCACCAGTGACGAGTAGCGCCGTTATCGATAGTAACTCCGATCGTCGAAACCCCTCTGCCCGTGACAAGGCAGCCAAGCACCTCATCAGGTACCGCCCGCTTGACGAACAGCCCGCCAGCGCCAGCGGCAGGGTAAATGATCCCGATTCAGGATTAATCCATCTCCAGCAACAAACACCCCCCCCCTCCCATCTCCCGACTCTCCTGCCGGTGCTGGTGCTCTTCATTCGCCCAGCACCGTGACTGAGAGCCGCCGCCATGTTTTGGAGATTTGGCGGTTACGCCAACATCTCGACTATCGATACCATCCTCGATAAGCCTGACTTTACACTAGAGGACTTGCTTGACGAGGGCGACCTGATCCAGGAGTTGAAGCAGCACAACACGAAACTTATCGAGTACCTTCGCGAGGACAAGGCGCTGGAGAAACTGCTTGAGTATGCGGTTGCCCCTCAGTTAGAAAAATGCGAGACCCCCGCGGATAACGACGATGACTCGGGCGAGAGCAGGGGCCGTTTGCTTTCCTTCTCTCGACCGCGCGCCTCGTCGCGAGCCACCGATGCGACCGATAACGAGGATGATGAGCAGCAGCAGCAACAGAAGAAGCACAATCGCTATGCCTTTGTCGCGTGCGAAATTCTCAGCTCCGATACCTGGTCAATCTACGAGGCGCTGACGGAGAACCGCCAGTTGATTAGGGACTTCTGGGGTTTCCTCGCTCGCCCGTCGCCCCTTGACCCTCTCCAGGCGAGTTATTTTACCAAGATCAACGAGTCGCTGTTTGAGAAGAAAACCGAGGAGATGATGGAGCTTTTGCGCGAGCTACCCGATGCCGTGCCCAACCTTCTAAAGCACGTTGAATGCCCCATGATCATGGACCTACTTCTGAAAATTATTGCCTTGGACCGTAGTGAAGGGGGTCAGGGTATTGTTGAGGTATGTGTCAGAATCTTATGCTCGACTGTCCAGGGGGCGCCTTATCTAACCTCGGAATACAGTGGTTATACTCGAAGAATATCATCCCGACTCTGCTCTCTTGTCTCGCCCCCGAGCATAGTTGGGTCATGCAGACGGCCGCTGGTGACTTTATTAAAGCAATCATTACAATATCCGCCAACGCCTCGCAAAACGAGCAGCAGTGCATCGGCCCCAATGAGCTTACCCGCCAGCTCGTTTCCAAGCCATGTGTTGACCAGTTGGTCAGCTATATGCTTGGAGGCGGCAACCCCCTGACGGTCGGTGTCGGCATCATTATCGAAGTCATCCGCAAAAATAATTCCGACTACGACCCTGACGTGGGAACAGAGTCTACTTCCCCCCCTTCCAGCCATGATCCTATCTATTTAGGTACCCTTCTGCGGCTTTTTGCCGAGAATGTTCCCAACTTTATGAACCTCATCATGGGATCAACCGAGAAGAAGCGCATAGAGTCCACGTTTGGCGAGAGACTCGAGCCCCTAGGATTTGACCGCTTCAAGACTTGTGAGCTCATGGCAGAGCTTCTGCACTGCAGCAACATGGGCCTTCTGAATGAACCCGGATCGGAACAGCTTATTGCGACAAGAGATGCTGAGCGGCGACGTCTACGGGCCGATGGGAAGCTGGGTCCCCAGAGAGATGAAGACCCTTCAACAGATGACCTGACAATGCGCATGTCACACCCTCCTCAGGATGAGACTCGCCTTCAGGTCACGAATGCTGACGATGATGGCTTCGAGGAAGTCCAGCCCAGCAAAGAGATGAGTGAGGACACTTCGCACGAGTTCGTCAAAGCCGAGGCTGTTGCTTCACCGCCCACTCAATCTTCCTCGCTTCTGGATAAGGACGAAGACGATTTTGTTGAGGAGCCGTTGAGTTCACCTCGCCTGGCCGTCACTGCAGACAAGGTATCGGAGCAGCAGTTTGACGAACCTGATCTGATAGTGGCTCCGCTATCGCCATCAAAGCCCAGGCTTGCTGAGCCGGTGCTGACACCGCCGACGGAGGTTCCTGCGGCCGAGGCCAAGGCTTTGGAGGCAGAGACAAAGGCGGCCGAGCCCACAGACGCCCCCTCGCCCCTCGAAAAAGCCATCGCTATTCAAGATGCTGCTTTGGGGGAGGAGAATCCATCTTTTGCCCCTTCTGAGCCTTCAGTCATCGAGACCGAGACCGAGATTAAGACGGAGAAGGTGGCAGAGGATAAGCCTGTGGAGGATGAGCCTGTGGAGGATAAGCCAATCGAGGATGAGTCAGGAGAAGACAAGTCGGGAGAAGGCAAGTCAGGTGATGATAAGCCAGTCGAGAATAAGGCCAGTGACGACAAGTCAGGCGAAGAGGCGGACTTGGCCAAGGACCGTGCCATGTCGCCTCATCCGGAGGATGTCCCTGCCCCTCTTTTCTCGGCACCTACTGCCCCCGATTCTGGTAATGACAAACCACCTCAGCTGCCAGCAAGGACTTCCCCCGTCGAGTCAACAGATCCCACGAATGAGGCAGAGGGCAATGCCAACGCCGACGAGTCTACCCCTGCTGATACCAAGCCTGAGGCCACTGGGAGCGAGGGCCTCAAGGCCACAGACATTCCTGAGGCACCCGTGGTTGGAGACTTCCTCAAGATACAGTTTGTCGAGCACAAAGTCGTGCCAACCATTCTTGTGAGTACTTCCTATCGCCCAGCATGTGCAGAGATACTGACCCTGAGTAGTCATTCTTTTTTTCATACCCTTGGAATAACTTCCTCCACAACGTAGTGTACGATATTGTGCAACAAGTGTTCAACGGGCCCATGGATCGTGGGTACAACCCCACATTGGCCATTTCGCTGTTCGAGGCTGCCGACGTGACAGCTGCCATCATCAATGGCCAGAAGGTCAGCGATGAGTCGCACGCCAAGACCAAAACCCGCATGGGCTACATGGGTCATTTGACCCTAATCGCAGAAGAGGTTGTCAAGTTCACAGAACGGCATCCTCCGGAGCTTCTGTCAGAGACAGTTCTTGACAAGGTGATGAGCCAAGACTGGATTAACTACGTTGAGGGTGCTTTGGCTGAGACGCGAGAGCGCGATAATGCCATCTTGGGTGGTGTCCGGCCTGAAGTGGCCCTCGGCCATCGTGGTAGCTTAGGTGGCGGTGGCCTGGGTGGCGTTGGCCTGTCAAGCTTTGGTACCAACACCAGCGCTGGCTCAAATGCACTCGCTGAAGCGGGCCTAAATGGGGGCATCGAGATGAATGAGGGTGGGAACAACGGTATTGGCCCCTTCGCCATTAGCGCCGGGACTTTAATGTCAGGTTTCGGTAGCAGTAGTGACGAAGAAGATGAGGAAGGCGAAGGTGAAGACGAAGACGTCAATTCTGAGGTAAGTGGTGATTCTTTCGATGAGCGGAGGTTGGGCACCCCTGAGGCACCCGGCATGACGGATTCTCTCTCGGATATGATGATGGCATCACCCGAACCTCTGCATATGGATTCCCCCGCAAACGAGGACGGTCTGGATTCGCCTCCCCCGATGTTCCCGAGCCTTCATACTCGCGTTTCGGAACAGGAGGTTCCTCCACAAATCGACGATAAGGATCTTGAGGAAAAGCCGCGCGGTGCGAACATGTCATAGTATGCTCGGTTGCACCAGCCTACCATTGGTCCTTCAGGGACCGGGGATGGCAGCTCAGCTTTCCACGCTCCTGAGTCGATTGAGGACGAGGCTATCGAAGATCTGGAAAGGTTCGACAACATCTATATCGGACTTTCAGAGGCACTTGCGGAAGCTTGGATACGAGGCGAACTATAGAAGGCGTTTTGTGCTTTTACGGGAATGAGCTAGAGTGTTCTATACGGTACAAGGATGTCAGGTTTTCATTGGGAGACTTTTGCATGTAAAGAGACGGCTTGTTCGCATGCCTAGCCGTATGGCGCAAGAAATGGAATCCGGGAGGAGGCAGAGAAAGATATCATGTACATCATGTCGTTTTTTTTCACCTTCAGGACTGCCTTTCCCTGCCCAGCCCAGCCTCTTTTGCTCCCGTTCAAAGTTTCCTATGTGTCTTGCCCGCAACAGTACTGATTAAGGAGAGGAACAGTTCCGCGCTTACACCGACTCATTGAACCAAGGCGGGTCCATGGCACCTCCGTCGATTCCGCCTCCGCCCCCGCCCCCTCCACCGTTGAATATACCGCCTTCGCGTGCGAGGAGGCAGCTCGCCGCCCGGCTGGCAATGCACCAGAAGAGTAACATGGCCCAGGAGCCCTCATCCGCAACATTGCACAACGATGATGATGATGATGACGACGACGACACGAAGGATCCGTTTGCGGATGACGAGGATGGTTTTTACGACGACGAGGACGACGATGATGATGATGACGATGCCGGGAAAGCTGGGCGTCGAGCAGAAGGGCGCGGGGCATGGTGGCGGGGGGTCGTCAGAAGGAGGGGAGGTGATGATAGCGCGACGGGCAAGAACTTGTCCGACGAGGATGACGAGGAGTTTGGCGACTTTGCCATGGCGGACGAAGACAAGGACAAGGAGGAGACAGCAAGCAACAGCGTAAACAAGGGAAAGGTCCTACTTAAGCCCCTGGCTGTCAACCCAGCCAAGGACGGCAGCAGAGGCCTGAGTGGCCTGTGGCCGTTCGGCACATCCGCCAAGTACGAAGGCGAGGGGCAGACGGACGACCTAGACTCGCCCGTCGACGTCGGAGGGGAGGAGAAGAAGAAGCCCACGGAGGTGAAGGAGGCCAAGCGGAGAACAAGTATCGAGGACCCAGACGACGACGAAGTTGTGGTTTAGGAGGGGGGCAGCTCGTGGCGTCTGCTAGGCTGAGCGGTACTTGGTCGAACAAAATTATATATCGAAAACGCCGGTGCACCCGCCGTCAACGCGGCGCATCAACAGAGGGGCTCGGGGACGCGGAGAAGGAGGGTTGGGGACCAATGCCTTTTTCTTCTTCATCTTCGACATTGATACAATATATACACGCGCACGCAAGAGGGAAAAAATAGATTAACATTGTGTTGAGTGGGAAGAGGAGAGAGATAAGGTCGTAGTTATTTTATTTTTTTGGCGGGGGGAGGGAGGGAGAAGGGAGAAGGGGAAAGGTGAGCAGGGCAACGGTTATAACGCGCTTGACGAAGTTTGAAATGGGATACTATGGGAGAAGAATTGTACTACTACTACTGCTGCTGCTGCTGTTATAGGTTTGCTTTTTTTCATGTTTCTTTGAAAAACCTGCTTGGAATGAAATTGTTGATGTTCAAGTGTGCCGCCATATAAGTTTTTGAGAAGAGGCCTATTGTTTTTTTTTCAATCATGACTTACCACTACTTAGTAGTAATCATGAGGTAGTGGTGGACAAGAAGAATACCGATTCTTTTCCGTGGTAAACCTATACCAAGAATAGAGCCGGTTTCTCCATGCCTTCCCCTGTACCATGGAAATTCGGGGGGGGGGTTTTTTTTGAGAGAGAGAGGGGTGGGGGAGAGAGGAGGAGGTAGGTTTCTTTTCTTTTTACTCTTTCTTTTTACTTTTTTTTAAAAAAAAAAGTATTTCAATTAATAGTAAAGGGAAGAAAGACAAATTATGTGCCTATTATATCCATGTTCCTCTGCCGTATCAGGACCTTGACCTGTGGTATCACACAATCCTTAAACCAAACCCAAACCCAAAACTAAATAAATAAATAAAAAGACGGAGAAGAAGAAGAAGAAGAAGAAGAAGAAGAAGAAGAAGAAGAAAGGATTATAAAATATTATCCTGCGATACCTGCATTATTATTACTTAGGCTTTATTTATTATCATTGTTATTCGTATTATTAAGTGTTTTTATTATTTATTTATTTTTACAAAAAAAGGCGGATAGTTTGGAGAAATCGTGTCTCTACCCTAACGTTACAGTTTTGCACGTCTTGGCGATGATTGCTCCCCCCCCCCCCCCCCCCCCGGGTTAGAAAACATACATATATTATAGTAATAAAAATGGCAATTCTTTCTATTGAGCTTTAGGGTATAGACAACTACTTATGTATTCAGCATGTGCTCCGTCATCGTCATCTCCTCGGTGCCGCAATCAGAACTTTTGGGGCTGTGTGCCATTGGGAACTTTGACACGTCCTAACTACGCGCCTGAACATTTCAAATAGTGCTCATCAGATTGGCATTGGCACGCCGATGTTTTTGCTTGCTGATCGATGTGTGTGGCGCGGTCACTAGCCTCACAAATCTAGAACCTTTTTTTAATACATGTATATTTTTCTCTTTCCGCGAGACGGCGGTGGGGGAGACGGGAGACTGGGGACGGAGAGGGAGTCTTCCGGACTGTACGGAGCAATACTATGTAGTATGATGTACCCAGCTGAGGCTGTGCTGGGAGCTTCCGGCAGCACTGTTTCTTCCCGCCTCTGGACCGGATGTGCCATGCAGATTCGGTGTGGGGGGGGGGGGCAATACGGGACAATATGGGATAACATCAACGTGATGTGACGGGATAAAACAAATCGGGATGCAACAGTAACAGTGTCTCTCGTAAAATCACGGAAATAGAAACGTAGCACCTGCGATCCAAAGCCTCATCTAGCGGGCGCCCGCAGGTAAGCAGGCTGGGAAAAATAAGTCGGATGGTCCGAGTCCGGACACCGAACCCGACTCGAAGAGAAAAAGACGACGCCGTGTTACATCCCACCCCCTTTTTCGTGCAGCAAAGGAAGGAAGAAATGATGCAACACTTGATCGAGTGTGTAGTATCGTTAGGGGTGGACAGTATGGTACTCGACGAAACAATGGAGATGCACCTTTTTTTCTTCTTCTCCTCCTGGGCGTCAGAGAGTTGGGACTGTAATACGGTCCTAAGGAGTACCCAACAGACCAAGAATACGAAAAGCAAAAAACGAAAAAGAGAAAACACACCAAAAAAATGCAAGATTCGCAATACTAGGGATATCGGACGGCAGCCGGCCAATGGCGAAGGCAACGCAGGCCGGGCCGCGAAATTCTTTGCCGTCCTCGTGATCCAAGGCCGGCGTTGGACTGGCTCATTGCTCTCCTGAGGACCAAGCTCGTCCGGGGTAGTGGGGGAGGGGACCCCCTGAGAGCCCGTGCCCAAAAAAAACAAAACAAAAAAGAGTCCAGGCGCTGCGAGCGGAGGACGAGAGAGGGCAAGTAGTAGGCTGAATGGGGCCGTGATGTGGTAATGGCGGGCGCCACGGGGAGGGAGGAGGAGAAAGTAAGAAAGAAAACTCTGCATCCATGTTGGGTACTCCAAGTACTCCAGGTACTCCAGGTACTCCAGGTACTCCAGGTACTCCGTACGGAGCGAGCATTCTTTGGGGTTTACGGAGTACGGAGCAGTGGTGGGCGTGACTTGCAGAGACTTTCAAAGGTACAAGGGCGGTAGTCCGAGCCCTGGTTGGCCAAGTCGGCCTGTGCCGTGGGTTGAAACCAAGTAAAAGCTGGCCTCTTGATGCACCATCAAGTAAACTGGGGGTAATGGAAACCACGCGAGGAGAAACCTGGGGGTAATAGAAACGTCCCTGACGGGGGTCCCGTGGCATAGCCCGGCATGTCGTAACGCCCTCTACGCCTCATCATTTGTTCCCTTTGGGGACCTCTTTGAGTGCTTTCCCACCAACAAGGTTTTTTCTCCCTCTGGACCTGCTTTTTTCTTTCTTTCTTTTTTTTCTTCTCGTTCAAAGACTGCCGTCGCCGCCGCACCGGGGCTCTCTTGTCGGCTTGGTGGGGACCTTGGTTGTCCGTCATCCCGAGAGCTCCAAGCTGCATATACTATGATTATAGTACGGATTACTGCGTAGCAGATGCAGTCAATATGGGTTTCATTACATACCTCCCTGTCGTCTCACGGCACCCTGTTTTTGTAACGGGCGTAATATTGTCCCGTTTCACAAAGACGATGGCCATGGAGGTGGTCATCATGATGTAGGTATAGCTTGCGCAAGCACTGTCATCATCGCGGATATGCAACAAGGACATTATACTCCGTGTTCCGTAGATAGCTGCCAGGCTCGTGGTTGATTCTGTTGGATATACCGGAAACCCTATCCACGATTCCTAACCAACGATGCAAGTCAGGCTTAAGGTAGAATGGATTTCCAGATTGGTCTTGTCACCCCTAATAGCCAATAAACTTCCCGTAGTTCCCACTCCCCAGTATAGCACTGTTGCTACTCCGTTCCTGAACTCTATGATTAGCAGAATCTGGGGGAGCACGGCAACTTCGGAGACTTGCCGAACAAGCGGTAAGCTGCTCCGAGAGCGGTTGACCATCAAATTAACATGGTGAAGGAATGCATACTCCGTACCGTACAACTATGTAGGGCCTAGTACTCCGTACTTGGTTCATTGTTTCAAGAGAGAAACGGTGAGTACAGGTCAGCAGACTCAGGATCAGCAACTCTCGAATGGCTTTGCTTTGCTCATGTGACCAAACTGTAAAAGGGGCTCAAGATGAGCAATGTTTAGGGTACTATGGCGCAGTAGGGAATCAAACGGTAAGCGAAATCTGTGGTTGGGAAAGACATCAGAAACGGTGCTCCGTATGCTACCGTGGGGTACCTGACAACTCTCACGATGCTGCTGCTGCTGCTGCTGGCTTAAAGTGGTGCAGATCTCCCCAAATGCACAACGCAGCATAACGTAGCACGCCATGCCGAACACAGCTTGTGAATCGGGACACCAAGTCGGGCACGTAGGTCCTCACCGGCTTATACACGCAATCCGGGCCGGGTTTATTGTCTTCACTATGCATTTCGTTGCCGACTATCCGAATAACCAGCCAGTGTAACGGTATTTTCATATGTTGTATGACCCAGCCCGTGCTTTTCTGCTTCTTAGTTGATGCTCATACGTATAGGTAGTACGGAGTAGTACATGGCAGCGAACTTGGAGATCGAGATGGTAGCGATTCTTCTGTCACGAGCTGGGACAAGAACGGTTAGCTTGTGCTTCCCCAGTCCATGCAGGGAGGCTCAAAAAGAAGAAGGATAGAAGCAAGTGAGAAGAATTTGAAAGGCGGGGAGCGAAGGCTTGGCTTCGAATAAACGGGACTGCACTGATCAAACGGAGGGGGAGTACGGAGCGGGTAGCGTAATAATACATAGTACATACTAGTAACCCCATCGTATGCGGTGTAATACGGAGCATACCTAGGTAGTGTGGGCGATCGTGGACAGCGGGATTTGGAGTAACAATGTGTGGAAAACTCTGTCAACTAACCGTACTGAATTCCTCCGTAATAGAGCCTCGAATAACCGGATTACGATCCGCTTTGTTCTGCGTGTGTTTGTGGTTTGTGTGCTTATCGTCATGGTAGAAGGTATAGTATGTGCTCCGTAGGTAGACAGAACTGGCCGCGATGGACCAGAATCGTCACAATGATGAAGGGAGCCACCATTATTGCGATATTATCGACTTTCTGCGAATGAGGGGAATTGGAGGCATTAGGTGGATTCGAACCAAAGGTGATGAAATAATGGATCTGGGTTTTCCTCATTGCAAGACATGGATGTTTCCATTTCCATCTTTCGAGTCAGCCCAGGTACGGAGTACTGTACGATACAGGCATGGGTGTACCTGAACGCTTGGGCTGAGGTACCTGCAAGTTCGCCTGTCGCTTGTTGCCAGGAACAGGACTTGAGTCGTTGGTGTGATCACCTGATGAATTACAACCGGGGCTACGCCTGTCCACAAGCCTCCAGTCTCCAACTGACGGTTGATTTTTTTTTTAAATGGTTTATTTAGGAACCAATCTTATTAGAGGAAGGAATACAACACGCACTCTTTGCTATATTTCTGGGTCAAGCGTGTGCGACGCATTCTTTTCCCCTATAGCCAATCCAGGCCCTTGGCACCCAGCATTGTCCTGTAGGGGTTATTAGTAGGTGCATTGCTATTTGGTAATAATTCCTCGGGATTGTTGGGCCATTGTGAACCTGACTGAAATATCGGGGGGTGAGACCCGGCGTCTTGATCACGATGGTCTAAAGAGTATTACTCCGTATAGGTAGACTACTTATTATGTACCTAAATGCTGCTGCTATTGGAGGCAGCCCACGCCGTGCCAATGCGTCTATACTGCTGCTTGCATGAGTGTCATTTTTACGGAGGCGGAGGTTACAAGATGTCAGCCACTTACGACTGGAAGCAATTCTACTGGCAAAGCACATTGACGGATATCCAATGAATCCGATTCCCATCGATGAGCAGACTTCACCCCCCCCCCCCCCCCCCCCCGAACCTGGAAAAAAAGAAATGGTGTGAATTGGTGGGGATGGAGGGGTCGGTGGACTCAGTTTCCCCAAGAGACAAGCGCGTACGTAAAAGTAAATCTAGGCCTCGTCAAAGGATCCACAAGATACAAGATACAAGTGACTTGTATACATGTCTCTACTTGTTGGCAACTGAACTGGCAAAGAACCTGAACGAAGAGATCCATGGATCCATTGAGATCGTGAGCCAGAGCCAGAAGGCAAGAGACGGCCAAGCGATCCGGGGGCACGTACCTACCTTTGAGAACGAGGTAGACGGTGTGGGAAAATTTCAGTCCAAAAGTATTTAAAGCTCTTGACGCCTGCTCTGCCCCAACGATACTTTTCACGATGTTCTTCAATCCTCAAACTCAAGCTCCTTCTTTCCTCTACGTGTGACTTGCCTTGTGCATCACCTTTGACTCAGCCCAAACGAACTTATCTGAGCCCTTGCTATCCTCCACTATAGCAACTCTTTATCTTTTACCTACCTCTTCTCGTCTTTCAAAACCTTATTGCTATCTGGTACCTTGCCATTGATAAGCACATATCCTCTTCTACTATCCGCTGCATCATATCATAAGCTCATCGAGCCTCGCTACCACTAAGTAAGACAACTCCTCTACACCGGTCCCCTCCCCATCAACGATTCCCCAACAAATACCATTTCAATTGGCAAATAAACTTCCACCCCCCTTTATTTTTATTTTTATTTTTATTTTGGCCATTCTCCCCTCGTTTGCTTGTCCTGCATCTCATCCCACCATAAGCACGGACTCGCTGCCCTTCCCCCCTTGACCGCTGCTCGCTTCCCAAGCATTCCTAAGCAATCAGGCCTGGTACGGAGTAGACCTGAAAAAGAAAAGGAAAAAAAAGCTATGGGTGCTAGGAGAGCCGAGACAGTGCACCGGCTGCCATGGCTGGTTGCTAACTCGCCCTCTGCATTGGCGGAGTGGAGGTGCGAGCAGCGCTATCCGCCTTTTAGTGACTTCACCTCGTACTCAGACGCCGCGCCGATGGGCTGTGTTGCGCCGGCACAGCCGTTTGCCATCAGTCGCTCTTGTTTGGAGATGCCGAGCCCGACCTGAACGTGCAAAGGAGGGAGAGGTTGTGTGCAAGCCTAAAGTACTAATTCGTGACACAGAAACGCCATTGATAAAATCTGGTTCTTGAATTCCGACCATATTCATCACGCTTTGTCTTCCAATAATTCATCTCCAATCAACCTCTCACCTTTGTAGAGGTTATTGCCACCTCCGTCGAGCTTTCAATTGCATACCCACCGCGAATTGAATCTCAAACCATCGATTATTCTCCTGATATAGCGATTGACACCCGCTGTGTCTTGGCTTATCTACAGTATCGCTTGATATTGTATCTTCGGTCTCTAGGCGACTCACATTTGCTTCAAGACACAAACACCTTTTTTGTTTGTTTGGTCTTACACCCCTGGTGATCAGCAAGTAACGCTAGCGCTACTTGCAGACGTAAAATCCAGTAACCCGAGATTCAGGGTACACAAAAGGTACGTGTTAAACAACCAAGATGCTTCGTATACTTCCTTATCTGTCGGTCATGGTACTGTGGCACAACCTCGCAGCGGTGAAAGCGCCGCATTACCTAGTTACCCCCTTGCTTGGGTTGCCCGCCCTACTGGGCTCGTATCAACCATGCGAGATAACGGGCATTGCTGGTGCTGTCCTGGCCTGGAACTGTTTCTTTTTCTAATCCCTGCACGGGTATACAGCCAATTGCCCTAGACCGACGCTTTCAGCTGTCATTGAGATTCAGAGCGCATCCAACCCTGAGCTGGGCATATTCGTCCCCTTGAAAATTCACTTGTTTTCTTTGATTGTCTCTGACAGCACTGTTATTGCTGGTCCAATCTGTCTGACTTCCTTATCTTACGGGCTTGCGCAAGCGTGCACATCCCTTTTGATATAAATACCTTCATCATGGGGCCTTTTTGTGATATCTGGGCCATGTTATCATCACAGATATTGCATGCCCGCCATGTTAAGTCTTCGAATCGACCCGGCTAACTTGCCACCACCCGATAGTTTCCCAACTTACGTTGATCCTTTCGAGGAACCGTCCTTCACCATGGACATCGAGTCACCCAAGCCCAAGCCTCTGCAGAGGCTCCAGTCAGGCACTGCTTCAGACGAGAGCCGCGGAGCTTCGCCGCAACCCACCCACTTCAGTGTCCCCATGAACAGCAACAATGGCCACAGGGTCTTGCGTTCAGCGACTGTCGGCTACATTGCCCCTGAGTTCACCGGCAAGGTCGAGCAGATGGCTTCCGGTAAGTCCTTTCTTAACTTTCGCCATGGGTTTCATCAACTGATCTTTCACTAGTCAAGGAAATCATCCAGCAAAACGGATGGCTTCCCGAGGCTGTTATCGAGGACCAGATTCACTGGTTCTACGAGAAGCTTGGCATTGACGACGTCTACTTCAAGATTGAGACACCCGCAGTCATTGCCAACCAGATCACTTCCCTCTACGCTGCCAAGGTAGCCGCATCAGTGCGTGAGGATGCCCAGGAGGAGATCCGTCTGGACATGGAGTCCAGTGACCACGCCATTTATATCGACACCAGTGAAGCTGGCAGGGCCCGCGTTGGTGGTCCTCGGTATGAGCAGCGCCTTGAGGCCAAGTATCTCGACCACCAGGGCAAGACCAAGTACCGTGTTGAGACCTTCCGTTCGCCTGCTGTCATTGGCAACAGCCCTTCGGCCAAGGCAAGTCTTCGCTGCTACTTCGTTTACCAGTGTCTGTTCAAGCAGAAGCCTGAGGAGACGGACCCCAAGGAGACTCGTCTCGAGGTCATCGCCGACCACGGCTTCTGGCAAAAGGCCACCAAGAACACCAAGCAGATCTACCAGGAGATCATCGAACTCGCCGTCAACCGGGCCGGTCCCGTTATCGAGGTCTTCGATATCGAGGGCGTCGCTGAGAAGCGTCTCGTCGTTGCTTTCCGCACTCGCACAGCCCGTGGCATGTTCTCCGCCCTCTCTGACCTGTACCACTACTACGGCGTCACGAGCTCCAGGAAGTACGTTGAGCAGTTCGCCAACGGTATCACCATCATGTCCATCTACCTTCGTCCGGCTATGCACTTGGATGGCTACTTCCCTCCCCTTGACCAGTCCATCCACCAGATCACCAAGGAGATTTCTCTTCTGTACTGCATTCCCCTCAACAAGTTCCACGACCAGTTCCTCACTGGCGAGCTCAGCCTGCAGGAGTCCATCTACGCTCACGCCTCGTGGGTCTTTGTCCAGCACTTCCTCAACCGTCTCGGACCCGAGTATGTGCAATTGTCAGATCTTCTTGACCACAAGCAGAGCAACCAGGCCATGCTTCTGTCCAAGCTGAAGCGTCGTCTGCGCACCGAGACTTTCACTCCCGACTATATCCTCGAGATTATCCAGGGTTACCCCGAACTTGTTCGCGCCCTGTACGCCTCTTTTGCCAACGTCCACTTGAAGTCCGGCACTGAGCCTAATGGCCAGCTCATCACACCTACCCCTGCTATCGAGGCCCTTTCGGATGAGAAGCTTCAGGAGAAGATCTCAAAGACTGTCTCCGGCGAGCACGATGAGATGGTCATGACTGCTTTCCGCGTCTTCAACAATGCCATTCTCAAGACCAACTACTTCACACCCACCAAGGTTGCTCTGAGCTTCCGTCTCGACCCCTCGTTCTTGCCCAGTGCCGAGTACCCCAAGCCCTTGTACGGCATGTTCCTCGTCATGGGAGCCGAGTTCCGTGGTTTCCACCTCCGATTCCGTGACATTTCTCGTGGTGGTATCCGTATCGTCAAATCGAGGAGCAAGGAGGCTTATGCAATCAATGCACGCAGCATCTTTGACGAAAACTATGGCCTGGCCAACACTCAGCAGCGTAAGAACAAGGATATTCCCGAAGGCGGCTCCAAGGGTGTTATTCTGCTTGACCCCAAGCAGCAGGACAAGCCGCGTGAGGCCTTTGAGAAGTACATTGACAGTATCCTTGATCTTCTCCTGCCCGCCGAGACCCCTGGTATCAAGAACCCTCTTGTCGATCTCTACGGCAAGGAGGAGATTCTCTTCATGGGCCCCGATGAGAATACTGCCGACCTGGTCGACTGGGCCACCGAGCACGCCCGTGCCCGTGGCGCCCCCTGGTGGAAGTCTTTCTTCACCGGCAAGTCTCCCAGCCTTGGTGGCATTCCCCACGATGCTTACGGCATGACTACTTTGTCGGTGCGCGAGTACGTCAAGGGCGTATACCGTAAGCTTGGGCTTGATCCTTCCCAGGTCCGCAAGATGCAGACTGGTGGTCCGGATGGTGATCTTGGCAGCAACGAGATCCTGCTTGGCAACGAGAAGTGGACAGCCATCGTGGACGGTGCTGGTGTCATTGCTGACCCCAACGGACTCGACAGGGACGAGCTCCTGCGCCTTGCCAAGAAGCGTGCCATGATCAACCAGTTTGATATGAGCAAGCTCTCCAAGGACGGTTACCGCGTTCTGTGCGAGGAGAATAACGTCACCTTGCCCAACGGTGAAGTCGTTGGCAACGGCACCACATTCCGCAACACTTATCATCTGCGCGATAACGGCATGACTGATATTTTCGTTCCTTGTGGTGGTCGTCCCGAGTCGATTGACCTCATCTCGGTCAGCAAGCTTATCAAGGACGGCAAGTCGACAATTCCCTACATTGTCGAGGGCGCCAACCTGTTCATCACCCAAGATGCCAAGCTTCGCCTCGAGGATGCTGGCTGTATTGTGTACAAGGATGCATCCACCAACAAGGGTGGTGTGACGTCGTCATCTCTCGAGGTCCTTGCCTCACTATCATTCGATGATGCCGGGTTCATCGCCAACATGTGCCACAACCCCAAGACCGGAGAGGCTCCCCAGTTCTACAAGGACTATGTCAAGCAGGTTCAGGCCAAGATCCAGGAGAACGCCCGCCTCGAGTTTGAGGCTATCTGGCGCGAGCATGAGCAGACGGGTATCCCTCGCTCGATCCTGTCTGACACCCTGTCGTGGGCCATTACCGACCTGGACGAGGAGCTGCAGAAGTCTGATCTTTGGCTAAACGAGAAGACGCGCAACGGTATCCTGAAGGATGCTCTGCCCAACCTCCTTTTGGAGAAGATTGGTCTCGAGACCATCATTGAGCGTGTGCCTGATAGCTACCTGAGGGCCATCTTTGGTAGCTACCTCGCCAGCCGCTTCGTGTACGAGTTTGGCAGCCAACCCAGCCAGTTTGCGTTCTTTGACTTGTAAGTTGAACCACATATTATTACTATCCAAGAGAAATCTTTCCGCTAACAGTCTTGCAGTATGTCGAAGCAAATGGCTTCCGTTTCCGGCGACGCCAATGGTGTTGAGCAAGTTCGTCGCATGTCGGTATCCCAGTAAGGATAAAGGTGACGTGGACGAGAAAGGGGAAAAGAGCTGGGGCATCCCGATGATTATTTTTATCATATATTTTGTGCGGGCGCATGGGTAATAGCATTTGCATTAGAGGTTCTCTGTCACGAGACCATGAAAAAGGGACCATATTGGAAGACCAAAAGCGAGGAAAGATGATGGAAAGAAAAAAAAAGGAGAATTATAGTTTTGAGGACACTTGCGATTCTAGAGCAAATAATGAATGATATAGGCTGCAGGAGGCAGGAGGCCAGCAGTATTTCCAGTTGATCACAAGCATCCGATAACTCTTCCTTGACTGGATGTGACTACTATTACTGATAATAATAACTGTCTACAGCGTTTAGTCGTACAAGATGCTCCGCAGATGTAGTCTGCATTATTCCGTGCTACTTCATAGTCCGCAATGCAGCGGAGGTCTATGGAGCGCTCTGTAGAGCGGGAGGTTCATGCGATGCAGCAATTTTGGCATGCAGCTAAGCAGTGGAAACATAATAAGGGGTGCAGTTCTGTAGTCCTGCAGTCCTGCAGTCCTGCGGCATCAACCCACCACCTGCAGGCAGGGCATGCAAGTGGGAGGGCCATCACGTCATCATTACTTATTCCATGGCAATTGGCAATATTGACTGAAGCTGCTCAATCCCTTTTCTTCTGCTCAACTCATCCATATGATTTTCACATGCTCGAGAACCACGGCGGATACTCCCTAGCAAACTTGGGTAATGGTACTCCGTAGGTAGTCGAAGAAGATTATCGTGGGAAAAACTAAATCGACATTTCAGAAAGTCAAATGAGAATCCAGGGGTTGAGCCAATCATTTCGAACGGCAGCGCCGTTGCTCCCTCTCCCACCCCTGGGCAAGAGGGAAGAAAAAAAGAGGGGAGAGATGAAGTGACCAAGTTCGCGTTAAGAATGGTGCATTGGCGTGTGTTTCGCCTCCCCCCCCCCCTCCTCGAGTGAGTTTTATTTTGAGAAGCCGCTGTGGTGAGCGGGCCGTGTTCTTTTTTCGGGTGGAAATGAACCAGATCTAGTTAGCTTGGGATCTCTTATTACTACTACCAGTCCTCCGTGCTACTAGCTATGTACTCCGTACTCCGTACTCCGTAGTGTCGCGCGGGTGGTGGGCAAAGATGGCAGCAGCATCGTTGGTGGGTGTAATCCGCCCGTCATCCGCAATCCGCACCGCTGAACAGAAAAAATAAGAAAACACAAGTTGGGTAATACTAAATGAGATTGAATGGGGCACGTACTCCGTAACTAGTATGAAATGCGCCGAATTCAAAAAAAAAAAAAAAGTAACTCAACAAAGCGTCAAAGTTTCAATGTAGGTTTCGGGGAAGTTGCTGTGCCTCTACTTGAGCCAAAACTTTTTTATGGAGAATGCAACAACCCTGATGCCAATGACGGCCAGTGGTCTCCAATGGCCCTCCAATGGCCCTCCAATCCCTCCAATCCGGGCTTCAATGGGCGCGGCCAGTGCTTAGAGCCCATTGTATCCTGGATGGAATAGTTGCCAACCTCCCGCAACAATTGGCGGCGGCGCTGCGTGCGTGACTGCTGAACCCCCCCAAACGTCCTGCGCATGCGCTTGCGCCAGTCAACTGCATCTCAGCTTTTTACCTACTCTACACCATATTTTTTTGGCACATTATTGGCAAACCATCCTCGCTCACCCTGGCCAGAGTAGCTTTTGAGTTCCCTTTTCCTCACACCTCTCTCGCTTTCCTCCCTCGCACCTCTCCTTAGATGCCTGATGGATTGACACGCGCGCGCGCCCGACCCGACTACCGCCTCACGAATCGACACGATATATTTCAATACGGACGATTAAGACAGAGGCGACGGAAGCGAGCCACGTCTCGTGCAGAAGTTCTTCAACATGACGAGACCTTCTATAATTCGCGCCGGTACGTGGGAGCTACTATGAATAGTCCAAACAGTCGTGGTAGAAAGAAGGATCTAGCTATTACTACGGAGTGTGCTACCCATTTCCATTTGCCTACCACCACTAGTGTGCGCTGGGATCACCAACCTATCAGCCTTGCTCTGCGCTCTTTGCGCTTTTGCCCTGGTCACTTTTGGTTTCTTCCCACCTTTCCCCTTGGTTCTCAGATCTGTATCTTCCTTTTTTCCTTCTTTTTTCTTTCCCGCACTCATCTCGTCGCGTGGTTGACGTTTTCTCGTTCTTATCCCAAACGTTATCATTCCTTTGACGTTTGGTACCCCTGATTTCTTGTTCGTCCGGCGCGAGACGTTGCATTCTCTACCGAGGACCCCTTCTGTTACTATTTACTTTCCTTCTACTACACTCCTTCACTCAATTGAACTATTTCCTTCACTCCTGCTCAACGAGCGATACGTCGCCAAGGCTGTACCTTGAGCAAGACCGACCGGCACAGAAGAAGCAAAATTCGCTGACACCAGGTCTTTTTTTTTCTTCCTCGTAAAAAAGATACCATCGACCTCCAAGACCACGACGCTCCCTCAGCCAAAGACCACCCCAAGCATCCATTCCACAACTCAACGGGTGCCCACCAGGCTGAAACCCTCCGCGACGCTGCACACTCCGCCGCCGAGGAAGAAGGCCGAAGCCCGCGCCTGTCTTGGGCCAACGGCATAGACCCCCTGAACCCATACTCGAGTCACGGTACGGTCGACGAGGACCTCGTCCTAGGTGTCAATAGGGCGATGGACGCAACCACTCAGCAGCAGCAGCAGCAGCAGCAGCAACAACAGCAGGAGCAAAACCAGCAGGAGGATGCGCTGGCTATTGCTCAGAATGGCGGCGGCGTGTCGAGTAGCGACGAGGGGGACATGGACGGCGATGACGATTTGGATGATGACATGATGGATAGAATATCGAGCTCGCCCTCGATCGAAGATGGTGAGCAATCCCTCGTTTCCCTCACAGCACCAAACCCTGTGCGCGCATCACCCCGGCGGTGGCCAAGGCGGGTGTCAAGCCTCCCCGAGTCGCTGCGGGAGAAGTACAATGCGCTATGGGCGGAAGAAGAAGAAGAAGAAAGATCATGCATGTCGGCAATGGATAGTTCACTACACAGCACAACACAGGACATTCACATGGAGGATGTCGAAAAAGACAAAAGTCATCATCATCATCTTCTTGGGACCGACGACAACCCTGACGACAACCCCGACGCCGATATTCACGCTTACGGTTCCGAGTACAATATGGGCATGGATGATGCACATCTGGCTGGGGACGAGCCAAATAATTTGGAGGGTCACAGAGGTTTTCCTATCGACTGGCATAACTAGAAATTACTGCCGGAAGAGGAGCACGCCGCTGAGGATCAGCCTGTCGAAGTAGATACAGAACCACTGACGCAGGATGACGTTACTCACATGGACAGAAATACGGATGAGTGCCATGCCTCAAACGTTTACAGCGACGATGTTCTCGAACCCGGACGCGAGCTCGCCGACGACGACGACACCGATATTCCGCCGATGATACCATACGAACCGTCGCTCGAAGAAGATGATGATGCCGACTTCCCCTTCCCTACAGACCCACGCTACATTGACTTTGGTTGGGAAGGCACGTGCTTACAATACCCAGAGGACATTGATTTCGAGTTCGTCTACGCTCTACATACATTCGTAGCCACCGTCGAGGGACAGGCCAATGCCACCAAGGGTGATACCATGGTGCTTCTGGATGACAGCAACAGCTATTGGTGGTTAGTTAGGCTAGTCAAGGACAGCAGTATCGGTAAGTGTTTGCTCTGTTCGTATGGGACTGCCCGCTAACCGTACCCAGGTTACCTCCCTGCCGAGCACATCGAAACCCCAACCGAAAGGTTGGCGAGACTAAACAAGCATAGGAACGTTGATGTAAGAAAACCAGGTCCAGGCAGTATATATTGGGCGCTAACTTGGAAAGCTTTCTGCTGCAATGCTGGGAGACAACCCGCAGGCGCAAAAGAGTAGTAAAAAGTCGTTTGATAGAATACGGAAAAGGCGGAAGACTGTAACATTCACGGATCCTACCTACGTGGACTACTCGGAGATTGACTACTCGTCTGACGAGGAAGATATTGATGAGTTGTTTGGCACGGATGCGACCACCTCCCAAGGTCAGCAGCAAGCACACCAGCAGACTGCCCAAGATGAAACTTCGGACGAAACTGCCAGAGTTGAGCCACTCAAGACTAAGAAGGACGCAAAGACGGCGGGATCGGCTGAACAGGAAGACGATGATGATGAGGAGAGAAACAGTGAGGAAATAATGGATGGCCGCCTCGAGCCCAGTCGATCCAGGAACGGTACTGTCAGAAACACCGACTCCTTTTTCAAGGATGAGAGCGTTGAGACTAAGAAGATCACCCTCACGCCTAACCTGCTACGGGATGATAGCGCCTCGCGTCCCTCGACTGACTCGGTCTCGTCTGATAAGACCAAGGCCTCCCGAGGCAGTCTGGATAAGATGGATAAGGAACTCGTCTCGGACAAGGACAAGAGGAAGCAGCAGCAGAAGGATGTCAAGAAGGACAAAGATAAGAAACCTGGCGGCATCCGAAGCTTCTTCTCCAGGAAAGACAGGAAGAGGTCATCCGAGGATGATGGGGATTCGGTTGGCAAGCAATCTATGGAGACAGAGTCGAGGGATAGCGAGGACATCACCGCCGATGACCCGCAATCGCCAGAGAAGGCGGCGAACCGCAAGCTTCAGAAGCACCAGCCGCGCAGCGACCCTTCGCCGACGCGCAAGGGATCGGCTGGTTCCATCACCCAGAGGAACTATCTCGACGAGCGAACCAACAACGTCTCCGACGTGCCGCCCGCGACGATGCGCATCGTTGACCCGGACACGCAAGAGACCCAGGAGGTCCCCTCGAATCAACAACAGGCGGCTCAGCGTGAGCGCTCCGCCTCGGGATCGACCTCTACTTCCGGAGGTGGCAAATCCCTTGTCAAATCTATTCTACCTGACGCTATCGTTGGTAGCTCGGAGGACAAGCCTCAGAAAGCGGTCCAAGCCAAGGCTCGCATGGAGCTCGACGATTCGGACAGCTCAGACGAAGGCGAAGCCCTGGTTCAGCAGGCTTCATCTGGGTCCGAGCTTTCACTGGAGCCACCACAGGAGAAGCCTTCGCGACCGACACTTCCCGGGGCCTTCCCAGACAGCTACCAAACTACGACGACGGTCTCGACCGTATCCAGCACAGGCACCGTCCAGCCCTACCAGGCACAGCAGGACCGTTTGTCCGAGTCCCCTATTGAAGTCTCCCCACTCACTCCCGTCGGGTCTCACCAGATGCCCGAGCTCGTGGATGACAACGCCAGGACAAGCCCCTCTCCCAGCTCGCCCTCGCCCGAACTTGTTCAACAAGACGATACTTCTCGGCAACCACAGCAGCAGCAGCAGCAACAGCAACAACAACAACAGCCCCGGCAAGCCCAACCTATCTGGGATGATCAGAAGCTCCGCGCCTTCTTTGACGACGGAGATCATATTCGCGATTTACTGGCAGTCGTGTACGACAAGACGGACGTTGAACCTGCCGGTTTGGACCACCCCGTCGTAGGTAGCCTGTTCAGAGAGCAGAACGCCCGACTGGCTGAGATAACCACTGTAAGTATCAGGCAACACGGATGGAAAAAGCAGTCACTAACGATACTTAGCAACTGGACAATATGCTCGGGGACTGGCTCGCAAGGAAGCAGCGCCTCCGAGGGACGTTGTAACGCACGCACATGACCTCGCTTTCTCCTTTATACATACTTCTAGGGCACATAGAAGACTTGAGGAGTTTTGCATACCCCCATTCCCATATACCCCCTTGCCACCCCCCTTTTTTGATTTTCTGCATATGGTTTATTTATTTATTTTTTGGTCCGTCATGAAATGGATTGCTCGTCATGGTTGGATCTTTCTGTGTATTGTCGCGATGCCCCGGGCGGCATTTTGTGTTGGTTGATTTCGAGTTATATGATGAGGTTCCCCCCCGGCCTGTGTAACATTCTTCTACTTCTACATTACATGGTCACGCTGGGCGTCCCGGCATGGATTTGATAGCTTGGTCTGGGTGACCATCAATGGATACCCAGTTCCCTTTTGTTTATTCTGAACCCTTTCAATATACGGGCCCCCGGTACTGGTTGTGGCGTGGCATTGTGCTTGTGTTTTGTTTATATGGAGTGAGTTGATGGCTGACTAGGAGAAGCGAAGAGAAAGGACCTTGATCTGCCTTGGGAGAAACTGCATCACTCCTCGGTGTGGCAGTTTATGGCAATATTCTTCCTTTTCTACTTTGCACGCTCCAAAGCACCGTGGGCAAACAAGTACTCAATACTGGCGCCAGGAACGACGCGGTTCCCGCTCAGCTTTGTTTACGTGCTGAGCATCGCCTTGGACCACATGTTTTCTTTGTATAAGCAAGCTAGCGAGGACAGACACTGCTGCCTCTTTACACTACCCTCCCACGTGTTGGAACATGAACGCTTCTCCTGGCCTCTCTACTTCTCTCACCATCAGTCAAATCTTGGTAATTAGGGAAGGCTAAGACTGTCACTTTGTGTTTCGGTAAGGGGGTGGTATGAGAAGGGGGGGGGCTGATCATGAACTCCTTGACCCGAGAGAAGCCGGCGAAGATCTTCGGAACGAACTATCTACGAACCTGTCACCCATTGGTTTCATTTATTTTATTTTATTTTATTTTTTTCCCCTCCGCAATCATGATCCGGGCTTACCTTTCCACGCCAACGCGCTTCCTGTCACCGAAAAAAAAAACGTTTCGGTAGCGGGAAATACTTGCTCCCCCCCCCCTGAATGAAACCGGCCTCTTTCTCCTTTCCCGCAACGTTAGCAGGCCGCCTAGGGAGGTTGTTACGTTTCCGAGGAGGAGAGGGGGGCGCAGACTTGTTTCACATGGCTTCAGGACGGACGCGGCGCTTCCTTGATGCCAAAACTTCCTGATAAACGCCACCGAGGAAGGGTACGCTCCCATCCTTCCCCCCTCCGCTTGCTTAGTCCCCGCGCTCCGTTCTCCCCCCCCCCCTCCTCCACTCCTAATGGCCGGTCGGTAGGATGATGATCAAACGAACGAACGAACAAATAAACGGACCTGCGGGGGTCGAGGGAGGGGCGTGTGACTTGGGGTTTCTAGCCCCAGGGGATTGGCATATCCAATGGTTCGGATAGAAGGAAGGTACTCCGTACATAAGAGCATATAGTCAAAAGCAAGAAAAGCACGAGTCAGTTTTTTTTTTGGGGTTTTTTTTCGATTACTACTTTCGTGTAACGTGAAGCCTAGCTTAGTCTGTCTGCTGCTGTCTAGATTGTAGATGTAGAGGGAATTGGGAGGGGTCTACAAAGTGGAGGAGTCCACGAGGAGGACGAGGAGGACGAGGAAGTAAGGAGGGAGGAAGGATACAGACTTCCTGTCAGGAGGACTGATTACTGACCAAGGCGGTGGCGGTGGCAGCAGTGACCTTCAGGGGGGGGCGTAATCATCACCGCCCTCAACATGCAAGATGCCTCAGAGAGACATTCGTTCCAATCCATCCAATCTAGCCCACGTATCAATCATCCCATCATACGCACCCCGCTCCTCTTGCTCCGTACATCTGAGGCAGTTTTTGTCAACAATTCCCACGACACTAACCCACGAGCAAAGTCCCCGTGGGGGCTTTTTTTTTTTTTTTTCTCTTTCTACTCGAGACGACTCTCGACTTGCTGGCGGGACCTATTATAGCATGTAATCCGGTGGTGAATTCACATGCGGGCGCTTGTCTCTTAGGTTGGTTGGTCGTGGTCTACACCCCCTTTTCCCTCCCTTTCCCCTCTGCGCTCCGCGTCTTGCTCTTTTCTGAGAATAGACCGAGGAAGCAGGTACAGGAGTAAGCTTCGACATCTACTACTACCGCTGCTACTACTCCGCACTACTGGTAGTACTAATGATGATTGGTTGTATTGCTGTAAAAAAAAATATTAAAAAAAAAAGAGTGCGGTGGAGTGGAAGAGGGGCAGAGCAGGTGAGAAAGGAAGAGAGGGGGTCCAAAAACCTCATTCGACTGATGGGTCGAGTTGAGTTGAGTTGTTGAAAAGAAAAGTAACATGAGTCGTTTGAAAACTCTCTTTTTTTTTGGGTTTGTTCCTCCCCCGCCTATTCGGATTTAAGGCGGCTCGTCCTCGTTTTTTGGTCCGGGAATGGATTTGCTATACCATATGGTAGTTGGTGTATATTTCCATGGAGTAGTATACTCTGTCAAAAATGAAAAACCCATGGAGGGTTTAATGGTATAATGGTTTGTTAATGGTTTGGTAATGAGTTGATGGTGACATGTCGTCATTCCCTACTCCCCCTCCCTTCCTACCCATCAAGTCACGTAAAAGAAAAGAAAAAAGGAAAAGAAAAGTCACTTTCACACACTCTCTCTCTCCTTACTCTATCGATTGGAATTCCTCCCGTAGCAAAAAAAAAAAAGAGCGGGAAATGGCTTTTCATGAATCATGTAAAAAATCGTGGCCCAACAGCCTTTGCTCCCCCTCCCCCCCTTACTCCCCCTCTTACCCCCCCTCTCTCACCTCACCCCTCACCGTCGGTTCCGATACGCTCCTCTTTAGGAGAAGAGTAATCGTTGTTGTTGTTGTTGTTGTTTTTTGCTTACTGATTCGTGAGACGGGAGGAGGGGGAGAGAAGAAAAAGTTTAATAATAAAAAAGTAAAAAAAGAAAAGAAAGATGATTTTGATTAGAAAACATCAAGTTCTTTTCGCTACTATCCGTAACCACTACTGCTACTACGAGCAATATATAGAATAGTAACGGAGTAGTAGTAGCAGTAGTAGTAGTTCATCTTTCTATTTCGGCCTGAAGAAAGGAAGCAGTATCTATTAATCGTGGAGAGGGTATTTAGGGGAGGGGGTCAAACAAGACGGCTTGGTTCTAGTTACACAAACCTCCCCTCTTCTCTCCAGAGATGCCGTAATTTGCAGCCTTGACGGTTCAGGTCAAGACAATCTTCTTTCTTTTATATACATGTATATATTCTGTTTCTTTTTGACCAGAATCCCACAGCAACGCGAAAGACTCGATTCCCGCAGGCGAGGAGGGAACCATTTCCTAGGCTTGGAGCAAAGTAAGTACGAGGAATGAAGGCGTCCATTTTAACTTTTTGAGCATGTTACACACACACACACACATACGTATATGGATTACTATACTACTACTATATACTACTCGTAGTAGTACCAGTACTAGTGGTGCTTGTGCTTGCCATGATAACGCCTAAAGCCCATGATGCACCAGACGTTTGTCGCAAAGCACGTACGTTGTGCCCAGCACTTCCTACAGTACACGAGTGACAAGTCACGTGAACAGAGGCGGAACATTGGATGCTCGCATGTACGGGGTACCGTGCACATGAAAAGTGGTGACGCTAGAACAGGAAACAAGAGAGAGAGAGAGAGAGAGAGAGAGAGAGAGAAACGAGTACATGTTGTTACACCTTGCTTTCTTCCTTACCTCGCCGAGCAGCCTAGAACGAGGGAGGAGGGGGTAGAGCAAAAACAAAACAAAAAAGAAGAGAGAAAAGTTCAAGGCCACAAACTTGAGAAAAAGCAATATTCGACCCTTTTTTTTTATATACTTCCTCATCATCAGCGGTACCTTTAGTCCAAAGAAACCCTCCCCGTGCTACCCAAACCATCATCTTAGCAAGTCTCGTCGCCAACTCGTTTTTTTTTTCTTCAGCGCAGCAAGTAATAGTACATACTAGTAGTAGTAGTAGTAGTAGTACTAGGATCAGGCAATAACAGCAAGAAGCAAAGAAGGAAGAAGAAGAAGAGAAGAGAAGTATCAATTTCCACTTCGTGTACCTCTTACGCGCCTATCCTATGCGCATGTACACACATTACTCCGTATATTACTTTAAGGGGGGAGAGGGAGGGAGAAAAAAAGGAAAGAAAAAAACGCCATTGTTGCTTCCCGCCACCCCGTCTCTCCCGACAAACGTCGGCGCCACTTCAAAAAGGGGCGGAGGAGGAGGAAAACCAGGTCAAGGGGTTGAGGGAGACGGGAACCCGTATGGTAGATCACGGAAGTACGTATATACATACATACATACATACATATATACGCAGATACACCCAGTATTAGCAGCACCAGCACCAACATCAACAGTATGGCAAAAGGACGGATTGGTAGCGCCAGGGCGACAGCGAGATGGAGGCTCAAACACGCACCATGCTTTTTCTCCCCATGAAACAAGAAAAAAAACCCAAAGTCACAAACGGAGAAAGGCGTCGCACCAGCGCAAAACAGCCCATCAAGAGAGAGCCAAGTTTCATCAAACGCATCCCACCCACGGATGATGGCATGGGCTCGCACGCTTTTCTCAGCACCCTCATTAATAGCAAAGCGCAAGCGCAAGTCAAGTGTCCGTGGGAATCAAGCCACAGTACTCCGTATACACGCCCAGTACGAGGTACCAGCAGGCAGTCTGAACGACAGTCCCCCTCCCCCTCATTGAGGCCTAAAGGCCTACACTACCGTAAAGTCTGTTTGACTCACGCGGAACCGAAAGGGGGGGGGAGGGAGGGCGTGGAATAAGCAAACTTAATCTTCAAGCACTGCTGTCCGTCCGGGTATTTTCCAAGTATGTGAGCTGGCATGGACAAGCGGTATGGGTGAGCTTTGGATAGATCAGAGCACACCAGATTGCTCAAGCAATAGGACTGGCTGGCTCTCTTTGCAAGAATGAGATGAGAGCTGACAAAATTGAAATGAAGGTTGCCTTCAAGAGAGGCCTATCTCTCTCTCTCTACGTGTGCCGGTGACATTCGCCCCCATCGTCAGCCAGGTGTTTAATCACCGTCAGCATTACTGCCCGACTATACCTATACAGCTCCGACGCGTCCATTTTGGCACCCAACTTTGCGGACGCGGCCTTTGCCGTTCTTCTTTTCTGTTCTCTTCTTTTGTCTTCGCCTCACCTGACAACCCACGCACAATCTCCCATTCGGCTAAGTGGCATTTGCCTTTTCCACCTATTGAACCAAACGCGCGATAACTGTCCATAATGCTGATATAAAGCATGATGCACTTGGCCATCAACAAGACCGTGATTGGACATATACAGTAGTGCCGTTGTGGCAGTAGCGCATATGTAGTACATACTACGCCGTATGGTACTCCGTAGTGTGTGCGTAATTTGGGCACGAGATGGGCAATCCTCCAGCTGAGTGACGGGCATCATTGCTCCCTAGTGCCCCCTTTACCCCCCCCCCTACGGAGTACATCTCAACACTCTCAGCACTCCTTGAGGTCTTTGGCGTCCCATAGTGGCTCAGAACTCAGCCTTGAGAAGGGTCTTTTGCGGGTCGACTCCAGTCCCGACTTCTCGTCACCTCCCCTCCTTGACACCACAGAGCAGGTCGTGCTAGCCCTCTTGTGTCTCTGGCAGAGCATGTCTAGTTTGCCGCCTCCCCGGATGCTGGTGCCTCGCTAATAGCATCCTAACTCGACCGCTCCCCTATTGCAGTAGTAGTACTCCATAGTAGTAGTAATAATAGTAGTAGTAGTAGTAGTAGTAGTAGTAGTAGTAGTAGTAGGATATCCTTTCTCATATAAAGATGTAGATTCTATGCAGAACAAAAGGGCAGAATAGCCCAGAACGCCAGCGAGGCCTCTGTCGCTTCGAGCTCTACTTTCCAACCCCGCCCGCCTGGGAGAGCATCGCCAGAAGGGCGAGCCACATTCCCACCCTACCACCCAGGCAGCATCAGGAGCGGCTCCGCATGCCTTGGCCGAGAGTCGGCGAAGAATTTGCCTGGCCCCAGATCTGAGAGAGTGTACAGAGTATATTCTCACGCCTCATGTGGTCACTGCTACTTCATGCCAGGCGTACCCTCCACCTTCGTGGGGACCTGAAAAGACACTAATGCGACTGTTGGATGGGCGTTGGTTTAGAAACGGGGCCACCTCCGGATACCCGCCCTGCATAGGAGTAGGTAGTAGTATGTACGCAGTACGTAGCGCGGAGTAGGTAGTAGGTAGTAGCATATACGTCCTACTAAACGTCGTCGCAGTACTCTGTACCTCGTTCTCCATAATCCGCACATTATTCACAACAGTAGTATTCCGTGGTAGTAACTCGTTATACCGAGGTGACAAGTACTCCATCACTCCGTACACAGTCTCGTCTTTTAAAATAACGCCGATTGCATTAATGATTCTGGACACCCCAGCCGTTCTGGGCGACACTGCTTGTAGGGACCTCGCCTTCGTGTTCGCAAACAATACCGAGGTCGTTGCTGTCTCTCCTGGAAGATAGCGTACCGCACCTGGCTCGCCAGCTGAGCTACGTCGGTGGCTGGTAACTCCACGTTCAACGCTTAACGCCTCGCCGCAAAAGAAAAAAAGGGGGGCGCCGCGGCGGTGGTTGGACCTGGCACAACACTTGAGAATCAACCACTACGGGGCTTACATGTTCTGTAAGGAGACCCCCAGTGCAGCTTTGGGCTCCTCGATCTGTCAATGCAGACTGATTAGTGGCTGCTTTCTGACGATGTGCCCTCAAAGACAACCAGTGACGATAGGCTAAGGGAGAAAGCGGGGAGGGCATGGTGATTTGCGCCAGGATCCTGCATCCTAGACGGTGTACCAAGTAGTACGACGGAGCAGAAAGTATGAGAACTGATATCGGCAAAATGGCTGCTGCTGAAGTTCCGAGAATAGAAGATCAGCCAATGCCTTTCTTTGCCAGTACGGAGTACCGCATCGCCAATGCTTCAGGCGAGACAACTGCGGGTGCCTGCGGACGCATCTTTACATCTTCTCAGCGGTCTGGTTCACAAAGCAATCCGTTTCGGGAAGGCGCCAAAGCCAGTTATTAGATCGCTGAGAGCTGTGAAATGACACCGGGGTGGGGATCGTCATTAGAGAATTCCAGCTGATAATCAGAACTCTCCATCCAGGCCATCCCATCACCATTGCCTGCTCCGCAGCGAGTACGGAGTACGGCGTAGGGAGTGCATACGGAGTACTGTTTGATGATGATAGTGCTCCGTGGTAGTAGCAGGAGCAGCAGTAGTAGTGAGCCCCCCCGGGGAAGCCAGGTAACGCGTCTTCGTTGGGGGCCAGGCACGTATTATTTCGTGCTGATCACGTTCTTCATAAACTTCAAACGTTCCAGAGACGAGCTATCGGCACCGTAATCCGTATCCTTCGTGTGCTTTTCCCCGGCCCAAACCGAAGCACCCAAGCACTAGAGCCCTAGGCAGTACCGTCTCATCTCGTCTTCGTAAAATAAAAACAAAAGAAAACACACAGAGAGAACCCACGAGGGGTCACTCACAAGTCGCTCTAGCAGTTGCTAGCGCCTTGGCTGCTGGTTCGCGCGCGCCCGCGCCCGCGCCCGCGGACCATGCCAATGAAGAAGCGCAGATCATGGCCGGTTGCACAGACGCAGCAGTCTCGTCGAGGTTGAAGCTTGCAATCACCGGCCCAAGATCTCATCGCGCTCATCTCTACGGTGGGGCCGAGAAGGGAAATCAATCAGAGTGTCTGAAGACTCCGGGTCCATTACGTGTTCGCGAAGAGAGCTGAATTGAGGGCCATGTTGCTCCAGGACCCGCAGGGCTCACCCCCTTTCTTCCTTTTTCTCCATACGGTGTGGTCTTGGAAAATGTAGACGGGCGGGTTTGCCTTGCTGTCGATAAGACAAAAGCTGTCATCGGCCATGTAGTGACATGAAGGCCATGTGCTCAGTGGTGCGAACCGTTCCAAAGGTTCAAGCTATCGTCCATTTGACCTTAGCCCGCCCAACCGTATCTGCTAAGTGTTCGCTGTGGCAGCAGTAGTAGTCCCACAGGTTCCTGGATTCAGAGGATAGTACGGAGGACCTACTAGTAAGTCAGTCGGTAGCCTCTCAAATACCACTTAGTATTACCATCCCCGGAGTTTCAGAACGAATTAGCCCATGTAGGTATGGCTCGGGCAGTGAAGCAAGTCCCACGCTTCATTTCATCCAGTGAAAACAGCCCGAATTTCGTTTTCTTCTCCGCCCACATAAGCCATCGCCGCAATACGTAGACTCCATCAGCTGGTGAGCGATTGGCCCAGGCTACAGACTAGTAGGGCCAGCTGATCGAGGCCAACGCACAACATGATCAAGTCCTGGCTTACCTGTGCCTCCCTCCCCCTGAGCGGTGGAATGAGCGTATTCGAGAGATCGTACTCCGTACTCCGTATAGTACTCCGCATTTGGTGTTGATATCTCAGACGCAATGGATTATACTTGCTCGCTCTGTGTCATCGACCCAGAATAAGCTGAGGAGCAGGGTCAAAGCCAATGTCAGGGAGAGAGCTCGGCCCACCCACCAAACTCCCATGACTATGCGGAGTACGGAGTACACGACGACATCTTGAATCGGACGCAGCAGTAATACTCGTCAGTACTACTGCGTGCTTGCTTTCGGTCCCGAGGAGACTGCTATTCTCGTTGCTAATATTGGGGGCCATATGATACCGATGGGATCACACACATTGCGATAACCCGAATGAGTGATGGACACTCCTCATTGGCAAGGTGCTCTAGGACGTTTTAACAAATATCATGGTTGTCATGGTTTTTTTTAGGCCCCGTGCAGTTGTCGATACATGCCAGAGTAACTCCACGGGCCTTCGCGTGAAGTCGAATTATTGGCAGCGCCCCAAGGTCATACAAGCATGGCCTGGCCAACAGGCCAGAATGTGACAGATGGTTAGCACCAGTATGGCTGCATATCAGTGGATACACCACGTGAGCACAAACCCAAGCTGTCTTGCAGAGCGCAAAGCTGGTGGTACAAAGCCTGAATCAACACGTGGACCCTTAGGAAGTCTCCTGTCTACTTTGTACGACACGCTGATGGCAGCCTCATAAGCTCGAAGGGTTGTCAAGAAGGGTAGGACAGGCCAACGGGCAGACATGTTGTGGCGTTCTGCCATTTTCAATGAGTCGACGTTTATGTGGCGAGAGATCTTCGCTGACGGAAATGCTCAAAGAGGAGACGGACCTTTGGCCGATGTGGGGGGACAAGCTACCCGTCCAATTGGCATTCGTCCTCGTAGGACGTTCTGCCCAGTTTCATCGTCCCCGTTTCCCGTCCCTGACTCGTAGGCTCGCTCGTAGTACTCCGCAGACCCGTAACGCAGGCCCGTAACGCGGGCCCGTAACAGCAAATGGTAGATGCCTAAGCTCGGTATATTCATTCCAGACACGGCTTGCGGCGGCCCATCTGATATGGCTATGGATATGCAAGCAGTCCAGTATGGTACGGAGTATGGATGCACGTACATATGTACTCCGTGCCTATCGAGGGCATGTGTCCGATGAATGGCCCTCAGCGTTCGGCAATGTGCGGTGTGCGCACTCCGTACTCCGCATGCATACTACTATGTATGTACTATGTACACGCATGGTACGGAGTATGGCCATTGGGAATTGGGACCCTCCTCCAGCCCAGCTTTTCCTTCTGTTCAATTATACGAGTACGTGGTTTGATAGGGAGGAGGGTACTCCGTACTGGTTGCACCAACCATAAGACCGTGCCTCGGGCCCGCATGGCAAAAAGTTAGGCCACTTTAGCCCCTCCCGGGATTTTGGTTCGGTTGATCTATCGGCTCCCCCTAGGATCTGGCACTAACGAAGGTTTAGTTCTCAGTAAGAAGCGCTTGGGGTTTTTGGCGTAGCAAACAAGGTGATACATAGTTGACTCAGCTGTCGACGACGTCTCTCCAACGCTCATAAACGTACCGAGTATATCGCGACTCGTGGGAGGCACCAAGCCATGGTTGCGTAGTGGTTATCTCCGCTTGGCGATGATTGCATCATGCGGTGGATGAGCGAAAGAACCTTGGTTATCTGGGTATCGCAGCCACAAGTGGGTGTCGTGGACGGGACTGGACGGAGCACGGCAGGTGCTCGAGAGCGCCCCAACCACTCCATGAACAGGTCGTTTCCAGGGTTTCTGAGCTGACTTTTTTTTTGGTCGCATCCATCCATTCATCGTCGATAATAAGCATACGATGATCTGATAGGTACGCAACAGTTACTTCTTGATGGTTTTTGTCTAGATTTACCTTTTATGTTGCCATTGCCTTTTCTCCTCATTTGCTCCGTACTCTTAGTACCCATACCTATCCAGAATACTACGTAGTGGCAAGACAGACAGAGAGAGAAAAAAGGTGCGGCAGATACAGATGTAGTGCAGGTGCAGGTGCAGGTGCGGGTGCGCAACCCTGGCCCAATTCGGTGATTGGAGGGGAGGGGCGACGTCCCTACCCTGCGATTCACGAGAAGTGTGTTGCATTTCTCCGCCTTCTGCCGTCCCTGCGGGCGCATGCAAAAGTCATTCATTTTCACGTTTACCGCTTTCAGCGGGAAATGCGCAACTTTCCCAACCCCCCCCCCCCCCCCTCCCTTCTCCGCCTGATTGTGCAGATTGTACCGTCCGGCCGTCAACGGCATGGCATATCATCTTTTGGATGTGATGTGTTCCGCACCTATGTACTCCGTAGTGATTACTCCGTACTACTAGCAAGAATCCATGCGTTATTGATGGTGTCCCTAGAATCTGGCTCAGTTGATTGTACCATACCTTGTTTGTACTACGCGGACTTGTGGCCTGCTAGGGCCAGGGCACGGTAAACTGGCGTTAGTCCGAAGATTTACAGTGCAGTAGGCGCATCTCGGGGGTTGTGTCACGTTTCTTGATACCCTGTCTTTCTGGTGTTTGCTCGTTGGGGATCCCAAGCTACAGAACTCCGTACTCCGTAAACCAGGAAAAAAACTACTACTAAAAACCCGAGAAAAGAGGGCGAGGCCTACTTCTCGGCCACATTTACGGAGTAAGCACCGGACTCTCAGGTAAGAGATGCCTTGCCTTGCATGCTGGAAGCAGGTACTCTGAACTGGTGGGCCGGATAGGGTAGTAGCAGTACTCCGTAGTAGTAGTAGTAGTAGTAGTAGTAGTAGCAGACATGTGGGGAGCCAAGGGAGCGTCGTGTTCAGTTTGGACGGCGACCAAGGCAACCAGTCTATCCTGCCATAATTTGTAATCACCGCAACCTGTTAATGGATGGCTGTGGTGGTAGGTCGGCACGGGGTCCAGAACTTAGTACTGGGGGGCCCAAGAGCCCAAGACCTCGGGTGTAGCGAAAAGGCGACACGGAACACATTTGCGCGTGCGTCTGGTGCCGTTGATGGTTGGGCTGCAGCCTCAGAACTTGTGATTGACGATCCCATCCATGCAGCGCACACCGACGGCAGTCAAGAATCGTACAGTGCGCCCAAGCAAATGCACATTGTTGCTCTGCCTCCTGCGTATTGCCTGCACGTCTTGCCGCATCCATGCAAAGCCGAAGCTGTCGGGTCTTTCTCTTCTTCTTCTTCGGTATCATGTTCTAGTCGCGACGGGCCATGCACCTTTGGATGCGGACTGTTTGGTATATTGAGGCTCAACTTTTGAATGTTGGAGTTTAAACGATAGCGCGGCGGCGCCTAGGTAAGCGTGGTAAGTAAGCGTGGTAATATACATAGTCGGCCAGGGCCAATGTTGACTGGTAAAACCACAAGCGTGGCCTTGATAGCAAGGTTGGTCCCTGGCGTAAATCGTGCTGGTGTAGAGACCGTCTTGGTGCCGGTCCTCTTGTCCCGACGGGAACCATGCCCCCGGGTTTCGCTCTTCCTCTGGTCTCCTTAGCTCGACAGACTTTCGGCCACCGTTGGGTGATGGGTCGGTAGAACGGGTGCACTAGGAAACACTCTTCTACATACATACATACATAGTAGTATAGTATGTACGGAGTAGGTACGAAACAGTACGGAATACGGAGTAGTATGGCAGTAATGCAATGGTAATGCAATACGACGCTCCTCGCCCCCATTGATTACCTAGCCTTGTAATGTGTGCGGCAACCCTCATGCAGTCCTTTCTTTGTTACGCGGGGAACAGGATGCTACCACGGAGTACTACTAAGACTAGGTAGTATTTCGCCAATGCCACGGTCCTGGTCGTCCTTTAAGCTACATGTACGTACCGAATACGGAGCACACTTTGTCCAGCGTCTGCTCCGTCTGGCATTGACAGGACAGGTACTCCGTACTTCATACATATGCTCTGTAGACTCGTTACACTAGTCAAGTTGCTGACCTGGGGCTGCAGTATTCTGTATTCTACAGATCGAGCATGACGACGTCTAGCATTAGAGTCTAGACGTGATTCTCCACAGCATCTCAATCACGCCTTTGCAGCCACGAGGACATATCCATGGTAGGTGTTATTACTCTGACGAAATGGTTATTTGGACTTTAGTTCTCCGTACTCCGTAGTGGTCGCCCGCAAACGGATCGGACGATGTTATGACCGTGCTCTTCTGGGCGCACACCCTCGCGCTTCGGTCAATGTGTCGGGGGCAGGTTGGTAGGTAGCAGTGTTGGTCACCTGGCACCTGGTAAAGTTAGGGGGGGAGGTGAACTTTTTTTCGGCTTCCGAAGGATAATCGGCAATCAAACGAATCCAACTCCCCTCGTCGCGAACAATCGAGGCGTACTCCGTACTTTGCACAGTGTTGTTGAGGGTGCTGAAAACCGCAAATGATCAGCGGCCTTTTTTGCTGGCACAGCGCAGGCCAATCAATGATGGCAATTGTTGGAGTATCCACCCTGAAACGAACTAGGGTGCACCGTAGAGAATGTCACTGGGCGCAGCGTGTAGGCTTGGCGACCTGAGCAATCCTAGTAGCATCCGAATCATAGCACAGGGCAAATGCTGGAGATTCGCTGGGGGTGCAGAGGAGAGGAGGGGAGGGGAGGAGGAAGAGTAGGAGGAGGAGAAGAAGAAGAAGAAGAAGAAAGAGGAGGCCCCCCTTGGCCCTCCCCCCTCTGGCCCCATCAGCTTGGGCTCACCACAGGAGGATACGCATGAGAAATAATACTAACGCCTGTTCACTCGTCACTCTGGCCCTCGCGGCTGGCAACTTGGGAGGGGGCGGACCTCAGCTTTCCAGGTTTACGATACATTATTCTCCAGGTCTTTTCCCCTACCATCAGAGTACTCCGTACTCCGTACATAGTACCACTCGCTGGGACCCACTCGGAACCTCGATGATGGCGGCTGTGTGGATGCCCAGGGCTCGAATGTTGAGCGCCACACCCTTTCGATATTCTCTTTTACTTTGCAATCCTTGCTTATATTCGCGCATTGGGAAACGTGGTTGTGGGCGAAATGACCTTTGGAACGAGTAGAGCTGGGCTGATCTGTTGGCAGGGGCCAATAGATGTACGAAGCCTGTACGGAGTACCGTGTACATTTGGCCTACCCGGCCGAGTTTGTGAGTATGATCCAGTGCTGCTACTATGCATCTGTCATGTACGGAGCACGTACGGAGTATTTTGTGTTCGAGTGATGTCCGATGCTTCACCATGTTGCACAAGCGCGTTTTGTACTGACGACGGATAGTATTTTCTGGTCATCAATTTTGGTACGCGGTACTCCATGGCTCTCTTTGATAAGTTTCAACCCTGTATCCGGAGTAGGCAATCCTCGGTGATCGAACTTGATACTACGTTGAACCCAACCTTGTGTGTGCGCGCGCCTAAAGGATGTGTGGTACTCCGTACACCCCGGCCTCGTCAATTTTCTTGTGATCCTACGAAGCTCAGGCTGAGGAGGTCGGTGGATGGGCGAAGGGGAGGGGGAGAAGAAAAAAAAGGAATTGCAGAGACAGATTGTGCTCTGTGCGTTTCCACACATGCATATCCAGGCAATAATCTGACAGGGGGTATAGCCACCCTGGCTATGCTCGCAACCTGGTACTCAGTTCTGTGCCAGAAGAGCACCGCCCAACGAGCACAACGCGGCATGGAGATGTAGTATGTTATGTGCTGGACCCATCGCCTGGGTCTTTCCCTTCTTTTTTTTCTGACCCCCCCCCTCTCCGCTGCCCACACCTACCTATTGCGCTCACGCTTTTTTTCTCTTCTTCTTCTTCGATTTCGAAAACCTCGTTGGCGTCCATTGGATTTTGATGGAATTCCTCCCTCCGGAAGCCATTTTGCTGGTAAATGTATATCTCTACCAAGCTACTAATAAACTTACTTGCTAACTATGCCATGCTGCCTTTCGCGCAGCAGCTTTCTTCTAGTTTTTGCGCGAGTCAGCGGCAGATCCGGCACCGGCCAGCCGTGGGGAACGCTCGGCAGGCGATCGACTGTACATAGTACTCCGTACGGAGTACAGCGAGCCAAAAGGCTTTCCCAGAGGACCATAATCGGTACGGAGTACGGAGTACGGAGTACGACGTACCAGGTGCGAGAAGAGTGCAGAAGAGGAGTGCAGAGGAAGAGGAAGAGGAGGAGGAGTGTAGAGAACTTCACCTGTTTCTGCGCACTAGGAAAATAACCCGATTCACACCCCTCCGTTACCAAACAAACACGCCCCCCCCAAGTGGCCCTCCCCCCTCTCTCCCCATCCCCTTGCAACCCCCCCCCCTCTCTCAGACCCGTAACCCATTGCACTGGCAAGACCAAGAACGGGTGTGCACCATACCTCCCTGTCTCTCTACCTCGATATTAGCATATTATCAAAGGTTGCGAACGACGCTGTTTCGTGGAAGTGCCCACTGTTATCGGAGCACAGCTCCAAATGTTCACCTTCTTTTCTATCGTCAGTCACCTTTTTCTTTCACCCTCTTACCTTTTGTTCACCCTCTCCCTCTCCCCCTCCCTCTCTCTCGCGTGAAGCGGTGACTGGTATTTTGGCAATTTTCGACCTGCCTAACTTGCAATCGATTTTTTCTCTCTTCCTCTTCTTTTTTTCATTGGCTATTATATTACTCTTAGCCCACGAAAAGAAAAGATTAGACAAAAACAAAAAGCAAGGAAAGAAGGAACCATATTCACGTGCTATAACCAAACAATTGTGGCTCCTTCATACCGGTTGGCGCATTCATCAATAATTTTTTTTCCCGCCGTGTAAACTTCATCGCCTCCCGGTGTCCCCGCACGCACCAACTTTTCCATCCGCCGGAACCAGAAGCTTCCCACCATACATAACCATACGTACCTTGTTAGCCCGTTCGCGACGGACAGACAGACTCGAGAGTCATCGAGTTTGCCAAACGCAGGCGCAAACGATCATTTTCCCACACGCCCCCGTTGGTCCATCTTCCTAAGTCTGGCGCTAGGCTCCGTTGGAACCTTGGATTCTCCACGGTAGAGCTTCACACCAACCAGCTCTGCAATTCTATAGCGCACTATATTAGTGTCGCGCTCCCCAACCTGAACCGGTCGACCCTCTAGCTCCTCGACCTTTTGTACGATCAGGTCAAGCGCCATCATCATTATTATCCTTGCCAAGGCCCCCAGCAAGATCCGCGCCCTAGGATTACGGTCTAGTTCCTGGTGTCATCGCGGGCTTAACCATAAACCTATCCTGGACCTCTGGATCCGCGCCATCACCTGCCGCCGCGCCCCCAAACAACATATACCGTCGCGCCGCCGCAAATCTCTGGAACCAGCTCCTCGGATCTTGTCAGCTCTTCTTCCTACTTGCTAAACTTTGGGACGGTTAAAACAGCCTTGACACGGTCTTGGGACACTAAAAAGCCTAAGCCCCGAAGTCCAGCCCTGTGTTACCCCAACTTCCTTTTGCTCCTTTGAGCTGTGGCATGTCCTTGGTGTCAACGCAGCAGCCTCACGCTTTCGTTGACAACTACGCATCGTCACACTCTTCCTCCGTCCGCCTGGGCTCCGAAGCAACCGTCGACTCCCTCCGCGGCCATCGAAACCCCCTTATGGAACGCGGTGCCGCCGAATACCAGCAGCAGTCAGGTTTGCCCTCGCCCTACCCAAGCAACTTCGGCGACAACCATTCTGAAGGTTCCTCAGCAGATCACGCGTCTGCCGCCCAGCCCTACCCGGTCAAGCAAGAGGTCAACTATCCGGCTTCTGCCACCCCGTCTTCGGAGTACGGTGTCTACCCGCAGTCCGCGCGGTCAGGGTCATTCGCAGAGCACCTGCAACGTCCATACCATCCAGCCAGCAGCGCCAGCAGCGGAGGTATGGCGCAGCAGCAGCCAAACAGTCCGTCTATGCCCCAGCCGGATGGGCGTAACCATCATACCCATGCGGTAAAATCTGACCACGATGTACCTATAGATCCGTCCATCGCGGCGCCGAGCCCTACCTACGCCTACGGGCAGCACTCACCCTATGGGCCAAACCCAGACATGTCTCATGGCTACTCTCATCCCAGTGGCGGCATGTATGCGCAGCCGCGCCCAGATTGGGGAGGCTATGGTCAGCACGGAGCTGCCCCTATCACCCCCGGGCACCCGGTTTACGGGCAACCTCCAGCTTCAGCGCCTCCGCAGCAGAGGCCCAGCCAAGTAAGTACAAATTCGAGGAGAACATCGATGCGGGGATGAGTGGCGCGTCACGGAGAGGAACGGGAAGAGGCGCGAGAGGAATATTGGTTGCAACGGACTCCAAGATGCGCGTAAAATCGAGTTTCCCGAGAGAGGGCGCGCCGTCAACGACGTGGGCTTGCAGGCCTAGAGAACGCGTTTGCGACGCGTTTTCCCCCATGTCGACTGCCAGGGGGCCGGATCTGTACCTGCATCATTGATCATATGAGCATCAACTAACATGACGCGTTACTAGGTCTACTCGTTCGTGCCCATCCCAGGCGCACAGCAGCACAAGCGCCCTCGCCGCCGGTACGAGGAGATTGAGAGAATGTACAAGTGCGGATGGAATGGCTGTGAGAAGGCATATGGTACTCTGAACCATCTGAACGCGCATGTTACCATGCAGTCCCACGGGCAAAAGCGCACTCCTGAAGGTATGTCGGTCGCTCAACACTATTTTTCCCCTTCACATGAACAACAAATGTGCATGGACACTTTGGCTCGGCCCAACGATTGCGCTATCCACCCGACCTCGTCGAGCTCGACTCAACGATGAGAAAATGCACACGCGTTTTTTTTTGGGTAGGCCGTGTCGTTTCCGGGCTGAGCATTGTTTTTTTGCGCGGCATGAAAATGGTTGCTGATTGATGGTTATCTGTACAGAGTTTAAAGAAATCCGCAAGGAATGGAAGCAGCGGAAGAAGGAAGAGGAGGCGCAGAGGAAGGCGGAGGAGGAACGCCAGCGTGCCGCAGCCGCCGCGGCCGCCGCTCAGAACGGCGGGCCGGATCCTCAACAAGGAGCGGATGGCACACCCACATCAACGTACCCTGGGTCACGCCCAGTTACGCTTCCTCCCATCGGCTACCAGCCAGCGCAATATCCCGCTCCCCCCTCTTCCGGTGTTCCCCAGCAGCCGCTGCCTGACTACCAACATAACATGTACCCCAACTACCCGCCGCCGCACTCTCCGTACGGTCAGCCTGGCCAGGGAATGTACAGTCAGTGTAAGTTAAAAAATTCTTACTCCCCTGTGGTGGGAAGTACCAGCGTGGTAGTCTAGGATTAAGCTAATATGCCAATTCAGCCAACGGCGGACAGCCCCCGAGCCATTAAAGTTTTCTTTCTTTTTTTAACGAAATTTCATCTCAACTCTAGAGGAGGAAACGTCACCGAACAGACAAAAGGAACAAAAGGCAATTTTGAGGAGGAGTCAGTTGTATCATATTACATGGGGATTTTGCTGCATCACTGCACCAAGACCTTACCGCACATTACGTGTCAGTCATTCGTTTTGCCGCTTGTTTTTTTTGGTCTGCGATTTGTCAAGCCATCCCCGAACAGGCGGTCAGTTTGCTCTTGACTGGTTGACCTCTTTTTTTTTATATAATTCATGATGCGATGCTGTGGAAACTGAACTGGTTGAGACCAGGCTTGATCTGTCTTCTCTTTTTCACCGTTACCATGCATAGCCAGGGCGGTGAGTTTTTGCATTTTAGGAGAAGCATTTGGGGAGATTTCGGCGGGGCGGCGAACGGTCTTCATATCTTGCAAATTTTCTGGGGCGGAAGTGGTGCTGATTTAGGAGTTGGTGGCCCTTTCGGAAACATGACATCTTGAAACCAGGCACGCTTCACGGCGCGATGCTTGGGGGATACCTTGACACTGGCATGATTGGGAACGATATGGAGGGTTTAGCACATGGAAAACCAACTAGTACAAATTGTGCTTCTTGCAGCGCGTACAATTACAAAGACGTGGTAATAACAATCGTTTTGAGCTCCTTGTAACAAGTTGGGAAATGACTTGCTCTAAACTTGGCGTGATAATGTGATGTGATGGATGAATACTACCTGGGTACTACCTAATACTGCTATCGCAACACCACACCACTTATACGGATTACGCGTGGAATAGTATATCGCTAGGTGGTGATTATTAAAGTTAGCGGCATCGTACGTTTGTATACATACATGCTATAGTACGATTTAGTAGCCCAAACACTACAAGGATTTGCTGCATGGGCACAGAGATATAGTACGTGGTAGTAGCATGAGAAATTCTCCTAGCTTCCTCGTGTGCATCCCCACCGATGCGCGCGAAGAAACAAGAGCTTGTGCAGTTATGGAGTACGGGTTGGGTTGGGTTGGGTTGGTAGCACTACGGGAGTACGTGCTATGGATGGGATGGTTAGTAGTAGTACGTAGTAAGTCGGCAAGGTCGATGGCCAAAGCGCTAGCATCGTAGGGTGCATGTAGATAGCTTACATACATAGTAGTAAGGCGAGCCATCCCCCCCCTTCCCTGCGTGTTTTTTTTGGTTGCTAGAAAACATGGATCTTAGTGCGGAAAGCCGATGCTACTACTACTACCACTACTACTACTGCTAGCACGTAGTACGAAGAGGGCGAGGTTACGGAGTACTTGGTAGTAGTTAGAGCAGTAAGTTGATAGTAGTAGTAGTAGTAGTAGTAGTAGTAGTAGTAGCAGTACCGGCAGGATGGAAGTACTTTGCAGCATGAAGTTTAGTGTAGCAATTGGCAGAAAAAAACTCCAGTTGGGGTGTAGTTAGCAGCGGCAGCTTGTAGTAGCTCGCGTACGGGGGGACGTATGGAGTTTAGGGTAGACCGCATCACATATAGGTTTGGCGGTTTTGATATTGCCCTATGCAGCAGCCCCCGTGGTGCGTTGCGTGTGCGCGCTCCGTAGCAGTAGTATCAGCATGGAACCCTTGCACTGATGGATGGGCGGTATTACTCCGTAGTAGGAGCAACAATTCCGCTCTGACTTTGCGAAAGAAGGAAGAAAAAAAACGCTTTGAGCTCTCCTTGAGCCCCCCTTGTTATTGTTGGTGGACCGAGGTAGGGACCTCCCCTTCTCGATAGGCCTTTTCTCTTTCTTTCTTTTTCTACCGTCTTTTTCTTTCTTCTTTTTTCCGGGAGGGGAGGGAAGGGTAAGGGTAGATTGGGGGCCTGTTGGGGTTTCGTTAGCAATGGGAGATGCTGCTCCGTGCTACTATTCTGGGCATCATGCGTTTTGGAGAGGGAGGGGGGGGGGGGGGGGGGTGTCTGCACCTTTTGGACAGCCGGAGTTTCAGTCCTTCTACGGAGTACGAATTCTATGGAATAATATTGGGGAACTGTTAAACGCGTACTCCATGCTCCCCACGCTGCCCTGGTCAGTATCAAGGAGAATTGTCCGAATGCTACGCACCGCTACGGAGCACTGTTGGTGCTTGGTGGCAGTACGTGCGTGATCCGTACTCCATATTGTAGTAAGTGTTTGATACTTCGTAACAGGGTCCTGATGGCTCTCGGGCTTGGGTATTGAGAAGCTCTTTGCACTAGAAGGGGGCCCCCCTCCCCCGGGCTGCCAGATACTAGGGCGAGCATTAGTCGGAGATCACGTATATCCTCCGCCTCCCCCCCGGGACATAAACTGCCACTACGGCGTACGGAGGACTCCGTACTAGTAAGAGAGATAGATATTGTATGTAGTTAGTCATTGGTACACGCATGCCCGTCGGTCGAGAGGCGTCGGGTTATAGGGGAGGAGGAGGAGGGGAGGCTGTTTCTGTGTCATGGCGTGAGCGAGTCTCACCCTGACAGCAAAGATAGGTGGCCAAGAGTAGGATAGGGCGGTAGTACTCCGTAGTTGATTAAGCTTACTTGTCTGATCTTGTGGATGCGCTGCTAATGACGGGAGGGCGTGTGCGTGTGCGTGTGTGTATGCCTGTGGCGGTGGGCGAGACATGGTGGTGGTGAAATATAGTCATCACCACAACGTTGCGCCATTGGGTTTCCTTTCTTTTTTCGCCTCTTCTTTCTTTTTGTTGCCTCGCGGTGGCGGCGCACAGGCAAAAGAAGAGCTTGTGCTGCATGCGGCTGATTGGGACTGAGACCTCTTATTGGGCATCGTCTATATGGTATCCTTCCTATCTTGTTTTTTTCACCCCTCCCATCTCGGTTCGGGTTTCCTTCCTTTTTTTTCTCTCTCTCTCTCTGTCTCTCTTTGCACTTATGCATGTGGCCCACCGCCGCCACAACCATGGAACAAAGCACCTGCTTTTTTCTTTTTTCTTTTTTCTCCCCCCCTCTCTAGTCATTTTTTTCTCTTTTCTTTTTTTTGTTTCTTGTTTCCTTGCTTTTTTTCTCTTTCTTTCCCTTTCCGCAAACGTGGAGGGGTATATCGGTTTACTGATACTGCATCTTGCAGATGCGTGTCTCTCCCAAAGAGAAATAGGTTGCGAGGTCGACATGACTGACCTTGACCCTCCTTCTCGCATTCCCAAACCCCTCTCTTCCTCCCCCCTCCCCATGTCCAGCTGAAATGACGTTGTGACTGACAAGCAAGATAATCAGAAAAAAGGACAGCAAAGAACAGAAACGCCGTGTATCCCTACATAAAGCTATGTCCGGAATCGGTCCGTGTCACGATGCAACACGTTGTCGGTCTGTTGCCCTCCCTCCCTTCCGTCAGAAAAGCTTACATGGGGAGGGGGGAGGGGGGATACGAGGCAAGATATCACAAACG
The DNA here is from genome assembly GCA_026184415.1 of Trichothecium roseum. Lineage (NCBI taxonomy): Eukaryota > Fungi > Ascomycota > Sordariomycetes > Hypocreales > Trichothecium > Trichothecium roseum. The sequence goes on from CM047948.1 coordinate 1,308,915, forward strand.
GAGCAGGGAACGGGCAATGAAAAAAAAAACGATGATATCAAGGAAAACGGACGCCGTCCGTCCATCCACCCACCCACCCATCATCATCACCAATCATTGTCATCAATCAGCACATCCCAAAACAGACGAATACCCCGGTCATGCATCTAACGAGTATGGAGCTACTGTACGGAGTACAGTAGTGGTCATGTGCGTGAGAGGAGAGAGACAACAAGCCCAAGTGCCTGAAACTGTCCAGCTACGTCTCTTAGCGCGTGGAAATGTGCGGCGTTCGAGGGCTTGCCTTGGTCAACCAACGTACATACGCAGCAGCGTGTTGGTAGTAACAGTACGGATTACTGCTACCTCTGCGACCAGCTTTGCTTGCTTGTCCTTGGTGGGTTGCGCCGCTTTTTCGCCTCGCTGCTCGATACGGCGACTTTCCACCCCCCCTGGCCCCTGTTCCTCCGCCTCACATTTTCCGAGAAGCTGGAAAGGGTGGTATGAGACGCCCCCCCCCCCCTTCTCTCTTTCTCGCTTTATTCTCTTGCCCGTATTTCTCACTCTCTCACTTTCTCTCTTACCCTGTTAAGCACACCCTCCTTCGCTAAATGCTTAGCCGGGAGGTGTTGGTCTCCCCCTCCTCTCCTTGCACTTCCCCATTCCCTTTAGACCAATGTACCCCAGCTCTCTTGTGCCGTAGATTCACGGCGGAATCTGGCATTAGTAAGTGGTGCCTTGCTAGTAGTAGTAGTAGTGATGCCCTTTTACGTAGTTAGTCGCGCTTGTGTGTGAGTGGAAAAATAATGCGTGGGAAAGTCATAGACATGTGCGGTACGAGTGAGGAAATTTAGTGAGGCCATCTACGGATGGGTTTGCTACCTGCTGCCAGTACACCCCACCGTATGACAAAAACTATGCATTGAATGGGATATTTGCAGAAGCCAGAGGGATTTCATCGGCGTTAGGCTATAAGCTCGTATCCATACCAAAGAGATAGGACCGTGGTGAGTTGGTTGATCGGATGCTGTCATCCTGAGGGTGTTCCGATTTGGCCCGCCGGCTTACCAGATCTACAGCCCTCCTTCCCACCTCTCTATTTTGCGCCGAATTGTGCGAGTCTCCCCGACAGGTTGTGTGACCTTTTGTCTGTGGCTCGGCCGTTGAGTATTTAAAATAATTCAAATCAAAGAGAACCAGAGGAGCGAGAGAGTGTGTGCGTGTGAGAAAAAAAACCATCCCCTGTTCTTGGAGGTGGAGGATAGGAGGGTGGGGGGACAACCTTTGCGATCTACAGACATAGGCACTACTAGTACGACGACGATGAAGACTATTACTACTACCACTAGAGTAGTGACTTTTTGCAACCTTTTGGGGACTTGAAGTCACACTTGGTAACATAAAAAAAAGGTCGCAATAAGGCTGAGGCTGGCGATCGGCTGGCGTGGGAGACGGGAAGACGGGAAGGCGGCTGCTAGTGGGAAGACACGATGGGACTACGGATTACAGTGCTGGTTACTAGTCTGTGTACTCCGTAGTACTAGGGGTAGTAGTACTGCTAACTGGTACTAGGTGTACTCCATACTTGCTGAATACTGAAACTCTTGATGACGATAAAGACCGGAATGGAACTTCTCTGCCTGCTTTCTGCGGGCTACGGAGGATATGGAGGATATGGAGGATCATGGAATTCATTGCTCATTAGCGGGTGGTTCATGTTGAATTGCAGAGGCCAGAGTACTACTACTAATCCGTGCGGAGTACTTACTCCCAGGTCTCAGGGCTTCCAATCTCAAGTTACAGCGGGCAATACCAGTTACTGCTAGGTCGTAGGTCCGGATTAGAGGTAGTAGGGTAGTGGTTTGATGGGGGATGACGTGCCGTACTGGCCCGCCCCACCATCAACCTCCCCCCTCCCCAAAAGAAACACCCAAGCAACCAAAGTTTCCAAAAGCAGGTTGATATCGATTGGCAAACCTCCCACGACTATTTGCTGCCAGCACACATCAAACATTGCGCGTAACCGCACCGTCATACATCTACGCCCAGGCACACGCAGCTTCCGACCTTGGTTCAAAAAATCTTCTTCAGCTCGCATTGATATCCGGCATTCCTTTTTTCCTTCTTCCCTTATTCTGATTAAGCAGCAAGGGGATAAATCATCATACTACTTACCTAACCTAGCAGCCGGGGTTCCACAGAGCCTCGCCAATTTCAAACCCCAAGAGGCGCACGCGTCTGCTATCTGATAAAGAGAAGAAACAACAAAACCAAAAAAGAGAAGAAAAAAATCTCGACGCCCATTGTCATGCAGGACCCTGAGGATTCTCAGTCGGGTCGCGCTCCGCCTTGGATACCCAAGGGCCTCAAGAAGACGCCCTCCAACGCTTCCACGAGCGGGCTGTCGATCAAGTCCCATGATTCTGTTCGTGCTACGGGTACCATCCCCTTCGGTTCGCTCAAGCTTCACCACGTTGAATCTGAATCCTCGCCTCTGAGGCTCTCAGAGATAGAGCAGGACGAGGGTCCGCCTCCATTGGAGTCTCTACCAGAGACCGAAATCGATAATGGAGACGCAAACGGTTCGACCAGTCACAGGATGAGCAAGAGGCTGTCGTGGAAAGGCGGCTTGTCCCACGGCATGGGAGGAGGCGACGTTGTCCTCATGCTCGACCTGCCAGAAATATTCATCGTTGGTGTCGATGCCTTTTCCTTCACGGCAAAGCACTTTGCTGGCATGAAGCACCTGCCTCCCGGTCCCCATCTGATTTGGGTTGCCCACCCCAGTGGCATTTCCACCCGCTGCGGTGTATGGATCGAATCTTCCGGTGATGATCAGGTCCACGTCCTGCAGTGGGACAAGTTCAACGAGATGCTTAGCGAGGCATCCCGTTCAGAAGCCCGTATTCAGGCGAACGAGATTGGCGTCATTCATGCCGGGCTCCCCCCCTATAGCGACCCTAGTGCGGTGAATGGGGCAAAGGGGCATCTCCTTCCCTCGACCGCGGAGAAGAATCTACATATCTGGAGACAGTTGACCAGCCACATCTCCAAGCCGGTTCTGGACCGCATCACCGGGCAGAAAGAGGGTGACTGGTTCGTTCACACCGCAGACCGGGTAAAGGGGTCCAGCATGATGGCTGCTGAGATTGAGCTGGATAAGCGCATTTCGAACCCCTTTCTGCAAGCTCGCGAGCTGACCTTTTCCTTCTCTCAATTGGAGAGGACATACTCCGTAGCGCACACGGGTAGCGAGAGAACTAACGAAGCTACCGACGCCACCCACTACATCCTATCTGCGCTTGACAACACAGAGCTCGACGTCGATGAAGGCACGATCATTGGGGAATTCCAATTCGCCTACCTAGCAAGCGCCCATCTCGGCAACGATGCTTGCATACAGCAATGGTGGCACATGCTGCTCAAAATCTTCCTGCGAGCATACGCGCTGCCAGACCGGAAACCCGAGCTGGCGGCTGCTCTCCTGAGGACTCTCGCGGCCCAGATTAACTACGGCTGCGACTGGCTCGAGACGCCCCTGCTCGACGACGGCGACGCTTGCTCGAGGAGCCTGCGCCTGGCCCTCACCACTTATAAAAAGCGCCTGGAGGAGGTCTTCGTCAGCACCGAGAAGCCTGCCACGCCGCAGCAGCTCGACGCCGTGACGGCCTTCAGCAAGGTGGAGGCCGCCGTGTCTCCCGCGCCCCTCGGGTGGGACCTCCGAGGCGATAACGTCGTCAAGAAGGGCCTCACCATGACGGAGGACGGCGACTGGCTGGAGCTGGAGATGTCGGAGCTCCAGGACGAAGACGAGACGGGCGAGTACGCCCCCGAAATTGTCGACATCGACGAGGAAGGACGGCAGAAGGATTTGGTGTCGTGGAGGGATTAGGTGCGTGACACGACGAGGCACAAGGGAGAGCCGAGCAGCGCGGTCATTGCAACGCCGCGCAATAATGGTGCTCGGAACAGCTGCTCGTCGCAGAAAGGCCGAGAACGCCGGCGTAAACTGGACAACGAAAAGTCTAAAGGTTCTGGCCTCAGAGGTTGCTTGCTATCATGCATGTGAAAGAAACCTCCAAGGTGGGCAAAGGGGGGGGGGGGGGGGGGGGGCTTTGGTCGGTCGCCCGGATTTTAGGAGTAAAGGTAAAGGGAAGGGGCGTTTGGCAAACAAAAATGAGAGAGTGGTTGTTTTTCTTTCTTTTCTTTCTTTCTTTTCCTTCTTCTCTTTATTGACTTGTGTTGGGGGTTAGCAACGCTTGTCTGGCGTAGAGACACTGATAATGATATATCCTAATGGTAATAATTTGACGAGTTGTTTGTTTTCCGTGTGTGACTATGCGCATCGTGTTGGGGGAAGAAACGCCGAGTGTGTAGAAGTGTGGCCAATTAGTCCTGGGCAGTATTCCATCACAGCAGAGTATCACGGGCATAGGTCGAGGCGCAGAAGCCACGGCATATCACGGAATCACAGACACGAGTCCTAGGTGCAGAATGGTGTCGTAAACTTTCAAGTTTTTATCATTTGCCCGTAAGACTCCCGTTTACAGTCCGCCAGAAGCCAAGGGCCATGCAAAATTGTTTCAATAGGTGGCAAAACCCCTGCCATTCCCCTTGCCGGGGGAATATGAGAGACTCCGGATTCCCATTTTTTTGGTTTCCACCGCACCACTACTACGCTACACTCCGAGGGGAAGAGAAAGGAAGAAAGCCAAAGGACGCACGGCAAAAATGTGTAACAAGCCCTTTGCTTCCCCGTTTTTGACACAAAACGCCTCTGCCTCTCCGGAAACCTTTTGTCCCCATCGATGATGTTTTTTCTCTTTCTCTCTCTGGTCCTCCTTCCCACGCCCGGGTGTCGCTTGTGTCGTGCTGTGTATGTGTGCGTGCGTGCACGGCGCGCGTGTAGAGCCGACAAAAACTCTGCAAACTTTCCGGAAATAAAACGCCGCTCTTCCACCATGACCCCCCTCCCGCACAAGATTCCCATAACCCCCCCTTTCCAAGAGCCTGCCGCGTTTCTTTTTAACGGTAAGACTTCTGGAAGCGGGCGCGGGCGCCGGGACCGCCGAACTTCTTGGGCTCGCAGCGACGGTTGTCGGCGACGAGGAGGGTACGGTCGAACTGGACGAGGGCCTGCTTCAGGAGGTTCTTGGAGTGCTCGTCGACGTACTTCTGGTAGTAGGCGATGAGGGACTTGGCGATGGCCTGGCGGATGGCGTAGATCTGGGAGGTGTGGCCACCGCCGGTGACGCGGACGCGGATGTCGACGTTGGCGAACTTGTCGAGGCCGACGACGAGGAGGGGCTCGTAGACCTTGAAGCGGAGGATCTCAGGCTGCACGAGGGAGAGGGGGCGGCCGTTGACCTTGACGAGACCGCGACCAGCCTAATTGTTCCACATGTTAGCAACGATGAACGGAAGATGCAGCCTCCGGCCAATGTTCCCCTCGATGATACCCGTGGTCTTCTCATGGCTTCTCCCCGCAAGTATATGGTTCCCTCCCCCCATCACACGTTCCATATAGAACGGGCCCGGTGCCATATGATGTTTACCACGTATATTCCTCCTTTTGACCTTGCCATTATCCAAACCCAGAACCACGGGACCTTTCGGGGTCGTTGACCGCTTCGTCCTCGTCTTCGTCTCCCTATCTCTCTCCACTAACCTTGCACTGGGCGACAGCCGTAGCCGTCTTCTTCTTGCCGAAGCATTGGACACGCTGGGTAGTTGTCGACATGGTTGCTGCTGTGGGAAAAAAGAGAACTTTCCGGTTTGGCCGAGAAGGGGGGGGAATTACGTTGGACCAGGTGACGAGGAATTTCGATATTTTTTCCAGAGGTCGGTCGTGATGGGGTCAGCTCGCTTGGGACCTCTTTGCTAGGGCGGATCTGGGGCCCAACAGTCAACCTCTGGCCTCTTCCGGTGGTGGCAGATTTTGGCGAAAAAAGGGTTTGTGCCCTTTTCCCAGCCTTGCACCAGTTATGATTGGCTGTCGTGGTGAGGAGGGGGACCCACTCTGGCTGTGGTTTCCTCCTTTCGCACCTTTGCTTGGCCTGGTGAGCGCTGAGGCAGACGCGCAACAGTGGCCCGCACGTGACCCGAGCCATGCCCTAAGCCCCCGCCTTGCAAGCCGCTTGCCGAGTGCCTGTGCGTGTGGCGGTTCCAACATATCGCCAAAATTTCCCTTGCTGTGAGAAGTGAGAGAGACGAAGGAAAAAAAAACACATCACGGAACTAACCCTCACAGCACACCGTCAAGGTAAGTCATTTTCTCGACGGAGGGCTTTCGGCCTGAATTGGATAGAAGAAAGACAGGAGAATTGCATGCTGATTTTATTCCAGATGGTTTCCTCCAAGAAGCACGTTCCCATCGTCAAGAAGCGTACGTTTTGATTGTTCAGAGATTGATTGCACGCCCCCATCCCGCCGAAGAAGCCCGACTCCTCTGTTTGTCCCGCGGAAGCACTCGTTCCCCCCCCCCCCCCCCCCCCCCAAAAAAGTCAACGAAGGCGCGAATCTTTTTTCCTTGTACGAACTCGATTCAATGATGAGCACCTATTTGAAAAAAAAAGCTTTTGTTGGCGTCTGGACGGGGAACGCGACCGATGCGGGCGCAGAGGGAAAAGGGAAAAGGGAACGAGGAGAGAGAGACATGTCCTTTGGCGGGACGGGGTTTGAAATCGAAAACTCGGGGAGAAAGTTGGAAAGCAAATGTTGACTGGATTCTTTTTGGTGTACAGACTCGAAGCGCTTCACCCGTCACCAGACTGAGCGGTTCAAGTGTGTCGGCCCCAGCTGGCGCAAGCCCAAGGGTATCGATGGCCCTGTCCGTCGTCGCTTCAGGGGCCAGATGAAGATGCCCTCGGTACGTTTTTTTTCCATTCATATATATTCCCTACCAAGGTTCAGGGCTCGTCAGTTGCGCCAAGTGAGGGAAAGATTCTCGATCTCCATATCTGGTAGCTAGAGGCATTGCTTCGAACCGGCCCATCAGCTAGGCGAGATCGAAGACCGAGTACTGGGCAATCCGACGAGCACAGCCTTTGAGAAAGCCAAAGAAACCGCCACTAACTTTAGCTATGCAGATCGGTTTCGGTTCCAACAAGAAGACCCGCTACATGATGCCCTCCGGTCACAAGTCCTTCCTCGTCAACAACGTCAAGGATGTTGAGCTCCTGCTCATGCACAACCGCACATACGCCGCCGAGTACGTTTTCCTCCTCCTCAACCCTGTTCCCCCCCCCCCCCCCCCCCCTTCATCCGCGGGGGAAAAGAATGTCCAGCTAACACCCCGCAACAGGATCGCCTCTGCCGTCTCCTCAAGGAAGCGCATCGACATCATCGCCCGCGCGAAGCAACTGGGCGTCAAGGTGACCAACTCCAAGGCCAAGGTCACTACCGAGGTGTAATTTTTTTTTGTTAAAAAGACTTCTTTTCCCCCCTTGTTCCCTGCAGAAGCATATAAAGAAAGAAATAAAGAAGAGCCCTTTTTTTACATGCAATCAAGGGAGTTTCAGACGAAATTTAAGTCTCGTTCTCCACCTCAACCATACCCACGAACACACATGCTTTTCTCTTCTTTGATTACTTGTCTTCTACTTCATACTAAATGAAGAAGAAGAAAGGACAGCTGGGGGAAGAGGTGTTATGACATGACATGTAGCCAAAGGGATTGGGAATGTGCTCAGCAGGGGATAAGGGGAGCAAACAAAAAAAATACTTGTGTACGTGGCATGGGCACCTTTTTCAATTTGTTTTTTCTGAGGCGTCGACGCAAAGGGGGTTGGTCGGTTGGGCACAGAACCCAAAAAAAATGCTACTTGATGGAAAGGATAAACCTAGGAGGGGTTTCCGGATGCTATGGGATCGGATCGGTCGTAAACATGACTATACCGCAAAAAAAAAAAAAAGGGTTTCCTAAATTAACATGGCATGTACATGATATGTATCTTCGTGCCCGATGAATCTCAAGAAAGGGTAAAAGATCAAGTAGTAGCTGACGTTGGATGTTATCATCTTAACGTCTACGTATACACATGCACAGCAGGGGGGAGACCGTCAACTATTTAACAAAAGGTGATGTAATTTCTTTTTTTCTCCTCGGCTACAAAAGCCCCATGTTACCAACTGTAATTAGCTAGCAAAAAACAACTAAAGCAACGGAGAGAGGCTGGAGAACAGGCCAGCCTTTTTTCTTCTTCTTCCGTGATTAAAAAAAAAGACCAGTATGACTATGAAAAGCAAAAGGGCCGACGTCGCGACGCCGATCCACGTTAGTCGACTGACATATATAAGCGTCGACGTATCTAGCCGCAAGAAATCCCCGTCCTTCTATAAACGCCGATGAGGTCTTTGGTACCGTAATAAAAGAGCAAACTACTAAACTGGGTCCGAGGTTGTTCGCCAGGCAGGTTGCCATGAAAAGGATGCCTGGTGGCAAAGTAGAGAGTACGCGTTTACCATCTACGGTTGCCCATGGGGATGTTGTTGGAGTTGGCTGAAAGAGTCGTCAGCTCTTGACCGGTCGGGATGTTGTTCAGTAACGTCGAGGCTTACCCCTACCACCACCACGTCCACCGCGCCATCCGCCGTAGCCGCGACCGCCACCACCACCACCGAAGCGAGTCATCTCGGCCAGGCGGGGATCGATCTGTTGACCTGCTTCCTTCAGGACATTGACAAGATCACGGGCCTGCTTTGAGTCTGGGGCATGGTTAACATCGTTATCTTCGTAAGCGGAGGAAGAGCAAACTTACTGTCAGTGGTAAAGAGGGTGATGGCAGTGCCGTTGGCACCAGCACGTCCAGTACGTCCGATACGGTGGATGTAGTCCTCGGAGTTGTTAGGGTAGTCGTAGTTCAGAACGTGAGTGATGTTGCGAACATCTTTACAATGGTTAGTAGGCGAAAACTAGGTTTTGTACAGCAACTGTCCAGCCATGGGAGCGTGCGAGAGAGAGTAAAGGCAGCTGAGTTTGTCGCGCCAGCCGATACTGCACTCTTTTGCAGACTTGGGGCAATCCAAGCGCGTGATAAAATGCCAATCCTGAGGGGATGTATACGGGTCACGAGGTCCTTGTATTTTTGTCCTGTTGGGAGCCTTGGGGGCAAGACAAGCTTGATCGGGTCATCAGAGGATGCCACCTCCACGCTCGTATCACGGGAGAGGATACGATACAAGAGTGGAGACACGAGCATAGTAGAGAAAAAAACCACTACACGACGGATCAAGGCTCCGAAGAGAGAGAAAGAGAACCAAGTAGACACGATTTTGGCAGAAAAATACGCGCAATCAAGAGAGCCCCTAGACACGAGAGTCAAGTACAACAAGGTATGCTTGCTTTGCTTGCCGGAAGTTGCCATAAAGGGAGGGGAAGGGGAGAGGAAAGGGAGGGGGGATACATACCAATACCACGAGAGGCCACGTCGGTAGCGACCATGATCGGGCTCTTACCGGTCTTGAACTGATCAAGGACCCAGTCACGCTCGTTCTGCTGCTTGTCACCGTGAATAGAGAGGGCGGGCCAGCCATCCTGGCGGAGGAAGCGAGTAATCTCGTCCGCAATGCGCTTTGTGCCAACGAAGATGAGGATCTTGTTCTCCTTGTTATCCATGACCTTCTCGAGATGCTTGATCATACGATCACGCTTCTCCATATCAGTGACGACCTCGACAATCTGGGTGATGCGGTGGTTGGCAGCAAGCTCCATAGAACCGATGTTGACCTGGATGAAGTCGTTGAGGAAGTCGGAAGCCAAAGCACGAACTTCCTTGGGCCAGGTGGCGGACCACATGAGGGTTTGACGGTCAGGGCGAATTTGGCCGATAATCTTGCGAATCTGGGGCTCGAAACCCATGTCAAGCATGCGGTCAGCCTCATCAAGAACCAAGTAGGTTACACGACGGAGGTTGGTCTTGCCAGCCTCGAGCATATCAATCAGACGTCCAGGAGTGGCAATGCAGACCTCAACACCGCGAGAAAGGTCACGAATCTGAGGACCCTTGGGGACACCACCGTAAACGCAAGTGTTGCGAATGCGAGAAGAGCGGCCGAACTTGGTGATCTCCTGCTGGATCTGGACTGCAAGCTCACGAGTGGGAGCAAGCACCAGAACGATGGGACCGTCGCCAGGAGCCAGAAGAGGCTGGGCATTGATGTGAACAATGGAGGGCAAACAATACGTAAGTGTCTTTCCGGAACCAGTCTCAGCAATACCGACGACATCACGACCAGAGAGAGCCATGGGCCAACCCTGAGACTGAATAGCGGTGGGGGCGGGGAAACCCTGTGCCTTGACTTCGTCCATAACGTAACGGGGGAAACCAGCCTCGTCAAAAGTCTCGACAGGCTTGGGAACATCGCTTCCAGCGATCGTCATCGCGTGCTTGGTGCGGAACTCGCTGACCTCCGCATCAGAGCGGTTGGCGACTTCGGTATGCTCCTTGTAGAAAGACTTGTCGAACTTGGGGAGGGAAGAGAGGTCTGGAATTCGGTTAGCATTGTTGTCGGGATGAAGAAAAGGATGGAAGTGCGTTGGACATACCCCAGTCTTGCTGCTTGAGTCCGGCTCCAAGGTTGTTCATGCGGTCACCGCCGCCGAAACCACTGTCGCCAAAGCCACCACCACCGCCACCGTAGCCTCCACGGCTACCACCATTGCTGTAACCACCACCTCGGCTGCGAGTGAATGTTAGCAAACTGTTACGTCATGAACTTTGAAGAGATCGCATCGAGGCTGATGGATTCGCGCTCGGTATTGTTGTGGCGAACATTGACTCGGGATGGGCGAACCACCCTAGTCACCGCCAACGCGACCTTCAAACCATCAAAATTTGTACTTACCCTCCAAAGCCGCCGCCGCCATATCCATTGCGATCACCGCCACGGTCACGATCTCTGCCGTAACCGCCGCCGCCGCCGCCGCCGCCGCCGCCGTAGCCTCCGCCGTTGCTGTAACCGTTGCGACCGCCGTACGACATGATGATGAAGAGGCGGGAGAAGAGGTCTTGTCGTTGGTAGTTTAAGAAACGCGTCTCAAGTCGAAAGAAAAAGTCGACAAGAAGTGCTCAATCACTCGAGCGAGGAGAAAATGCCCTTAACGGATGGAAGAGAAAAGAGAGTGTTGTTTGGGCAGAGGGGGGTTGGGAGGGAGAAAGCGTTTGATGGAGGAAAGAAGATTGTTGTTTGGGGGCAGAAAGAGAAAAAAGCAGGCCGACTTTTTTTTTCCTTTCCCTGCCCTTGGCTCGCAGCCGCACCCTCTAACTTTTTTTCTCGCCGCTAAGAAAAATCAGAAGCGCGCTAGCAGATGTACGGCTGATTGGCCGATAAGACTTTTCCTGGATCCGATAAGCGGGGCACCCTGGCTTATCGGATCAACCCTCACCGACTTCTCACCGGCTACTGGTGAATACCCTGAATACGACCCTGTCTTTTCAAGGATCATGCACGATTTGAGCGAAGATCTTGATCTCAGCGAAAAGGCGGGAGCATGCACGTGTCTAACAATGGCTTTATTGGGGTCAAAATCGATAGGCCAGCAAGTTGTCGGCAGGACAGAATTATGAAAGATCCTGTAGGCTGTAGCTATGTGCGTGTGGATGCTATGCGTGGTAAGCGCGTGGCGACACCGGAGACATAATGAATAGGTATGCAATTTAGCAAGGAAGAGGATTGTTAGCATGACAAAACAATGTGGAATACACACGCGGCACTGTCCGAGGCTCCCTGCCTTGATCTAGATTTACTATCAACGATGCTCGAGTGAGTGGGCATGAAAAGCGGTAGGATATCATTTTTGCATTCATATGGGGTGTTTTGATGCCTAGAAAAGGATAATTTATAAAAGAAAAAGAAGAAAAAAATACAAGTAAGCACTTGGGACAGTCCTGCTGCTTCTATAATCATGCCTGGCTGCCCGTTCTATGACCCGCCGATTTTGCCCAAGATCTGATACAAAGGTATTAACAGAGAGAGTGTGTGTTTCGAAAAAAAAAAACCCCATCGCCTGTCGCAATAATTACGGGTTCGTAGGTGGAGAGAGCGCTTTTTACTCCCGGGAAATATCACGGCCAAAGGCCTTGGACTTGAGCCAGTCTAGAATGACGAGAACACGGTTGCGAGCTAGTAGGCAAAGCTGTTAGCATTGGCGTTGAGGTATATGCTTCGAGGTCCAACTTACTACTGAAGCACATGGAGAGATAGGCACTTCTCCAGAACAGATAGGTCATGCTGCCACCAGTGGCGAGGTTTCCGTTCCACCAGCTGACATCGGCAACAGCCTTTTCGCTGCCAATGTAAGCCAAGCTACCCTGGTGAGTGTAGCGGAAAGGTTTGACGTCCTTGATGCGCTTGAGCTGCCTCTCAAGGAGCTCAATCTCCTGAGCAGCTTCGGCCGAGTTACCAGATTGCAGGTTCAGACCGCTGCTGAGCTCGTGAATACGGTTCTCGAGGTTCTCGGTCTTTGCGAGGTTGTTGAATAGCTTGGCAAGGAAGTTACCTTCCTGAGAAGCGACCTGGGCGGTGGGAGCGTACCCGGCAACGGCACAGTCACCGACAGCCCAGATATCGCGGGCGCCCTGGACAACAAGGTATTCGTTGACGGCAAGACCACGGCGAGAGTTCTTCTGGGCAGGGATGCTGCTGATGAGGTCCTTGATGATGGGGCGCACAGCGTTGCCAGTGGCCCAGACAAGCAGACCGTAGGGGATCACGATTTTCTCCTTGGTACCATCCGGGTTGGTGGCCTCGGCCTCAACAGTGGTGTCGGTGACGTTCTTGACCATGGTCTTGAGCTTGATATCAATCTTCTCCTCGCGAAGGGTGCTCTCGGTGTAGTCAATGAGCTGCTTGGAGAAGGAGGGGAGAACGTTGGGCAGGGCCTCGATCAGAGTGACCTTGAAGCGGGGGCTGATGTCAGGAACAAGCTTCTTGATGTCCTCCTCGAAGAAATCCTGAAGCTCGCCAGCGAACTCGACGCCGGTGGGGCCGCCGCCAACGACAACCATGTGCATCAGACGGTTGACCTCGGCATCGCTTTGGTCCTTGAAAGCCGCAGTCTCGACGCAGTCCATAATCTTCTTGCGGATGCGCTGGGCATCGCCAATCTCCTTGAGGAAGCAGCTGTGCTCTCTCACGCCAGGGATACCGAAGGTGGCGTTCTCGGCGCCAACGCCCACGACAAGCATGTCATAGGGAATCTCGGTAGTCGCAGTGGCACCCCGAACCTCGGAGTTGTCGGAAATCTTGATAACCTTGCGCTCCGAATCGATGTTGGTGGCCTCTGCTTCGTAGTACTGAACGGCAGCCTTCTTGTGACGGAGAATGGCGCGGACCGGCTCCATGATGGAGCGGTGCTCGATGGTTCCGGTGGTACATGACGGCAGAAGAGGGGTGAAGAGGAAGTAGTTGCGGGGAGAAACAACAATGACGTTGTAGTTTTCGGTGTCGAGATTCTTCAGGAGAGCGACAGAGCCCCAACCAGTGCCTGCGAGCATAACATGTTAGCGACTTGAGCTTACTGCGCAATGACGGAAAGCTGCCGCCGCCGTTGAGGGCAGGAAAACTTACCAAGAACCACGAGTGTCTTCTTGCTAGGGTCCCGCTCGAACTGGGGTTCAGGGTGGCGATCGTCGTAGATGGCCCAGCACGTATAAGCGAATAAGCCACCAACCGAGAGGTAGCTAAGACGCCATATCCAACGGAACGTCCTTCGAAGCTTGCCGGGCTTGCGCTTGGGAGCCTGATCAGCGTATGCTCTGCTGAACGCGATGCGGCCAGAGTTGGCGAGTCTCATGACGGCCATTGGCCGGGCACTGGAGCCAAGGGCGAAGGCATTGCTCTGCGCCCTAGAGGCCATCGTCATAGCTCTAGTGGTAGTGCGACCAGCGTTAACCTGGACGTTCCGGGCAGCCATGCGGCCAGCCCAGGCCGTTACGGCTCTGCCGGAAGAAGCCATTGCGTGCAGTCAAGTCGACCAAGCAGCAAAGTAGCTGGGCAGGAGGGGGGAAAGGGGAAAAAGAAAGCTGGAGAACCAGGATTCAATTAACGATGCGCGGGACGTGAGGGCATTTAGGTGGGAGGGCTTGCGGGTAGGCAGGGAATTTTTTTTTCCTCGTCTCGCGGCGCACACAAGATAAGCCCACAGCGCTTTGAGCCCAGTAATAGAGCTGGAGGAAGGCAACTGGGTCGTCAGCTTAGCACTACTAAAATGAGGGTACTGCTAATACCTCAGAGTAATAATAGTACGGCCCGTACTTTGCTATTTCTCCCCTGCCAGCTGCGTACTTTTTTGCTCTATCTCAATTTTTTTTTCCCTTACAAAAAAATCTGGAGCACGAACGTTTTGAGCGAATGACGTTTTGATTCGTCGTCGCCCACTACCAAGGCTGGATGGAATTTTGCCAACTGAGACTTTTATGTCAACCGAACTTTGAAAAGTGTCTGCTTATCGTAGTATTCTCGGTATTTGATGGTATAAATCGGTACCGCGTGGCTGGTAGGTAGATATGACAAGATGTTTCTACAAACTGGCCTGGCAGCCGGACTGGCGTTTCCATATAAATGTCCATAGATGCAGAATCAAATCCCCTGGACTGAGCTTGGCAATCACAAGCAGCGCCGTAATACCTACAGAGGCATTGATTTCGGAAATGGCCTCTAGCGGGATGATCAGGGTCCTTTTCCGGTTCATTCTCTTGAGGCTGCATCTGGCTGCCTGTGCCCCGCGTGAACGCTTTGGACGGTTGAAGCACGTGTAAATAGCTCCTTGGGTTAGTGCTATGGTGGGGACCACGACCGAGTCCCTAATAACGGATGAAAGCATGTGCTAACATCGGACGAGCGGGTTACCCGTTTGGCGTTACCACTCAACGCCGGGTCTGGCCAGCCCTCAGCTCGCCCACGGTAATCTTGCCAAAGCTGATGCTCTATCGCTGCTGCTGATATTATCCTGCCATGACCCTTCGCGGCCGACTTCGGGCTCTGCTGAACCTGTCAGTGCCCACTCATCGCCCACGACCTCTATGTTGAATTGACGACGGCGTTGAGCCCGAGCCCCTCCCGACTCATCTCCGGTCGGGCGTTCTGTGAAGAGCTGGAAGGCTGGCCCGGCAAGCCTCGATATGCCGGAGCACCGGGCACCATGCAGCCGTGGCAAACACGGCCGCGGTTACGTCGTGCTTGATAAAGCCAAAAAATACTAGAACATCCCGCGATGGCGGAATTCCCGAAAGCCAGTATTATGTATCAATCAACACTATGCACAGCACACGCGTTGCCTTTGCCCGCTCGCAACTTGACAATTACCACCTTGGTGGAAGCCTTGACATTCGGTATATATTTCCGTATACATAGTAAATCGGCCGCCTTTTTGTTTGATTTCCTTTTTTTCCCCGACGTTTCCCCTCTTCCCTAATTTGACAAGTATGTAGCAATCGATCGACAGGTCCCTGTTGGAAACCGGAGATTCTGTCACCGAGTTTCCGAATGCCCGGGCGTACCCACGCGGCGGCGACGACTCAATCTTTTTTCCTTCTCTTTTCCCCCTTTGCACAAAGCATGTGCTCTTCTCTCAAGCACAACACGGAGCACGCTGTGATCTTCAATAAGAAAAAAGAAAAAGGAAAAGAATTCCCGGAGTGAGAATACAGAGAAAAAGGGCAATAGAGTTCAGACGGTTCGCTGAGAATTGCGCTCCATCGACTGGCCATCATCTGCCGCAGCCATTGTGTGGGCTTTGTCGCGGGTTACCCATGCTCTAACAATCCTGACGCAAAGCCCTTTGCAGAGGGTCCCCTCCCCCCCTGCCTGGGCTGCTACGGAGTAAGGTGGTGACAGCTTCCCCAAGTTAATAGCCAAGTATGGGACCCTTTCAAAGCCTTCAGCTGAAACAAACAACCCCGTCCAATTCTTCCCTGCTTGCATCTCTGGCAGACGGCAGTCAACAACTAAACCCCACGCCAACGGGTAGACATAAAAGGCCAACCCATATTGGGTGTTTAATTCAATACAAAAGTGTCGACTGAATTGATTCGGCCCCGCCACCCCCCATGCTGGCATTGCACTTACAGGACAAGGACTCTGCGTACGTATGTCCCCCTCCCCATCGGCGCTTGATGAAGCTGCCGACGTGATGAGCCCATGAACCCCAAAAGCCCCACGTCTATTGGCCATTGTACTCCATATCATCCCATATTCCTCCCGACCTGGTGTCGCATTGCATATTATATGCAGTACCACCCCATACTACCACGAACAAGCCTCGTCTCAAGACCCTGTAGAAACAACAACACCAAAGACGTTGCCGTTCTCGATTTTTCCGGGCGTCGTAGTTCATCTGTAGCGACTCGTAACGCAGCCGAGTCCATGGCTCTCTGGCTACACGCCATGTCTCACATTTCCCACGGCGTTGGTCTTGTACGGGGGATCTCAGTGCCGGTATATCCATCGGATGACCTAAACGCCATCCACGATTGCATATACCCTTCTGTTCATCTACATCCTCTCCCCCTCTAGCCCCCTCAATCTTTTCCTCTTTTCTTTTCCTTTTCCCTCGTTTTCTTCCCTTCTTTCCCTTCTCTTCTCTCCGCAGGGCTGGCTCCTCTTTTTGTTTCTTTCTCTCCTTGTACATTGCTTCTTTCCGGCGAACTGGGCCCCTGTCTGGACAGTGGCCTATCCCTTTCGTTTTCCCATCTCTAAGTGATCCCTAATAGCCTGTAATGAATCGATATCTGGAAGGCCTTTGATCATACCGGAACCTCGACTAGTCCGAAAGAGAGAGACTTATTTTCAATAATGGCGCCTGTGATTGAAGCGCAAAGTCAGGCTGGCCAGACGACACCAACAAGGGTATCAAGCCCCGAGCCTTTTCCGTGGACAGTCGGGGATGAGTTCGATAACGAGGTACCGGAGCCTCGAAAAAGAAGAGCCGCCCGTTATCGTAAGAGACAGATCCAGGCAGAGACGCATTCGCCATTTGTCGAGGTAGTCCCGACCGAAGCGCCAGCCTACCCACCGCCCGACTTTATTCCTCCACCACCTGGGAGTCCCGATGGGGATACCTCTGGCGACGACGATAGTGGCATCGACAGTGACAGCGAGGACGAAGATCCAGGTAGGCCCGATGGGCCGGGATTCGATGGCCCGCCACCTACAGGACCACCGCCTTCAGAATCGTTCCCTGGTTTTGCTGTAAGTCCCCGCGGTCTTATCACTCGTGAGTAGAATAAGACTCATGAACTTGGTAGTTTCCCGAACCGACAAAGGACCTTGCGCTGGATTCCGATTCGGACTCGGACGATGATGACGAAGCTATAACATCACACCTGTCGACTGACGCCGGGAACCCAGCAACACCCACAGAAACGGACTGGGTTAATGGACCTTCGAGCTCGACAACCAGCTCCATCGGCGAGCGGGCCACCGCAGAAGCGGCGAGGCAGGCCGAGCAGAAGCACCACGAGGATGTTGAGAAGGCTCTCACGGCTGTAGGCTCAATAGGTATGATGCTCAGACGCAGTCGGTTTGCATGGCTTCCAGCTAATATGGCGCTGTAGCCGGTGCAGTGTTGGTTGCAGCTCTCGTGTGGTTTCTCTGGCGCTGCATGAAGCGCCGTAAGGCACGAAAAAACGGAGACAGTGCTATTCGGCCGTTGTTCCTGAATGGCGGCCTTGGAACTACGGGCTGGACCACAGTCGAGGCACCGCCACTCCACGCGGATGAAAAGAAGCCCTCGGACGAGTCTCTCCTAGGTATACTTCCCGAAGAGCCCAAACGCGCAAGTCTGCGCCCCCTGGTTCTGCCCACTCGCGTGCAAAACGAATCACGTCAACCGCCGCCGCCACCTCTTGATCTGTCCCCAGGAAGTAACCCAAATCCAACCTATGATTCCGCTCAGACCTACCCATCCAGAACCTTCGGCACATACGATACCCGCTACTCCTTCGGCTCGTCTTCTCTTTCCTCGGCGTTTGGAAACGGGACCTTCATGTTGCCTACTCCGAGCCGTGAACATCATGATAGTGTGTACGCGCAGAGCGAGAGGAGTTTACCACGGTTCAGGACAATCGACTCCTGGGTAGGGCAACAGACGGGGAGGGTACGGTCGAAAGTCCCGGAGCAGGGATTCGGGTTGATGATGCCGGATGATGAGAAGGCAAGGCGAGTGGTCGCACCGAATGGGGTAGGTTTCGGGTGAAAGTAATGGCATTTGGTGTAATTAGGTAGATGAGGGATTGGAGGCAAGTCGTGGAAAGAATACATGGGCCACACTATAACACGGGTGGATGAAGCCCAAATATTTCTTCCACCGCGCGGGGGTACGAATAAATGAGCTTTCCATGTTGTATATTGGTGTATTTCTTGGCCTTGCGGGGCTTATTTAGAAACGGGCTCCTTGGCCGGATACATTTCCCAGAAACCGATTTCCATCTGAACCTCGTTAGCAATGGGACAACTTGCTGCAAGCAGAACGAGGGCGAACCTTTGTTGCATGTATGAATATGCTCACGAGCTCCTCTATCCTCGCGGGGGATTGCTTTCTCATATGCTCCTCCAGGAGCTCTAGGCATCTGATTAGCACGGGCTGGGAGAAAAGTAAGGGGATGTGAGCGGGTGTGTTACCGGATATGAGTCCCACAGCGGTCGTATAGTCCTCGGCTATGTAGTTCTCTATCCAGGGCCAGTACCGATTTCCCTCACGTTTGGTGTCAACGTGTTTGTTCAGCATAGATGCGAGAACTCCGTAGCCAATAACGCACGGCGCCATAGCGATTTGTAGGGCCAACCAGTCCTGTTGAACTCCGATATCTAGGACGTAGCGCGTATACGCTGTGCATGCTGCTCAGAGTGTCAGTGTTTTCCCGTGGACTCGTGAATGCGAAAGGCAGACCTTGATGCTCTTCCGTAGCTAGAATCTCAGGGCGAGTAATGCCAAAAGACTCGCAGTACTTGATATGCAACTTTGTCTCCGTCATAACGTGGCCCACAAGTTGACTTGCGCGAGCTATGTCGTCCATCTTGGAGGACTTGAAAGCCGCCAACGCATTGGCTCTTGAGAATTGTATCTATAGCCCTATTAGTCTACCTTGGACAAATCCATGATACGGAAACTTGGAGACTGGCTTACAAGGTAGAGGTAATCCTGAATTATGTACCCCATAAATGAGGATAATGGTAATGTGCCGTCACCCATAGCCATGACGAAGGGGTGATTGATGAACCGCTCCCATACCGGCCTGACGTCTTCTCTTGCTAAAAGGTACTCGACGAAATAACCTCTGTTTCGCATTAGCTCTTGATATCCGAATAAAACAACAGGGGTTTTTTTGGAAGGCCGACATACGGAGCAAAAGGCAGGATGTAAGTTGAGTGGAAGTGATTTAGCGGCCCATGCCCTTTCCCCAGCTGAGGAGCCGTCTTTATACCAGCCTCGACATAGCGGCATGCGGCCCTGACTGCCATTGGAACCGAGTTTCCTTTGGAGATATTTGCAGCAATGGCGGCTGCAGCCTAGGTTAGCCCAAGCTAATGGTAGGACACGTAGAGGAGGGACGGGCTAGAGCACTTACATGCAAGAGAACAGCCGGTCCCGTGCGTATGATGGCTATCGATCAAAGGACTAACGATTCTTTCCACACCTTCAGGTCCCACGAGAACGTCGACAATATACTCCTTTACGCCTTCACTGACTTGAAGATCTTTGGTCAGGGGCAGGTGGCCACCCTTGATGAGCACCCACTTTGGGCCTAGCTGCTGGATTTCCTTGCCAAGGACCTCCAAATCTTGGACACACTGCGGTTCGCGAGGGTTTTTCCAAGTATTGGATTTGCAGAGAAGAAGAATCGCTTCCGGAATATTGGGGGTCAGGATAGTGGTTTGGGGGAGAAGCGAGGTGAGCAAGGTTTTGACTGCACTGTTAGGAAGCAATGTCGCTCCGGATGTCGATATCATCACCTGCAATTTTGTCAGCCCACTATATTTGCCCTAAAAGAAGCAGCAAGATCAACGTACCGGATCAACAACGAGATTGGGAATCTTCGATTTGCTCAGAACCTGAGCTACCATCTCAATGGTCTCCTCACTTGCCAGCATACCTGTCTTGACTACATCCACACCTATGTCATCCATGCACGCTCGAATCTGCTTCTCAACAAAGCTCGGGGGTATGTGGTGAACATCTTGCACGCCCATCGTGTTTTGCGCCGTCAGGGCTGTGGTAGCCGTCATGCCATAAACACCATGAGCGCCGAGTACTTTCTGGTCTGCCTCTAAGCCACTACATGTACCCACGAAAGTCAGCAAAACAAAACATCCATCAACTTGACCGGCTCAGAGTATTGGAAGATGTGTATATAATATTCTGGGCAGTTAAGGGCACACAGAAACTCACGCTCCGCCAGAGCTGTCTGAGCCGGCAATGACGAGGACCCGTCCGGGTTTGGTCTCCCCTTGAGTAGCCATCGTCGCTATTCAATTGAGGCTGCTATCAATCCAGGCTTGGGGTTCTTTTCGCGATAGATGAGGCACGTCCAAGGCAAGTAAAATAATTGGTGTTGGGAGAAGAAACCATACAAGGCTCCGACACCGATGTCGTCGTGTAGTAAACTTGCGTAGATGTCAAATTATTCATCCATCTATTTAGTGGGGGCGGCTACGATCGGGATGCTCCTGCTGCGCTTGACGATGTTACATGAAAATGACATCTTCATGACTAAGACGAAGCCTTTTGAAGACGACAGTAAAAGACACAAATGCCCTTTTTTATCAATATTCAATATATCCAATATGTTGTATTTCCAAGTATATGCATGGTTTTGCTCATAAACTATATACGACCGTATCCCTTGCTCGTCTTTGTTCGTCAGATCATTAAAAGACACCAAAGGAGCACGGTTTTCTCCGAAGCAAAACACCAACCGCTTTGACTTAAGCAGTGTTGTAGTACATCTCGATCTTCTTGATCCTGAAGACGGCATCCTCGGAGGGGGGGCCGACGCTCCACTGGTCATCGCCGTTGGACCAGTTGTTCCACAGCCAGGGGCCGGGGGTGGAAGGCACATCCTCGGTGGCCTCGAAGACCTGAACACCATCGATGAACCACTGAACGCGGCCCTCGGTCCAATCGAGACGGTATTCGTGCTCGGCGCTGGTGGCGTCGGCGGGAGGCTCGATGGCAGTGAATGTCTTGGCCCCGTCGCCGTTGGCGTCCTGGTTGGTGAGGAAGATCTTGCGGGTGCCACCGTTGGATCCGGACGTGGGGTCAGACAGCCACTCGATGTCAGTCTCCTGGTCGTCGCTCTTGTAGAAGAACATGCCTGTTCTTTGATCAGTCTTGGTTTTCCGCATATTCCCCGTCCGAGCAAACTTACCGTTGCAGACACCAATGGGGTCACTCAGGATCGCCACGGTTCTAACACTGGCGTAGAGAATGTTGTCGACCCGGGTGTTGATCTCGGCGCACTTGTAGGGCTGAGCCGTCTGGCCACCGGGGACCCAGAGATCCATGTAGCCGTCGGTGAACTTGACGTTGTCCGCGAGATACTCGTGGGTGGGGCCGTTGCCCCAGGTGCTGGGGAAGAGACCCTCGGGCAGGCCGTTCTCAAAGGTGTAGACAGCGCTGTTGGCGAACTCGGTCTGGCGGTCGACGATGTACTTGCCGTTGACGAGCTCAGGGGCGGGAGAGCGCTTCATGACGTTCCCGGGAGTGGCGCGGGCCATGGCGGTGGCCGCGAAGACGGAAAGCGAGGAGAACTTCATGGTGAACAGCGGCTTTTTGCGTCTCTACCTATGACAAGAAGTTATAGAGGAAATAAGACTGTGGACGTGTTGTCTGAAGAGCTGGAATGAGCGGAAAGCAGGGTCCGCGGCATCCCTTTTATACGCATTCCCAAGGCCCCTCAGAATGCGGTACAAAAAATAGCAACGTCCGTGATGGTTTGCCGCTTGACCAAATAGCAGACACTAAGAGACGGGCGACAAGGCTTGGATGTCAACCTGCCTGATCGAGCCTCTACTTACACACTTACAACTTCATGGTGCGGCAACACGGAGTAGTGAAAAGTCTCCTGCGGCGTAGCAAGGATAGTAGTAGTGGGAGGGGCTACCAGCGCGAGATCCCCAGGTGCTATTTCCAGCTATACTACGGAGTACTATTGCCTGGGCCAAAACGGAGCCTAGGCGTGGGAGATAGCTGCCGCGCTGTTCCATCCGGAGAACAGAAGTAGAGTCCTTGTTGCGAAAGGGAGAGAAAAGTCTGGCGTGCAGGCTAGTATACCTACCCCTAACTATCATGTGCTTCTATTTGTTAGTACTGCTACTAACTGCATTATAGTACTTTGACACGTGTGGAGAGGCGGACGGGTAGTAAGGCTTCGGCAGGGAAACAAAACAGCCTGCCAAACAAGGTATGGAAATGCAACGTATCAGTCCAGAGTACTTGCTATGCAAGGTATAAGCTCGAAAGCTATTGGTGCCGGGGATACCCAGCAAGGTGTTTTGGGTCGTGTGGGAGGCCCGGTGCTATTAACGGCTGCTGGGGAAAATAAGGAGCCTACTAACGCATATCCATATGTCGCTCACTACATAGTACAGTACGGAGTCCCTGGTACTCCGCAATAACGCTTCTTTGGCGCCTTTTCACCATCCATGGCCCGATATTTCATCGACAGCCTCAATGGTGCCTCATTAGGCTTTCCTGGCTTTGGTGTTCGCATTGGTTGGATCGGACTTTGTGTAGGGAGACATGTCTGCGAGGAGGGTCCTTTCGAGTCCGGCTGCGCTGCCCCCCTGTCGCGAACGCGCCAGGAACAGGTGCGATGGTGTCCTGTGGACTCTGGCCCTAGCCCGCTCCGAGTTCTTAGGAGTTTCAATATGTTTCCTGCTGATCATGCCGAATTCCCCGGCCGAAAAAAAGCCGGTTTGACATTGCTTTCGCGACAATCATGTCAGCTTTTTCTTCCTCCCCCCCGGGCTAGTTACATAGTAATGGAGTATAGAATGGAGGGATGCCTAGAACGTGGGACTGAAACTGCTAACTGCTGCCCGCGCCCTGGTCATTTGCGACTAAGGGCAGGCCAAGCATCAAGTTTAAACGAGGAGCAGTATATAGCTAGCTTTGCCGGTGACTATGTTTAAAGCTGCCCTTGTGTTACGGGGTACGGAGCATAGTACTGGCATTTGGCCACCTGAATAATCCCTACCGTTGAGATGTACAATAGGACGAGCATACCCACCCTGCGTCAGGTCCTCACATAGTGTCATTAATACTCGATAGCATGACTATATCCGCATACACCTTGCCGTGACACAACTTCCGTATCGTAGGACATATGGTATAAAGACCTTGAATGGGTTTAGATTGACAATACAAGTTGGTACGACGCATGGTTCTTTTTTTCTTCTTTTTCTTTCTGAAGTAAAAGAAACATTCGGCCGAAAACCCTATGCTCTTGATTCTATTGCGCTGACAGTTCTTGATGATGGATTGCTCAGCAGTGCGGGTCAATAGCAAGCTCATCAGCGGACCAGATCTATTTGATCCGGACATGGGCTGATATCAGCACGCTCTTGGTACATGGCATGTCCCATCATACGATGATGCTAGATGGGGTGTTTGAAAAGCTGGAGTCGTAGCATATTAGCATTATGATGACTTTTCTTTTTATAAAAAGATGGCACCATTTGTCAGTACAGTCACTGCTTATATAATTCTTTCCTGTCTCATGGGGAGGTGGGGGGATATAAGCCATCTGCCAGCACCGGAGATCAAACCAAGCATAAGGCACAAGGGGTCCTTCCGTATAAGCAGAGAGCATACGGAGTACATATACATATACATACATATCCGCAGTGAGATGGCGTCTTTTGACCGAGAGACCCCGCGTTAGTGAGGAACCTGACCCCCGCGCGCTCGGTCGTCCGAAAGCACGAATGCGGTGTATGGACTGGTCTCGATGCGTACATCATCAAAGTATCGCATGGGGTGTGTGGTGTAAGCTTAGCGGGGGGAGCGAGCATGGATGGGCACGTTGGGCGAGTCGAGGGCTATTAGTTAGTATGTATGGTATAGAAGTTTTTTTGCTGGACGTTTCCTTTACCGGAAAGAAGCAGCTCTGCTTTTGGCCTTGAAAGTTCGGTACTGATTATATTGCTCTCTCTCTCTCTCTCTCTCTCTCGCGTGATGACGTCTGGTGTTGGTATTGACTATTTCGGAGAATGGGTCCGTCATAGTAATTTTCCTGGGACCGGTTGGGGAAAGTAGTACGAGTGTAAAGTACAGGATTGGAGGGGGCATGTTGGTTACACAAGACATATACGGCTACTGCCTCAGTAATGAAAGAATTGTATATTCGATTTTCCCAGGGCTTTGCATATCTGTAATCGATCCAACGCATCCACCAATTCCTTTTGTTGTTCTTTGCCTCCTCTCCCCCTCTCCGCCCATCAGCCTCTGCCCCCCGCCTAGAAGCCAAAAGGCTTCTCGTCGTTGGACCAGCTGGCGACGTCCCTGCCGCCCAGGGAGACGCACGACCCGACGTTGGACTCGACCAGCACCACCTCGCCCGTGCATCCGGCGCCCGTCCACCCCGCGAGGTAGTACCTGCCCGCCTCGCCGACGCGCACCACGGCCGAGCCCGTCCCCGGCGCGGCGATGTCGACGCAGGGCCCGCGCGAGCCGAGGTAGGCCGAGATCCTGCCCCCCTCCACCGCGGCGCAGTCGGCCGAGTCGTGGAAGATTTCGGCGTAGAAGGACACGGGCTCGTCGGGAGTCTGGGGCGCGGCGAGGGTGAGGGCGCCAAAGAGGGAGGCGGCGACGGCGAGGGTGAAACGCATGGTTGTATTTCGGGGAGCCGTTGTTTATAAGCGTTGTTTATGAGAAGGGCAGTTTCTTTTCTTGGTTTTGTCTCGTTTTGAGGGGAGGAAGAGAGGCGAGCAAGTGCAGAAGTGTAGCAGGAGCAGGTTTGTGTTTCTATTAGTTTACATCCGAGGGACCCCTTTTTACATTGACCATGGCCCGGTATACACATTATATATATGCTCGCCCATCATCCATGGCTCGTTTGTAATAAAAGAAGAAGAAACACCATGTAACGTAAACAGGCCCAACGAGACCAACTTGTCCAATCACGCTATCTTACTCCATGTCAGAAACCGACGAACAAGCGAAGCACCATCGGACCGGACATGCTTCGCAGCCGGGCGGCCAACTTCTTTGCCCGGGCTGTACTGCCTACGTATCAACAACATAAGAATACCCGCCAGATGGCCTGTTGCTCCAAAGAAACCTGCTCACTACTGTGTACGGAGTACTCCTAGTACCACTCGGTAACCTACCCTTCCAGCCCGGGCTTTAGAGCATCCATATTCCTATCAACGCGACAAGACCATACCGAATAAGAAGAAGAAGACATGAAAAATACAGAGTGCCGTAAACTATTCTGTATTCTGTCCAACCTCGCGGCCTTGGCGTCCTTGCGAATAGAAAATCCTGTGCTGCCACCTTCCCAAAGGCGTAAGCGCTCTCCTCCCTCTCACAGCACACAACAACCGCCCTCAACAAGAAACATCCAAAAACAATAGGCAACACCAATATGCCCACTACTACGGAGTACTTATCATGGTAGTAGTAGCAGGTAGTACTCCGTAGTGGTATTCCAATTAGAGACTCTGGGTGCTTCGTACATACGTAGTGCTGTAATGTGTATACAACATTACCCAACCCCGGCGACTCTGACGGAAACGAAGCGACGAAAAGAATGTATACCGCATCGTTAATCCGAAGCTGAGCAATCAGTCCACCCTAATACCAGAGAACGCGCTTCTGATCTAATCCTCCCCGAGACGGCGGTCTCATCCGCGTACCTTGCTCCTAAAATCATCACGGACATGCGAAAGAGAAATAAAACCCCACCCCGCCTCACCTTTCGGCCGGATCCTAGACCTTGGGCCGACCGAATAGCAGCATCATGTCTGCATATCTGTTCGCAAAACGGGGGGTTTATTTTATTTTATTTTAATTTTAATTTTACTTTTTTCAATAATAAAAAGCCCATGTAAGCCATATGTGTAGTCTTACCAACCCTTTAATAATCTAGACCACAAGATGAATAAAAAAAAGCTGACAAGCCTCTACTACTCCGTAAACTTTGCCTTGATAAAATCACACGAACAGCGCGTTATACGACATTCGAGGCTTCGCACCCGACATACGTCACTTTTAGCAATATGGTATTTTTCTCACTCCTTATTCTTTTTCCCACTCTGTCGTTTTCAGACTCCGTTTTGAATTCCACATGCATGTATGCTGACAAAATCGAAACCAAAAAAAAAGAGCAAAGAAAACAAAAAGAGTCAAGGAAAAGATGTAATCCTCGACCTTGTCAGACAAACCAAGTAAAGCCTCTTATCCCCTCTCACTCTATTTCTCCCTTTCCTTTCACCATCAGCCCCACCCTCCTTTGATAGAAATGAGCCTTTCAGTAAAAACGCCGCGCTCAAGTAAGAAGGAAAACAAGAGAAAAAAAATCCCCCCCCTTAACTAGTGACAACAAGGGAAGGGTGGAACCATGATGTGTTCCATATATACAGTTGCCCATGAAAATCATCTGCGCAACCTCAGCGGTGCAGGCGTAAGCTCAGGCGGCAAGTCTACCGGCTCGCTTATACTCCTCTGCCTCTCCGTTCTGTCGTCGCTGCTCTCCTCGCCGCCGCTCGGTGTCCCGCTCGTTCTGTTGCCACTTGGGATGTCCGTGTCGTTTCCCCTACTGTTTTCGACTTTGTCGTCCCCTTCATCTTCGTCTTCATCATCGTCTTCGTCTTCCTCCTCCTCCTCCTCCTCTTCTTCCTCGCTGCTCGATGCCTCCTCGTCATCAAATACAATCTGTCGCATAACAGTCTTGTCAAATAGATCAATGACAATTCGCCGAACTCCCAGGCGGTAGTGATTCCACTCCATCAGACCCATGACTTGTTTAAAGAAATGTTTGCTGCGGAATGCTGATGGTTTACGCTGCTTTAATTTCTGCAACTCTGTCAGAGCCTTCTTGTAGAGAACCATGTTTCCGAGGTCAACCACGAGTTCCAGGACACGTTCGTTGACCTCTTCCTCCGTTACTGGAGCAGGTACGTCGGCGTCGTCAAGGATGATGCGAGGCGGGCGGCGTGGCGGCGCCTCCTGGATAGTTCGCTGGCTCTCAAGCAGTTCAATCTTGGTAATATTCGCGTGCTTCCAAGGAGCGAGCGAGAAGAAGTTGGCAAGCTTGGTTGGAATGCAGAAGCCCAACGAGTTTCCCATGGGCGTCGTGTTCGACTCCCATCCGTGCTCGGATAAAATTTCGAGACCATGCGTCGAGCGGGAAATAAGTCCCAAAACGAAGAATGCTGTTCCTCGAAGGCTCATAACCTGGTGATTCTCGGCAATCTCCAGAATCTGCTCCACGACATCTGAAGCCTCCAAGAACGGAGCTCCCAACTCCATGGAGCCAACGTTTCCCACTGCCCATAGACAAGCCTTTACCCTGGTCAGAGTCTCGGGGTCCTCAGCCGTCATCCCGTGTTCCCGGATCGTCATGACAAAATCGTCAAAATGCCCCTTGTCACTGAGCAATTTGCAGCCTTCCTTGGTCCGAGTGAGCTCACGATAGAAGTGAGGCGGGATATGGCTGTCGTGAAAATCAGCCTCCGCTTCGGCGTCATCAAACAGACTAAGCCGATGACTGGTTTCGTCAGGGGTTGATGTGAATGCCTTTGCCAAGCTGGCTTCAATGACGCTGACATATGAATCGTTGCGTCCCAGGAACCAGTCGTCCATCTCGTTGCTGATATAGTCCAACCCGTCGAGATAATGGTACCCGATGGACGTGGACAAGAATCGTAACAGCAGCGGTGCTCCAATCTCACCCAGGTGATCCAGCGACGGCCGGCATTCCACTATGTACTCCAGACACGTCTTCCTGTTGCACGCTTTCTCCAAGATCTTAACCGCAGTGGCGCAAACATCAATCTCCGGATCGTACAGCTGCGTGACCAGCAGCTGGATAGCCCACTTCGAATCCCCTACTTCGTCGTGGCTGTTAATCGTTGAAACGGGCCTGATGGCATGCTTTCGGAGGGCGTTTGTTGCATGTATACGAATGTCTTTTGTGCCGGCCGTGAGGGCCTTGGACAGCAGAACACGAGGGTGCCCTTGAATGCTGTAATCAAAATTCGAAAGCAGGAGCTTAATCATGTCGGGCCGCTGTTTCAAATCGACAATGTGGTACATCATGTTGAACATTCTCCATCTTTCCAAAAGTTGCAGTCCCTTTTGCTCGCTACTCAGCACGCCGAGCATCGGGAAATACCCTCCACAAAGGGTGTCTGTTAAACGATCCTTGGAGAACATGGGCGAGGGAGCCGTCAAACCGCTCGTCTAGAATTGATCAGCCGCGCATCCTTGTCTAAAGAAGAAACCAAAGACTGTGTACTTACCGGATCACATTGAGCTAGGCACTCGGCAATCTGCCTCAGCAACTTGCTGTCCGCCAAAAATTTGATACCCTCAGAAGACTGAAGCAGCGAGTGAACCAAGGCGCAGCCAACCCTGACATACTTTTGCGTGTTTCTCGTGTTTTTGACCCCTGCAAACTTGTATTTGAAGGGGCGATAGAAGCTCATAATTCGCTTCATAAACTTTGAGGCTTTGATCGCTTCCTCTAATCTCTTGCCGATTTGCAGCGGGCCGTCAATGATCTTTAAAATCACGTCCCAGTTCCACTTGGCCCAACCCGAGTGGTTGAGGACGCCAGACTCGATAAGGAGCTGGCGGAACGTGGCATCATCAAAATTCACAGAGGCATTTGCCTTGGGCTGGTCCTCAAGCGAAGCCAAGTCGTTGGCACTGGTACTCGAAGGCAAAGACAGTGGCCCGGAAGGTGTGCTTCGATACAACGTCCGACTTACACTGCTAATCTGGTATACTATTCCCGAAGAAATGAAGTGGTCCTCGTCATGGAACTTGGCTGCTGCGGAGAAGAGTTCGGGCAGCAGTTGGAGCTCCCCACTCCACGACTGGGGAAGTAGGCGGGCAGCCAACTTCAGCACCTCCCCGATGAGCAACGTCGTCTTGCGCTTCAGCATGGGGTCCTCTTCTGTTTGAGCAATGTGCAATAAACTTCGCAGAATACCGGACTGGATGAGGACCGCAAGGAGAAGAGCCGTGTAATGCTCCACGAAATTCTGCTCGCCGCTGTCTTCCTCTAGATACGTCGTGCCCCTTTCTTTGCTCTCCGTAGATTTGAGATTGGCTACTCTTCCATAGGTGGTCAGCCTCCGGCCGGCCAGGAAAGAAGTAGCCCAGGCAGGGGGTTTGATGCGTAAAAGAGTGAAGAGCAAGTCGAGGACTGTCTCCCGAATTGATGGGTTCGGAAGCAGCATGCTAGTAACAAGCGACTTGACCGAGCGAAAATCGTACATGCAGAGCGTCATAAGCCCTGACCATGACTTTAGCGCAGTGGCTACGGCCTTCGAGTTCTGCTTCAGTACAGTTTCGTTGGTGACGAGATGATCGGTGAAGGCGGTCAATATCCCGCTGAGCCCGTAACTGGGCTGTACATATTGCCGTTTGGCGGGAGTGTCCAGCAGGAACAAGAAGGCGCATGTTAAGCTTTCCGAAGCCTTGTAGGTCCCTTCGGACAATACTTCGGACAAGGGCCCCATGCCTCCAGAGGCAAGGAGAAGTCGAGGATCGCGGACCAAGATCTCGGCCAGCGTTTCGATGCAGATGGGCCTCAGGCGGTCTGCGTCTTGATCGGCCACTTGGGCGTTTGGTCTCCGTTCCTCGCCATGCTCAGCAACTGCGACAATGGTCCTCACGATGGCTCTCGATATCTCTTTGTACCCGTCCTTGACGTCGAGGAAAGCACGCACAAACTTTAGAGCCTGCTCCCTTTCCACGTCGGCCTTGCGATAGTTATTCAAAGACCTGGGCGTCGATTAGTACAATTGCTGCTCGTCGGGGGAAGCCTAGAAAGGCGTACTTACCGAATCACTAGATAGTCGGTGTTTAAGCTGCGGATCTTTTTCAGCGAAGCCCGATCCGAGACGGCATACCTGGTCATGCGGTAGCCGGCGGCAGCAACCTCTCGGCTCTCACTCAGGAGCATCACCTGCATGCGAAGGCCAAAGACGGACCAAACGAGATCGTACTTGAGCGTGGGATACCTTTGGAACAACGACACGAGCTGGTTCGCCCTGCTGACGTAGTACTCGGGCATCATGCCCTCGACCTCGAGCGCTTGGAGCAGCTCCGTCAAAGCAAACGTAGGGCTCTCGGCGTATTCGTCCATATCTGATCCAACCCCGGAACGTGACGCACTAGGTGGTGGCCTCGAAACTGTCGAATCCCCCCGTTCTCGGTTTCGGGTCGGAGTCGTGGGAGCACCGGCGCCCGTTTTTGGCCGCTGGGCATCCGCAATACGCTGCCGGAGGTCCTTGATTCGTTGGTTGCTCGCGGAGAGCTCGGCCTCGACCCGCAGCCTCTGATCTTTCGTTTGCTTGGCCTTTTTCGCGTTGAGCGCCTCGAGCATGTTCTCACTACCTTCCTTGATCTTCATCTCCCTCTGCAGCCTATCCTTGAGCGCAGCGAGGGCTTGCTCCGTGGCAACATCTCTGCTGTCGTCTTCGTCCACCTTGTCCATGATGCTGCCCGGATAGTACGATCCCAGCTCAACCCTGCTGCCGGCACGGCTTGACGCCATCTGGCTGCGAAGCTCAGAGCTGAAGCTCCCCGGAGCGGCCACGCTGGGGTTGAAGCTCCCCACCCGCGACGTCATCGCCGACGGCGCGAGCGACGCCGGGAGATTCCTGCTGGAATGGCTGCCGCCGACTATCGCGACAGGAGGGGCTAAGCCTGACCCATCGCGCTCGGTGCTCGTTCGTCCGGGAGGGATCTTAGGCTGCTGCTGCTGTTGCTGCTGCGACGGCATGTTGGGGTCGTGGGCCGTCATCGAGGAAGCACCCAACACGCAAACGGTGCTGGGGACAGCCCACGGACAGGGACGGAGCCCTTTGGAAATTTGTGAGCATCCGTCGTCGCGATGGGAAGCTCTGGCGCGAGGGGGAGGCTCGAGGCTCTTGGGGAGGGTCCAGTTCTCGAATGTCGGGGTGGGTATGGAAACCGAGCGTATCGAGGGGGGAGTCGGGAGGGGAAAAAGGCGGCAAAACTATTTTCACTTCGGTCGAGGAGCTAGTTTCGCCAACGGCCCTTTTCTCTCTCTCTTTTGTCAGGTCAAGCGGGCGGGCGAGAGAGTCGGGGAGACTGGAGAGATTTAGGTTGTTTCGCTAAGATACCCAGAGCCTTTTCTCCGATGCACGAGGCTCTGCGAGTATTGGATGCGGAGCAATTGCACTACGACGAGCGGAGATTTGTCGAAATGGAATAAACAAGCATCCACTGCCGTTGTCTACGTACGTGCAATGAAGCTCCGCACCTTGTTTCGTTTCGCCGTCGCTACTAGGTCGGGTCGGATTGTCGTTGAGTTTGGAGGTGGAGGCACACAGTTCAAGCCAAGCCAAGCTCAGTGTTTGGTGGATGACGGGCAGGTTGGGTTGGCAGTGTGGCACCCGCCGCCAGCTTGGTACACACTCACCTCCGGTTCTGGTTATCTACACTACACTAACCTTGGGGTGTGGAGGGCACATGAGACGCACCCGGTAGGTACTTGCTAGTAGGTACTCCATACAAACGGTACGCGAACTACTGTAGATTCAAGGTGGGGAGGGGGGGGGGGGCTGCAGATTGATGCTACACAACATGCTGCATCGAGATACCGCTTAAGACACCCGTTAGGTCCATTATTCATTCAGCAGAGGCCATCTCGCGAAATACTAAGTTTTTCCAACCTTGTATTAAATGGGTATCTATGAAGAAATTTTCTGTTTTTGGCAAAGTACGGAGTATGCTGTTTGGGAGATAACTTATCAACGGTAAAGTTTACACCTTTCATCAGAAGAGAAATACCGTGGAACAAGTATAGTACCCAAGGCCGCACGCACGAATTTATAGGTAACCTGTGACATTGCACTTTTTGAGCCTTTTGAGGTCCAACCCCCGAATTTATTATGGGATCCATTCTCAGAGCCCTGTCCTGATAGCTATGCCATGCCCTCTTATCGTCGCCGTTCCTCCAATTCGTTGGTAATCATGGCCCGATGCTTACATTAAACCCCGGACTATTGAGCAGAATCACTACTTATACCCACCGCAATGCCGAAACCCGGCGTTGATAACAACAGTCATGGAAGGGGGGTAAGCGCGTCAAAGGCATCTCAGGCCTCGTGAGATGGCCCCTGATGTAGGGACTTCGGCGGGCTCCGAACCTTCAACTCCACTGCGCCTCTGCCGTAGCGGCCGGCGCAAACCAGCATCCAGCCTATCGAGGCAAAAAAAAAAAAAACCCCCCCAGGTTTCAGCAGAGCCAGTGGAACGGAGGCCGGCGACGACATATGTAATAATGGCAGGCCCGCGCATTCCCTCAACGTATCTCACACTTCTGCTCGTGACACATATAATAATTCTTCAATCAATCACACACAAAACGCACATTCGTCTCTTCTCCTTTGAAGCTGATTAGCTGCCTTGCCGTTTCTGCATCACTCCCAAATTACATCGTCGCACTGCATCATACTCACACACGCGCGTGCATATAATAGCCATTGCCTCATAGTAATAGCCGTGTCCTTTTACGCCCCCTTACCTTGTTTCCCACCCCCTCTACTTGAAACATCCCATCGTCATCGCCACTAACGACTCATTCTCGCAAACAAGCAACAAGCAGAAGAAAAGTAAAGGTTTAAAAAAAGAAAACATGGCTTTCCTCACTGGTGCTCGCTACGGCAAGGACAATGTCCGCGTCTGCAAGGTCCACCGCGACCCTGCCACAAAGGTCCAGACCGTCACCGAGATGACGGTCTGCTGCCTCCTCGAGGGCGAGATCGAGACGTCGTACACGGAGGCCGACAACAGCGTCGTCGTCGCCACCGACTCCATCAAGAACACCATTTACATCACCGCCCACCAGCATCCCGTCAACCCGCCGGAGCTCTACGCTTCCATCCTGGGCTCCCACTTCATCGCCAAGTACCCGCACATCCATGCCGCCCATGTCAAGGTGGTCGTGCACCGCTGGACGAGGATGGAGGTGGACGGCGAGCCCCACCCCCACAGCTTCCTGCGAGACGGCGTGGAGACGAGGAACGTCGAGGTCACCGCCACCAGGAATCAGGGCATCACGGTCAAGAGCGGCATCGAGGGGCTCAAGGTGCTCAAGAGCACCGGATCCGCCTTCCACGGCTTCGTGAGGGACGAGTTCACTACCCTCAAGGAGACCTGGGACCGCATCCTCTCCACCGACGTGGACACCACCTGGACCTGGGCCCAGTTCGCGGACCTCAAGGCCGTGGAGGACTCGACAGCCAAGTTTGACCAGGCTTGGGGGTCGGCGAGGAAGACCACGCTGGAACTGTTTGCCAAGGACGAGAGCGCAAGTGTACAGGCTACCATGTACAAGATGTGCGAGCATATCTTGAACGAGGTACCGGACGTCGACCACGTGACGTACTCGCTACCCAATAACCACTACTTTGAGATTGGTAAGTTTGTGTTCCGGTATTCGCCTTCCACTCCTTTTTCATATATACTAACAAGACGTAGACTTGAGCTGGCACAAGGGGATAAAGAATACTGGCGAGGATGCCGAAGTGTATGCCCCCCAGTCTGGTCCCAACGGTCTCATCAAGTGCGAGGTCTCTCGATCGTAAGTCGCTATAGCTCCCACGTGGCACGTATCAGCCTAACGGTGCTGTAGGTCTCGGGCGAAGCTATGAAGATAGGCCTGCAGCGCATCCTGTTTTTCTTTTTTGGTTCGCCTCGGCGCAAGGTTCCCATATTAGCATAGCAGTTGGCCACTTGGAAAACTACTTGTAATCTGTTTGGTTTAGATTTTTCTTACACACCTCTCTGCCATTTTCTCAACATTTGGTAACCAATACCAAAAGTCACCATTCGATTCATACTTCCAAGGCATCAAACTCGTGTAGAAATCATAGGCCCATGCCGGGCGTTTTTTAATTCATTCGTCAAGTAAAAAGCCTTCGTGAATGCCCAATGCCCCCATACATATGATACAATCCTGTTTTATACATTAAATCAAGAGGGAGAAAAAGAAGGAGGAAGAAAACGAGTCTCCCACCGGCCCCCCCCCCTACATCACAGCCTCTGGCTGCTCGCTGCTCGAATCTTGGCGACCTCCTGCTCCCACCCCTCCCCACCGACGACCTTGCCCCCGAACCTGACGATGTTCTTCTTGTACGGGTGGCCGTCGCCCTCGAACGCCTTGAGCCTGGCGAGCCTCTTGTCGCGCAGCCTGTTCTTGGGCAGCATGCCGCTGACGGCCTTCCTCAGGACCTCGGCGCCGCCGTGCTGGCCCATGAGCTGGTCCATGGTGACGGTCTTGAGCGACCCGGGCCGGGTGGTGTGCCGGTAGTACGTCTTCTGCCACATCTTGCGGCCCGTGACGTGCAGGGCGGCGCAGTTGGTCACGACGACGTAGTCGCCGCAGTCGGTCGAGGGGTCCCAGATGGGCTTGTGCTTGCCCATGAGGATGGTGGCGATGCGGGAGGCCAGGCGGCCGAGGGACGGGGGCGTCACCTCCTCCTTGGCCGTCGAGAGCGTCGGGTGAGGCGCCTTGGCGGATATGTGGTGCCATACTCTCGAGTAGGCTAGGCGGGCCTATCGTTCAAAGGGGGAAGAATCAGTACGTATTGCCACCTAGATATCGAATCGTCCCGGACAGGAGGGGGGGGGGGGAGGCTCACATTGCCTATTGTTTGTGACATAGTTGCGGGTTATGTGTGTGGTTCAGAGGGTTTTCGATTCCCCCTCTCCCTTCGGCCGCGTCGGTTCGCAAATTTTTTGGATCCAAGGTCCCGTCGATGTTGAACCTAGAAACGTACGTCCCTCGCCGGCCGGTCTCTTACTACTACTACTGCTACTACTACGAATCCACCCGCCGCGTAAAAGTTGCGATGCATTGAGAGGTACTGCTAGATGACTCAGCAAAAAAGCCATCGAAAGCGACGAATCACGTGCCGTTCGCAGAATTCGTCCCCGAGCTTTCAAAGTGCCACCACCCCCCCCCCCCCCACTTTCAAGGCCGCTCGCCGGACCCTCGAGAAGTCGTCAGTGAGTTGGATTTCAAAGCAGAGGCTCTCCGGACATGATGGATGGTGCTTAAAATCTCGGTATCCAAGGCCACAATCGCTTACTCCTGTGTTTTCTATTTTGGCATTTTCATATAATAACTTTTTCTACCTGCAGGTAAGTTATCCAACATATTCCCCCCCCACCAACACCAAGACGCCCTAGTAGCCCACTTACAACGAGGCCGTTTGGAGGGGTCATGATGGTTATTGTGTGAGACTTTGGTGGGCTGATGCGACAAAAACCCCCCCATCTTAGGCCGACGATGACAGTCAACCATTCCTTCCAGGTACGGGCGCACACATACAGACAATTTTCCAAGACGAAAACAGTTTTGCTAATCCTCGACGCCAGACGCTCTTCGCCGTCCCCCTGTCCTGCGACGGCTGTGTCAAGTCGGTTTCGGATGCCCTGTTCCAGCTTGGCGGCATCACCAAGGTAGAGGGGGACGTCGAGAAGCAGCTCGTCTCAGTGGAAGGGTCCGGTACGCTACAGAGCCCCCCCTTTTTTTTTTAAACGTTGAGGAGGAGGAGGATCAAGGGGAGGCAAGGGATCGAGGTGTCGTTGTTGGGGGTGAGAGAGAGAAAGAGGCAGTGTGTGAGTCTGGGACTGAGATGCTGACTGTATTCTCAACCCTTTTTTACAGCCGCGCCCTCCAAGATTGTCGAAGCCATCCAGGACACGGGACGAGATGCCATCCTGAGAGGATCAGGCGCATCGGATAGTACGTGCCTCTCCCTCAAACTCATCAGGGGTACACACACACACACACACACACATGCAAGGGCTAATCCCAACAACCTCCCATGACAGGCGCGGCGGTAAGCATCCTCGAGACCTTCCCCGACGAGACCCAGCCCCCTTCCACCAACCCGTCCCGCGAAGTCCGCGGCCTCGCCCGCATGGTCCAGGTCAGCCCCTCCCACACCCTCGTCGACCTCACCGTCCGTGGTGTGTCCCCGGGCACCTACCGCGCCACCATCCGCCAGTTCGGCAACCTCTCCCGCGGCGCGTCCTCCACGGGCCCCGTGTGGGCGGACCCGGAGGCTCCTTCCGGCCCGGAAAAGGGCTACCTGGGCACCGTGGAGGTCGGACCCGACGGCCGCGGCTCGGCCTTCTCGGACCACGGGTTCCAGATCTGGGAGACCATCGGGCACGCCATGGTCCTGACGAGGCAGCAGGAGGAGGGCGGCGGCAGCGGCGCGGAGCTCAAGAATGATCTGGACACCGTCGTGGGCGTCGTGGCGAGGAGTGCGGGGGTGTGGGACAACGACAAGACTGTTTGCAGCTGCACGGGGAAGACGCTCTGGGAGGAGCGCAAAGACGAAGTCAGCAAGGGGATGCTGTAGGGTCTCCGCGCGCGTTATACGACATTGGCTTTGCGGGCCGTCAGGGCTATAGGATAATAACATGCAGGAACCGTACTATGCATCTAGGGGCATGAGATTGGATCAATTGCACGTTTACAAAGCCTAATTCGAACGATGCAATCATCTTCCCCCCAAAAAAATCACAGCCAGAGAACGCAGTCTGAGGAACGCATCGTTGTATTGATGTCCCGCCATATCTATTTCCCTCTCCTAATCTCCCAGTCTGCTCTTGGGGTGCAGGGAAAAGGATGCTCAACTATCTACAGGCCCACCGGTGACTTTGCAGTCTCCTTTTCCCTCCAAATGAGTATGTCTACCTAAAATAAATACAGTCGCTGTTCTGTGCGTGAATTACTGTCGTTCAGACCGTGCCGGTGCAAAAATGCTAGCCAAAAAAGTGCGGATAAAGGGTGCCCTGAGCCAGCTCGAGGATGGCGAAGGGCCGTTTTGTAAATGGTGAAAAAATGTCAAAAGATATAAAAACAAACATGCGAAGGAAAGAGCCGTTGCGTCATAAAATAAAGCTCTGGCACATCTCATGCCATTGGGGTATATGAGCTTTTTAAACCTCGAAGATCCAAACCTGGAATGGTGTTAGCAAAGAGAAACGAGTGTGTGGGTGGGTGGAGGGGTAATTGCTCACGTCTAGTCGCCCTTGGTCTATCCTCTGCTTCCTCGCCGTTTGCTTAACCGTCTGCATCGCCATCTCCCAGTCGTCCTGATCACCCATCGTAATCATGTCGCCATCGGGCATATCGTCATCCTTGACCTTGATCTTGAAGCGTCTCCCAAGACCAAACTTGTCTTTGACGCGCTCTGTGAACTCCTTGTACGTGCTAGAGGGACTGACGGCGACGTAGCGGACGTCCTCGGCAGCGTGGACCTTGACACGAACCTGTCGCAGCTCAGGGGCACGGCGAGAACCAGTCCGAGTCGATCCGGAAGAGCTGCTAGGCGGTGCGCGTCTTTGAGGAATCATCTCAAATTCGCCTTCGTCGATGGAGCCACCATCATAGTCTGACCCATCATCCTCTTCGTCAGCATATCGAGGTTGTTGCCTTGGGCGACCCAGAATCCTGTTGCTTCCCCTGGACGCGGTTGACCTTGCACCGGCCGAGTACATGTCGTACACCTCTCCGGGGTACGTCTCCTCTTCTTCCTGGATAGTTGGCCTCCTCTGAAGCGGGGCTGGGTCTCGTTGAGAATAGCTGCGAGCGGGTGCCGCCGAAGCTGAGCGACCAGGACGTGGCCGACCGTCAGGAGGCGACATGGCCTTTTCGTACTTTCGACCAGGATCTTGTGTCTGAATTTGAAGTTTAGCCAGAACGGGCTTCTGGCTTCCGCTCCGGACAGAGGCTCCACGGGAAGGCAGTCGAGCCTCGTTCTCAGGGGGAGGAGTGGGAGGGAAGACATTTCGGTTGACGGGTGGCTCAGATTGTTGTCGTCGCGATTGAAGGCCGGGTTTGACGAGATTCGTAGCAGCAAAGGATATGCCGTCAGGGTTACGGTCATCTTTGATATCAGCTGCCCTCGTGGTTGCCGTGGCCTAATAACGTTAGCTTAGGACATTGAGACAGATGGTGGGCAGTACGCACATTCTTGATTTCAGAACCAGCAAATCCAGTGAATGCATTGGAGCGATCCGAAGCAGCCACGAGTCTGGCCTTGCCGAGGTAATCCTTGGTCTTCAGGTTTCGCACCTTGGCTTCGTTTGGTCGGTAGACGACGCCGACAGGGATGGAGAAGACGGTGTATCCCTGAAACATATTAGCAAATGCACACCAGTCATGGATTCCTTTCTCAACTCACCTCCGCCTGCTCCCTGATAGCCTCATCAATCACATTGTGATCCTCCACCACCTTCTCCTTAACTGCATATGACAAATCCTGCATGCCAGCTTCCGTTTGTTGCAGATAGATATAGCAAAGGCCTCGGTTGAAGAGCACCTCACACGAGTAGAGCTTGAAAAGCAAGCCGAGCTGGGCGTAATCAATCATGGTGTTGCCGCGAAGGTAAAGAAGAGTATCGTTGAAATTGGCGAGGGCTTCCTCGAAGTCACCGAGGAGAAAGTTGGACACACCCTGCTGAAAGTAGGCCACGGCGAGATACTGATCGAGTCGGATAGCTCTTTGGTAACATTCCACCTAGAAGCTACCATGTCAGCCTCTCTTCTCTATAAATTCCTCCATGAGATGCGGGTTGCATCACTTACGGCTTTCTCGTGTTCTCCGAGAGTTGCATGGATCACTCCCATGTTGAAGAGGATCTTGCTCGTATCTCCGATCTTGTCAAATTCTGCTAGAGAATCGTCGAACTCATTGTTATCGTAGCGAGCAAGGGCTTCTACCCAAGTTTCGATTTCCTAGTTTCGAAGATACACCCGTTAGCTCTGACTGCCTAGGTAGCTCACAGCTGCTTTGCTGGCGAGAATACTTACCTGCTTCAACGACATGGCTATTGTCGTTAAGCAGCTACAGCTGCTCGCAACAGAACAATTGTCTGAATTTCAAGCAAGACCGTTGTAACAACGATTGAGTTTGCGACGAAATGGAGTCCCGAACTCAAATTCTTTGTTTGCGACACAATGATGCAGGCCGCGGAGGTATGTAAATCGGGGCGCTCAGAGGGCAAGCTGAGGGTCGTCGGGTCTTAAGGGATTATTCTGGATGGTGGGACGCTTTGTGGCTCTCCAAAAGAATGGATGGATGGATGGATGGCTGGAACGGTGCACGGCTAACGTAGGGCCCGCTCGTTGGGGTGATTTCCCCCCCGCTCTCGAGATGGATTGTCAATTGGTTGGCCGCTTTGGGGCGACTTCGGGCCTCGAGAAAAGACGTGTAGCCTTGGCAAGACGTGGCGTAAATGGCCGGCGGTTAAACTGCTGATTCGATAGATTGGCCCTGCAAGATATATGGCCTCGGTGATGATGGCAATCTCGCCCTGCTTCGCCTCGTTTAGATGGTCTTTTGTCGCCAACAACTTAGTTGGCTGTCATCTGCGGCCTTGATGCAAGTCCTTTTGATCGAACGAAGAATGAAATGAAATGTTTCCCTGTCCTGCAGTTGCGTGCCGTTCGCTTCCGACGCCGGCTGAAAGGTGAGGAGACTGAACTATCGAAAAGCACCAGGCCAAGAGTGTATTTTTGGACCTGATATGTGATGAGATTGTCAAATCTTGCAGTAGCGATTATTAAAAAGAAACCAATGATAGCGAGCGTGGATGGGACGGCTTGGCCAGTAGTAGAAAATGGTGGTGATGGTGGCAGCGGTATTACTAGTTACCACTTATTAACAACCCGGGGGCCAAAATGTGATGGTGGTGACGATCATGCAGGTGAAAGCACAACTGCAAACTGGGATTAAAGCGATATCAAGAAAGAGAGCGTGTGACCTGCGTGATTACAATGACCGGTAGTTACCAACAAGAATAAAAGTGAGCTGATGAAAGAGAACAAAAGATTAAACAATCATGCCATCCAACCTGAGAATATGGCACCATGGAAATATCCCATGCTTTCCTCCCAGCACTCCGTATCTCCTCACATCATTCCCCCAAAAAAAAATCTTACACGTCTGCATCGTCTTGGAGTTGCAGGGGTTCGCCGGAGCTTTGGCGTTGGACTCGGTACGGGGTTAGGCTTGGGATCGAGGCGAGGGGTTTGAACTCGTCTCAGGGCACCCGTTACGGGCTTCTAGTCATCATGGCAGCATTCTTACAAAGTACTACTACCACGGCATCCCCCTGAAAACGGCACCACATAGCAACGAAGCTTTGCCGATAATATTCAACGCATTGTCGCCTGCTTGGCAACGGCAGTGTTGATATTTCTCGTAAAGCGTGGAATCTCGTTTTCGTTTTAATTTTGTTCTCAGTGAAGACATTCATCCTTTCATCCATTCTTTGGCTTGGGTATTTTCTCATCGCCTTGTCTGCGACTTGACTTGGAGCTTCCAATATCCTCCAAGAAAAACAGCATCTGAAGATTTAGACACCACAGCGTAATCCGTACAGATTACGGAGTAGAGATTTCAAAGTCATCACTTCAAGAACAACCATGGATGCGTGGACGGCACCCACTGAAGCTCCATCTCCAGGCGCTGCTAATGGTCCAGACAACTTGGGACGATGAAAGTTGCAGCTTGGCCGCAGCTACTGCAGGTGATTGGGCGACAGGGGTTCGGCGCGTGCAGGTGTGCAACGGGTCCCGTCCCTAGCGGGGACCTGGCCGGGGAGGGGGGGGGAGGTCCCGCTAATCACAGCCTGGAACTCACTGACAGCCCACTGACGACCCGTGGATAAGCGCCCACACCTCTGCCACCTGGGCCACCCCCTCCTCCTACCGTTCCCACCCATTCTCTTTTCGACGACAATCATCCATCTTCCCCAAGAGCGGTGACCAACTTTTCCAAGAGCGGCCGTTCGAGTGTGGCCTCTCGACTCTTTCTAGCGGTGATGAGGCCTTTCTTCGGGGCGCTTATAGATTAAATGACGAAATGCCACCTTTCTCCGACCTTCCCGAGGAGTTGGTAACGAAAACTGCTCTCCTCTTCTCGTCGTCGAGCTCGAACAACGTGGACATGTGCTGGGGTTATGCACGGTCCCGAAAAAGCCACGATAACTTGCCCAGAATACGCGGTAGATACGGTGTACTCCGTACAGAGTACATAGGACCATAAGCTCACCTAGCAGAAGCTAAGACTCGCACCTACCAGGTATCATCATGCTCAGGTCAGGTGGCAGCTTTGTGCACTCCGGCTAGTACCTCGTACAACGGAGTATAATAGCTCATAAGTATGCACTGAGATAATGGGTGGGATCCCGAAGGCTTTAAGCAAGGCGCGGCCCGAAGGTCTACGTTGTAATTACAAAGTCGCCATGCTACTATGTAACCTGTAAGACGTCCTGCGAGAACAGTTCGATGGCGATACTCTTCTTGTCCAGCATCGAGCTACAGATGACAGGCTGGACTGTTACATCGCCGTCAATGCTTCGTCCAAACTCGACTTTAAGCGGATTTCTAATTCTCTCCGACAAGCTAGCAAGCATTTACCCCTGGATGTGGCCTGCGAGTGCATGGCGGCAAGGTCGCATACGGATGCGAGCATAAT
Source organism: Trichothecium roseum (assembly GCA_026184415.1). NCBI lineage: Eukaryota > Fungi > Ascomycota > Sordariomycetes > Hypocreales > Trichothecium > Trichothecium roseum. The sequence goes on from CM047948.1 coordinate 1,350,609, forward strand.
CCGAGATCGTGGTCCGGTAAATGATTCCGCTCACATTTTTTAGCTGCAGCTGCCAGCATAAAACTTGTACATTAGTTCGTATTAGGGATTTCACGTTACGCAGGTGGTGGACTGCGCGTTGCGCGACCAAAGATATGCCAGCCGTCAATCGCCGTTCCCTTCATGCCATGCTGCTGATCTTACACTGGTGATACACTGAGCCTCAGGTACTCCGTACATGCCGTCAAACGGCAGGAAAAGGGTCTTACGTAGTAATCGAACAAAGGGGGTTTCTAGATGTCTGCTTTTGAAACCAAATCCTTCACCAAGGCCGTTCTATGCTTCATCTCCTCGTGCCCGAGTATGGCTAGCAACGTGCCGCTGGGCTGGCTGGCAACATCCGGTGCGCCCGTGGCTACCAGCCTGATTACACGGTGTACCGTGACGGCGTCGACGTTGTCGAGGAAGATTTTAGATTCGATTCCTTGGATTGGCAGCTGAGATTGGACTTCTTGGGTCGTTACCGCGCCCCCATCAGTCTGCCACCACATGCGCTCGTCGCAGACTGCAGATAATGCGTCCAAGACGGCTTTTGCTCCTCCTGTCAGACCCTTGGCACACGCTTCATAGAGAGCCACCGGTGGTCGGTAAAAATAGTGCGGGCTTTGAGGGATAAGGCGCAGGGCGTCGTCTTTGCCGCCGTACTGGTTTGCCCTGATGACTTTCTCAACGTAATCCTGGCGGGTGTTCTCCGCCATGAGGGGGACGAGCTCCTTTTCACCCTCCCAGGCGGCATCAGACCAGCCAGCAAATTCCGACGCCGTTGCGTTTTGTAGTTTCAAGGCTTCCCTGACCGTAGGCTGTAGGATGAGCGTGGTGAATATGGGAGTCTCCGACTCGGCAAGATCAGCTTCGGGGGAGCGGATGATGGCGTTGCGGTATTGCGTTTCGAAGTAGTCCAGTTTCTCGAAATTGAGCTTAATGCCACCCTTTGTGAACCTAAACGACAACTAGGGGAGAGCATTAGCGAGATTCTATACCGAGGCACGGAAACAACGTACCAGGTCTGCGACTTGGCACAACGTTCGTGGAACATGCTTTGATTTGATGAATGAGGACCCCAAGTTGGCAAGCCACATCTGCAGAGCCATGGGCGAGTATCCCTGTGACTGATACGATGAGAGATCAGCACTCTCATTACGCTTGCTCAACTTGCTGCCATCGTCGTTGTTTAGAAGACCCAAATGCGCAAAAGTAGGTGCTTTCCAGCCGAAAGCCTGATAAAGAGCAACATGTTTAGGGGTTGAGATGAGCCATTCCTACCCCGAGTTAGTTCAACCGTGTGGCAATACCATTCAACGCACACGTACCTCTCCACGGACGACATGTGTAATCTGCATGAGGTAATCGTCGACTACGTTGGCGAAATGATAAGTGGGATATCCATCCGTCTTCATCAGAATGAAATCCTCCTCGGCCTCTTTCTTCTGGAAAGACCCATAAATGGCATCAACGAACTTTGGCATTCCAAAATCAGAGCCTTTGAAGCGAATCACATGGCTCTCGCCCTTGGCAGCTCTCTCATCGGATTCCTCTTTGGCTAGGGAGCGGCATGTGCCGGGATAGTTGGAAGACTGGCCTGCTTCGTGAAGAATACGCTTCTGCTCTGCTAGCTGTTCCGGGGTGCAGAAGCAGCGGTATGCGTGCTCTTTATCCAGCAAAGTCTTGACATGCTCCTGGTATATGGGAAGGCGTTCGGATTGCCTGTAAGGGCCATATGGGCCACCGCAGTCCGGGCCTTCATCCCACGACAGGCCAAACCACTTGAGGCCCTCCCTGATGCGGTCCTCAGCATCCGGTACGAGTCTACTCTGGTCCGTATCTTCTATGCGCAAGATGAACGTCCCACCGTTGGAGGCGGCGGAAACCAAATTATTGAACAAGGCGGTTCTCAGCGAGCCCAGGTGCAGATACCCAGTGGGCGATGGCGCAAACCGAGTGCGTATAGGAAGATCAGCACTTTGGCGCAAGATTGTGCGCACAGGAGCCGTTTTGCTTTTTTCCCCTTCGATCTTGGTCGTCGGAGAACCAGATTTCTTGAATCGGTCCAAGGGCCCCTTTTTAGGCTGCTTCTCCAACCCCGGTGATGAGTGCTGGGCCTGACATCGAGGGCTTTGGCAGGTGAGGCGTCGCTGGTTTACTTTAGTTAGCCGTGAAAAGCGAGTGATTTGGACGGTTCCCTGCCGCCTCAAATGACGGGCTATAGGAAGCATTGTATTTTATTAATGGCACCAGGCCAGTCACCCGCTTTTCGGTCGAAAATAGCTTCAGCAGGTGCAAAAAGGTTGTACAATGGTCACCTACATTTGCAGAGTCTTGTCAAGCCACATGTGGCGCTATACGTTTGACAAGTAGACCGTGCGTACACCATCAGAAAACAGCAACATTACGGAGTACTCAAGGCAGCTTGGGATCAATATTGGAAAACTAAAGTAAGCCAGCCATTTGCTGTTATAACAGAATCGGCAAGATTTCAATGCCATTGATAACAAGTTTTACTATCCTGAAATAAACATTTGCTCCCATCGAAAACGTCTTGTCGATATTTAATCCCCAGTGCCCGCCCTGTTTCTCTTATTGATCGACCCCGCGCCACCACTGCCTTAGCAGCATCTCAACTTTTTTTTCTCTTGAACGGGTCTGCACGGAGTGCCTGCTGGAGAATCTGCCAGCGCCTGGGTTACTCCACCATCATCTGCAGCGCTTGCTAAAAATTTCCCTATCGCATACTCATACCGGCTGGAAGCAAACATCATGGAAAGTCCCCCTAATTTCTCGATGGAAGAGGAGGTCGACCTCTACGGTACGTTGCTGTTCCCTTTTATCCCAAGACCCCTCCATTGACCAATTTCAGAACTTCTATCTATCGATAAGGATGCCACGGCGGAGGGGATCAAGAAGGCCTATCGCAAGGTTTGCGCGCCCACCACGGATCCGAACATGCGCATGGTTGACTGATGATGCTGCAGGCGGCCCTGAAATACCATCCTGACAAGGTCGCCGAAGACCAACGCGCCGAGTCTGAGATCAAGTTCAAGCAAGTGACAGAAGCCTACGAGATCCTCAGCGACGATGACAAGCGCCATATCTACGACACGCACGGCATGGCCGCGTTTGACAAGTCGCGGCCCGGAGGCGCCGGGGGAGCCGATGTCGACCTGAACGATATTCTTTCCCAGATGTTCGGCTTCAACATGGGCGGTCCGGGTGGCCCCGGCGGTCCCGGTGGTCCTGGACCCAAGAGGCCCCGAAAGGGCCCCCCGGAGGAGCAGGAATACAAGGTCACCCTCGAAGAGCTGTACCGCGGGAAGACTGTCAAGTTCGCCGCGAACAAGCAGACCATCTGCGGCCAGTGCAAGGGCTCTGGAGGCAAGGAAAAGGCCAAGCCTACAACCTGCGAGCGCTGCAGAGGTCAGGGAATGGTGCAAGCTATTAGACAGGTCGGTCCCGGCCTCATGGGCCGCGAGACGGTCATGTGCGACCGCTGCCACGGCTCAGGGAATAACTATAAAGAGAAGGATCGCTGCAAGAAGTGCAAGGGACACAGGACCGTTCAGGAGAAGAAGGCACTCGAGATCTACATTCCCCGAGGGTCGATGCAAGGCGAGCGAATCGTGCTAGAGGGCGAGGCAGACCAAGTACCCGATCAACTCCCCGGAGACATCGTTTTCACACTTGTTGAGGAGCCGCACGAGACCTTGACTCGCATAGGGTACGATCTATCGGCGCCCCTGAACATTACCCTGGCCGAAGCACTGGGAGGTTTCTCGCGAACGGTCTTGAAGCACCTGGATGGTCGTGGTATTTCGATTGAGCGGCCTAGAGGCAAGATCCTGCGCCCTGGCGACTGTCTCAGGATCGAGGGAGAGGGTATGCCTATGAAGAGAGGCGACAGCCGGGGTGACTTATACCTGCTGGTCCAGGTCGAGTTCCCCGAAGACGGGTGGTTGGCAGGCGACTCGGAGTACGACACCCTGACCAAACTCCTGCCGGGGCCGCCACCGCCCATCGAGGCTGATGAAGTAGACGAAGTTGAGTATGAAGAGGATGTTGATATCGAAGAAGTAAGTGGTCCCGGCCAACCCATTACTGGAGCAGACATCACTAACAAAATCGCAGATGGGTGAGAACCAGGGCGACCCGCGCTTCGGTAACGAATGGGAAGAGGATGAGGATGAAATGGGAGATGGGCAGGCTCAATGCCAGACGCAGTAAACTGCTTGCACTCTTGACCGCATTATCGAAGAAGAAGAAAAAAGGTTATTCTTTAGATGGATCAGGATTTTATGAACTTATGACAAACCTGTAATAGAAGGCGAGTTATGATTACTCACTCTGGATCTGCAACAGCGGATCACTATCTATTGGAATCGAATCAGCTCTCTCCCCTCTTCATTATCCAATGCGTACCTAAACTAAACATGTCGTTGTGCTAAAAAGCCGTAGATGCATTTGGATCGATAAAGTTGGTCAGGTGTAGGGTGTCGAGTTACCCCACGCCCCCACGGCTCGCTATCCCCAAGACTCCAACCTGGACCCCTCCAACTCGACGTCTCTCATCCCACCATCATCCTTACACGGAGGACGCTAAATCTGGGTCCGAAACCCCCCATTGCCCCGACGCCCATCCACAGAAACCTATATACCAACGACATTGGACAACATCAGACGAAAAGGCGAGGAGAAGAAGAAGAGTCATGTCGCGAAAGGGCGTGGGCATAGGGGCCTTTGACCGCTCGCGGCTGACGTCGGCGCAGTTCGCCTCGCACGGCTCGTCCCTCCGGGCGTCCAACGCCAGCGCCCTCGAGACCCAGCTCAGCGTCTTCCGCTCCCTCCTGCAGCAGTTCTCCCAGACGCACGCCAAGGACATACGCAACGACCCCGTCTTCCGCGCCCAGTTCGCGCGCATGTGCACCGCCATCGGCATCGACCCCCTCGCCAGCAGCAGCAACTCGTCTTCCGACGACGCGGGCGGTGGCGGCGGAAGCAACATCTGGGCTCAGCTCCTGGGCAAGAGCGTCAACGACTTCTACTTCGAGCTGGCGGTCCGCGTCGTCGAGGTGTGCGGCCAGACGCGCGGGGAGAACGGCGGGCTCATCGCCCTGGCGGAGCTCCGCGACCGCATATCCCGCGGCAGGATGGAGGGCGCCCCGGCCATCACGGACGACGACATCCGCCGCGCCGTGGCCACGCTCAAGCCCCTGTCGGGCGAGGCCTACGCGGTCGCGACGCTGGGCAGGAGGGAGTACGTGCGCAGCGTGCCCAGGGAGCTCAACAGCGACCAGGAGGCCGTGGTCGAGGCCGCGCAGGCCCTGGGGTACGTGAGCGTCAGCCTACTGAGGGATAATCTCGGCTGGGAGAGGGTCAGGTGCCGCACCGTCATTGATGACATGGTCGGGCAAGGCATGCTCTGGGTGGACAGGCAGACTGGCGGGGAGACGGAGTACTGGAGCCCCGGGGTCATGGCTGATGGCGAAGGGCCCATGCTGGAGGGAGATTGAGCGAGGGGCGAGCGATTCTACAGACTAACCCCCCTCGGGCGCTATCGTCAAAGTGCTACTAGCAGCTATCACGACATCTTTTGATATCAACGCGTCCAAGGCAAACCACGGACCCGCTTCCCTACGCACTGCCCTACCGGCTTGCGTCGAGCCTAACAAGAACGCGCACGGCACAGCGCGCACCGTTGACCACACGCTCAGCGCCGATCCTAAAAACTGCCGAGACCATCAATCACTAGCTTCTGGCGTCACCAGGACGAAATGCATGGCAAGCTCAGGAGGCCACTGATACTGTCCCACACGTAGCGCGCCAATACCGTTGAGGCGCACAGAATTCAATCATAGACAGCTGAATTAGACTATCTCTACATCCTAAGCACATCAGAACATCGCGTTAATAAAGCATCAGGCCAAGATTTATACAAACAGCCTCTGAACAGTCATTACAGGACCTCAAACCGTCTCTTTCATACAAACCCTCTCCTTGAGCCTGGGAAACCGCAGACTCACCCGCTTCGTTATTTTCCGACCCATCGACTTCGTTGAAGAGCACACAGCGTGTACGTTATCATCGCGCACCAACTCACGCAGGCGCCTACCGAACCAACAGCCATCGATTAGTAGGGAGGGTTGGGGCCCATGGTGCTGTTGTAGTCGTTCCTGGGATCCCTGGGGTCCCTGGGGTCGCGGTGATGATCGATACCGCCGCGGTTGTCGCCGAAGTGCTTCTTGCGGAGGGCCGCAAGACGCTTCTTCTTGGTGATGGTGTTGATGTAAGTACCGATGATGAAGCTCACGACGTTGAAGAAGGGAACCCAGAGCTGATCGGGCAGGAACTTCTGCGCAAAGGCAAGGCAGACGGGAGAGGTGACCCAGGAAACACGCATCACCTTCCAGAAGCCGACCTTGACAGTAGCGCGGACCTGGTGGTAGGTCCTGGCACCGGCAATGAGGGCCATGGCCACGAGGTAAACGCTGTTTTGGATGGGAGCGATCTAGAAATGTGTGAGAAAAACAAGGCAGGCTCCGGGGACTGGAATGATGCTTACCACCAGGTTGCTGACGATGATTTGCATGACCTTGGCCTTGAGACTGGTGCGGCCACGGAAGACCAGCTGCAGCAGCCAGATCAGGAAATGACCCAGAGGCGCACTGACGATGGCGCCGTAGGCGGCCATCTTTGGCACACGGGATGTGAAGTAATTGCCATGCTTGTTGCGGTCCTTGGCCAGGAACGAAGCAATGAGCTCCTGAGCACCAGCCAGGGTACCAGCAGTGAGCATCTTCGTCCTCAGGGGGTTGGTCTCAATCTGCTTGATGTAGGCCTACATCGCATCTCCGCCGTTAGCACCATCTCCGAAAAGCCTCATCGCGTCGGGACCCCATGAAACAGAGGGGGAGGGGAGGGGACTTACAGCGAGGTAGCCCTTGGTGCCGGCCATCTCTACGCCTCCGGTCAGGACGGTGCCGACAGCTGCGGCAATGGGATGCTTCCCGCTCGTGCCAGGAATGTTTTCCGCCTTCTCGAGAGCCTTCTCGACAGCCTGCTCCCCGACATTTTGAGTCGTCTTTGTGACGGTTTCCTCGAACTTGACCGACATGATTGCAGCCTTTTTTTTTCTTCGGATCGCTGGCGCGTCTGGACTTTTTTGATGTCGTTTTACATTAATGGATTTAATGTCTGTGATGCAAAAATCGCGTTAGTGAACGCAAAAATCTTCAATGTCGGGTTGCGATGATTGTCTCGTTGCCAATTGAGACCGGAGGTCGGTGTCTTGGATCTCGACGAGCCAATGGATTTGTTTACCCGTCAGCCGCAGCCCAACGAAAACCCGGCCAATACACCGAGGGGGCTTGACTTTGGGCTCGCAACCGACAAATTGGCTCGCGCGATCGGGAAGGGAGGGGAGCACTCACGAGGAGTAGAAACAAGTCGTAGGCGTCGTTGTCGTCGTTGTTGTCTTGGTCGTCGTAATTGGTGACGGTTGGTCGCAGAATGCAGAAAATCAAAAGGTTGGGACGGAGATGGGTCGACGGTGAGAGAGGGACAGGGCGACGGGGACGTGACGGGGGCCCCGGCGGCCTTTGGCTCTGGGCTTCTTTGCATACGATGCCAGCAGACGCACTAGCCAAGTCGCGACAGATCGAGAGCACAGGCTGGAGCTGACAACAGGGGTGCTTGCAGTACATGTGATTGGCCCGGCCTTTCGACCCCAGTCGTTGTCGTGGCCCGAGGTTCATAGTTTGTTCCCCGTAGCAACCGTCAGCCTCTACCCTAATCGACAAACCGTATCTGGAGGCTTAGACACATTCGCATTTCCATTTTGGTACATAAAAATTGATAGTAGTAACCATTGGGTTGCCTGAGATGTATGAGGCCATGAATCGTGGGGTTTTGTTCATATTTCCGATTTTCTTAAGTAGTGTTGATTGATATTGCATCGAGCTGCGACAGCTTCCATCCAGCTTCAAGTCAACGCCCTTGGGTGCCCTGATCAAGATGCCTGGGAATTGAGAAGAGAACGAGAACGAGAACGAGAGTCTTCTCTGTCATACGTAGAAGCTCGTGTGATGCCAATATAGATCGGGTAGTACCATTGGTCAAACAATTCGGTTCTCGTGCAACAGGTGCCTTGTCGGAGTAACAACTTTCTGTTTCACTATTCGAGATGCTCCGGGACCAATATTTGCACCCTTGGCTAAGTAGACGCCAAGATAATCAAACGGACGTCGTGATTCTTAATCGCCACGTATGATTTCGGCCGGTGCTTTGAGTTTTCGATCCAGATGGCTAGAGCCGTGGCAGTTACCAAGGCGAGGACAGCACTGGAATATCTCTCTGTCGTCTCTTCGATTTGAAGCTTTATGTCCTGCTGATATAGGACCCAGGCAAGCGGGGTGTAAACTGATACCTTTGGTTAGTTACTGCGCAGAGGTTGTTTTCTGATGACTGACATTAACTTTTCTTATGCTCAAGGCGAGCTCAGATCCGCATCTAACGGTCGGGGACGTTTGGAAAAATATACGAGCAAGATTGAGGCGACGATAGGATAGAATAGAATTCATGCGTGGGAGATAAAGTGCAATTAAGAACCCTGGCGTTATCATTTGTAGCTGTGGCTTTTCATCCATTCTCTAAAGATGTGACTTTTCGAGAGGAAGGTGCCTGCCAGCTGCGCGCACTTTCCCGCTAGAGATTTCAGATATTATCATTGCACGCATCTTCCTTTCATCCTCCATTACGCAATACTTGTACTTGAAATATTTCTTGCTAAGTTGAAGAATTCAACTGTTGTGCTATCGAGGCTCGCCTTGACTTTTGGCAGACGTTGAGCCCGCGCCATTCTCCATTTTCTCGCCCGGCTGATTGCCGTTGCAGACGATATTAATTAATTCATACGCTCTTTATGCCTCTCTTTGTTTACTGGGAATTCTCGATGCAGCCCATCTCCTCCATCGTTCCTTGCGGCTCTGGGTTGAAATAATCGTCGAGAGAACACAAAAATGGCCACAACAAGACGCCACCCACCAGGGCTACCTTATCCCAGACAGTCTCGCTTCAAAACACAATGTACACATATGACCATGACACGAATTTATGGCTGGGATTTTCTATGCGATGGCTGCCATCGCCCAGGTGCATATGGTTGGGTATACAGATGCACCCAGGACCGCGAGGAGCTGATCGAACAGGCAGTCAACAGAGGCCAAGCCGTAAGGATTACTTATTCACAACATTTAACATCTCTCTAACAGCATTACAGGAGATATTTGACACGCTGGGTCAGTTCATGGTCTCCCAGATGGGTGAACGAGCTCGAAGTCCTGCTTCACGCGCAGATGAGCTGAGCTTCTTCGACGAAATCACCCCAGAGCAGATGAAATCATACCAACCCAAGCAGATCAAGTCCATCATGCGGCAACGTCGAAATGTGAGTCTAAGGAACCGGAGTATGTCCTTCGCACAATGCTGACAAGTTCCCACAGGTGCAAAACGCCCTATCTCAAGACGCGATCCGCCCACATACCGACGTTATCACGCACGTGGTAGACTCAAGCGGCCAAATGATTCCTATTCCAACCCCAGAGGGCAGCGATAGATGGATCTGTAATCCAGAGCACGAATGCCGGTACATGGTCTGTCCTAACTGCAGACCTGGCTCTTCCGACCGAGCATTCCTCAGCCTCGATGCTGTTCTGAAAGGCGAAGTACCCCCAACGGCAGGGACCGGCTATGGCTTCCACACGTTGCGAACAAGGCCCATGGTGAATGCTAGAATTGTGAAGGATATTGGAATGCGCTCTGCCAAGGTGAATATCTACCCAGATACACGAGTAATTGAGACTGACACCGGTTGAGAAGAAGGAGGATCACGACGAACATGAGCAAGCTACATCCTCCGACCTGATGTTTCTGCTCAAGAAGCAGCTCGAAGAGAGTGAGAATATCGACGTTAGGCAATTGAAGGAAAAACAGGAGACGCGCCTTCCGCTCATTGCTCCTCAGCCATTGGGTGGGACACCGGGCCAGCTCAAGCATTCGCCAAAATGTGACAACCTAGCAGCTTTTTCCGAGAATGAGGAGACGCCCTACCCTGGCCCCTCCATAAGACCCCCTTGGACGCCACCCCCATCTCCCAGTGCTCCAATGCGAATCATGGAAACTCCAATCTTTTGCGTTGGTTTTGCGGCAGAGCTAAGCATCACAGACGGCAGAAGGTAGGAGAGCCTTACGCAAACTGAATGTGGAATGAATGTATACTTACCTGTCTTATAGTCCCGCGTCTCTGAAGACTAATCAGACGACGCGCCGTCAAGTCCTTAGTTCAGTCCCATCAGCCACAGCTCTAAATCGTATCTATCAATCAGGCGAAGGCCCTCCAGATCAATCTTTCCCTTATCTGGAAGAGGATGAATACGACGTGGGCCTTTGCTTGCCATTCAATAAATATACATTCGATCTAGCGAGACGCACGCCACTATGCCCTCCCTCTGTATCCGAGGATGATTACTTCAACGGACCAAAAACTCCCATGGAGGAGCTTGAAGATACTGAAGGGCGTTTCTTGCCGGCTCCACTCAAGGTTGATCATGGCGTTGCCGTTTTGGAGGAGAGTGTTGAACTACATGTCCCCGATGTTGTCACCCAGACCTAGATTCAAGAGAGAAAATACTTAGCAGGCCGGCAGGAAGAGGCCTGTTGGATGGATAGTCGAGTTATGCAATGGTGTGGGACAATCCTTACCCACGATATTCAATGGAAAGAATACACGATGACTGAGGTGTAGCGAAGGCTCGCAGATGTTAATGCAATCGTTATTACCAAAAAAGACCTGAGTCAAGTATTCCTCTCTAAGAAATGAACTCCCGAGCCCAACAACATACGCGTTACTGAGGACTTTCTTCGTGAATCCTCTCAATGACCTTTTTCATCATGCGATCACCGACTATCTTGGCTTCCGCGAATCTGGGTTTGAAGAATTCCTGCGTGGCCACGAACCGCTTCTCGTACGTCTCGAAATGTCCGACATCGACACACTCGGCCCAGGCCCTCGCGGCAAAGGTAAACTCCAAATCGTCACTCCTGTAGGTCAGATCGGAAACGGCCGTTTGCAGGGTCTCCTCGAGGATCTCCTCGGACGAGAAGAGGTACTCGGTGACACCCAGGCGCAGGCGGAAAAGAGGCGTGCTGCAGATCATGTGATCGTAGGGGACGATGCCGAGGACGGCCCAGCAGTCGACCATGGCCAGCAGGGAGAGGTGGCTGTTGGCGCGCGGGGGGGACGAATCGGTGGGGTCGCCGAGGGAGAAGGACGAGAGGACCGAGGGCTGGATGAGGGGCTTCTCGCCCCAGCGCTGGGCGAATACCTTGGACCTGGCGGCGAGGAGGCGGGCGCGCAGGGCGGCGAGGTCGCCCTCGAGCATGAGCTTGTAGAGGTCGGTGACGCTGCGGGCGTACTGGGCGATCTGCTGCTTGGCCTCGGGGTTGAGGATGGCGAGGCCGGCGTAGACGTGCCACTTCTGGCTGTAGATGCGGAGCATGGTGTTGATCTTGACGTTCTCGACGCCGCCGACGTAGCGGCTGAGCTCCCAGGGGAACTGGGTGTTTGCGTGCCAGGCTTTGCCCATGCTGAGGAAGGCGGCGTGGGTGACAGCCTGGGTGTCGGCGGTGATGCGGTCGTGCTCTAGGGCCGAGAGGTGGACGAAGCGCGAGCGGAGGCAGGAGAGCACTGTCTCGACCCGGCGGAGGGCCGAGTCGGGGGCCCGGTGCTGGATCAGCACCAGGGGCTGGTTGAGCGTGTCCACGGACGGGCCGTGGAGGGAGTGGATGGAGATGATGTGGACGTCTAGGGGAAGGTGGGCCTCGAAGGCCTTGATCTCCGGGTCCTTGCAGGACGTTTGGCCGCCGACGATGGCTCCGAGCTTGGTCGCTAATCAAGAACCTCCCTATCGCATCAGTACTGTGTCTCTATCATGTTTGGGATTATTTGGCAGGTGAATGGGGAGGACAGGAAAAGGACACAGGTTGAAAGCACGCGAGCAGGCAAGCAAAAGTTCACAAAGGGGGGAGAAGCATACAGGGTCCGTATTGAGCAATCACACGGTCAATAACGGCGGCTTCGACGCTGTAGATGATGTAGTCGCTTGCGCGTGATACAAGGTGGCCGTTGCGGCAAATCTCTATCTTGTTCTATGGGCACCCAAAAAGGGTCTCAGTACATATACCATCTTGGCAAAAAGAAAAAGTTGCGTGTTGGGCGCATTAAAAACAAAACGACGAAGAGGGCACGCGAGTCCGTACGTTTCCGGCGTATTCCTGCTTGAGCGACTCGTACTGGTCTTCTCTATCGCACGCCAAGATCCTGCGAACCTCAAGAGAACGGGTCAGATCATCGGTCCTCTTTTTTTTAATCTCTTCGCTGAAAACGCCGACATGCGTGTCGCAACTATTGCAACCTGAATCTGTAGTCCACAGAGTTAGCTTTCGCCGTCTTCTGGAGAATGTGCGAGGGAGTAAAAGTTGAAGAGGATAATGTGGTTCAGACAGTTGATAAAGTAAGGTAGCAAGCGTTTACATCAGTGACTGTCCAGGACGAAGTCTGCGCACCATAACGGTGAACAAACAGCCCTGGACAATGCTCGAGCCAAATGCGCTCTAGTCATCATGACAGGATACAGTGAAGGAGAGAGAGAGAGAGAGAGAGAGAGAACGAAGAAGAAATTTCCGACTTACCATTCAAGGTTGCGAGCGAAGTGATCTTGCCGACGGACGAGATTGACTTCACGCGTGGCCGCATAATGACTTACCTCCATCCAGCAGCAGACAGCCTTTCAGCGTACATCTTGCCCATGTCGCCCATGCCAATGAGGCCGATGACAAAGTCCTCCATATCGGGAGGTCGGGGGATGACTTCGCGACTGAAAGGCATTGTGTGCTGCGGAAAATACAGAATGATTCTGTGCTCACTACTCAATTGATGGTAGAAAAGGAGCGCCTTCACATGCTGACACGTCACTCCCAATAAAGAAGGATTTTTTTCCTTGCAGGAAGAGTGTGCTTTGCAAAATGTTGAGGTTGCTGGATGGGAGGAACGGAGAAGAAGAAAAAATCTTCGGTGGGATAAAGCGTGTGGGGTGGGTGGACTTTGCTTGGATGCAATTATCAGAGTTTTACCACGGATTGCGGGATAAAGGCATATCCGCATTGTGTGCGAAGCAGCTCCGTACACTCAGTTCAGGTTAGGTAGGGCGAGAAAATACGAGAAACAAATTCAGAAGCAAGACGAGATTTCCTTTCTATACGATGAATACGCCATTTGCCCTTGGATCCAATGGGTCAGGACAGCTGGGCATAGGCCACAAGGAAGACGTCTCGGTGCCCAAACCGGTGGTCTTCTATCCTGAGCCTCCCGCGTCACGCATCATAAAAGTAGCCGCCGGCGGAAACCATACCCTTCTTCTAACAGAGAGCGGGGAGCTCTACTGGAGCGGTGACTTTGCTGGAGGTGCATGTGGGCTCGTCAGTACACGACTCAGTGCCCCCGCATTTAGGCAGGCGAAGCTGACCAAGGACGGGGATATTGGCCACATTGTGCATATTGCCGCCACATGGGAGGCATCCATCGTTGTGGCGAGGGACGGCAATGGAAAGAACACCAAGATTTACAGTTTCGGCGTGGGCATGAAGGGGGAGCTTGGAGCTGGGGAGCTGATGGTCCGTACTCCGTCCGCAACGCAGCTCAAAGGGTTTCCCCCCACGGGCACGGAGATCACAGACTTGTCTGCCTGCATGGGACATGTGGTTGTTGTCTTAGATAATGGCGATGCCTACGGCTGGGGGAATTGTCGAAAGGGTCAGATCGGAGGCGCGGGCGCGGTACTGCACGAACCCCGAAAAGTTGAAGGGTTGGATTTTAAAGTTGAACGAGTTGTCTGTTGCAAGGAGGCTACATGTTACTTCGGATCTTCTGATAGTGGAAATGTTCGCGTTCTCGGATCAGACAAATGGGGCCTCGTGGCTGGGTGCCCATCGAAGGCTCCTGTGTGGAAGGCCGTAGGCGCCAGCTGGGGTAACATATATATCCTGACTGCAGAAGGGCGGCTGCACGGCTGGGGACGAGACGACCACGGCCAGTTACCTCCTCCCGATCTGCCCCCTTTTAAGAGTTTTGCAGCCGGAAGCGAGCACGTTGTCGCTCTTTCAGAAGGCGGCGATGTCCTGAGCTGGGGTTGGCAAGAACATGGTAACTGCGGACCACATGCTGATGCCGATAAAGGATACGGCATCATCGCATCGTCAAAGTTCATACCAAAGGAAGCTCAAATAGATACCATCGGTACAGGTTGCGCTACAAGCTGGGTCTGCATCTCAGGCATATGATCCTATATACCGCCACGCCATCCCTTCTGGCGTGGTATCAATCGGGAAACAACGCCAGATTCTCAACTTCCGACAGCCTTTGCGTGGGTTCAAGATATGTCGAATCCATATGGGCGTCACCAGCTTGCGCAATACTCGTTCTCTCTGAGGTATCACGCGTACCCTGAGCTCGGCTCAAGCTGCTCAGATGCGTGTTCGATTGGTTCTGCAAAAGTTAGCATGGCTTCGGTTGGAGAGACGGATTTGGACACTCACCGGGTTCGCACTATGATCCCATTCCAATTTGGCATTGTCTTCCTCGTCGTCTCCGTCACCGACAGGCTCCCATCCTTCGTCCTCGACGAACAGGCTCTCCGATCTGAGAGTGGGCGGCGGAGCTTGTTGCGTCGGCCTCAGGTCAAAAGCTCCAATGCGCGAGGCACTGGATCTAGCAGCACTCAGGTGCGGAGTGGGGTTTGGTCTAGAGGCCGGAGGAGGCATATGGGACGTAGCTTCGGGGGGAGCTTGAGGTCTGCGTTCTGGCGGGGGCTCGCTAGGTCTCCGAGAGGAAGCTTCAAGCTTTGGTGCCGAGTTTTGTACTGCTGCACCTTTGCGTCCCTTTTTCGTCTTCTGAGCAGGGTTCGCGCCTCTTTCTCCAATGGTCATAATGAGGAACTCGCATGATATGGCATCACCGGAGTATGATAGCTGAATCGGGCGTGCCGGGAGCGAATAGCGGGCAGAGAGATCGTTTCCCGTGATTCCTGCGTGCTGGATAATGGCGCGGAAGTCCTTGACTGAAATGACAATGTGCAACTTATCCTCAACGTCGATGTCGTCAAACTCATCCGCTTCGACGGCAATATTCGTCTGCAGCGGCTTCTTCAATACAGCTGGAGAAGGGTCAGTCAGTTGCGAACCGAGCGCCAGGTAGAATGAATAATACCGTCTTCGCTCACTGTCTTCTCAGTAAAGCAGGTAAAATTTACATGATCCCCGTCGGTATTGATATCAAGAAACTCGATCCCCGGCCCAAAGTGATCCATGAGCTGTCGCAACGTTCTGGAAGACATCTTCCAATAGTGCGGGGCATTGTGTTTGTCAAATTTGGCGTGTACAGGGACCGCAACCTCGTAAGGCAGACGATGGGTCGAAGTGAGGCCATTACGAAAGACTATGCGGGCCATGAAACGGCTCGATACTCCCGGCCCATCCTCGACCGCTATATCACAGCGGTCAATCAAGGTCTGCTTCTCCCCATCACGGCCCGAGTCTGTTGAAGAGCGACTTCGGAAGAGGGAAACGAGGGCCTGAGAATAATCAGCATGAGAGCCCTGGCCACGAAGAAAACCATGCAGCGGATGCGGTATACCTTGATGTACAGATTGCAGTAAAGCTTTTCACGAAACTGGCCGCCTCCCTGGTAGTGGTACCGTGAGAAGAATTTATTAGTGGCGAAGCGGAAGCTGGCGTAGGCCGACTTGGAGGTGTTTAAAGTAGTGAGCACGAACTGGGAGTAACGGTCAGTGTACCTGCGGTTCGTCTCGGGCCAGGGAGGGACCATTTACAGAGTCTTTTCTCGCTTCAAGGGAGACTTCGTCACTGAACTTGTTGAGGCAGATGAGAGCATCCCGGAAAATGTTGACACCCTCGTCGCTCAACGTGAAGTTGAGGACCGCCATCCCATGATGCACTCAGACTGAGAGACACTCACAGTGCAAGGATCCGTCTATTATTATAGCCAGGAATCCCTTTCTGAACCAAAGTTGGCATGGATAATGTTCACAATGGTTCATCTACTCGAGGGCAAGCGCGACAGCACCGTGGTCGCGTTAAATGGTCCCCACCGGTAAATGCATACTGGACTGTGCCTAACCTACAGACCGCCAGGTCTGCCCACGAATGAAATGCGCAGCTGCACGCACCACATCGCCGAATATTTTGGGGATTATGTAGGTGAATGATTATCAATTAGAGTATTGGGTTGTTGTTTTAATCATGATAAAAGTTGTAGGGGGCCCAAAAGAAAACAGCACACTGCCAACCCGTTCCTAGGTCCTCTCCGTCATTGTACAGAGTACTCCGTAGAACTCGTCAAGAAATCAACGCCTGAAGCAGCTGAATTTGCCCAGTGAGAACCTCCAAGGACCTCGTCGCATACCATGGCGATCAACGTGTACACTGGTGCCGAAATGACGGGTACCGACTCCCTTTGCCCAGAAAAGACCCATTTTGTGTTTTGTATGTGGTGGAAAGCGTAGAAGCCTGTTGATTGAGTGTTAAGACGGTGTTTTGTTAGTGCTAGCTCAAGAAACCTCTCGCAGGAGTTTGAACTCACAGAATTTGATCACTTTACGATGGGTGTAGAAAGTGTAGGGGGTGTGGATGAGGAAAAATGTTAGAAATGAAGACGGTGGCTAAGTTTATATAATACTACTTTTGCCGGCAGTGCACTTTAGTTAAGCCGCCTTTGTGATGCCTTTCTTCCTTGATCAGGGCGAGAGTATGGTATGACGTAGCTCGCTGTGGCTTCGCAGGTGATGCGGTTGAACTCCAATTGTGCTAGCAGAACCGTGACGCAACCCACATCCCGATAACCTCTCCCACCTTGTCGCTTTGTCCACTTCTCCCCATTAAATGATCCAACATCTACTGCAACCCTAAATCCAATCGGCATTAGTTTGAAGAGAATGTCTCTCCCAGCAACTAGTAATCCACTCATACACCTCCAAAGTTCTGGTACGTAAACTCGGGAGTCCCAACAAACTGTACTAGGCCATTGCTGCCGAGGAAATGCTTGTCATTGCCTAACCATCCATTCAGATCAGACCTCTTGCAACCCTTGACCAACTCGCGGCCTTCGAATCTATCTTCCAGCCATTTTAACCACGTCCTCTGTATCGTAGACAGCATCGGGGTATGCCCACCACCGTTGACAATGACGTATTCGAGGTCAACGCCGTCTTGAGACTCGCACGTGTCAGAGATGGCTTTTGTGGTAATGTTGTGGTTGACAAACGGGTCATTGGTCCCCTGCAACACAAGCATCGGGCTGGCAAATGGTTTTCTGCCTGCATCGCCGAGCTTGCTGAAGGCAGCCCCGTGGTATGACGAGTTGTACCAGCCGGGCTTCAGGATATCTTCCACCGGTTCCGCGGGGTAAATGTACTGGCCTACGGTGCTCGAGCCTTGCAGCTCTGTCTGAAGCTCGAGCCTCTGCTCCGCAAGAGGAGTAAGCCACTGATCGAGTGTGAAATCTGGGAAGACTTGCGTCATGCCCCTCGCGGCGAGGATGGTGGCGAACGGGGCAAGGTTCAACCCATCAGTGACAGGCGCACCCGCGATGGTTCCCACATAGCCTTTGGACAGCTCTTTGAAGTCCGCGGACTCGATAGCTAATGCTTCAGCGGTAGCCCAAGCTACGCCTCCCCCCTGACTGTGACCGGCGACGGCGAATTTGCCGCTCAGCCTATCTTCGAATGCATCCAAAGCGGCCCTCATCGCATACAGCGCATCGTTGGCACCGGACGGGGAGTTGAAGTACTCGTGAGGAATCTCGTTGCCGTTCCATGTTTTGCCCACGCCAAGGCCGGCATAGTCTGGGGCGACGACTGCATAACCCGCTTGGACAAGAGGAAAGATTGCTATATTCTCGTATTGAAGGGTCCTAAACGCAGAGGGTGCGTTGTCGGCAAAGTATCCAGACGTGCCGTGCGTCCAGAGCAAGGTTGCAGCTTTACCGCCGTCCTCATCCCCAAATTGGCGCGGGCTGTATGGCCAGAGGATGAAAGCACTGGCCGGCACAATAGTCCCGTTAAAGGTTTTGGTCGTATAGAGGATTTTGCTGAGAGACGATCCGGCAACAAGAGTGTACGGAGCTGGGTCAGTGACCTCTTGTATCTTAAGCAGCTTTCCAGCCTCGAGGTTCACTGTCGCGTTGGTTTGCGGAGGTAGCGTATAGAAGTCATCCTCCCGGGGACCACCATTGGCGAGTAAGGTTCGCTCATAGTTCAGAATTGTGTTGATGCTGCTGACTGTTTGATCAGAGAGGCCCGCCTCTTGAATCTGAGCGTCCGAGAGGGCAAAGGAGGAATTCCAGTGCGACGAGTAGGGCTCAGGGGTTTGGGCACTGGCGACGGCCACTGCCGAGAGGCAAAGAGCGGTTTGAAGAGACTTCATGGTTTGTTGTTTCTGCGCTGAGTTGGAGATGTCATGCAACAAGTCCTGGAGTATCTGCCCCAGATCACCATGTCTTTTATAGACACGACTCTTGCTCTTGATCGCGCCATTGCATCTTGCTGACAATGTTTCCCTTCAGTAATCAACCTGGTGGTTTGGTCATCATGGTCAGGGGCGGATTCCTACGCGAGGATGATGAGTAAAGACCTCGGAGAGGCTTCAGAGAAATGGTCTGCTCGAAATGGGACAGGGTCTAGCTTACCGTGGCATAGGCGGGGCGGAATTTACCAATCCCAACCCCATCGCTAGGCACTCGAGCCACCCACAGTCAACGTATGGACAGACTGGATTTCCTAATTAGGAAAATCAACTTTGCTATCCTGAAAAGGCGCGGTTACGTGAGGCTTCATCGTTCGGCACTACTTTAATGTTTGGTCCAGGAACCCGACAACAGCGCGGAGATGTTGCTACACCGCTTGTATACAGAGTGTCAAACTACATCAAAGCTCGGTGCCCGGCCGCAACCAGGCTCATTTCGCCGTGTCTATCGCCCACACCGGTCCAGTAAAATAAACCACCCAAGCCCTGCTGCTTGACGTATCGCGCCTTCATCTCCACCGTGCGAGGCACGTCGAACGATGCAAACCCTTTGCCATCATGCATATCTACATGAGAAGCTGTTCCCGACTCCTCATGAACTTTGGCATGCTCAACCCACGCGTCGGGGATTTCGCAATAGTCCATCTCACCGGCTTCGCGAAAGGGTTGACCTGGACCTCGAGCGCGCGGGAAGTATCTCGCGTACACGGGCACGCCCAGCAACACTTTCTGCGGCGGGACCCCGTGTGAAAGGACGTACTCTACCCCTCCCGAACAGGACTTTCTGAGCGTGGGATACACATGACTCAGATTCCTCAAAGGGGGGAAGAGTTGCGCGTGGTGGCCTGACACGTCGGTCCAGTGGCCCGTAAAGTCGTAGCCCATGAGGTTGACATAGTCGGCAAGTGTCGATGCAGCCCCAAGGTCGATATTCTGCAGGCAATATTCGCCCATGGGAAGCGCAGACGTTAGGAGATACCGAGGCGAGGGCAGAGCTAATCGAAGATGGCCCAAAAGCTCTACATAGCTGGCTCCAGCTTCCCTCGTTGAAGGATGCTCCCAGTCGACTACGCGCGTATTAGTCGCGACCTCCTGGGGTAGAGCGTGTCGGATACTTACTGTCAACGCCATCAAAAGCATAGCGATCGCAAAACTCACGAACTTGCGAGGCGAAGTTCTTACTGGAGATTTCACAGCTCGCGAGTCGAGGGAACTCTGCACTGCCGGAACCTCCCCCAACGGAGACGAGTGTCTTGACGCGAGGATGCTGTCTCTTTAGGTCGGCAAGGGCTTGAAGACAGCCCTTGGAACCGTCGACGTCCTTGCCAAGGTCCCCCCATTCATCAAGGAGCTTCGTACACATCAGCTTCATTCTAGAGAACCACCATGGACATGTATGCTCACGCGTAGTGCTCCATCTTCATTAACTCTGATATCTGAGTATTAGTTTCCGAAAAGTCTAATGCAGCTGCGGAGTGGTGCATACCTACCGAAGAAAGGCGTAGAATATGTGAGTGATGCTCTCAACGTTGAGGGCAGAAGGGGTTTTCCCTTTATACACCTTCCATGATGGATAATACACCGCGTTTACAAATTCCGACATGTTTATTAACGGGATGATCAAGAAGTTATGTGTCAAGAAATCAAGGTCGCGGCTTGTTCATGTCAAGGCGAAGTATATTCGAGGTCAGCGTCACATTGAGGGTGTTTCAGTACGGAACATATTATTGCCACTCGCCATCTGTCAACAACCGATAAGCCCTAGGCGACCGGCCCATCACTGCCGTCCATTAATCTAGGCACGCTTGCACCACCAATCAACCTCGGTACCCTCGAGCCCACTGAGGAGGTCCAAGTTCATCCCATGCTGACGAAGGACGACAATGATAAGGTCAAACGTTTTGAGCACGCCGCTGCGCCAGTCATCATCAGACAGCCTGGGAATTTGAGGGATGGCCTCTTGTTGCACCAGTGTATCAGCCCAGGTAACCTCTACCTTTTGCGACACGACCAGTTTCTTCGCGATCTCGAGTCCGGGGGAGTTGCTCAAACTCGACTGGCCGACCTTGAACGCCACGCCCACGACGAGAGTCTTGGGACTGCGCCCAGTTTCCCGGATGCCGCGATGCGCAAGCGAGTCCAGAGCGCGCTCAGCGACGGCCATGGGCCTCTGCCACATAGTGCTGGTGGCTTGCTCCAACAAGGGGAAAGCACCGTTGGAGAGAAGGTAGTAGGGGTTCACGGGGATGCAGTGACCACCGACGCCCGCGCCGGGGTAGTACGGCATGTAGCCAAATGGCTTGGTGGCGGCGGCGGCGCAGACTTCGTACGGGTCAAGGCCGTGGGGTACGCAGGCGTCGGCCATTTCGTTGGCGTAGGCGATGCACACCATACGCTGGCAGTTTTCGTATAGCTTGACCATCTCAGCCGCCTCGGGGGAGGATACGGGGTGCACGCTGGAGAAGACGGGGCCATAGAGAGCCTGAATGCGGCTTAAGGAGCCAGGGGTAACGTCATCCAGCGCCGAGATGATCTTGGGGATAGACATGACGGGGGGCGAAGTGCGGCCAGGGTCGACCCGCTGGTGGTTACTTGTCAGTAAAACTACGCGAGAGTTGAGGGAGGTGGGGGGAGGGGAGGGGACTGCATACCTCGGGGGACATTCCGGCATAGAATCCCTTGGCTTGAGCAAGGGGACCGAGCAGCTGACGGGTCATACCAACGGCGACTGAGCTCTCAATTACGACTGTCGATCCCGGCCGGCCAACTTTGCCGACAGTCTCCAGGGCGCTGCGGAGATAGGATGAGTCGACGGATTTGTCTGGCCTGAGAAGGGTGGGGACAGAGATGAGGAAATGTGTTGCCCGCATAATGTCGCGCGTATCAGTGGTGAGTTCGACCGTTTTGCTGTCTCGGTACTGCTCGCGGAGCTTCTCAATCTGAGTCTCAGACACGTCGAAGCCGACGACTGAGTACCGAGAGGAAAAGGCACTGACGAGGTGGCTTCCGACGTAGCCGACGCCTAGTACCGCCACCAACGGCTCCTCGTCAGGATCAACTGGAGGTTGAGGCAAGTCCATCTCGGACTGGACATCGCTCTGGGGGGTTTCCGGGGTAGGTGGATATGCATCTTGATGGTGAAGGTAGGCCCACGGAGGGACATCGCCCTCGTGGTCATCTTCGTGATGGCCTCGCTCGCTGTTTGCAAAGACATTGCCAATGTCGAATCCTGAGCTGATCAACTTTAGATGACTCATTGTGGTGAAGTAGTGGTGCTAGAAGCACATGCACGCCCAGCACAAGAGGGTTTCTGTTGGGTGTTGTTATGGACGACGATGATGCTAATGCTGCTGGTGTTGCTCCCGTCGTTGTTGCTGTGTCTGTGGCTCTTTGGCTGGACCCTTAGCCTGGAGACAACATGCCTCGTCTATTTATGCTATTCACCTGCATGTATTCGATGGCCTGGGTCATAATGATACTACCGCGTTTCCGTCACCACAAAGGTGCAAATGTGCGCCTGGAAATTACTGCACCTCAGGAAACCTCGGGCGTTGTGCCGTTCCCATCCATCGAGCAGGAAAGTAGTCAGCTACGTTTCCCGGTTAATTTTTAGGGCGTCTCCAGGGTTTCTTTTTTCGTTCTCCTCGGTCCAGCAAAAGGTTAATCCCTGGTGGTGACCACCCCTTCTACCCGCCAGTCTCGGCCTTGTCAGCCGCTGCAGTGTACAGTGCGTCTTCTTTCTTGGCCATTGTTCTCGATCTTAGGTATCGTCATGTACCACGCGCAAGTGTTGGAATACTGAGATGTACACGCCATTGACCGTTCTTGACTTTTCTCTACCGCCCCCCCCCCCCCTTTCGCTACCACCTCGCTCCGCGGCTTGCCAAAACACCGATGTCCAAGTCGGCGAGGAAGCTCTTTCTAGCCAGGGGGGCGTTGACCAATTGAGTCTTGTGGAGGGTGTCTAGAAAAATTGCGAAGAAGCAATGCTGTGTGACGAATCACGCAAAACTGCGGCTGCTGGAGAGCAGAGCCAATGGCATGGGGTAATGCAACTGGTGGCCAAGGGATATTACATGGAAAACTTGGAGTAAGTCGTGTAATCTGATGCATGATTTCACGGCTGCTTTGGGATCAGCATTCTTCGTCTGGTCTTGCCGGAAAGCTCAGTAATAAGAAGCATCTTTGGGTTACAGCTGATGGCGGTATAGCCCCCTGGGGAATCTAAAACTAGTCATGGCGGCTGCCATATGAGAAGCGACCATCCAACGAAACTATCACGGCAGTGTTCTCCCCGGGTGGCTCTGGGCAGCCATGAGCTACGACTGGGAGTGATGCCCGGACGGAAGCTCATAGCTCCGAAGGTCGAGTCGATTGAAAAAAGACCCTCACGCGGCAGACAAGGCACAAGATTTAGGACTGTCTACCAGGAAGTTTGCCGCGCATACAGGGAGGCGGTATAGTCTCGTCATTTTTCACCAACAGGCGGCGTGGAACAGCATGGAGTCAATTAGGCTGATCACCCAAAGCCCATTTTCAGGCACAATACACAATACGCCGTATTACATGTCAAGTCCACCAATCTTGTACGCCTGCCTCACCAGCTTGTGCTTTTCTTCTCCCAGCTCGGCCCCAACATGCAGCTCTCTCAGAAGATCCCGTTTATTGGTTTTCCTTGGCTGATGCAATGGCTTGGGAGCAAAGCTGTCAAAGCCTGCCAAGGCAATGGCCAAAGCGAAAGCTAGGACGAGCTGCGTTCTATTGGCGATGCGGGCTTTGCGGAAGTGCTGTATGAACCGGCATGTCATCACCGGGCGCGACACCAAAAAAAGGAAAAACCAAAGGCCTACAAGTGAAAAAAAAATACGGTGTGAACATGGATAAATAGCAAAGCCGGATCTTGGCATGTTCTTTTCTCTCCTGGCTGTGAGTAAGAAAAAGAGAGGACGCTCGTTACTGCGGGAGCATGCCGTGCAACGCATGAGGAGGTGGCATGGCATACAGGCTCGTATTCTCGACGGGGTAGGGTGACACTCCCAATACCACCCTCCACCAACACCAAAGGACTCTGGAACTCGAGCCGTGTGTGGACGTGAGAGATCAAGTACATACATGGGGTATTGAGCGGTGGGCGATTACCAAGCAGCGAAGGCTGCATCTGAGGAGGCCATTCTGCAGGCGCCTCATCCGTCCCGGGTTTTGGCTTGTTTTCTGTTATTGTTTTTTATTGACTTATTCTCTCCACCCTCGCCGATCCCTTGTTTGGCTGCAGGGAGGCTTGCGATGTTTTTCGCCCCTCCCACGGCCGAAGGAGAAGAAACAATGTCCTGGCTGCCAACTCATATATCGGGACGATCATACAGATTGAATTTGCTCCGGAACCAGTGGAGTACAGGCTACGATGCGTGGAGGGGAAAAGAAAAGTCAACAATCGCGATTGCATCTTGTTTCCGATAACACACTTTCGCGTTTTGAAACGGAGAGAGCACGGTCTGCTAACCAGGATACAGATTATCGTACATATTGGCCCCTCCAGATTGATGATTTGAGTATATGTGAGCCAGACAAAAAAGGCCCCTGGCTAAACGATAAGGTTAAAAGTTTAATTGCGAGCTCGGAGGGGTACCACGACCTGGCCGAGGACGGTACAAAAACCGCGGATCCGCTTACAGGAAGCAGTGCCTTTTTTTCTTCTGCTACTCGGCCTTGGCCTCGGCCTTGCACAACATCTTCATGTTGGTACTTTTTTTTTCTTTCCTTTTTTTTTGCCACGGCCGAGATGCCTCCAAGATTCTGAAAGACAGAATCACTGACCTCGAGGTGTAAAAATAGTACACAGCCGTCTGAGAAAACCATGATTGCTGGAAAAAAGAAGAGAAAAGAGGGACAGCACAGAACAATTCTTGGTATTGCCAATACTGCAATACAGCTAACGGCTGCAATACAACAATGGACCCAAGTTCCACGGCCATCTGGAATCTGCGATGAAACCCAGTGTGACAACGACGACAGCATGCAGCAACGTGCTTTTATTGCTTCCGTCGTCAGCGTAGTAGTAGTTGATGCATGATCCCTGGCGTCTAGGCCACCAGGGTATGATCGATATGCCAGGGCTTTCTAGTTGGAGGCTGGTAGAGTATCCTGCACCGTGCTTTTGCGGGACTCGGAACGGAAGCGACATTTCGGCCACGGATGACTGCATATCGAGAGAGGCATTTGAAGTAAAAGGTGAGTGAAGATGTAGGGCTGAATACAGTGAGGTAGGCGCCCGTTTGTTTCCCCCAGCCGCCGGGCTGTACATCACACGCACCTTGCTGGTCTGAGTAAGGGTAACATCGAGCGTCTTTTTCCTTCTTCCCATTTCAGCTGCCTATAGCACTCTGGGTAGCCTTGATCGAGTATAGGCAGGGTTTCTTTTTTACACATGCCCGCCTCGGAGGAGACAGCCTCCGGAACCCCAGAAACGAATGGGGGGCTAGAAGAGCACCACGCACAGAAACGATGTTGCACAGAAAAAGTCCTGACAGGGAAGCAAGAATAACCAGAGAGGTCCAGCACATTTACTCCGTGCTAGCCTTTCTTTTCTCTCTTTTTTCCTTTGAGCTGCAGGTCAGCTTACTCCGTACCGGTCAGATAGAGGGCCGGCCGGCCGGGGGCGGAAAAGCAAGGAGAGCTGTCCTGCCCCTGCCATGCCCTTCCCTGTCCTGACCTGCTCTTGGAGGGAGGGGGAGGGGGAGGGGTGGGTGGGAATCGCCATCCAGCGGGCGGTATGCAACCTATCTCGATTTCTTGGCTTCTCTTCATGCCGCAGCTGCATCGGATACGAGATGGCACCATCCCGGACTATACACACATGTTTCCTTGCATTTTCACAATTTTTACGGAGTACTCTCTTGGATTTCTTTTTCAAGCTTTGTGAGCTTTTATCCTCTACTTTCAGTTACAGCCATGCATTCCCGGGGCTTGATGTCCCCATCTGTGGTTTGAGGCCGAGCCGCGCAAACGAAGGGGGGGAGGCAAACCTGGCCACATGCAGCCCAACCACTGAGAGGTTGCGAGCATCTCTTTTTCTTTCCCTCTTCCTTCCTTGAGTACTGGGTAAAGTGCTTTGTTTACATACAGTATACTTGGGGACAAGAGATTTTCAGGGTCCCTCGTCTAGACCTAGACTCTAACCTGGGGGATGTGCATTTAACCTTGGCCTGCTGCCCTTACCCTTTCCAATCCTCCCTCCTCCTCCGGCAAGAAAAGAGAGCAGAAAGATCAGTGGCCTATCATGAACAATACAACGGCAACACCCCACCGAGAACCCTAAGCAGCATAGTCTCCTTTTCTATTCTCCCTCCCCCCTTTTTCCCCCACTGTCTTATACTTCTCCCATACTACATGTCACCTGGGCCTTGAGCCGGGAAAAGGTTTATATCGTTAGAGACGAGCGAGGTCGATCCTTGCCATGGAGTACAGAAGGACCAATATGGTGCGGAGAGTCGGGGATGATGTGCCCGGGTCTCAGACAGAGAAAGCAGATAATGTAAGCGATGCTCTATCCTGCCCTCCTTCAACTATCAGGCAAAACAGCTGACATATGCCACGAAGGCGGTCGGGGAGGGCTCGTACAGCGGCTTCTACCCGCCCAAGTTCAACGCCCAACACAAGTACATCGGTCCTGGAAGTGGCATGCCGCCGATTCACCTACCCATCACGGACTCCTCGGAATCGGTCGCCAGCTCCTTCAGGGGTTTCTCGGCCGTGAGGTCCGGGGGAGCTGCGGTTACTGCCTCTGGTGCTCTGGGAGACGACGACTACTCGTCCAACGACAGCTACCGTGCGACGGCGTCGTCCCAGTCGTCCTTTGTGCAGGGCAATGGTCCTGCTGAGACTCCGGATACGGCGCTGGCTCTGAACGAGAAGAATCCGTTCGAAGACGTGCCTGCTCCGGAGAGGAGTATCGTTTTGCCCAATGTTAACCGCCCCCCTGTGCCGCGTGCCCCGCCTAGGTGTGCCAGGCGGTCGAGTGAGAGCTCTACGTCAGGGCGGCGCTCAAGCGGTGACACGGTCCCTCGGCCGGATGATGATGCCGGTGCTGCTGCTGCTGTTCCCGCCGATGGCCCATCTCCTCGTGCGGATACGACCCCAAAAGAGGCTATCAAGACGGCTAGCGAGGTTCAGAGGGAGACTATCGCTCTGCAAAAGCGAGGAAGACGCGACATTGTCATACAAAAGTATGCCGTCGGCGCAGGTCTCGTAGCACTCAAGTAGGTTTACAACACTCCTCCCTCTTTTGTACACACAAGTGACGCGAGAATAAGGAAGACTAACGGAGTGATAGCTTCTTTTTCATATTTTCCTCGTGGTGGTGGCGAAGCTTCTGGTTCGTCTTCTTCCCCTTCATCGCGCTCCCGTTGGCCCTCAACTGCCTCATGATCGCATCCGTCATCTTCTTCAAGCTGCGAAACACGATCCGGCCGGAGCCCATTATTGAGTCGGCCGGGTTGGAGACGCTGGCCATGGTGATGCCCTGCTACAACGAGACGTTTGAGGAGTGCACCAGGTCTCTCGACTCGCTCGTTGGTCAGAACGGCATCGAGGAGCACAAGAGGGGCATCATCGTCATCTGCGACGGGCGCGTCAGGGGTCCCGGCATGGCCAAGACCACGGCCGAGTACCTTCTCGAGGACATCTTCTCGCCGGGCTGTGTGCGCCGGTGGAGGATAGCCGACGCGTATACCGCCTGGGACGGGAGCACCATGTCCGTCGAGGTGTCCAAGGGCTCCTACAAGGGTGTGCCGTACTTTTGCGTCATCAAGGACCGGAACCAGGGGAAGCGAGACAGCCTTATCGTGGTAAGGTCCTTCTTGTACAAGTACAACATCCGCAACACCAACCCGGTCACCATCTTCTCGCGCCGTCTGCTGGATCCCATGACGGACTGGCTCAAGGCAGACGTCGGCGTGGACCGGGTTGATCACCTCATCGGCATGGATGCCGACACCGTCTTCGATGCGGACTGCATCCGTCACCTCCTCAAGGAGAGCAAGTACCCCGACACGGTGGGCGTATGCGGCTACGTGGCCGTGGATTTCAGCCAGGGCGGCAACTGGAACGTGTGGTCCCTGTACCAGAACGCGGAATACACCATCGCCCAGGGCCTGCGCCGTCTGCACCAGTCCATCGCCACGAAAAAGGTCTCGTGCCTCCCGGGTTGCTGTCAGCTCCTGCGCGTCTGTGAGACGACGTGCGGCGACCTCGTGCTCGTCCAGCTCTTCGGCTACCACCCGAAACCCACGGACGGCATGCTCAAGCAGATCCGCGCCACGGCCTCGGAGGACCGCAACCACGTCTGCCTCATGCTGACCAACTTCCCCCGCGCCCGTACCCGCCAGGCCCTGAGGGCGAAAGCCCTGACGGACGTGCCGCACTCGTGGTCCGTCTTCCTGTCCCAGCGCCGCCGCTGGACCCTCGGCGCCACCAGCAACGACCTCCTCCTCGTCACGGCCCGGCACTGCCAGTGGTGGGAGCGCATCCTGGCCGCGAGCAACGTCATATGCTGGTGCCTCAACATCTTCATCGTCGCCGCCATCGCCTGCATGGTCGTGGCCTTTATGACGCAGCCCTGGTTCATCATCATGGCGTTCGCAGGCGTCATGCTCGTGCCCCTGACCTACTACGTGATCATCGCCACGTGGCTGCCGCGCACCGCGAGGGAGAGGGTGCAGTACCTCCTCGGCCTGCTGGCTTTCGTTCTCCTGGGCCCGTTTCTCAACATCACGATTATGCTGTTTGCGGTGGCCAACATGGATAGCTTCGGGTGGGGGAAGACGAGGCTCGTGGTGCCGGACGATGTCAAGGAGGATATGAAGGAGAAGCAGCCTGTGGCCGGGGTCACGCCGCCTTCCGGGTCCAGCGCCTCGGTGACGAGGGATGGTGCCGATGATGAGGAGGCGTCTGTCGGCATAGCGAGGCCGCAGCCTGCGCACGCCGCGGGGCGCACATCACCTGGACAGCAACAGCAACGAGTCATCTGACGAGAAATAAAGTAAGCACACTACGATGTGTTCAGATCAGGTAATTCACTTTTTACACTTTTTCCCTTTGTCATGTCATGGCATACAAGGAGGACTTGAAAGGGATATAGATTGAGGCACTTGACGATGCTGCATGAAATACACTATTATACCGGTGAAGCTCTCGAGATTGACGATGCTGCATAATTCCATGGTCGTTTTCTTTTGTCTAGGGACTATGCCTCCTGCGAAGGAGACGCAGAAAAAGGTACCTCTCGGCCTATACCGTCCGGGCCAAGTGGCCGCCAAGCCTTTGCTCTCAGGTGTTTACGGCGCAAGGTTGCAGTGGGCGCGGAGGAAAAAGGAGGGTGAGGGGAAGCGAGGGGGGGGGGGGGGGGGGGGGGGGTGCCAAGGTGGTAAAGAGGAGAGGACAGGGAAGAGGATATAAAAAAGGGGGGGTTACACTACATATTCGCAACCGGAGCAACCTGACTGACCACCTTTTTTCCCATCCAATCTAAGCCACGCAACGTTTTCGGGGGCTTTACCTAACCATGTCATTTCTCATTCTTTTTTCTTCTCCCCCTGCATCCATCGGTTCAGTCGGCATTCTTACAGGTCATTCTTCTGTTTTTCTTTCTTGACTTTTCACACATCCCTCTTCCCTCCCACCCCGCTTCCCTGGCTGCGGCTGAGGGTCAGGCGGGAGTGATGATGTGCTAATGCGCTGCTTTATACGGCGACCTTTGCGTTGAGGAGTAATAATAGCAGCAGCAGCAGCAGCAGCAGCAGCAGCAGCAGTAGTAGTAGCAGCGGAAGTGGTGTGCTTTTTCTTCGGGGACAGTGTACCTGGGCATCCAGTGGCTCGCCAGAGGGGGCTTTATTAAAACGGTAAAGGTGACACAACGAAAACGCCATTCGCAGCCGTGACGAAAATGCAAAAAGAAAATAGATAAATAAAGGGGATCATGAGACGCAAGCCTCCTTTTCATTTCGGGATCAAAGACCACACCTCTGCGTATAGCATACACAATACAATAGTAAAGTAGCGCAGGGGAGAGGGGGGGAAGGTGTTGAGAGCAGGAAGTCTATGTGATCAAGCCTTTCTTTTTCTTCTTCATCAGACGGGCGGTAATAATACGAGAAAAAAACGCTCTTGACCCTCGCCCATCATCTTTGCGGGAACTTTCACTACTGCTTTTGCTTTTGCCTTTTCTTTTTATTCTTCTCCCGCTCATAAGGAATAAAATCCTATTTGAGGCACTTTGCCACCCACCAAGATTCTTTCTTATCTTCCTCTTTTTTTTTTTTTGGTTAAGTGTCCTCGGTTTGTACGTCCTTTGTGTTTGCTCCTGTCGTGCCACTGGATAGACACACCCTCGCCCAATAAGTCACATACTACTGCTACTGCTACCTTCTACGCTTTCTAATTTTGGAACTTTTGGTTTTTTCCCCCTTGTGTTCCGGGACACCATGCAGTACACTCGGCTGCTGCTCCTGTCCGGAGCCGCCTTCTCCGTCGCGGCCGGCGAGATGCTCACGGTGCGTCGGAGCAGCGGGGGCGGGATCCATTTCGGCGCCCGGGACGGCCACGGCGAGGGCCACGACGACGACCAGAACTACTACGGCAACGTCGGCGCTGGTGAGGACGGGGGCGAATGGGAGGAGGAGGAGACGGGGGCCACGTACATGAGCATTTACAAACGCGTGACCTGCGGGAGCGGCATAGGGCCGTGCCCCGAGTCGCAGTGCTGCTCCGAGGCCGGGTACTGCGGTACTTCGACGGACTACTGCAAGGGGCCGCAGTGCCAGATCGATTATAGCAACGGGAACTGCGACGCGAGGTAGGACGATGGGGAACCTGGATGCTCTCCATGCGGATGCTAATGTTGTGGCAGCGCCCGCCCCTGTGGTGAGTCGACTATCGGACTCGTCAGGTCGACGGTTGGCGACGTACCATATGGTAAAGAATAAATCCGAGAAGAAGTAACAGTCTTCTTCATCGCCCCCCCCCCCCCCCCTAATGATAAACCCAAGACCGAACCGTCCTAACAACGCAATTCTCCATTTCTTCCTCCAGACACGTACATCTACGACTGCCGCCGCAACGGCACCGTGGCCCTCACCTTTGACGACGGCCCCTACCTCTACACCTCGACGGTCCTCGACATCCTCAAGCAGCACGACGCCAAGGCCACCTTCTTCATCACGGGCAACAACCTCGGAAAGGGCGCCATCGACGACGCCAGCACCCAGTGGCCCGCGCTCCTCCGCCGCATGCACGCCGAGGGCCACCAGCTCGCTTCGCACACCTGGACGCACCAGAACCTCGACACCGTCCCCGCCGACCTGCGCGAGCAGCAGGTCGTCTACAACGAGATGGCCTTCCGCAACATCTTCGGCTTCTTCCCGCGCTACCTGCGCCCCCCCTACGGCGCCTGCTCCCGCGACACGGGCTGCTTCGACGCCGTCCAGCGCCTGGGCTACCACCTCGTCAAGTGGTCCTTCGACACCAAGGACTTCGAGCACAACACCGCCGAGACCGTGCAGCTGGCCAAGGACATCTTCGACGAGGGCGTGCCCGCCGTCGACGGACTGGGCTACGTGCCCCTCGTCCACGACATCCAGTACCAGACCGCCAACAACCTGACCGAGTTCATGCTGCGCAACCTCGAGGACAAGGGGTACAGCGCCGTCACCCTGGGCGACTGCCTCGAGGACGCGCCGGAGAACTGGTACATCGACGCCGGCGCCGCCAACGGCAACGAGGTCGGCTACGCGGATTGCGTGCCCGACACTTCTTGAGCGAGTCCGGCTCGTCGAGTCGGAGGACTTTGGAGAGCTCCGGGTGAGGGGTAGGGTATAAGTGTCAAGTACCCCATACGGGTACGGCGGACTACACAGCTGTTTTTTTAGGCCGCTTGGCTACAGATCAATACATCATGACGTTCTCCTCCGGCACTATACCACTCCGCATTCCAACAATGACGGAAGACTGCTCGTCAAAGTCTCGTCGACAATCCTCACGACCGTAAACTGAAGGAAATAAAAATATAATAACAGAAGAGAGAAAAATGCTGTTGTACCGTGTATGATTAAGAGCCATTTATGTATATATCACCGTCGTCCAGCTGACCAACATCAGGAGACTTCTCGCTCGTGACAACCAGCTTTGTGAAAAAAAAACCCAGGGACTGCATCACTGCCGAAACAAACCACTTTAAGCAAAACAACGCCCAGAACCCGTATCTCGGAAAACCCGCAAATTAAAAACCCAATGATTCCCTTCCTAACTTATTGGTGACCTTTCCCTTACCCTTATCAAACGACCCAGTTCCATCTGTTGATTATTAAACTTTATCCCCAACGCCCGCAGTGATTGGCTCCGCAGCCAGGTCCCTCCAAACCGTGCCTGAGCATCTCTCTCTCTCTCTTTCTCGCACAGTCCGATGTTTCATTTAATTCCCTCTCCTCCGTTGCATTATAGCATAACCAAGCGCCATGTACATACGTGCTGCGCAGCCGTGAAGCTCCGGCGCCCGTGAAACCCGGAGAGGAAACGGCTTGGCAAGCTCTTCAAGCTCGCCGCTTCGTACCAGTCGCCTCGAGACCTCGGATCCTACCGAGGTGTATCGGGATCTTTGCCTTGCGCTGATGGGTTGTCCTACATGACCGTTGACGCTAGTAGACGCGATTCCACGTCATCCATAGGGATGCTGTCCATCCGAGGCGCTTCCATGCCTTGAAGCCGCTGCTCCATGGCCTGGAAACGGGATTCGTAAGGGGTGCCGCGCTGCTCCAGGTTCTCGATGCGCTTCTCTATGTTATCCAGCCGCTGCTCGATGCGGAGGAGGCCGTTCATCATGTCGTGGTTCAGACGGTCGAGCTTGTTGGTAAAGGTCCTTATGGACGTGGCGAGGGGGGCGCTCTCCGGGGTCGCGGGGCCGTTAGGTACTCGCGGCTCGTGGTTGTGCCGGGCCTCTTGCAGCGCGAAACGCCACTGGTTGCCGAGCTGCACTTCGCAGACGGCCTTCGCGCGAAAGGGGCAGTCAATCTTGCGCGTCGAAGGGTTGCGCTTCTTGGCCGTGCTGTTGTACTTGACACCGCCGCGGTCGCACACGAGATCGTACCGGGTCGGCTTGCCCTCGCGATAGTTGGAGGCACGGAGCTTCACGATCCCGTATCCCTGATCCTTGGCAACGCGTTGGACGGAAGCCATGAGATCTTCGAACGAGCGGAAGATCCCCTCTGGCGGGGGGATGAGGGCCGGGGGAGGCGTGCCCGTCATGGTCCCTTGATAGGCCATGGTAGCCATGGCAGCTGGACTCCAAGGACGCCTTTTGCGCCGCGATCAAGGCCCCCCGGGGGGTGGGAGGCGAGTTCGGGAGGGAAGCAAAGGAATGGACAGGGCCGAGAGACGTGGGCAAAGAGCAGCAGAGCCGACGCCCTACGCTACCTTGTCGTCGAAGCAAGCAAACGAGGAAAACAAACGGGTGGAGCAGAAAGCGGCGTCTGCGACCAGAAACCGGATGGACTTTTTTTTTCTTAGACTGAACGTATCTAGGTAGAGCGTTTGTGGAACAAGGAGATGTCGGGCTGTGAGGTTTTCTCAATCCGCACTGTCAGCAGTACTAAGGTTTGGCGTTGTTCCGCCCCGTAGAACGTGACCCAGTCACAGTCTGAGAAAAACAACCTATTTCGCGCCCGTCATTGGGTGAAATTGCGGTAGATGCAGAGCTCCAAGTGGGGCCCGATTGATCGGTGGCTCTAAAATTCTAGAACCAGGTTGCCACCCACTTTACCACTGTCACCCACTGTCACCCTCCGTGTGTGCCTGCATCTTCTCCGATGCACCGGAAACCAGCTATGAGTGCACTGGCACTGTACTCCATATGGACAAGGGCATATATTACCTCTGCGCTATTGCGAACCATACGCCGCCCGATAGATTAGAAGCCGGCACGAGAACAGATATTAGTTGGAGATCTCGTCGGATTGGTGGTCGCGAGTCTGACCCAAACTTCGCATGCCTGTGGCACGTGACTCGTCATTTGGCTACACCCGAGTCTCATTGTGCACCTGCTTTACCGCAACTGATGAATCCGTACCAGAAGCCGTCGAGAAGCCGGGATATCTTCTACTCAGGTCCTCTAGCGCTGTGATTGACACTATCTGGAACTCGCCAGATCCGTTCCTCTTTTGTTGACAGCTACGGAGGTGGCCTCGGTACCAAAAGCACCTTCTGATTGACCCCCCCCCCCTTAAGTCGGCTTTCTCTACTTAGTTAGGCGTGGGAACGAAGGTTCACCACGCTCTTCGCCAGATCAACTATCAAAACTTTGCGTACACATTAGCGCCATGAGCAAACAGAAGGGTCCTAAAGGGAACTCGATCCCGCAAGCCGGCGAAAAAGAAGAATGGGACCAGGCCCGCATAGAGGACGCATTGGAGAAACTCAAAGAGCTTCACGCGCAGGTAAGCCCACGATGCGAACCTGCCCGCGAATTTCACCCGGCTAATGATACAACGTTTAGTCGAGGAATTTGCGGGACACCATTCCCAGGATGATCAGCCCGTTGGTGCAAAAACAACCCTCTCGTACGTTGAGGCTCCGCCTATACATCCACTCACAAGCTGACCTTGAGATGGAAAAACAGCGGAAGCCATGTTCCAGGACTTTACCAAATCTGTCCATCAGGCGCGGGCGGACGTCAAGACTTTCACGGAGAGGATGCGTTCCGACGAAACGCGGGCTATATTTGCGCAAGCAGAGCAAAGTGCGGAGCAAGACCCTCTAGGCATCAAGCCTTGGAGGCATAGGGAAGATCCAGGCTGGTTCGGCAACGGCAGCAAGGCGTGAGAGCCAGCCGGGTCATTCTCTGATTCTGGATAACCAGGGATTATGTGTGCGATGTTCAGCGATCATTCTTGGGCAGGAGTTTTGATTTTTTTTTCTTTCTTTTTTTCAGATGAGTAGCAAAATAGTATCAAAATGGCCATTCTCATGATTAAACAATGAAGCATTGTAGTCTTGACGATGCCGTGCTATCATGTCCAGCGATGCCAATAATACCTCCAAAGCACATCTGGCGGTGTTGATGAATGGACCCAACCGGAGGGCTCGAATGGACGGTGGGCTGAGGAGGGGTAGCACGTGACGGCACCCTGCCCCACCACGGCGCGCTCTGATTCGCCGGCTTAGCGGGCACAAGCCGTCGTTTTTCCACCCACACAAAATTCCACCAAATCTCGAAATTCCTCGTCTTCATCTTGGTGAGAACCTCGTTGCAACTAACCACAGCAGCAAACACCGAAAAGATGCCTTCCAACCGCGTCACCTACCGCCGCCGCAACCCGTGAGTGCAGCCTCTATCCTACGAATTAATTTCGCGACCGAACCCGAAAACAATCGAGTCGTCGTGGAATGTGGAATCCTGGAATCACGGAAGGCTAACGTGGGTTTCTGAATAGCTACAACACCCGGTCCAACAGGACCAGGGTCGTCAAGACCCCGGGTGGCGCTACGCGCCTGCTGCACATCAAGAAGCGCGGTACTGTTCCCAAGTGCGGTGACTGCGGCTCCAAGCTCTCCGGCGTAAGTGTACCCTGAATCGATGGAAGCGCCAGTTGGGAGGGAAGAGATGTTGGGTCGGCGACGACGGATTCGACACATTACACAACGCCTACCAAAGGGTTTCGACTACATACCTCGGCAAAATCGCCTCGCCGCCAGCTCCAATACTTGAACAATCCCAGATGGATGCTTCCACTTCAAGGACGAGTCGTGAGACTGACATGCCGCCTACTTAGATCCCCGCCCTCCGTCCCCGCGAGTACGCCACCATCTCCAAGCCCCAGAAGACCGTCCAGCGTGCCTACGGTGGTTCGCGGTGCGGCAACTGCGTTCGCGACCGCATCGTCCGTGCGTTCCTGATTGAGGAGCAGAAGATCGTCAAGAAGGTGCTCAAGGACCAGGAGGCTAGCCAGAAGAAGAAATAAACCTCTTCACCCCCGCGCAGACGACTACGATAATGGCCAAATAAAAAACGTTAAAGGGTCGGGCACAAGATTTTATATGCTTCTTTCTTCATTCTGAATGGCTTGTTTCACGTGTCTTGTGAGGTTGGCGATTTAAAAAAGGGGCATCGATGTTGACAGGAAAGGCAAGGCAGAATGGGAGCCTCGGTCATTTGCTTTGGTGTTCATAGGGCAAAAGGGAACTGCATGATACATTCCATACCCTCTTTTTTTTCCCTTGGCAGCGGCCGGTGATTAAATGCGGCGTGGCCTGGGGACTACACTTCCCTCTTGGTGGCCGCAATGAGAAGCACATCAAGCTGGAGACAGGCCTCTGTAGTGCACCTGTGACAATTCAGACGACTTTGACGTTACCGAAACTAAACTGCGTTAAAAGTGATTTTCGTGCGGCGCTTCCACATCGCCAATGGAGAATAAAGTATGGGCTATCTCCAATGACGCAAAGTCCAGAAATGTACTATGTAACTCTCGATTTGTCAAAGCACAGGCAGTGAATCCAACACCTGTACATAATTTTACCACAACCACCTGAAGAGATAGCCTCTCAGCACATCCCGTCATGTATTCGCGCAACTTGCTGCGCTGCCAGCGCCATGCGCCTCGCATCCTGCGCTCTTCAGTCCTCCCCGAGACCATGCCGGCGACAGCACCGTTGCGCACGGCTCTAGCACCAGCTGTGCCTGCGCACTGCGGCAAACGCACCACGTCCAGGCCCTTCCACGGCTCGCCCTCCAACCTCAAGCAGAAATTGAAGCTGGAAGAGAAGCCCCCGACGAACATTGCCGACTTCGACGTCCTCGGCGGCGTACCCGCGCCCTCCACGTCCGTGGACGTGTGCATGTACGACGGGTTCGGCCTGGACAGCGGGGTGACGATTGACGGCGGCGACGGGGCCCTGCTGATCAGCGGCGAGGCGTTTCGGTGGCGGCCGTGGGAGGCCATCGGGGAGATGCGGCTGGTCAACGACAAGGGGCAGTTTGAGCTTCCCGAGGAGGCGCTCCAAGTCTTTTCTACGCTGTGGCCAAGACCCGGTATGCCATCACCAGCCCGAGAAGAGTGCAGATCCTCTACGGGCCAAGTAAAAATGCTTACGAGATTGTCACAGATCTATTGATACTCGGCGTCGGAAAGATGAACCTGCCGCTCAGCCCCAAGACGAAGGATGTCATCTCGGGCATGGGGCTCAGGGTCGAGGTCCTGGATACGAGGAACGGCGCTTCGCAGTTCAACCTGCTTGCTACGGAGAGGGGCGTTCAGGAGGTTGCGGCGGCGCTGATTCCTATCGGCTGGAAGGAAGGGGAAGGGGCAGCATAAGGCACAGAATCTAGTTTTTCGCCCCGTGTAATAACCTGTACAGTATCACATGAAGTAGATGGGCCAAGAAAGTCAAGATGGCTTTGTACGGATCAGCGTTGTGAAGACCCTTTACGAGTTTTTCTACCTCGACTTGTCATTGGCATTTTGAAGTACGTATCCGTCTACTCGTAATGATACGCCTACCCACAGGCGATGGGAAATAGACCAAGGCCAATGCACAAAGCTAAGTTTGAATAACGTTACCTACTATTTATCAGACTAAACGACGTGCTATAATTCCACGATGGTGATCTCGAGCGAGGCCTAGCATAGGGTAAGCCGCGTATGCTGGTTAAACTATTTCCAGATTTTTACCAATGGCCAACGCCACGAGGGCAGGTGCATGCATAATGACGACGGATTGGCCAGATAAGCAACTGATTGATCCATCAACAAAAAGGAAAAACAAAAGGGTTCCTGTTAGCTTGAAGCAAGTAGAGTAGTAGTCCCTCAGCCTCGCCCTCTTTTTTTAATCTTCTCCCATGCGAGGATGCGCATTTGGAAAAGATTGTCACCGACACCGGAAATGACTTTTGTCACTTTTTGTTGATTTCGTGCGACCTGGGCCCCCCGGCCAGCCACCTAGAAAGAGAAAGACGAGAGTCACACGGAATTTCGCAGCCTTGAAAAGAACAGAATAAGAAAGCACTCTCTTCATTTCAAAAGGCCAATCAATACGTCATACGCACAATACCTATTGTTATATATATTTTTTATGTTGATCGCCTGAACTTGGCAACGGATTCAACATTTCTTCTTTCTTTTTTCCCACGGCGTTTATTACGGCATTGGATTTTTTTCTTCCCAGCTGGTACTTGGTTTATTATTATACCCATTTGCTTTACTTGTGCATTTTTATACTTTAGCCTGACGTACCCGCTGCAGCGGCTGTTGGCTTATCCTGAATATCGCTATAGTGGCATTTTCCTCATTGTGTTGGGCAGCAACCATTCGCTAGGATCATCACACCACCCTCGCGAGCGTTGCACAAGAGTCACCAACTTTTCCCCGGTACTACATTTTCTGCTTTCCGGTGATCTCCATAGAGGCATCGACTCGCTGGCAAGGGAAGAGGGTTGATTGACAATATAAAGATTGCTTGGCCTCAGCCTTCGACTTGTTTTCCCCCGACCTGCCTGTAACCAGAGCATTCAAGCCGCCGTCATGGCGGCAGAGCACCAGGAGCAGCCGGCTCACATTGTCGACCCTCATCTGACCGACCCCCAACTTTTGAGAGACAATTCCGAGTTCAAGTCGTACAGGACCAGTCGCTTCGAGTACCCAGAGATTCGCGTCTTCTTCCGCGAGCACGCCCGGGCGGCTGAGCTGTACAGGTCCAATGGCCCGCTTCCGCTCATGGTTTTCATCCCCGGCTTGGGAGGCTCCATCGCCCAGTTCAACCCGCTGCTGGGGAGCCTGGTGGACCTGAGCCCGTGTTTGGCGGTTGATTATCCCGGCGGCGGGAGGTCGGGCTTCGCCCCCAAGGACTGGGCCGCCTACTCTTTCGACGCCCTGAACGAGCTTTTCGAGACCATCATCGAGGACTACCGGGACAAGGAAGCTGGGCAGACGGTCATCCTGATCGGCCACAGTATGGGAACAGCTCGGGCAGCTTGCCTGGCCAATCCTAACATCAAGCACACGACGTCCATAGCTGATTACGTGGTGGGCATCGTTGCTATCTGCCCCATCTCCGGACTGCCGAGCCAGAAGCGCGTGAAGCAGGGGAGACTTCTGATGTGGGTTCCCGGATGGATAGTCAATCTCTGGCGGGCATGGGACGGAAGGGGAGGACCTGAAAGCGCCAGTGTGTCCCGCTTTGTTGGCCCGGAGGCCGAGCCGGAGCTCAAGACGCTGCAGTATCGATTCAATAAGCAGAGCCGGACGCCTGTATGGCGGCGGATGCTGTACGGCCTTTTGCCAAAATACGTAAAGGGCTTGCCGGTCGGCGGCATGACAGGGTTGGAGGTCTGGGCCGGGCTTGACGTGCCCGTCTATCTGATTGCGGCCGAAAATGACAGCCAGGCCAGCCCGGAGGAGGTGGATAAGATTGTGGAAGCCATGAAGGCTGCGGACGAGAACGTTTCCGTCTGCTACGGGCTGACGCAAAGCCACGGTCCTACGGATGCCGCATCATCCTCACCTCGGGGACAAAGTCGTAGCAACGGCGGGATCACGCAGATTACCGACGCCGATTTTGTCAGGAGCAAGAAGAGGAACAGCGGCTCGCCCACGCGTCTGCCCATGGAGCCCGACAATTCCTGGGACGTGCCCTCTACGCCGCAGGAAACGTCGACGGCGGTTCCGTCCCAGCCGCGACATCCCCGGAAAGTCATCCGAACGATGCTCATCCCCGCCCCGGCCACCCACGCGGTCCTATACACGCCCCGGTGCGTCCGCGTCCTCGCGGGCCTGGTCTCGGACTTTCTGGCCTCGAGCGTCACCGGCCGCCTCTCGCTAGGCTGGCAGCTGCAGTACCTGTCCCGCGAGGGCAAGTGGGACGTCAAGAACCTCAACAAGTGGAAGGCCGTCAGCCCCGTCTCCGACCCCATCGGCCCTGCGGGCAAGTCCATCTTCCGCGCCATGAAGACGCTGCGCGAGGCCGACGACGTCCACTGCCCGGCCGAGTTCACGGCCAAGTGGGCGAGCACCGTCACCGACGTCGTCGACATATCCAAGGACCAGCCCGTCTACGATCCTAGGGGCCTCGAGCGGGCGGGCGTCACGTACCACAAGTTCCCCACGGTGTCCAAGGTGCCCCCGCAGGCGTCGGACGTGGAGGCCTTTATACGCCTCGTGGACTCGGTCCGGCGGCGGAAGTCGGAGGCCGGGGACGGGGGCCTCATCGGCGTGCACTGCCACTACGGCTTCAACCGCACCGGCTACTTCATCGTCTGCTACCTGGTGGAGAGGTGCGGCATGGGCGTCAGGGAGGCGATTGAGGAGTTTGCCGTCAAGAGGCCCAACGGGATACGGCACTCGCATTTCCGCGATCGGCTGTACGTTCGGTACGACGTAGAAGCGTGACTAGTACCGGGAAGCGGTGGTAGCAGCGGTTCATGCAAGGTTACGCAGCGGTTCTCGGCACGGGTCTTGGGATTTCTTTTCCGGAGTAACGGAGCGATTTGAGTTCAAAGCGTGACGGAAATTTATATGGGTTCAGTCTGTTTATCCTTGGGAGTATTATCCGTATACTATCAAACACCCGCTCTGGCATCCCGCCGGCTTCTGCGGTGTGCAAACTGTAAATGCGCTTTATTCAATTAACATAACTCCATCTCATAGACGACACATCCAAGTTGTGGAAACGATCCAGACCAGTACATCTACTGCACGCTTCGCAAATGCCATTGATAATCAGTACAGCCTGCTCTCAAACTGCTCCATCTGCTCCTTGACGAGCTCAATCGTCATGTCGTTGGGCATCTTCATCTTCTCCTTGAGGATTTTGGTCACGGCCCGGACGTCGACGTCGAGCCACTCGTGGAGGAACCTGCCGACGTCGATGTTCTCGACGTTGCCCCTGATGGCGCCGACGGCATCGACGTTGCCCGAGCTGTAGACGTTGACGTCGACGGCCGTGTGGCCGTGCGTGCTCCACCCGACGTGGGCGCGGAGGGAGATCATGGCCGCGAGGATGCTGATGGCCGTCTCGGGCTGGGCGGCAAGGAGGGAGAGCTCGTCGTCGGTGGCGTCGTTGATGCCCAGGCCAGGGACGATGACGTGCTCGTCGATCCAGGACTTGAGCTTGTCGCCGCTCTTCCCGGAAGAGGTGGCGTGGTCGAGGATCTTGGCGGCCAGGAACTCGCAGGAGGCGGAGGCGTCCTGGAGGGCCTGAGGGTACCAGCCGTAGACGGGGAGATGACCGGGCTCCTGCAGGGCAGTGGCCAAACCACCAGTCTCGTGATCGCTCGTCGCGACAAGGACGGTCTCGGTATCGCTTTCTTCGATGAAGTCCAGAACAGCCTGGAACGCTCTGTCGTACTCGAGAACCTCGCGGACCTGGGCTGCGGGATCGTTAATGTGGCCGGCGTGGTCGATTCGGCTGCCTTCGATCATGAGGAAGAAACCCTTATCACTGTCCTTTGTGGCCTTGCCGAGTGCACGAAGCGCCGTCTTTGCCATCTCGCTGAGACTGGGGTAAACATCGTTCTGCTTCTGACGGTCGAGCTCGAAGGGAATGTTGTAGGGAGCGAAAAGGCCAAGGAAGGGCAAGTCGACGCTGTCGCCCATGCCGAGCGCATCGAATCCATCGCGGTTGTCGGTGTAGCTCCAGCCATGCTTCTCGGTCGCAATTTTGGTGACGTCGACATCGTCGAGGCGGCAGCTGCCTTCGGTGGAGTTGGGGAGGAAATGGCACCGTCCGCCGCCGAGCATGAGATCAACGACGCGGCCCAACACTCCTTCGCCAACTTCCTGCTCGGCGATGGAGTCCTCCTCGGCCCTGAAAAGGACGTGGCTGGCGAACGTGGCAGGGGTGGCGTCGGTGAGAGAGGCTGGGGGCCGTTAGCTTTGCTTGTGCTCGACGTCGTTGCTGTAAACTCACTAGTAACGACCAGACCAGTCGTGTAACCTGCGGCCTTTGCGGCCTCCATGACGGAGCCGCACGGCTCGTAGTCTGGAGTGACGGAGATGGCACCATTGTAGCTCTTGCGAGCACAGGAGAAGGCCGTGGCGCCGGCAGCGCTGTCGGTGACTAGGGAGCTGCTCGACCTGGTTCGGCTGGTGCCCCAAAAGTGCCGATCAAGAGAGAGGGTGTCGTTGATGGGGAGGCCTTCTACGTGCTGGCGGTAGCTGCGCGTCAAAGACAGCGAGGCAGGCCCCATGCCGTCCGAGACCATGAAGACGAGGTTGCGCTTATCATGGTACTTGCTGGGAGGCGATCTGTGGCCTGTCTGCTGCTTGTGATGGGCAAAGACGGCGAGAACGATGACGCCGGCGGTAGCAATCAAGGCCCAGGAAAAGAGCGCGACCTCTCGGATTCGTCGAGTGCGTGATACGCTGGAATTTGTGTTCTCGGGTTCGGGGCGCGAGGTTGGGACATCGGAGTCGTCGAGGAGAGGGCTTCGCTCGGACGCCTGCAGAAAGGGAATATTAGATGTGCTGCCGGGATGAATTAGAAATCGCCATCACTTACCATGGTGATTAGCTGACTGGCGTCTATCGAGATGAAGCGTTTGGATGAAAGATGTTGGGTGATGGAAAGAGAAGACGGATGGTAGAGGTTATCGGCGGCGAGTCGGAGCCGTGAAGCTGTCTATTAATCGACGAAGCCTGACGTTTGGACTGTGGGGTTGGGGAACGATGGGCGCATGACGTTGGTCTGTGCATTCAAGTCCCGTGGGTGCATGAGCAGCTACCTCTCCGTACCGTTCACGTGGTTCCATTTCGTGAGTCTTCCGGGGGAATTGGATTTCGAACCTTTTCCATCCCAAGTCATCTAAACTTCTTCCATGTCATAAAGTCAATTCAAGTCCCTCGCGATGACGTTTTTTATTCTCCGTAAAAACGCTTAAAATCTTCCGAAACTCTAACAAGACTCAATTGGAACCTGTCAACATACTGCAGTTCAGGGCCGGAGAGGTGAACGACCTAGACCTGAGTTAATCGGCACGCACAGAAGATACCCGAGGATTGCCGTCTGGTGGACACTTGCTGCAATGCGACTCCTCATGCAAGCCACTGCGGCTGATTCGCCAATGGCCCGGCTACGGAGCCGCGCTACGTGAACA
Organism: Trichothecium roseum; assembly: GCA_026184415.1. NCBI lineage: Eukaryota > Fungi > Ascomycota > Sordariomycetes > Hypocreales > Trichothecium > Trichothecium roseum. The sequence goes on from CM047948.1 coordinate 1,393,417, forward strand.
CTGCACGACTTTAAAATTTGGATTATATATTGATGATAGACACGCTTGCTTCTTGTACGCGATAGAGTCATCGCTCAAAATCAATGCTTGACGTGGGTGATGAGCTTTCCGTGGTTGCCACCACTGAATAGCCTCATCCACACCTCGGGCTGCTCCTCGATCGTCGCGTCCACGACAGTCTCGTTCTGGTCGAGCTTGATCCTCCCATCCGCAACGGCACCCATCAACTCCCCCAGGATGGCCGGTGCCTTGTCCATGATGTCCAGCATGATGAAGCCCCTGATGACGATCCTCATCGAGATGAGCTCGAACCAGTTGGCGAGCTGCATGGGCGCGTCGGTATTGTAGCTCTCCACGGCACCGCAGACGGCTACGGTGCCGAACTTCTTCATGCGCGTGAGCATCGCGTCCAGCACCTTGCCGCCCACGTTGTCAAAGTACACGTCCACCTCGTCCGGCGTCGCGGCCTTGAGGTCCTCGGCGAACGTCGGGCTCTTGTAGTCCACGCACTCGTGGGCGCCGAGGTACTCCTTTACCCAGGCGCACTTCTCCGGCCCGCCGGCGATGCCGATGACCCGCTTGGCGCCGAGGAGCTTGACCGCGATCTGCACGGCCATGGAGCCCACGGCGCCGGCGGCGGTAGAGATGACGATGGTGTGCTCGGGCTTGGCCTCGCCGGCGATGTACAAGCCGTGGTAGGCGGCCAGGCCAGAGGCGCCAAACGCACCGAGGTAATGCGTCAGAGGAAGGCCGTTGGGCAGTGCCGCCAGCGCCTGCGAGTCGGCCGCGTTGAGGATGAGCAGTTCGCTCCAGATGCCCAGGTGGAAATCCATGCAGAGGTCGCCGGGCTTGAACTTGCCAGACGCCGATTCAATCACCTCGGCGATGACACCCGATCGCATGGGCGACCCCAGCGGCACGGTGGGCACGTAGAACCGCTCGGGGGCGACGGTGGTCTGGATGAAGTTGCGCAGACCCGTGTCGTTGGAAAAGTACTTGGCCCTGCAGAGAATCTGGCCGTCCTTGAGAGGGGGCAGCTCAACGACCTGCAGCTTCCAGGTAGCCTCCGGGCCTTTGAGAGCGGGGGCTCCCGTCGGCTTGTGGGAAAGGATCCATTGCTTGGTGGTTCGAGGTGTTGCGCCAGACATGTTGAGACAGATTTTCTTGACCTTGTTGTATGCGAAGGAATCGATCAGGGAATAACACGGAGGGGTGTTCGAAATCGCCACGGTATGACCACTCCCCAATGTCTTTACCTGCAACCAACGTCGGCTTTATACATCGTATTTGGCCATTATGTGGAGTTTTCATGACTTTAGTTCTGCCATCCGCATTTCCCTGGCTCAACTCCCGAGATTGGACAGAAGCGGCAGGTTTGCAGCATGCCACACACCGTAATGTCCCTCCTGCATGAATTCGAGGCCAAGAAACCAAGAAGACGGAACCACACCAACACCATCGCTCAGGGTTAGCATAGGTGTGTCCGGGGTCCCGGTTTATGCACGAGTGTATGCTGTGTATGTACTGCTAGTGCGTATCATGCATAGCAACTTTTCTGCATCTCCGCAACTCCTCTAGCGCCGCACGTTTCGGAGTAGCATCGAAATTTCTCGTTGCGGTGGTTTCCCTGGACCCCTTCAAGACACTACCTTGCTCTGGCCCTATGTAGATGCTCTCATCACCTGAGAGCACGGATACACCATCAGCATGGGCCTCGGTGAATAGTGATTCGCTGACCAGCTTCCATCTATTTCCACCGCTGTTCGAGGCGACAGCACGAGATTCCGCGTAGTGTGTAACCCTTCTACCGTTTGAAAGAACCGTTGGCGTCGGCCCACTCGGTCCAGACAGAGTCATCTCCACTCGGGCAAGAGTCCACTTTGAGAATGGGCTTGTTGGCTCGGGGTAATCTTTTCCCAAAGTTTGCGAGGTGTTTAACGATGTAAGGCAATGTCTGAAGCCGCACCTGTCGTGGACACGAGCGCCAATGTTACGGAGCAACAATGTATGGATTTCCGAGGGTATTGAGGCCCACGGCTCCGTGGAATAAATACCAGCAGCCCAAGGGCTGCCCACACGCAGTTATGGAGTTTTTAGTGGGCTGAGATCCGCCGCAAACTTCGCTTGATAGCGCGCAGCAGATGGCCATAGCCTGACGGTTGTTATTACTAGAGAGTCAATATCACTGCTGGTGGTACTGGCAGCCCGATCGATGAATGTTTTAGTAGTCTCCGTCCTGGTAATTTGGACACTGCGTGCCTGTATCGAACAGTCTGCAGGGGACAAGACAAGGTAGCGGACTTAATACTCCGTGTGGAGTATAAGTATTCTTCGAGCAAGAGCTCTACTCAACGTGGCAGAATATGCACAATAACCTGCGTTACGCCGTTGCAGATTCGATACAGCACATAATGATTCGTAGTAGGGCAATATTGGTGGTTCGAAATGGCTATCGTGAATCGAGCCGAGGTATCAAACTCACAGTACCTGACTCGCAACACCAGGATGCCAGGGGCAAAGGAAAATTCTCAGTGGCGGTCCACATTGCTATATGTACGCCGTAGCAGGTAGCATTCGGTTAAAAGCCTTTTCTTCTGGACAACCAACACCTTCGCTCGTCCTTGATTGGGACGGCCATATTCCGTCTTTCGACTAGCAAGGGATCGAGTCCCTACTCGGTTTTCTTCATAACGCGGCTGTCCACGCAGTCTCCGCGGTTAGCGTAGACTTTTCCTCTCGTGCTTCCTCGCCTTTCTTGCCAAGTACTGCCTATACGGATTGGGCATGCAGCGGTAGACTTGCCCACTCCCCCACCAGTGTCTGTACCCTTGTCTGCGATTCTCAAAGTCCTGATCGGCTATGCTGCCGGTAAAATACCGTATCCCAGTCCCAGCCTCGAACTCCTGAGCAGTCAAAGTCTGGAAGAAGAAGCCGGTGTTTGACATGCCTAGGCATACTGCTCTGACCCTTGGCCATGGTTGTTATGGGGCACTTGCTACTGCTGTGCGAATCGTTCTATGGAGGCAGTCTGTCCGAACGGGGCTGTCCGGTGTGCGTAAACAATGGAAACCTTTCGAGGCGACGAGGCATCTGCCCTATCTATATGTAACGCAGGTGTCCACGTCGCCCTCGTGGACGGCCGGCCGTCTTTCAGCACTGCTTGCAGCCTCTAAGCGTCTCTGGTAGACCTCACGTTGACCGACTACCGTTTCCCAAGATGATGCTCCAACCAGAAGTTTCCAAGCCCGTCTTGGGCTACGTCAAGACGGAGATCGTTATCAACAGCATAGTGGTGTTTTTCGTGCTTCTCGTCGTCGGTTTCCGGGTGGCCGGCCGCACACTCATCGGGCCGGGCCTGTGGTGGGACGACTGGCTCATCATCTTTGCTACGGTCCGTCCCTCCATCGCCGCTAATATCTGTAGAGAAAAGGCACTAACGTCAAGACAGCCTCTAGGAGTTAGCATGTTGGCTTGCCAAGGGCTTTGTAAGTACCTAGATCTCGTTGGACGGTTTCGTTGAGTGTTTGGCTGACGTCTAATCAGTTGCACCTCTGGGAAATGGCTGGCCGCTGCCAAAATACCCCGAATGTAAGTCTTATGATTCGGTCCTACCAACGGTTCCCTAGAAAGAAGCTAACGGTGATGATTTCTCAGTGGCCGCCAATATCCCCTATATCCTGCAGCTCACCTTTGTCATGCAAGTCATATACGTCACACTCCTGGCCGCCGTCAAGGTCAGCGTGCTCTGCTTCTACATCCGGGTCTTTGTGGGCCCCTTTATGCAACGCTCGTCCAAGGCCACTCTGGGTTTCGTCGCGGCTTGGTGGCTGGCGTATATCTGCTCCTGCGTCTTCCTCTGCACACCAATCTCGGGCCAGTGGACCGGCGTGGGAAAATGCGGCGCGTATATCCCCATGATCCAATCTCTCATCGCTACCAACGCCATTGGCGACGCAATCATCATGGTCCTGCCGCTGTACAGCGTCTGGTCGCTAAAGATGCGCAACACGGAGAAGATGGCCGTCAGCGCCTGTTTCCTGATCGGCATCGCGTAAGTACTTGCCTACTCGAAAAGTAAGCTTTTTCTAAGCTTCTTGCAGATGTATCGTGTGCGCCGTGTTCCGTTTGATATACATCTCTACCGTCGACTTGACCCTCAATGTTACCGGAACGATGCCGACGACCATTTTCCTGTTCACGTTGGAGCCCAACCTAGCCATTCTCTGCGTCAGCATTCCAATGCTGCGGCCTTTCTATCGGGTGTACAGGAAGCGGATGGGAGGATCGAGAATCGAGGAGTACTCGTTGGAGTCGTCGAATAACACCCCCTTTAAGGATTGAATGCGGTCTGGGGAGCATAGAAATTTCTTATAGTCAAAGAATAATGTGAGCCGGATGTTTTTACAAGTGTGTGCTCAAGGGCTGCATTTCTTCGCCTATTTCTTCCGACCTTTTTGCGTGTTCCGGCCTGTTGTATGCATGCTTATCCACCAGGAAAGCGCGGGACCTACTGCCTCGGCGAGGACAGAGGCCACGAAGTTGCGTGTCTCCAAATCCTCACCGACACCTTCAGATCTGAACCTCATGCTTCGACCAATCTCACATTACTGGAAAAAAAACATACGAAAGTGATATTTATACCCGTGGTAAACCTGCGTTGCTATAAACCACAACCCCCTGACAATATTACCATATCGCTAATAATACACCATAACACCGATTAAGCCTGGCTGCTACCTATCCCTAGCCGAAACGTCTCCGCGGTCGAAGCTCCTTTCGATACCCGAAAAGAATATGCAAATGGATCAGGAATTTCGGGGCCATGTTTTATCTCGATTCATGCACTGTCGGGGTGTGCGAGGGCTGATCAAAGCCCGGCGAAGGAGATGCCAGATGGCTCGTGTCCCCCGTCGCGTCGAGTTCTGAGTATCGCTGGTAGTTGCCAGCCTCTGTAAGTGCTGGCGAACCTGGTGACTTGGTCGGGGAGAACGTGCCGGCTTGCGGCGACGCCGCCGTGGAGCCCATATCCGAATGCCCGTACGGGTACTGGGCAGTGTAGCCCGGAGTCGGGGGATACTGCTGCTGCTGCATGGTGGTTTCCGGCGGCGGTTGCTTAGAGGCTTGCTGATATTTTTGATCGAGTGATCTGTTCTTCCTGAACAACCAGGCGATGGCTGCGATGGCTGCGATGGCGACGACGCCGACCACGACGGCCAGACCTATGGTGGCATTTTTGAAAGTGGTCTCGTCATCGGAGTGGACAACAGCCGTCTCGGTGACCTCCGCTATGACGCTAGATTGCGTGGGGATCTTGAAGGCTTCATCCGTATCGCAGCATGCCTGGTTGTTGTGTCCGCAGCAGTACGTGCCGTCGTCGCAGGGGGTGATTTCCACGGTGTCGTTACTCGAGCCGCCTTTCTGAAAAAGCAAGAGTGAGTCAAGCACCAGTTCACCGGCTGATTACCCTCAACTTACATCGTCGTCAGTGCAGACCTTTACGCAGGCTGGACTCTCCCACGTCTTGTCAGTGCAGAATCCGCGGAAGCGCACGCCGCCCTTGAGGCACAAGCCCGTCGTGGTGCAAACATCCCTCTCGTCCGTGTCCTTGTCGTCGAGGTTGCAACAGCTCGACTCGACGCCGTCCTGCTCGATGCCCAGCTTGTTGCAGGGAACATATGTTTCGTTATCGGCGCGCGTTTTGCCGTCCGGCGCCCAGCATTCGACCTCTGCCGCCCTCGCCCCCGGCAGGATGACCGCCAAAGAGAGCGCCTGAGCCAAGATTGAGAGAAGCATCGTTTCTTCTCTCAAGACAATTACTTTCCTCCTGTTTATGTTAAACTCCCAAGTAGCAAGAGTAAAGGCGAATGTGTGAGAGAAGCAGCACGAGGAAAAGGAGAGGAAAAGGGAAAAGGGAAAAGAACAAGCGAACGGGCAATGCAGAGGCTAGTTCATGTAACCCTATCACAAAGGGGAGAGCAAGAGGGAGAGAGTGGCAGAGAGCAGTGACCACCACATCCGGAGCCCCGCACAACACCGCACAAGTACAAGGCTGTATGAGGCTGAATTAGTACATGCTGGCCGACGGTGCTTACTCGGTGGCGCCGCTATACTGGTAGGATGCATTTAGCAGTCCTCTTGGTATCCTTGGGGGAGGGGGGGGACCGCAGATGGTACTGAAATATGCAGCACTGGGCGTGCTAATGTGCTGTGCCGCCCTCGATGTTTCCGGACCGCTTTGATCTCTACAATGGTCCCTACGATTGATTCCCCACGAGGTGAATCACTGCATTACCCGCCTCAACTGTTGGCTGTCGCCGAAATTGGTCAACCACCTGCTGAGGCGACCGGCAGAGCCCATGGGCTCCGGATGGGCACAAGAGGCCGGCGACTGGCACTCGACTGGGACATGTAAAAGACCATGCAAACTGTGCTGACAAGTTCTTAGTAGTTCAACCAGATGGGTGGTGGTCCGTCCGCAGGCTGGAGCGCCTCGTTCAGCTATACGGGAAAGACTAAACCCCATACTGATCACCACCCGCGTAAAAAAAGAAAAGTCCTATTGAAGCCTCTGGGCCCCTTGCTAGTGCCGACTGCAAGAATCTCGACAAGGCTAAGCAAAGCACGCTAAGAAAAGCTTCAAAGTATTGTTTCGACGCCGGAGATCAACGAGTGCCAGCCGCCACATCCTTTCCCGCTCTTAGAGGCTGCTAATTGTTCCTATTGAGGACCAGGAATGTGTATAAAGAAGTGACGGATGTGGGGTGTTGATGGTCTGGCTGGTGTGTGCGCCACATTTGCTACTTGTTGGTAGTATTCGCCGCCCAGAGTGCGTTTGTGAGCTGGCCGTGCAGGGTGCAGACAGGGGTTCGTAAGGACTTGGGGAGACCTTCAGCTCCCTCTATTGGCAAAAGCCCGTGCATACGCCTCAGACATGCAGCCCTCTTGTGGTTTCCTGGTTGAATACCGCTAGTCCATGGGTCATCTTTTTATTCTTTCTCTCCAGCCCTCTCGCCGGCTTGTGTGTCTTGCTCGGAGTAAATGCAGACGGCCGTCAGCCCTTGAGACGATCTGGGCTTCGGACGGATCCGAGGAAAAGCCAGTGGGGGGTCCGGAAAAGTCACCATTTTTTGCTGCTTCGTCACATGTTTTTTTCCTTTATCGGTTATGGCAGTTCCTTACGTAGAGGCTATTGCCCAATTTCGGTTTGAGTCTCGACGGTAGCAATCCTAAATACGACAAACACGACAAATACGACAGAGGGGTCTTTTTTAGTATCGTGTGTGCGACTATCTTGACGACGATCTCTGCAGCGGGGTTGGACGGGCGAGAGCGTTTTCCACGTTACGAGGTTTTGGTTACTCTGCCACTCTGTGCAGGAATACAACGTGCGACGCGGCGGAGAATAAGAAAGCCGTGTGCTTCGTGGGGTGGGCGGGATTAGGCGGCGTTTGGATCCCTCGTGGCGACCTTGCTGGTCGGTTCCGATGGTCGAGCAAAACAGAGGCGTCGAGGTGCATGCAGATGTTGCTGTCATCAGGAATCATACGGAGTAGTCGGGTTGCAAATGATTACGTGAGTGATTTCACATATAATAGAGGTAATCCCATTTATGTAATAAGTTGCAGCCTCCTGTCTGCACTTGGTCAGTTTAAATGGTTATGCGAAGCCATCCCGAAAAAGGACCCGAAAAAGAAAAAGAAAGAAAATCCGTGCAGCGATTAATTTAACCAGGCAAAAGAGATGAAGTGTGTGTATCGACCTGATGAACATAAGGGTCAATAACTCCTATGTTCTATCAGTGTAGGGTGGCTCATTGTCCGAAATTGGAGCGACTTCGGAGCTATCAACCCCGGACCGCCGCACGAAGTACAGTGAGGAGTAGAAAAAGTCATTTCCGTCACGCCTATGCTGAATACGTACATTGAGTGTCAGGCTGATTGCAGCTTGAAGCGGCTATCAATCAAGTAATCGTCATTCACGAAGCCAATTGCCGCGGCAACATTGAGTAATGTAAAAAAAAAAAGGCTTCAACCACGAGGTCGGCTAATGGGTAAACGCCATCTGCCGGCTCCGTCGCCGTTACCGTTACCGTGGGGGGGGGGCAAGCCCACCTCCAATTCACCCCCCTCCCGATATTCGGACCCGCTACGAAACATTTGACTTTTTTTTCTTTCCGTTTTCTTTTCCGTTTTTTCTCCCTCCGTCGTGAAACGAGACAGCCAATATCGCCAACATGTCGGTCCGTAGCCTCAGAATCGGTACGTCGTATTCGACCGCGTCCCTCCGCTTCCCCCTACTCAATCGTGCACTAACCATCTCCCAGGCCTCATCGCCGGCGACGGCATCGGCAAGGAAGTCATCCCCGCCGGCCGCCGGGTCCTCGAGGCCCTGCCCTCCTCGCTGGGCCTAAACTTCTCCTTCGTCGAGGCCGAGGCCGGCTGGGAGGCGTTCGAGCGCCGCGGCGCCGCGCTGCCCGACCGCACCGTCGACGTGCTCCGCGCCGAGTGCCAGGGCGCCCTCTTCGGCGCCGTCAGCTCCCCCACACACCCCGTGCCCGGCTACTCGTCGCCCATCGTCGCCCTCCGCAAGCGGCTGGACCTGTACGCCAACGTGCGGCCCGTCAAGACGGTGCGCGGGGCGAGCAGGGACATCGACATGGTCATCGTGCGCGAGAACACCGAGGACCTGTACGTCAAGCAGGAGACGACGACGCAGACGCCCGAGGGCAAGGTGGCCGAGGCCATCAAGCGCATATCCGAGCGCGCGTCGACGCGCATCGCCGCCATGGCGGGCGACATCGCCCTGAGGAGGCAGGCCATGCGCGCCCAGGGCAGCCCCAGCATCCACGCCTCGCCCCTCGTCACCATCACCCACAAGTCCAACGTGCTGTCCCAGACCGACGGCCTCTTCCGCCAGGCCGCCAAGGCCGCCCTCTCCGACCCCCGCTTCGCCTCCGCCTCTCCCGCCGTCCGCGTCGAGGAGCAGATTGTCGACTCCATGGTGTACAAGCTGTTCCGCCAGCCCGAGGACTACGACGTCATCGTCGCCCCCAACCTGTACGGAGACATCCTCTCCGACGGGGCCGCCGCCCTCGTCGGCAGCCTCGGCCTCGTCCCCAGCGCCAACGTGAGCGACGGCTTCGCCATCGGCGAGCCCTGCCACGGCAGCGCCCCCGACATCCAGGGCAAGGGCGTGGCCAACCCCGTGGCCACCATCCGCAGCGCCGCCCTCATGCTCGAGTTCCTCGACGAGCCTGCCGCCGCCGCCAAGATCTACGCCGCCGTCGACGCAAACCTCGAGGAGGGCAAGCTGCTGAGCCCCGACCTGGGCGGCAAGGCTACCACGGAGGAGGTTGTCGAGGATATCCTCAAGAGGATGTAAGGGATATCACTTATGTAATAAAGATACAGGGGGTAGGTGGTTTATAGGCTCTATAGATGCTGAAAATAGAAGAGGCTCGACCTCGCGGTTTTATTCCATAACCATACGCCGCTTTGCAAAAAAAAAAAAAAAAGCACCACTGATATATTCTAAGAAGCTCAAGGCAATCGCCACGAGGGGAGGGTATTGTGATAGGACAGTGTACGGATACAAGAAATCAAATGACGGCGGGCCTGGCATCGTCCACGTTGATGGCGGCAGTGCGCTTCTTCCTGTGCTTGCGCTTCCGGATGGAGCCAATGTGCTTCCTCTGGATGATGCGCACGGCCCAGTCGTAAATCATATCTCTCATTAGGAAAAGCGTCGTAACGAATGCGGTCGGAACAGCGCAGGACCAGCTACTTGTTGTCAGTACGGGAACGGAGACTCGTAGGCGTGCAAACTTACAAATACCATATGCCATTGTTGACCTCGGGGAACTTCTCGGCGGGAAAGTTCATACCAAAGAAGCCGGTGATGAAGGTCAGGGGCAGGAAGATGATGGTGACAATGGTCAGCTGCTTCATGCTCTCATTCTGGCCGGCGGTGATGGTGTTGAAGATGAGGTCGATGAGGTTATCAGATGACTGCTTCAGCTGGGTGAGGTTCTCGGTGATGATGATGCAGTGATCGAGGACGTCGCCGAGGTAGGTGTGGGTCATGGGGGTGACGACGACGCCCGTGGCCGGGTTCTCGAGCTGCTCGATGGCCACCTGCTGGGGCATGTCGGTGGTGTGGTCGCGGAGGACGTTGACGAGGTTGTCGATGGGGTTGAGGAAGGAGAGCATCTTGTTGATCTCGCTGATGCAGATGTAGAGGCTGCGGCTCTGGTGCATGCTGGGGTTGGTGAGCACGTCGAGCTCGAGGTCGCCGATGATGTCCGTGTACACGGCGGTGAGGGGGATGGCCAAGTCGATGATGGCGTCGATGATGGCCTGCACGAGCAGCGAGGCGTCGTACGACTCGCGAAGTATGGTGCCGGGGGTGCTGAGGCGCGTGACGATGGGCCGCTCCACGTCGCCGGCCGAGACCTCGAAGAAGGATATCACCGTGTTGTCCGAGGTGAGGAAGATGGAGACCTGCTCCGCCGACACGGCCATCCTGTACGGCGCCAGCGACGAGTGCCGCTCCATGTACTCGGTGCGGGCCTCGTTACCTGAGGCGTGGTAGCGTTGGAGCGAGCGCAGCATTGACGTTTGCTTCAGCGTCGTCCCGTCGGGAAACGTGGGAACCCGCCCGCCGCTGGTGCTGTTTTTATTATCATAGTCATTGTGATTGCCCAAATTATTGGTGATTTCCTCCTTCTCCAGGTCCGCCGCCTCGTGGTGACTTGCCCTCCTGCTACGCCAGAGGTCCTTGAACGAGTCTCGCAGCATGGACATGGACTTGCGCGAGCGCAGGCTGCTGCTCGACGACGTCGAGTCGTCCTCGTCCACGAGGTGGACCAGCTTCTGCAGCGTCATGATGATAAAGGCATGATTCGGGTACCAGTCGGCCTTTGTCCTGTTCCTAATGTTCATCACGTCCTCGAGGGCGAGCTTGTGCAGGCCCTTTTGGTTACCGACGGCCTGGATCACGTCCCAGCTCAGGCCGTTGATGTTGATCCAGCGGCACTTGGCCCAGTCCTCCTTGGGCTTCTCGATGAAGTCGATGAAGGACTCGTTGTCAAAGTGCCTCTTCTGCACATGATCCAGGGAGAAGTCGACCACGGTGATGCGGCAGGGCGCGTTGAGCGTCGGCATGGACGCATGCCCGCCATCGGGCAGCTCGGGGTCGTAGCCGGGCTCGGAGCCAGGCTGCCAGCCGGGTCGGGCGCTGTACGCACCGTCAAACTCGTCAAAGTCCTCGACGGTCCTAAACGTCGCGGCGCGGGCCCGCCCCTGGAAACCACCACCGCCGCCACCGACGGTGCCGTTTGTGTTTCTCCGGCGTAGGCCCAGGTCGAAAGACTGTGGTGACGGGGACGTTACCGTCGCTCGGTCGGCGCTACCGCTGACGCGACCGCCATGGCTGGATGCGGGAGGGACGGTGGTGTTGGTGGGCGTCTTGCGTAGAACCTCGGTGTCCGACCTCGAAGCGTGGGCCAGGTCGCCTTGTGGGGGAGGCGAGAGACGACGATGACGTTCGTCAATGTTTTGCGTGTCGAGCGAGAGCGGGTAGTGGATGCGACGTGGCTCGCCAGCGTCGTGGACCGCTTCCGGTCGCGTCGTCGGCGAGACGGGATTATCGCCCTCGTCGTTGGCCATCTCCCTGTCGTCCTCTCTCTCTCTCTCTCTCTCTCTCTCTCTTCTTCCTTTTTTTTTTCAATTTCCTTTTCCGCCTTCACCCTTTCGGATGGTGGGGAGGAGGGAAGAGGGGCGCGCGAGCGCGTCTTGATTTTGGTGTGTCTCGGCCGCTCTTTTTCGTCTTTCCCCCTTGAACCGCTGATTGAATCGTGTTGTGGGCGGAAAAGAGACAAGAAGAGCTCACGCACTCAATGGCAGCATCGGCTGGTGGGCGAACGCTTCCTCTTTTCTTTGGTCCCTTGTCCGGCGTGGTTTCGGGATTCGTGTTCTGCGCGCGTTTTGCCATTCGGGAGGGACGATCCTAAATCTCACCACATCCCGTAATAAGGAGGGAAGCTGAAATAAAGCTCACACACAGCCTTGCCGCATTAACCAGGATCAGCGATGCAGGATAACCGTTTCATCGCTGGCGAATTCGGACAACTCCCAATCCAAGCATATCATATAAAAAAAGAAGAAATGAAAGAGTACAGAATATGAATTGCTGGAACGAACGCCTTTGACTGGCGGGCGGATTGTGAATTTGAAAGTATGATGAGAATTTGTGTCAGGTGGCCAAATTTCCATTGTGCTGGTTTTTGTGCGAGGCTTTCCAGCCTTGCCAACCTTAATTAGCATCGTCGTGCACCGGCATAACCTGGACTTTCAACACCTGGCAGATTTATTTTAATAAATCCAAGCATTACAGCACCCATTTTACAGATTGACTGACACGTCACTTTAGATGAGGGACTTTTGAGGACAATTTATCCAGCCTCATCAGCATCACGGACGGCATCGCCTGAGCTGGGACATTTTTCATTAGGCAGCTTTCTCTGCTCTGCAATTCCACCGCATCTTGTCAATAACAACGCAGAATTTGATTTCTTGAGATGATAATTGATTGAGCTCAATTATGATCACAGGTAGCAGCTCTGGCCACTACCGAACCGGGTGAAATGGCGCGTTGGATCAAAGTTGAGCTCGTCGTCTTTTTGGGAGTCGCAGCCATCACGTTCAGGTAGTAAAGGTAGAGAATGAAGATGGTATACTCCATACGGCGGAGGAAAATTGTTATTGCATCGCTCAGCGCTTGGACAAGTTCAATAAAGGTGAAGCTGGTAGGCCCGCATCTCTTCCTCCGTCAACGGCACGTCCCCGTCCTCGGACTGCTCCAGTTTCCGCTTCAGCTCCGCCCTCTCTGCATCATAGTCAGCCTCCAGCCGGTTCTCTAGGGACTGTGTCAGCAAAGTTCCAGCGACGCTTGCAATTCCCTCCCTGGAAAACGGAGAGAAAGGGGGGAGAAGGGGGGGAAGGGAGAAGAGGGAGAGCTTACCGTAATTCGTCACCGCCTGCTTGATGTTCTTCAAGAAGCACCGCGCCGGCTCGTCCTTTCTCTCGACGGCCGCCACCCAGTCCCGGTGTACGCTCAGGTTGAGCGCCTGCACGCACAGCTTGGTGGTCCGGAGCAGCGAGGGCGCGCCGGCGTGCATCTGCCGGTTGTCAAAGGCCCAGCGTTCGACTAGCAGTCTCGCGTACGCCGGCGTCTGCTTGCTGGCGACTAGATAATCCGATTCTACAGCGTTTGCGGTTAGCGGTGGATATTCCGGGGAACTGCAAGTAGATCCATACCGTCAAAGGCGAGCCGGGGAATTCGGAGGTTTACGCTAATCGTCCCGTCATCTGAGTCCTCGGAGAAGAGGGAATATCTGTTGGAGCCGCCGGCCGCTTTGGGCGTCTGCGCACCCGGGCTGCGGCTACCGTTTTCTGTTGTGATGGCGAGCATGGCTGATGTCGTGGCTTGCTATGGTCTTTGAAATACGCGGGAACTCATTGAAAAAGAGCAGTACGTCCCAGGGTGTCTTGTGGGCATATAAAAAGGCGATGTGAGTATAAGTATAGATATATATATATATATATATATACCCCGTATGCTCCGTATAGAGATTGGTGAGTAAGACTACGCCTTGTAATATCAAAAAGGGAAAATGCTAGGGGTGATATAATGTACGTGGTCGTTGATCTACAGGACAAATCAAAAGTTCAATCTCGTATTCACAATGCGGAGATGATGGGGGGACCTTTCGCTTTACTGTTTTAAGTAGGGGGCAAAGTTAGGGGAGAAAGAAAACCAGAACACCTAATAGGGCCCCAAGACCAAAACCCGTGCCCTGTTTTCCCTGTCGGTGCGCCGCCGCCCACGATGCACGTTTCGGCAGGGTCAAGGGCTGGGGGCGCTTGAAATTTCTTTGCGTAATTTTCGGTGTCGTTTGCTCGTCCCGCGTATGTTCCCCAGCATGGCCATGGCTTGCTAGTACTGGGTACTTGCCCCCAAAGTGCAATAATGCGCGAGGAATCGGAGTACGGAGGTGAGATTTTAAACCCGTCATAAATATGTTAATAAACTCCGTTTTTGCACACGGATGTATATGTGCATTTCCTCTCTCGACTCACAATAATCGGAGAGTCCACATGGCTACATGAGCAGACTCGGAGCAAAGAGTCATTCACAGCTTTCAGACCTGCCACCCAGTCATTCGAGTAAGCAAAAAGTTGCCAGTCTGGCGGCGGAAGCGATGCCTTTCACGAACGGCTAGCCCATGTGCTTCGCGAAGCTCCGGAGCGGAGAACTTCTGGTGCTAGGGCTTTCTTAGAGTGACCACCAATTGCACTAATCCTGACTCAAGATAACCCTTGGAAAACCCTGCACGGAAGCCTTCTGGATTAGGAACGTATCCAGTGGCCCGGGAAACGGCCGGCCCCGCAAGGCGATGCCGATGGCGCTCTCGTGTTGCGGCCGGCGATTGATAAGAACAAAAGACTAAGGTGGCACGAAAAATGCCCACACACACTACGACTCCACCGAACGGCTTCACTGGCGGGAGGAGGCATTTAAATAGTACCAGGAAGCAAGGATCCCAGGCTACGCATACATCACCCTTGTCGTTCACAAAACTGCAGTCGCGCTTTTGCTTCTTTGTGCCACTGAAAAGAAGACACTGAAAATTAGAGGTTCCAACTGAAGCGGGGGTATCCGAAATCGGGCACAGGAAACATGAGCACCGATCCTGAGAATGGAGGCGTGTGGGTGAATGGCAGAATCTATCAGGCAGCCGTGGACGACGGCGATGCCCCAACTTTTGTCGATAGCATGGTCGTCAAGGACGGAGTGATTGAGCACGTCGGCTCGGCCACGGACGACGCCGTGACCAGGGCCAAGAAGGCCGGAGCCCGCGTGACGGACCTCCAGGGCAAGGCCGTCCTGCCGGGCTTCATCGACGGCCACCTCCATCTCCTCCTTCTCGGCCAATCGCTCAAAAAGGTGGCCCTGGACGGCTGCGGCTCCCTCTCCGAGATACGGTCTCGCATCAAGGCGGCCGCCGAGGCAGACCCCTCGGCTTCGCGCATCTTCGCTAGGGGCTGGATGCACTCCATGACCCCCGAGGGCGTGAGCACCGCCGACCTCGACGACCTGGACCCGCGGCCCATCTTCGTCGACACCAAGGATCTGCACTCGACGTGGTGCAACGGCGCTGGTCTGGCGGAGGTCTGCGAAGTAATGGACATCAACCAGGACGGTTCTACGCCCGATCCTCCCGGAGGCTCGTTCCAACGTGACGCCGAGGGAAGGCTGAACGGCGTGTTCAACGAGAGCGCCGTGTTCGAGACCATCTGGCCTTTCGTGGCAAGGGTGGCATCGATGGAGGAGAAGAAGGAGGCCATACGGGCGGCGGTCAAGACGTTCAACTCGGTCGGGTACACGGGCATGATCGACATGGCCATGGACGAGACCATCTGGGCGCCCCTGATCGAGCTGCGCAACACCGAGGGCCTGGGCGGTATGCGCGTGGCCGCCTACTGGCTCATGAAACCCATCAAGGCGGGCGAAACCATCGACTCAGTTCTGGCGCAGGTAGACCACGCGGCCGAGATGGCCAAGCGCTACAGCGACCCGGACTGCCGCATCGTCGGCGTCAAAGTCATATGCGACGGCATCATCGACGCCTGCACCGCCTCCCTTACCGAACCATACTCCACCGGTGCCAACCCGGACCTCATCTGGTCCGAGGATATCCTCCATCCTCTCGTCGCCAGGGCCCACGTCGCAGGTCTTCAGGTTGCCCTGCACGCTATCGGGGACAAGACCATCCGCACCACCATTGACGTTCTGGAGAGGAACACGGACCGTTCTCGCCGCCCGCGCATCGAGCACCTAGAGCTGGCCTCCGCCCAAGACGCGATCCGCCTCGGTGCCCTGGGCATAACGGCTTCGATCCAGCCCGTGCACTCGGACCCGGCCATCCTGCGTGCCTGGCCCCGCCTCCTGGGAGAGCACCGCTGCCGCCGGGCCTTTGCCTACCGCGAATTCGCCGACGGGGGCGCCCCGCTGGCTCTGGGCTCCGACGCGCCCACCGCGCCGCACGAGCCCCTGCCCAACCTGTACGTCGCCACCACGCGCAGGTCGTACCGCGAGCCGGACCTCGAGGACGTTGTGAACCCGGAGTTTGCGCTCACGGTGTGCCAGGCCATCGCGGGCGCTACCGCCGGGTCAGCATACTCGTGCTTCGCCGACGAGTGGACGGGGAGTCTGCGCAAGGGGCTCAAGGCAGATTTTGTCGTCTGCGACGTCGAGGTTGCGCCGGAGAAGCTGATTCGGGGCAAGGTGCTGGAGACGTGGTTTGAGGGGAAGAGGGTATATAACAGTGATGAAGCGACGGCATAAAAATATTATACGATGTACTATAGATGTCAATCATGTCAACTCACTATGTTGGTATGGTGTGTGTGAGGCTAGGAATCCACTTCGCGGCTTCTGCCTGGCAAGGTCGCGCCACCAAAACCACGTGCGCCGCACGATCAATAGGCAGCCGATCCACCGTGTAACTTTATGAGACCAACGGAAAGTTTACTCACCAACGTATAAAACTGCAATTGAAAACAAACACGTAGCCCATCTCATGCTTGTCCGTAAACATATTTTCTCGCATGCCCCCTCCAAGGCATTGGCGACCCAAACCTCTCCCCCATCATGAGCCGCAGCGCAGACGCTGAGCGCGAGGAGGAGATACAGTACGGAGCGCTGGACCCGAGGGAGCTCGACGAAAAGTATCCGAATCGGCCGCGCAACCACTCGCGGACGCTTCCCTTCTCCGAGCTGTACCGGGAACTCTTCAACCCTCTCAATGAGAACAAGAAAAAGGCGGCCGGTCTCACGGGCCCTGCCGCCCGCCGTGCGGGTCCTCATGGCCCCGGCGCCAAGCTCTCGCCGCAGGAGCAGCGGCGGCACATCATCGAGCGCTTCATGGGCCGGTGGCGAAAAGAGGTGGGCAACGACTTCTACCCGGCCTTGAGGCTTATCCTCCCCGACCAAGACAGGGACCGCGGCGTCTACGGCCTCAAAGAGAACGCCATCGGCAAGCTGCTGGTCAAGCTCATCAAGATCGACAAGAACTCAGAGGACGGGTACAACCTCATACACTGGAAGTTGCCAGGTCAGAGCGCGGCTGCACGCATGGCGGGTGACTTTGCGGGGCGATGTTTCGAGGTGATCTCGAAGCGACCCATGCGAACCGAGGTCGGCGACATGACCATCGCAGAGGTCAACGAACAGCTTGACAAGTTGGCCTCCTCCGTCGGCGAGGCTGAAAACATGCGCGTCTTCGAGACCTTTTACAACCGCATGAACGCAGAAGAGATGATGTGGCTCATCCGCATCATCCTCAAGCAGATGAAGGTCGGCGCGACCGAACGCACCTTTTTAGACCTGTGGCACCCTAACGGCGAGGCTCTCTTCAGCGTCTCCTCGAGCCTGCGCCGCGTCTGCTGGGAGCTGTACGACCCGGAGCTGCGCCTCGAGCAGGCCGACGCAGGCGTATCCCTCATGTCGTGCTTCCAACCGCAGCTCGCCCAGTTTCAGATGAATGCTAGTTTCCAGAAGATGACGGACAGTCTGCGGCCTACCGAGGACGACGGCGAGTTCTGGATCGAGGAGAAGCTCGATGGCGAGCGCATGCAGATGCACGTCGTCGAGGATCACGGGCACCCCGGTGGTCGCCGCTTTCAGTTCTGGTCACGCAAGGCAAAGGACTACACTTACCTCTACGGCGACGGGCTAAAGGACGAGAGCGCAGCGCTTACGCGGTTCCTGACCGACGCCTTTGCCCCCGGCGTGCGCAATATGATCCTGGACGGCGAGATGATTGAGTGGGACATGGCAGCCGACAAGATTGTGCCCTTTGGTACGCTCAAGACGGCCGCCCTCCTGGAGCAGCAGAACAAGTCCGGTCACAACTCTGCGGGCCACCGTCCCCTGTTCCGCGTCTTCGACATCCTCTACCTCAATGACAAGCAGCTAACCCAGTACACGCTTCGCGACCGCTACGGGGCGCTCGAAAAGGCCATCAAGCCCATCCATCGCCGCTTGGAGATTCACGACCACAAGGTAGCGACCACCGCGGACGCCATCGAACCCATGCTGCGCGACGTCGTCGCCAGCGCGTCCGAGGGTCTGGTCCTCAAGAACCCGCGTTCCATGTACCGGCTCAACAGCCGCAACGACGACTGGATCAAGGTCAAGCCCGAGTACATGGACGAGTTCGGCGAGTCGCTCGACTGCGTCATCATCGGCGGGTACTACGGCTCGGGCAAACGCGGCGGCATCCTCTCCAGCTATCTCTGCGGTCTGCGCGTCACACGGAACCACGTGCAGGCGGGGGCCAACCCCGAGCGGTGCTTCAGCTTCTTCAAGGTCGGCGGTGGGTTCCGCGCCGAGGACTACGCCGAGATCAGGCACCGCACAGAGGGTAAGTGGATCGACTGGGACCCCAAGAATCCACCGACCGAGTACATCGAGCTCGGCGGCGGCGAGGCGAGGCAGTTTGAGCGGCCCGATGTATGGATCCGGCCCCGGGACTCACTCGTCGTCTCCGCCAAAGCTGCCGAGATAGTGCCCTCGGACCAGTTCGCCACGGGTATTACTCTCCGCTTCCCACGCTTCCGCAGGCTCCGCCTCGACCGCACGTGGGATTCAGCTCTCAACTTTGAGGAGTTCCAGGAGCTGAGGGAAAAAGTGGACGAGGAGTCGAGGGAAAAGGCCATGACGACTGAGGACAGGAAGCGTGGTCGAGCCCCCAAGCGCGTGAAGCGGGAGCTCGTCATCGCCGGCCAGGATACGTCGGCCCCTGTCGAGTTTGCGGGTGAGAAGAGCAAGATCTTTGAGGGTCTAGAGTTTTGCGTGCTGTCAGAGTCAGCAAAACCGTGGAAGAAGTCTAAGACGCAGCTGGAGGACCTTATCAAAGAGAACGGGGGCGCCATATCACAGAGAGCCATTCCCGAAACGGGTATGGTCCTGGTTGCGGACAAGAAGGTCGTCAAGGTGGCTTCTCTGATCAAGTCGAGCAACGCGGATATTATCCGCCCTAAATGGATCAGGGACTGCTTGGAAGGGAGCGACGAGGGTTTCCCGCTGCCGTACGAGGAGGGTCACATCTTCCACGGGACGGAAGCCCTCTTGGCTGTGGTGAGGGAGAATACGGATCAATACGGCGACAGCTACGCCAGAGATATCGACATTGACGAGCTCAGGGAGCTGTTGGCGGATATGCCCAAGATCGAGGGTGAGCAACCCTTTGACTCGGCCGGGTTCTTGGAAGATTTGGATCGGAGAGGACACGAGGTTGGCAACGCCATCCGCGGGTTCTTTAACCGGACTACGATGTTTTTCCGGCCGGTCGAAATGAGTGACGAGGGGGCCGTATACAGGCTACAAAATTACGTCAGGTACGGGGGCGGTACAATTGTGGATGATTTGCACGAAGGTTCTGGTGTCACCCATGCAGTCATCGTAGGCGAAGATCCAATGCAGGTTGGGGAAGCTGCGGACGGACTTCGAAGAGAGATTGCGAGCTGGAGAAGGATACCCCGGGTTGTCAGAGGAGATTGGGTCTTGGATAGTTGGTCGGAGAAGACCATCATTGACGAAGAACAGTACGCTGCACAATAATGACACGGACATTAATAATGGCAAATACATGTAAATCTAGCTCTATGCAAAAATCTTGACATATCAGAGGGTAGATGCGCCCGTCAGACCATCTTGTTTATTTCCCAATCGTCAGGAAAAGCCGGTCACCTACGTCTCCCAGCCCGGGCTTCAGCATGCCATCCTTGGTGAGCTCCTTGTCCACGCCGGCGATCCACAAATCCGTTCCCTCGGGCCACTCGCCAGCAGCCTTGACGACACCCTCTTCGGCGCCGATGACGGCGAGGACGAGAACTCTCTTGGCACCCCACTCCCTCAGGGTCTGGACTGCAGCGGCGCATGTACCGCCGGTGGCGATGACGGGGTCGACGACAATGGCGAGCGACGAGGCGGAATCGCCCCCGGCGGCCCCGGAACCGGACATGTGGTGGGGCAGGTTGTTGTAGTATTCGACGGGGTCGAGGGTCGTGGGCTCACGGTACATGCCGAGATGGTGGACGGGGACGGGGGCGGGGAGCATGGTCTGCACGCCTTCTACCATGCCGAGGCCCGAACGGAGGATGGGCACAATGCACATTGTGCCGGGGGAGACTTCTGTTGTGGTGTATTCGAACCCGAGCGGCGTTTGGTCCTAGCGAGCGTTGCTTAGTGCTGTGCATGCTGAACATGCGGTCTGGGAAAGGCATACCTTGGGGCCGTCTGTGGCCGCGAGGGAGGAGGCCAAGGCCTCGGAGGAGAGGAGGAGGGTTATTTCATGGATGAGGTTCTTCACGTCCCCGGCGCTCGTTGACTTCGACCGCAGCTGGCTGAGCTTGGCGAGCAGACTCGGATGCCGGGATACGTGGACGTTGGAAGGGAGGGACGACATGGCGGACGAGACTTGGGTTTGTTGTTGAAGGGAAGAATGTAGGGAATCCCGGCGAGATAATAGGGCAATTCGGGTCGCAAAGGGAAAAGGTGGTGAGGCCCGAAGGTCAGATGCCTGTCGTGCCCAGGTGGGTTTCCAAGCGGCCAAGGTGGGACGCGGGACCGGAAGCTCGCAGTGGGGCGCGGGGAAGATAAGGCGATAAGCTAACTTGGCGTCCTGCCAGCACTTTAGCGGCTGACCTGGGCGGAGGTAGCCGATGCCCGACTGCAACAACGTCGATATTTTAATCAGATGTTTATGCACATATAGTCAATCTATGAAGATTTCAATCGAGTTTATTGATTTTTTGCGATAAGCACCGCCAATCCTACCTGGAATATCCCAACCTATCAGATCTGTTAATGGCACTCCTAGGACCGCCCTCGCCGGCCGTGGTTGCGGATCAAGTTCGGGAAAGCTAAAAGTTGCCGAATATCCGGATCGTCATCAACGACCGATGCTAATTTCTTTTCTCGAGACACGTTCCAAAACGCGTTTTCATCATGAAGAATTATTCTCCGCCTGGTCCTCCGGGGGACACAACTGGCAACGGTCTGGTCTTACGCGCATCACATTTCACACGGCAATCAACGTGTGAGCAAGAAACCATCCGGTGATGATTGACGAGATGGCCTCGCAGCGGAATGCTGAAAGAAAGGCGGAGTCATCCGTGCCGGAGCAATGGGCGAATCTAGACGAAGTCGCAGCTGGAGGGCCAGTCCAAGAATCGGAACGTCAAAGCACGCTCGAGAACGCGCGGAACAAGGAGCGGGCCGCCATGGACGAGACTGAAGGGGATGCCAAAGAAGCATCTGAAGGCGCGGCGCCGGCCACCCCCGGAGAGAAACAGCCGTCCAAGTTTGCCGTCCAGGTGTACACGCATTCGTACCTGGTCTTCTTCAGCATTCTGGGGACGCTCGCTCGCGTTGGCCTGGCGGCACTGACAAAGTATCCGCAGGAACCCGTCATTTTCAGCACTGTGTGGGCAAATTTCGGCGGTAGTCTGGTCATGGGTTTCCTCGTCGAGGACCAGATGCTGTTTCGCGACGAGTCCGATAAAGGAGCAGGCGCCGGGGAAATGCAGGACGTCGATTTGGCCGCCAAGAAGAGGCACATGGCGGTAAAGAAGACGATACCACTGTATATTGGTCTTGCCACCGGGTTCTGCGGAAGTTTCACCAGCTTCTCGGCCTTTGTACGGGACATGTTCCTCGCAGCCGGGAACAGTCTGGTGGTGCCGGGCATGCCGCAGGCTCCGGCTGATCGGAACGGCGGATATTATTTCATGGCCTTGCTGGCTGTGGCCATCGTCACGATATCGTTGTCTCTCAGCGGGCTCTTCTTGGGCGCTCATCTCGCCGTCGCGCTGCAAAGGCTCATCGTCCGTATCCCTTTTGCTGGGGCTCGGCGGATTTTCAATTTTGTCGCCATCGTCCTCGGCTGGGGGTCGTGGATCGGCGCTATCCTCTTGTCCATCTTCCCTCCTCACGACTTTTGGCGCGGCCGCATCGTCTTCTCCCTCGTCTTCGCCCCCCTCGGCACGTTTCTGCGGTTCTACCTCTCCGTCTTCCTGAATGCCAAATTCCCGTCTTTCCCGCTGGGAACGTTTGTCGCCAACGTGTTTGGGACGGCCGTGCTGGGCGCAGCGTGGGATATTGCCCACGCCCAGATCGGCGGCGTCGTGGGCTGCCAGGTGCTGCAGGGAATCGAGGACGGGTTCTGCGGCTGCTTGACGACGGTGTCGACGTGGGTGGTGGAGCTGAGCAGTTCAAGAAGGAAGCACGCATACACGTATGGTTTCGCGAGTGTCGTCGTCGCGTTTGCAGTCATGGTGGCAATCATGGGAGGACTCCGGTGGAACGACGGTTTCGACCCTCTGCTCTGTCTGGTGTAAACATTCTTGGACTACAACGCGAGATGAAGCCCTGTTTATAAATGCTTCGTATGCTGCCGCGGCTTATCGACTGGCACGAAGTCACTGTTTTGGTAGATCTGGTTCTTGTCCCATTTCTTCGAGCCAAATCTTATCTTGGTGAGCAATCTATCTGCCACTGACCTACCTTTTGCCTACGGGACATGCAACAGTCGGGTTGCTCACCAATAGCGGCTATGGGTCAGCCATCAAACCTTTTTCTTAATCACTTCCTATTTCTACCTCGCCCTTTCCCCGCTGGTGTTATTTACATGATGACATCTTGTCTTTAATAGAAACGACCTCGCCTAGACCATTCTCTCTCATCACTTGCCATTTCACTGGGAAGGTTCTCCAACCCCCAACTCTCCAATTTCTTCGTCGTTGTCTGCCTCAGGCATCTGGTTGGGTTCGTCCGGGGCCAACGGCTGCTGCAATAGCTGCATGAGTCGGTGATGCAGCTGCAATTGTTGCTCTGCCATTACTTCCAAATTCGGTTCCCGCTCAGGCTCGGTAACGGGTCCGCATGAGTCGTCTCGGACCGGGGGCGAGCGGGAACGCCAGCGTTCAGGAGGGGGGGAAGCCAAACGCAGACGGCTTCGACCGTACGGGGGGGACGCGAACCGCACGTGGCGACGGTCAGTCGGTGGGGAGCGAGACCGTCGAGGAGAGCTGGGCGCAGACGCCGTCATCTCTGGAAGGGGGAAGATCATGACCACCGCGTCACCGTTGCCACCGCATCTCATGAGCTGACGGGCCATCTCCATGGCCAACTCCCCGATCTGGCGCGGACCGGAGGCGATGCCGATGTGGGAGCCCCACGTGTGGCCTTCGATGGGCGCATAAGCGTTGGTCCGGCGATGACCTGATTCGTCCGGGGGAACCTGAGCTGAGATCAAGGGTAGTCCGTCGCGGGGGTGGTCGATGCTGAAGATCTCAATGTCCGGGACGAGGTTGTACGCCCTCTCGCGAGAGTCGTGGAGTACGGAGATGCGGGGGATCGCAGTGCGGTAGGGTCTCTGAGGGCTCGTCATCTTTTCGTCTTCGTTGTGATGAATTCAAGTGATGTGACAGAATGAGGAAGAAAGAGCAGAGCGAAAGAGGACCGCGCGATGGTGGTTATATGTGCGCGAAAGCGAGAAGAGACTGAGTGATGGCAAAGTTAAATGACCATTGTTTTGGGTTCCTAAACCAGGATCAAACATTTCGAGCGCCGATAGAATGACCCTACCAAAGGCAATCAAAGACGACTCCCAATAGGGAACCGAGGAGACACAATGCCATCCTCAACGCCTATATATTCAATATTGTCAGAGCATAGGGCTCACAAGTTTACCCCTTTACTTCTGACCGGCAAGTCCGAGCGACTACAGAGGTTAGCTTCCTAGCCGCGGGTGTAATTATCCGCTCGGCTAGGGCCATATCATGGGGCATCTGGATTAATCTGTACTATACAGATGATGATGTCCTTATCAAAGACTGGATTGTGGTGCCTGGCCAAACCTTGGTCAACTGGCATGCTGAGAAGCGTAATGGCCCCATCACGTCTAATCCATCGCCATTTCAGGGTCTATCTACTATTGTTCAGTGCTCCTCTAAGATGGCACCCTCATTTCCACGAGCTGTAATCCGACGTGCAAATTATCGTACTCGAGGCTCCCGCGATCTTGACTAAACAGCAAGACGTATTTACAGTCTTTGTCTTACTACCCCCGTGCTCAACTTCCGCAGCCTTGGAGAAACCGATACGGCAGAAGATCGTGCGCGCTGGGGTAATGAGGATAACACAACAGGAGAAACGTCTCAGTCTAAGCTATCTCCCTATCGAATCTAAGGCTATAGGACTAAAGTATCACATCCCTGACACCTGTCAATACGTAGATTCCGTTGCAAGCTATACCTTGGAGGGTACTCATCAAGAGCCGGGGAAACCGATGGGATTCCTGTCTTTGGCATGAGGCCATAGGCTCTCAGACGCCTACTCCGGGGTGGTTTGGGGGAAAAGCACTGATTTGATCTACGCCGTTCGACGTGTTCCCTCTGCCTTTTGTTTGAGTATCCTTTCAAATCATCACGTCGTGACATGAGAGTCTCCATTCATGTCTATACCCGCTGTCAAGATTGACGGCCTGGCTTTGGCTTCATATGGAATAACACACTGCGAGGTGAGATGGAGCACTTGCATGAATGGACCTCTCATTATATTATTTAGCCGTCTCACTCTTCCCTTTACGAATAACGGCCCAGATCTGCTCGGAAGTCGGAGGCTCTGCCGGGTGCGGCGAATTGGCCCAGCTGCTCGACTCCGCGTCGCTTGCTGCCGCTTCCTCGCTGTCACCCTGGTCCGACAGCTCATCCTCCAACGGCACTTGCGTGCCCGAATCCTGGGCTGCGTGAGTAGGATCCAGCGGGGGAAGGGTGAGCCCCAGGTTGGCAGCGACAATCTCCACGCCCGCTCGATCCGTTTTCGCCATGTCCCCCAACCCGGATCTCGCTGCTTCCGCATCCAGCGCATCCAATTCCGCCCTATTGTCCGGCTGCTGGTTTCCTCTATTTACCGCTACCTTTTCACGTAGCTCGGGGTGCATGGAGCACAACGCATACGCGAAAAAGCAAAAGTCCCCCTGTTGTAGGTCGAGCCTTCCAGAGTCGGAGGCGTGGTCAAAAAGCCACCTGGGCTGCAGGGCAAAGGCGCCAGATAGGCCGAATGTCGAAATCCCGATACGACCCTGGATGCTATAGACAGCAGCAACGATGCGGTAAGGGTGTGTGAGGTCGCTTCGCCTATACGTTTGCGTACAGATATCATGGACAACTCGGGAGCGTTGGAAGCTCACGTACTCTTCTTTGCCAAAACTCGCAGGCCCTGTAACGATAACTCGGACTATAAAGGATAATGGGTTAGAAATTACACTCGCCGTGCCATCTTTGTGCTCTAGCGTCCTGAAGGGCCTGTGCATGGCCTCTTCGAGGCTTTCGACGGCGGGGTCCCAGGTAAGGTATGGCCCGTTAAGCTTCTCAGTTAGCAACTCGTCGTCGCCATCGGGAGATGGATGCTGGACTTGATTCCCTTGTCCATCTACCCTGACCGTAAATGCGCAGTTTTCAAAGAAGGTAAGCTTCCAGAATTCCCTCATCTTTACGCTATTCACGAGGTCGAGGAACCCCTCCGAGGCGGCGCCCATCTGGTCGGCAACCGAGTCAAAGTTGCCTGGGATCCATGGCCTGGAAGCATCGTCCCATGCACGGCGCAGCACGGGGTTACCTTTCGCAAGCTCCTAGTATTGAGCGAAAAACTCCCCCTCGCCTCGCTGTACCTGTTGGCCGGCTACGACGTAGAGGTGGCGCACGAGTGCGACCAGACACTCTAGTGGCCGCGGGTCAAAGGCATAATAGTGTGCCCGCGGGAGTGACACGCGCAAGGCGTCCAACATGTCGGATCTAATATCACGAGAAGCCATGTTGCCGAGGGATGTGTTGTTGCTAGAGAGGCGGACAGCTGACAAAGGGATTTCGCCAAGTTTAATTATGCAGCTGTGCGTCATCAATTGGCGTTCTGATCGCGTGCCTTTTCCCGGTTACCCAGTTATAATAATACTATCCCGCAATCATAATCATAATACTAGTAATAATGAAGGCGCCTACGCCGCAACTAGAAGAATTTACCTAGGTCGTTTTCTGGAATTCACTACAATCTAACATCTTCACGACCGCAACGTATCGCTACCCACTGCCATCACGATGTCGATGCCAACAGAGCTCTCGAAAGATACGGCGGATGAATGGCGTGCCAAGATTGAAAAGGCGATTTCCATGCTTGATGTCCCCAACAAAGGCGAGCGCTGGAAGATCGCCGCTCCCGATGTGATCCAAATGACGTGGGACGAATGGGTCAAGGCCCGCGACCAAAACCTGACCCTCATGGGCGCGTGCGACAGGTTGGAAGAAGCCATGAGAACCTTCAAGCAACTCCGCGAAGAAACCGGCTCGGCGGACAAGGTTATCGCTAGTCTCGAGAAGCTCTTGAGCGAGCGCTAGGAGCAGCTCAAGACGCTCCTGGATGACCGTGATAAGCACGTCACCGAGCAGGCGAAACTTCGAAAGGAGATTGAGGAGCTCGGGTCCCAATCCGACCTGCTCGATACGAACAATGACATATTGCGCAGCCGGGTCAACGATCTCGAAGCTGCGTGGGGGCAGTCTGAAGAGACCGTCGCGTCCCAAGTAGCGCGGATCCAGTCCCTCGACTGCGACGTCCACGATCGCGACGGCAGGATCTCCACGTTGGAGGAGCAGGTAGCTGAGAAGGAGAGGTTCGCCCGGCATCTGCGCAACGAGGCCAGCGACATCTGGGATAGATTCGACGCTGTACAGAAGGAAAGGGACGCCTCGGAGGCCCGCACCTCGCAGCTTGAGGCTGAACTGGGAGTCAAGTCAGCAGCGCTTGACGAAGCCGAGAAGGAGGCCGTGACTTCGAGGATGCAGCTCGACACAAACCAATCGCTCCTCCGCTCCATGGGCCGTCTTTCCTCGTCGCTAGCTAGTCAGCAGGAGCTGAGCGACTTGCTTCGTGCGTCGGGTGCCCGCGAGGTACAGCTCCAGAAGGACAAAGAGTCCCTGCTGGCCGAGCGCGACGCTTCCCGTGCCCGCGAGGCGCAGCTCCAGAAGGAAAACCAGTCGTTGCTGATTGAGCGCGCCGCTTCCCGGGCCGCGACCTCATTGACAAACCAGGTCGAGCAGGCCCTCAAGCATGCTTCCAACGAAGCTACCCAAGCCGAAAGGGCTCGGCACTTGCAAGAGGAGAATCGCGAGTTGGCAGACGAGGCGAAGAAGCTCAAGGCCCGCATCCGGCAGCTTGAACAGGCGGCCGTAGGTGCCATGGACCGAGCCGAGGAAAACGCTACGTCTAGCAGTACTGAGCAGCAGCTCAGGAAAGACCTCGAGCAGGCCCAGGCTCGTCTCGAGGTCGCAACCAGAGAAGAGCCGTGAGCGCGTGAGACGGGAGGAGGAAGAGCCCCCTAATCCCGTCGCCCAAACCTTTGAGCGCCTGGCGGAGTACGCATCCCGGTTCCGGTTCTTTAGCTATGATAACCCGAGGAACGCCATGTATAGTACGTCGGTCATGGGCCTGTACTTGATGGACCCAAAGCCGCTGGAGAGACTGGTACGGGACGGCACGAGGGAAAACTGTTTGTAGGCGTACGCGGACGAAGTTTTGGAGAAAGGCTGCGAGGCCAAGACAGACGTGGAGCACGGGTGCAGCAAACACGCCCGAACATACTGCGTGCAGCTGAGGCTCATGCAGGACGGCAGGCACAGGTTTTTGCAGTATCGTATTTTAGGGGGACAAGATTGAATTCATAATTATTTACGCATCCCAATGCCCATTCTGTTCCGAGACGCATACCATCTAATCGTAGTAAAAGTCCGTCATCCTCCTTCGAGTTGGCTCATCCATGGGCGGCCCAATCCCAATAACCCCCAAGCTTCCTGGATGATAGGACAAGAGTCGACATGTCCAATCGCTACTCCGTCGTCGACAACTTCATATTTGCATATTAATTTATATGAGCTATACCAACTCATATTGGCCAAGGGCCTTCTCGTCCCTAGAGCAGAGGAGCTCTTGATTCATCCTATCAACATGCATGCTTGACGCGACAGCGTCCTCAGACTGCTCATACACAGCTTCGAGGCCGCTCACCTGCCTACGCAAGATGTCGTTGTCTGCCTTGGCTGTGTTGATCTGTCGTCTGAGCTCCTCGATCTCCTTGCGCTGCTCCTGGAGCTCGCCTGGGAGCTTTGTGATACTGGCTGCAGCCTGGTCCGCGGAGGCGACCTCTCCGTGGAGTTGCCTGGTCGTGCTCAACCTTGCCCCTCATCGAAATAGGCACATAGTACAAACAAGACCAAACGAACCCAAGATGACCACAATCATCAACCTTTTGCTTGTGATATAGCTAGCAATTTCAAATGTCACCCTAGCCTCGACCAGAACGGCCAGCTGGCTCTCAATGCGGCACCGCATATGTACGTACCTGGGTAGCTACTGTGATAGTAGGCGCCCGATAATGGACGAGACCAATGACGTCAACGTGATGGTCGATAAACTGTTCAATTTCAACGTCGACAATGACACCCGTACTGCCCTAGTGGCTATACTAATGGTTCCTTGATCGATGAGTACCAGGAGATGTAGAGGGAGACGGAGGACCTCTGTTATCATGTCGGCCTTTGAAGATCGGCTCGCAGCTCTCGACGCCTACACCCGGCAAGAACTTGTTTTGACAGCCCAAGCTCGGAAGTGGTGATCCAAGGCTCGCCTGACAACACTGCCCAATCCAATGAGCAACCCCGTCTGACCCTTACAGGCCGGATTACCAAGAGCTCTCTAGATCAAGCTGGACATCGAACAGCGCCGGGTGCAGGGGAGATACGGTTATCAAAAAGAAGCCGAGGCTACAAGCCCAAGGGACTCATGCGGCGCATCACGCAAATCGCACTTGTACTACGTGGCAAGATACACCTTACATCTCATTGCTACATATCCTACATACAACCTCACTTGCGCGTCAAAGCTTGGAAGTGGAATCGCAAATCTTGAGCTCGGCAGCCCGCATGACCCTGCGCCTGTTTTCCTCCTCGGCGCCGGCGTCGGCCAGGTCCTGGAAATTAAGCTTCTCCTCCTTGAGCGACTTGGCGCGGATGAGGGTGGCCCTCGACTCGACCTTCCTCCCCTCGACGACGTCCCTGATGAAGCCGGTCCAGCCGTCGTAGCACCTCCGGGCGGTCCTGGTGCCCATGAGGACGAGGGCGAAGCCGTGGGGCATGGCCTCGTACTCCTCGAAGACGGTGGCGACGCCGTCGGACTCCGTCTTGCGCGCGAGGAGCTTGATCTCGGGGCCCATAATCTCCCAGCCGGTGCACATGTACGTGGGGGGCATGCCCTTCCAGCTCCTGGCCATGACGACGCTGGCGAGGGGGTGCGTCACGAGGTCGTCGTCGACGTACAGGTACCGGCGGGGCGGGTTGGCGGGCCAGATGGGGCAGTCCTTGAGCTGCGCGCGGGCGACGATGGCGGGCTTGGGGAGGAAGTCGTACGGGTCCGGGTCCGGGCCCTGCCAGCGCGGCGAGGACTGGGTAATGTCCACCCAGGGGGAGCTGACGGCCACGCAGGCGGGCATGTGCACCTCGCGGCGGGAGCCGTACCAGAGGGGTTCGATGTCGTTTTTGCAGAGGTAGAGGAGCACCTGGCACAGGGCGAGCGAGAGGTTGCCCCCGGCGCTGGATTCGTCAGTCGAAACGCACGGCGTCGAGAGGGAGAGGGAAAGCTACCTGTCGCCGGCAAAGGCAATGTGCTCGGGCTTGACCGGCTCGTGGAACGACCCGGGCGGGGGGTACAGCAAGGTAAAGTACGACACCAAGGCATCCAGCAGCGCCGACGGGAAGGGGTGCTGCGGAGCGAGCCTGTAGCGCACGCTGTAGCATCGCCCGCCGGTGATCTTGGCCAGCTTGCGACAGTTGGCCCTGTGCGTGCTGGGGTCGCCGAGGTAGTAGGCTCCGCCGTGGAAGTAGAGGATCGTGGTCGGCTGCTTCACCTCCTTCATCATCTCCTCGTACTTTTCCCACTCGGAGATGTCAGGGTTGGGCGCCGCCCCGGCGCGGTACCCCGTCCACTCGCCCTGGACGGCGACGAAATCCGGCCTGTCGAACCTGGGCTCCGGCGTCGCGGGCTCGCGCATGTCCATGATGGCCCTGACAATGACGTGGCGCAGATCCGTCTCCGGCGGGGGCGGCGAGGCGTAGGTGCTCACCCACACCTTCCCGCCGATGCCGAGATCCCTCACGGAGAGGCTCTGGACGGCCGATATGGATCTGGGTTTCGAGGACGAGGGCGTGAGCACGGAGCGAAACACCGATATCATGACGGCCGATCTCAGGTCCAGGTAGCGGGACTCGGGCGTCCAGCCGAGCATGTGCAGGAACAGCACCCGGATTATGAGCGGCAGCCGGGGCAGGCCGAGCGTCAACGCGGCGAGGAGGTTGGACGCCATGAGGCCGTCTGCGTCGACCGCCACCATGTCACCGCCGGGGATCGGCCACAGGGACGACGTCCCCAGACCCTCCTCCAGCTGATGTGCCTCCATCCCGCCTACGGCAGCCCGGTGCGGGAGGACGGCGCTGGTTTCGGCTTTGCGACGCTAAAAAAAGTAACGGCGCGTACTCCACAACGCGCGCGAGCGTGGACAAAACGTGGGCGTGTGCGGCTCTAGGTCAGGTCAGAGTGGGCGTCATGTATATGAGCGTGCGTGCGTTGAGAATGTACCGACGCGCATGGCTGTGGTTGTCCGAATGTGTAAATGGTAAGCCGCGACGTCAAGGAAAGGGGCAAAGGGCCTCCCGGTTTGGCTTGGTGGCCTGCCAACCCATGTCGCTACGGAGCCAGGATCTCATCATGACACTCGTTCGTTACGACTGGCCTCAAGTTCAACTCGGATCAACTCGACAACCCGACATTCCATCATCACTTGTCATGCGGATTCCATAAAGTCAACTATTACAACGTGGACAGGTTCAATTAATTCGATAGATACCACTACAGGGTATGCGGAAATCACAATTATGCGTAAGCCTCGTAATATACAACCGCGAATGCATGCCAAGACGCCGATTCTACAAAATAACACGACCTTATGCGCTGCCGCTGGCCTCGGCCTGCTCCGTCTTCTCCTGGTTCTGGTTGGTAAAGGCCATCTGCCAGGCGGGGATCGACGCCTTGCCCGTGCTGCTGCCGCCGCTGCCGCTGCCGCGCGCAGAGGACGTGCGGTTAAAGGTGCTCTGAGCGAGGGAGGTGGGCGCCTCGGCCGCGGGGGAGGGAGTCGCGGGTTTCTCTGCGGCCTCGTCGGCGACGGTCGCCTGCTTGCTTGCCGACACGGGGACGGGCAAGTTGCCGTTGAGCGTTCGCGGGGTGGGCGCAGGAGGTGCAGGAGTTGCCGGGGTAGCCGGGGCCGAGTTGATGCGTTGCGAGACGAGCGTCTTTAGGCTGCCCAGCTCGTTGTTGATCTCGCGAAGTCGGTTGTCGGTGAGGTCCTTCTGGGTGTTGAGGGCCTTGGGGATGGCATCCTTGAGGGCCTGAACCTCGTCGCGCAGACGCTGGGCGTCGTCCTCGCGGCGTCGGTTGGCCGACTTCAGGTCCGACATGACCGACTCGAGGTCCGACATGGCCGTGTCCAGACGCTCTGTCCTCTCGTGCTCTGCCTTTTTGAGCTCCTCGGTATCCTTGGACAGCTGCTCGACCAGCGAAAACGCCCGGTCAAACTGCTCCTCGATGGACTTTTTGTCCTGCTCGAGCTTCTCGGGCGTGGGAGGTGCGACAATCGGCATCACGTAGCGCTAATCAGGTCAGTGCTGCACATTTTCTTACGGGTGGTTGGGCTCGCAAACCTTGCCGAGAGCGTAGATGCCGTAGCCCACGCCGCCCGCCACCGTGGCCATGATGAACCAGTCCCTCCAATCCCGTCTCGGGGGCGGCGGCGGCGGTTGCCACGCGTGCGGCGAGAACTGCTGGTAGTACGGCTGAGGGGGCCCGGAAGGTCCTGGGTATGCGGGCGTGCTTGTGGGAGGCGGGTTACCGCCAGCTCGTTGCAGGGCGACATCGATCTCTTCTTGGGTGAGGTTCTTGGAGCGGAGGAAGGAGACGCGGTTCTCAACTGTCGACGAGCTTACGCTGGGATCGTGCAGGACTGCGACTGTTAGCGGATGATGGCAGAAGAGCTGCTTTTTACTGACATTGCACCTGCGACGAGTTAGCGTGAATCGAGACATGTGCTCAGGAGCACTTACCGCCGAGGTGACGAGGTCCTCGCGGATGGCCATGGTCGGTATTGAAAAATCAGTGCGTACAACTGATGGTCCTCAAAAGTGATTTAGCGGTGATGAGAATGGAAAAAGGTCGACGGAAGAGAAGAGTCTTTGGTTCGCCGCAGACATTACTCCGTATGCGAGGCCGCTTTGGGCCGAGGCACTCGAGGTCGCGACGTGAGGTAATGGGTGGGTCTCGGCTCACCGCGTCGGGAATTACGTGCACCCGTGCTGCGACTCCTGCGTCGACTTCGGACCCACATCAAACCAATCAGGTCGCATTTGCAGTCTTTGTTTACATTCGATTAAAGCCCAGCAACCCAAACTTTCCATCCCCTCCAACCCACTATCGCCGCATCACCGCCTGAACCAACCACGCTGATCAGCTCTTTCTTGCTCTTTTGCTATCAAACCACGCCGTCATAAAACCATGTCACAGGACACTGGTCTGTGGAGCGTCCGCAGACCCCGAGAGGTAAGCAAATGGCTCCCTTTGGCCGCATCGAGGCATTGGCCGTCGCATCCGTGCAATTCTATTTTTTTTTGCATTCGATGCGTTGAGCTGACTCGTGTGTGCGCAGACACTCGGTGGGCTCAACAATCTGAACTCTGCTCTTCCGCAGCCCAACTCGACGATGAAGCGCCAAAATTCGACCTCGACGGGCAACTTCACCGGCAGCCAGATGCGACCTGTATCGGGGGGTAGGCAGTCGCTCGCCATGTCGCGTCCCAGCCAGCCCATGTTTCAGCGCTCCTCGTCCGGAGCAAACCTCACCGACGCGGGCCTATCGTCCGTGAGGCGGACATCTACCATGCACCAGAGGTCGGGGCAGACGCCCGCCGCTGCCCGCCCATCGACCGACGGCGACAGGAGGAGCAGCGTCTACCGGCCGCGGCAGTCTTCCCAGGGGCCTGTTAGCCACCAGAGCTTCTTCCAGAACACGCCGCAGGCCGCGGGTGTACCGCGCGATCCGCGCCCCCTGAGGGACCGTTCTTACCAGGCACGTCTCGGTCAGGAGCTGTTGGAATTCATGGGGCGCAATAATTTTGAAATGGAGATGAAGCACGTGTTATCAGCAAACGTCATGAAGTCGCCGACGCAAAAGGACTTCAACTACATGTTTCAATGGCTTTACCACCGCATCGACCCTAGCCACAGGTTCCAGAAGAATATCGACCAAGAGGTTCCGCCTATCCTCAAGCAGCTCCGCTACCCTTTCGAGAGGAGCATCACAAAGAGTCAGATTGCCGCTGTGGGTGGGCAAAATTGGAGCACGTTTCTCGGCCTTTTGCATTGGATGATGCAGCTCGCGCAGATGCTGGAGGGTTACGCCAATACCACCTACGACTATGCTTGCTTGGATGCCGGGGTGGACGTGAGCGGGGACCGGATAATCTTTGATTTCCTCTCGGTGGCCTACAGCGACTGGATCCTGATGGACGACGACGTCGGAGACGAGGATGTTGAGCGGGTGCTGGCGCCGCACATTGAGGACATGGCTAGAAAATTCGACGAATCCAACTCTAAATACACATCTGAGCTCGAGATGCTCGAGGCCGAAAACGCTCGGTTACTCGCCGAGATTGAAGACCTGGAAAAGTCGACGCCAAACCCTACCATGCTGGATAACCACTTCAAGATCATGGAGGAGGACAAGGCCAAGTTTGTAGAGTACAACGATCTGGCGGCGTCGCGGATGGAAAAGTCCGAGAACAGGATTAAGACGCTGCAGGAGGAGCTCGACAAGCTCAACGAAGAGGTCAAGGTGGCGGACGAGGAGCGGAGGGAGTTGCAAAAGGCCGTCGACGCGCAGGGTATCAGCATGCAGGATATCGACCGCATGACTGCGGAGCGCGAGCGGCTACAAAAAGGCAACGAGAGCTCCACGCAGCGGCTGGACGATATGAAGAGGCGGGTTGCCGACAAGGAGGGCGAGGCTAGCCGCAAACTCGAGGAGCTGGAGCACGTGGTTGACCGGTACAATACGCTGGCGTACGAGGTGGCCCTCATCCCCTCGACGGCAGCTAATGCCAACGGCGGAGATTACGAGCTCCGAGTTACCGTCAACGAGGACTCGGGTGACTATACCGCGACAAACCTCAACGTGCATTCTTCGGAACGATTGCTCAGGGATTCAACTACGGGTTACCAACCGGGCCATGTTCTGAACTTGGATCTCCGCGGGAAGAAACGGGCTGATTTCGTCGGTCTGCGCAAAGAAATCTCGGACCGTCGCAACGCGGCCAAGCA
This sequence comes from Trichothecium roseum, assembly GCA_026184415.1. Lineage (NCBI taxonomy): Eukaryota > Fungi > Ascomycota > Sordariomycetes > Hypocreales > Trichothecium > Trichothecium roseum. The sequence continues at coordinate 1,428,013 of CM047948.1, forward strand.
GGACATGATGAAGGATCACGAGCTGCTCGACGAGATCAAGGACGCCATTGAGGACAAGAACAGCGAGGTTGATGCGCTCAACCACCGCGTGCGTGCCGCCGAGACAGAATACGAAAAGACCAAGGAGACGACGCAGGCGCAAAAAATGGCGTCGGATGCGCAGATTGAAAAGATGGAAAAGGAACTTTCTCGTATGCGGGCCGGGCTCAGCGAATCTGTGCAGCTGCTGGAGCAGCGGGAGATTAACACGGGCATCGAGTAAGCGATCCACACAGAATTTCTTGTCCCAACATACTAACCAGGCTTCCAGGTACGAACAGCTGGTCCTCTCATCAAACACGCTGCGGGAAGAGCTGCACACGGAAATCGACCGCATTCTTCACGACGTGATCAAGTTCAAGATCCACGTCCAGAAGAGCTTGGACGAGTACGAGGGATTCATCGCGGACGAGCTCCGGGTCGAGATTGGGACGGAATTGGAAGATGATCATCCTCAAGAGGACGACTACTGATCCGTTTCTCCATCTCTGTTTATCTCTTTGTTACGCCGCCTTTCATGTTGATGACCATATACCCCCCCCTTACGATGTCTTGGTGGTTTCGGTGTTAATGGCGTTGGATAGAGTATTATGCCGGCTGCGCGTGGGAGAAATGGATTGTGCAAGGCCCATCGGAATTATATGAATTGAGTTATGCATTGTGTGTGAATAACAAGTTATTGCCTTCCAGGATGTCAATTCCGAACCATCCACGTGTGCTCTCCATAAACGGATAAACGTACTGCAAAGAAATGCACGAAGTGCCCAGCTCCCAGGTAACCCGTAGACACTGTCGGGTCCTTGGAGGCTGCCGCGCAAACCAGTGGTTCGGATTTCGGTTGGCGGTGGAACCGCTAATCTGCAGCGGACCTCGCGCGTCTCCGCCGTGGAGGATGGATGAAATAAAAGTCCTGAAACCGTCATACTGCCTTGGATAGATGGGTGGAAGAAGCCGTCCGCGGCTGGCTGGTTGGCTCGTGCTGGGGCGTCGTCGCGGCTCGCGAGGGTAGCAAGCTGGGCCGCTGAGGTCTCTAGGCTCATTAGCTGCTGTTAGCACTCCCGCCCGCCGCGCCCGCCAGCTTCCCGGGGGAACCGCTCCAACGGCGACCCCCAGCCTAGGTCGTGCCCCGGGGAGAGAGAGAGAAAACCCGGGATTTTGCACATCTTGTGTCGACAAGCAATGCAATGCAATGCAATGCCACGGCGATTGTCTTTCTCGTCGATCACTGACCCCGGCAAGAATAAGCATACGATAGAAGGAAAGAAGATGGACGCACCGACGTGTTTATCCCGGTAAAAAGAAGAAGGTTGGAACGATGAAAGAACAGAAAGAGAAGAAAGAGGAGACTCCACAGGTACTCCGTAGAGAGGGAACAGGGATTCGCTGATCCGGTCACCGGCAGACCGGGCCAAACAGCTTAGACGGTTCACCGAAACGGGGGTGTAGCCTGCTGAGCCTTGGTGACAATCCCCGTGCGTCGACCTTTTATCCCTGCAAAAAAACGCTGGGAGATTTTCCTCTTTTTTTTTTTGCCCTTGCGAAATCCAATACCGTGACGACCGTCGCTACCGGAACTTGTGGAATACGAGCAACCTAACCGGAAGAGAGACAGAGAGTGACTGACGGACTGCCTTTTTTCTTGTCTCACGATTCGTCGTCGCCGTTACATTGTGTGGTTTTCTTTCTGAGAGGTCACTTTTTTTCCTTCCCCCCGGCCGTCGGTCACAAACGAACCCAAGAAAATTATCCCCGTGCTTTGTGAATAGCGTACACAAGTTTTTTATTTTTATTTTTTTTGTGTCTCACAACTCGACTTTCATTACGCAGCAAGCTCCAATTCCCTTTCTGCTAAACTTTGGGCCGTTTCCTTTCTTTCTCGCTCTTCTTTTCTTTTCTTTTCTTCTTCTTTTTCTTCTTCTTTCTTCACCTACAAGTCTATCCTTCATGTTTAAAGGCATAACCGCGCGGCAGTTGGGTAGTAGCTTGTCTCGCAGAACCGTTCCACGTCGTCACCACCCGCCGCAGACGCACAGCTACCAACCTCTGCACGGCACGCGGCTGCGGACCCTCGGAATAGCCGCAATGGCTTCCTCGACTCACTACTACTCGACGAGCGTCAACCGCATACCCGGCCGGAGCTCCGTTCCTGAGGAGGCGCTGACCAACCCGCACCACGTCGTCAAGGGCAAGGGAGGAGAGGTCGTGGGCTTCAAGAACCCGTACCCCTCCTACGTTGATCCCCAGACGTTTAGCAATGCCATGCGGAGCGTCTTCATGTGCGTGTCATTCCCGCCCCGCTCCCCCCCCCCTGAAAGCTTATCGAGCTGACATGACCCGGCAGCCCGCTCCTCACCGGTCGACTGCGCAGGCCGGAAACGCTATCGCCGAAAATATCAGTCCAGAAGCCGCAGTGGCTGGCCACCCGCTCCTCCAGCCCGGCCCTCCGAGCGACGTGGCTCGGCCACGCATGCTACTACGTCGAGTACCCTTCCGGGCTGCGGGTCCTGTTCGACCCCGTCTTCGAGGACCGTTGCTCGCCCTTTCGGTTCATGGGACCCAAGCGCTACACGAGGCCACCCTGCAACGTCGCTGACATCCCCGTCGTCGACGCCGTTTGCATCTCGCACAGCCACTACGACCACCTTTCACATTCGGCCGTCGTGGAGCTCAAGAACCGGCACCCGGAAGCGCAGTTCTTCGTCGGTCTAGGGTTAGAGAAGTGGTTCCGTCGGTGCGGCGTGGAAAACGTCACCGAGATGGACTGGTGGGAAGACGCCGAGCTCCACGTCAAGACCTCGGCCGGCAAGGAGATCTCGGCAAGGATATCGTGCCTGCCTGCGCAGCATTCTTCAGGACGCACAGGTTTGGACCGCGACCGCACGTTATGGGTTTCGTGGGCCATCTCCTCGGCCTCGAAATCCGTCTGGTTCGCCGGCGACACCGGGTACCGCACCGTGCCCCGCCTGCCTGACGACACGGACGACTACGGCGCCGCGTTCGAGTCCCTGCCCCGGTGCCCGCAGTTCCAGCAGATCGGCGACCTCAGGGGCCCGTTCGACCTGGGCCTCATCCCCATCGGCGCCTACTACCCGCGCGCGGCCTTTAGCGCCCTGCACGCGAACCCCTTTGACAGCGTCGAGATCTTCAGGGACACCAAGTGCAAGCGCGCCATGGGCATTCACTGGGGCACGTGGGCGCTCACCATGGAAAAGGTCATGGACCCGCCGGCGATCCTCCGGGAGGCGCTACGACGCAAGAGGATCCCCGAGCTGGGGGTATTCGACGTCTGCGACATTGGCGAGAGCAGGGAATTCTGAAAGAAACCATAAAGAATACGAAAGAAAAAAAAAGGAACAAGGAAAATGCATCGACATGATAGACAGGTGGGCTCGTCAGCCCCGGCCGGACGGTGTTAGGAGGGTTGATCACTTTTGTAACATTTAGCGATGAAGAGAAACGGAGCCCCCCCCCTCCTGACCATGGGAGCGGGATTGAATGTATCTTAAAAAAACCATCATAATATCACAGGGAGACTATTGGCTCCCGCCATCAGAACAGGCGAGGCGCAGGCGTCAGTACCCGACGGCAGCCGAGGGAGCTTTTAGCCACACTGACGTCGCCACTGCGCCACCGTACCTATTAAATGGTGTCCCCTCCCGTTCTCCTCAATCCTAGTTTCTTCAAAACACCTACCACGCCTCAAAAACCTACACCAAGAACATCGCATCACAATGGGTCTTCCTCAGAACAACGCAGAGGATAAACCCCAGGAGCCACAAGTCTCCGGCTCCGGCGGCGCCGGCACCAACACGGGCGCTGGTGCGACGAGGGAAAAGACGGAGGCGGAAAAGGAGGCGGACAGGCTGTACGAAGAAAGGATGGAGGAGGAGTACGCCAAGCGCGAAGGAGGTTCTTGATGCATTACGTCACGATTGGGAGCAGAGTTAGAAGTGCTCAGGGTTGTTATTTCACGTATATTCAATTCTATCGTGCTTTTTACTGCCCCCTGATCTGAACAGGGTGAGCCTCGGTGTTGTAGACCCAGGTCATGGGCTTGTCGGCGTGAATGTGCATGGGGACATCCTCGTCGGCAAAGATGAGCCAGATGTACTTGAGAGTCTCGGTGATCCAGAAGCTCTCCATCTTGTCAATGTGGCCACCCTCGGAAGCATCGACAGTGACGTCGTTGAGACCGGCAAAGGAAATGTCAATCTTGCACTGGCTCTCGATGGACTGGAAGGCGGTCCAGGCCATGTCCTGCCACTTCTTGTCGCCGGTGACGCGGTAGGCGTAGTAGATGGACTCCATGGTCTCGGGGCGGAGGATGTACTGGGGAGAAGAGGCCCAGAAACCGGCCTTCTCGTAGAAGGCGGCGTCCTCCTCGGCCGGGGGCTTGTTGAACTCGCCGTCCTCGGGGATCTCGCTGGCGACCCAGCGGAAACCCTCGGGGCCGATACCGGCAGCGGTCTGGCGGTAGGGCTCGAAGTAGGAGTTGGTGACATTGAGGGCGTAGTCAATGTACTTCTGCTCGCCGAGCAGGATGCCGCCGAGGAAGAAGTTGCCGCCGGCAAAGCTGGCGAGATGGCTGGAGCTGGGGATGATCTGCTGGCCCTGGTACTGGGCGAGGAAGGTCAGGTCCTCGCGGGTGGTGGGGTGGGAGGTGAGGTACTCCATGGTGGAGTCGGCGGCCTTGATCCAGCGGTCCTTGTAGCTCTCAAAGGCGACGGGGTCGTAGAGGTACATCTTGATGAGGTACTCGTAGAAGCTGTCGGTGTAACCGCCCCAGCCGCCCTTGGCGTCGATGAACTTGCCGTCCTCGATGCTGACAAAGGTACCGGTCAGGCCGGGGAAGGGCTCACCCTCCTTGTTGGGGTTGATGAGGTGGTCCTGAGCCTTCTGGGCGAGCTTGGCATACTTGTCGTCGCCAGTCAGGTCGCTGAGACGGGTCCACTCGAGAACGAGGGTGCCGCACTCGGCAATGTTGTTCGAGGTCGAGCCGTTGCGACGGGGCTCGGGGTTCAGGACCAGGACGGGGTCAGGGATACCGCTGGGGGTGTCGAAGGCGAAGCTGAGGGTGTCGGCGAGCGACACGGCCTGCGCCAGCAGATTATCGACCAGCTTGGAATCGTCTACGAGATCGGCGAAGGGGCCCTTGAGAAGATCATAGCCGGAGATGAGACCGCCGAGGTAGCGGATGTTGGTCTCGAACAGAGAAATGTCCTCGTTGACCTCCACGGTGGTTGTGAAGTCAATGGTGGGGACAAACTCCAGGATCTGGTGGACGCTCTCCGAGTCGCGCAGCAGAATGCCGGCGCTCAGGGAGTCGATGGCGGTGACGCCCCAACGATTACTGCGAAATTAGCATGCCATCTGGCTCTGCTGTGGATGCCGAGCTTACCGGTCGTTGACATAGCTCTTGTTGAGGGGAGCAAGGGTATCGTTGGGGAAAGCATAGTCGTAGTATCCCTTCCACGAGAATCTGTAAGCCTCCTCGACGGCCTGTGCCTTTTCGGCATCGGGGGCGCCGCGGGGGGCGAGGGGGGAGGCGAGAGCAGGGGCAGCAAGCCCGAGGAGGGCTGCAACAGATGTAGACCGCATGTTGGCCGGGTTGAGGGGCAATTGGTCACGGCGGGAACAAAAGTCTGCTGCTTCGAGAGAAACTTTCGACCTGGGGGGAGCCGAGGGTCTTTGTACTTGAGTCGCGGCTCCATTGTGTCTCAGTCCATGGATTGCGGGCAGGGTTGCCCTGAATATCGCGGCAAGCTTTGCAGTGGTGATCCGTTGGAGTGAACGAGCTGGGTGGAACGTAATCCCAGTCGGAAAAAACAAATTCGTAGTAGGTTGGCTGCATCCGGCAGGTCAAGGGAGCACTCTAATGGCCAAGCGAGAAGGACAACAGAAGTTCTGACCAGTATCCTGCGGGCTGGCGTTGACAGCATCTCGGGTCATGAAGCGACGCGGGGGAGATGGTGGGGAAGAGCTGGGGTTGTTTCCCCCGTTGGCCGGCGACGAGTGCATGTGAGTGAGAAATGGGACCATCTTTTTTTTTCGCCGGGCTGGACTCAGCATGAGTAGCGCAGCCTACGATGCAACCTTGCTGGCTGAACTGCCGAACACGTCCAAGATCTGCCACACCGACTCCCAGGTCTTTCCTGTATCCGAGTCCAACAATGCCCAGGGCTCGGATAGACAATGGCGGTAGATACGGTAGAAGCGATGGATACTTGTGGTAGACGTTTTTCATCGACGAAAACCCCCGCGAGGGCAATGTCTGTTTTTCTGCAGGGCAATTGGTTTAGGTGAGGGTGCATCTCGTTGCAACGTTGTGTTGCAGCATACATGTGAACATGCAGGCTTTCCCCAATCCATGGGCTGAATGACATCGGGTGCTGCTGCGGGGATTTGGGAGAATTTAGGGGATCATCGGTAGTGGATCCCGACGTTAAACTGGTTAAGCTCATTCTTTCGGCTGCTCTGCGGCCCTTTCGAAGACAACCCAGGATCAACTATCAATGGCAAACTGGGAAGTTGTTGAAGGATGGAGTGTTGGCCAACGTCATGGCCTGGGACAGGGTCCCAAGGATCCAACTCGGGGCATCACGACCCGCTTCGGCCCAACCTCAGCCGCCACCTTCGCGGAGCTTCGCTAGAGCAGCGGCGACTCCTCCTCCTCCTCCAAGTTCATCGTCACCCTGCGATTCTGTAGCCTTTGAAGACTGTCCATCCATTCTTGACGCTTGCGACTGGGCAGTTTTCTTGGACTCCTCAATGACAGCGGCGAGCAATGCATCCTCGTCGTCATCGTCAATGTCTCCCATGAGCTGGTATTGATCCTGTGGTGTGTTGGTCGTGGGCTCGCGTGAAGATGCTCCCATCGACGTCGCCTCCCGCAGTGGAACGTGGCCTTGGCCGGCATCACCGGTCCCGGACGGTGCGGTCCTCTGCATGCCCCTCTTCTTCGCCTTCTTGGCGCGAAAGGGTTCCTCGACCGCCGAAGACCACCTCTTGACTTTGATGCCTCCCCAGCCGCTAATCATGCCTAGCTGCTCGACATCGGCATTCACGGCGTTCCTCAGGCTACCGAAATTGGCCACCATGGCAACGGCATCCGATTTGTTGAGGCTTCGGGGGACCGTCACGAAATCGACTAGCCTGTCTGCATACGCCGTGGACTGCTGCCCGCGAATGGCGGAGAAGTTGGCGTGTTCATGCGACTTGTACAACTCGAGATACCGCGCGGCTTCGGCGGCAGACCAGCAGAGGATGAGGGTTACATTGTTGACCAGAGACGTTTTGGACAGGTCCCGGAGGGAATCTTCATGGTTTGGGATATCCACCATTGTCAAGACGATCCGTAGACCGTACATTCCTTGCAGGTTCCGTATCCTCGTGTATATATATTCCGGGTGTAGACGATGGTACTTGAGACTGGAATTGGTCAGCGGTCATCCCACTTTCTTGGCGGGATGATACTCGCCTCAGGAATAAACATCCTGTCCCCCGACCAAGAACGTAGTCGGCGGGGATGTCGCTATACTCCCACGCCGTGGACTTGATATGCGTCAAGATGGGGTTGCCTCGCTGTCTTGGTGACACGAGAATGGATGACCCGGAGCCTTTTGCCGGGAGGGCTTGAGGGGTCGGTTGGACAACCTTGGGGCCCGGTGAGCTCGAGCTTGGAGGAGCTTTGTCGAGTCTCTGGGGCGTCGGCTGCACTATCCTTTGGGGCTGCGGCTGCTGCACGCTTCGTGCAACCTGCATTGTGTCCACCGAGGCCATTGCCTCGAGCAGGGCATCGTCGGCTCCGTACTCGTCTTCCATTTTTGGATTGATGAATTATTCGGGACGAGGCGCGTGGGCAGGTCTATAAGGACGACAACACTTGTGTCGGAGTGGGAGGTGGTGGGATGATAACGGCAAGCCACCAATGCAACACCCCATCGCGTCAGCGCCCGTGAAACCCCAGCGGCCGCCTGCAGGCACCCCACCAAGCTTTTCAGCACCACCAGATCACGACTACATTCCTCGACGCAACGTATTGCAAACTGTCTATTATATTGTGTACATATGCTGTCAGATACCTGCCGCCATGATGGATAAAATGCCTAAAATCAATCGCCATGTCCTATCCAAACGCCTTCGCTATAAAACCAAATGCATCGCCAGATCCTAGTCCAGCTCGACTTGCCCATAATCTTCACAGTGCTGGCCCCTCGGCCGCGGCTTATTAGGTGCCAAGGAGTCGTGTATCGAGTGCAGGCTGGATAACCAGCAGTCAAACATCAGGCTCACATTTCTTCTTTCAGACTCTCCCAGATTCATCTCGTACAGCTGCTCTCGCAGCTTTTCGTACATTTCGATCATGGCCCATACCTGCACCGCCGGCGCGACAGGGCTTCTGGCCTGCTCCGACACCGTCGACGACAGTTGCTTCGTCAAGAGGTCGATGCAGGTTTGCATGTTGCGGTCGCTCTGGCCAGAGTGGATGCTCGACCTATCCTGGTCGGCTCGTTGCCGCTCCGGTGTGGGCGAAGAAGAGGGTGAAAACGAGACGGGCTTGAAGTAGATTGCGTCCTCTTCAAAAGCGACCAAGGTGCCATCCGATCTCGGCGATAGCTCCGGTGGATCAATCTGCGGCAGCACCTCGACCGTCGTCTTGCGATGCCGATCCTCCGTAGTGTTCTTTCTGGATCTTGATGGTTCAAAGATGCGGCTGAGGAGGACGGACTGGGCCGGCGCCGCGGGAGATGCCATGGGGGTCTCGATGGCAGCAGCGGCCTCGGCATCCTTTCTATATCTATGTTCCAGCATAGCATTGTATTGGTCCGCGATGAGCTCAACGCTGGCTCTCTTCTCCACGGGCTTGGTTTCCGGGGCGACGTTGTCCTGCGACCCCGTCCTGAAGAACAGAGAGGGCTTGCCATTGCGCTTCAGGGTGAACCTTCGCGGCTTTGAGGTCGGTGCGGACGTGGACAGCATGTTGTCATGAGACGGACGGGCCACCATGTCGCTGATTTGCAAATTTGCCAACTCGGGCACCAGGTGTGGTTGGGGTGCTACGAAGCCAGGTCTTGGATCAGAGGATGAAGAATATCTATGCGCACCCATGAGACCGCTCCTCTCAATATAATCGAGCCATCGTGAGTCTGTCAGGTCCGCGGGCAGGGGAATCGTGGGATGGCTGCTTGTTCTATGCCTCGGCGGCTCGCATGATGAGCTGGTTGCCGTTGAGTCCTGGGACCCTCGTTTTGATATCGAATTCCTTGACCCAGACATGGTCTTCTGCAACTTCTTCCTCGCGGACTGCATGTTGGTACTGATTGGTGACGTTCGTCCGTTGAACCACTCCATCCCCTCAAACTCTGTCTCAGACCTCTCCGGTTGGCTGATTGCGGTTGTTGGTTCGCTTAGGTTATCCTGGGCTAATAACGCTCCGCGCCGGTGCGGGTCATCTGTTCCGGTTCATGCAGGTTTCCCTAATGGCAGCGGCACAGGAGATTACTCTGGGAGCGAAGGAAAAACAGAATTATTATATATCACGGGCGTTGATGGCTGGAGAGCGCATTCTCTGCAGAGTACCAGGTCAGCCGTCTTGATTCGCACCGCTAGGAAAGCCAAGGACTTTGAAAAGCAGGTCCGGCCTTGCTCTAGCGCACATCCTAGCATACCTCGAAGGCTCAAAGCCTCGCTTGGTCACGGCCGCGGGCGACCACGTCACTGTGGAATCCTACTGACCCCCCCTCGGGAGAACAGGGGTCCAGCTCACACGCACCCATCACTGAAATGGCTTCCATGCCAGTTCACGATGTGGCGTCTCGCTCTCCAAAGACATAATTTTGATGAACGACAACTTAGACAGCACACTATCGAGCGGCGAGTGTTTTGCGCCAATTCACCTTTGAGTGAGACATTATGCAGAGGCCCGCGTGGTTAAGACCGGATGGCATATTCCGCATACGAGGCGTTGATGCCGGGTAAGGGCTGGTGGGCGGGTGGCTGATGTCATTGCTGATTCGGGGTGCTCACAAGTACAGCCGGGGCTGCTACTCGACAACTTGTTTGCAGCATGCATGACCACGAACAAGAATTCTCCGGTTTACCGCTCTCCCCGTCCCCCGCCGCGCTCAAGACTTTGGCAGATGAGCTGAAATATGAGCCCCAGACATTTTCCAGGGGTCGATCGTCGCCAGTGAGATGGTTCTCCCTTCAAGGACGCTAAGGGTTTAGACACTGTTTCTAGGTGGAAGATCCAGCATTCCAACACTTTTTTAGTAAATATCGGTGACACTGGTATTTCAGCTTCCCGTAGGCTTGCTGGTCCCGAGTCATCGAAGCGTGCGCAGCTAATGGCGGCCACGTGAAGCAGATTGGGCGTACCTCTCCAGGGCGAACCTGCTGGACCGCAGACTCGGTACGGAGTACCGCCTGTGGCGCGATAGTTCAGGGTGGCACCGAAAGTTACCAAACTCCGTGACCCCCGGGTCGGATTCCCAAAGCCATGTTGTGGGAACAACTTACGAGAATCGTTAGGCTTGCGAATTCGAATAGACCAAGAGCTTTTTTTTTTGTTTTTTTTTGCTTTGGGTAGGCAAAAGTCAATTTGGACTTGCTGCGAATGATGGCTGCGGGAACCATCAATTGATTTTCTCACTGCCCACCCTCAACAAATGTGGGACAGGACTCGATGGTGGGGGCGGGGTATTTGCGCCCGCTCGATCGCGAGAAGCCTCGACAATGGCAGCCTCCGTTGAGGTATATAACAAGCACCAAAGGATGAATCGTAAAGATACCACGAGCCTCATGGCCTAATTCCCGTCAGTCCACAAATGGGAATGGCCTAGGTCGCTGGTTCTCATGGAAAACGCTGCCGTGGAATATCTGGAAAATAATTATCCATCAATCAAATGTAACCATTGCTTGCTTTACCCGTAAAAGGGTCCACTATCCCTATGCCGAGAGTCGCAGACACGGTCTCAACTCCGACGTCGCGGTGCCTGTTATAAGTGCAGAGGTGCCGGCGTTTTCTTGTGAGTCGTCAGCGTACGTCTGCCGCACAGAATTACACTTGGATAGACAAGGGCGTTGAAATTCAAGGCACAGGCACGATATTAGCAGCCAAGATGTCTGAAATCACAATCACCGGCTACGAGACCCGCGATGTGCGGTTCCCAACTTCGCTCGACAAGACGGGTTCCGATGCCATGAACGCGGCGGGTGACTACTCGTCGGCCTACTGCATCCTCGCCACGGACTCGTCCTATACGGGCCACGGCATGACTTTTACCATTGGCCGCGGCAACGATATTGTTTGCGAGGCCATCAAGCACGTCGCGGACCGTCTCAAAGGCCGCACGCTCTCCTCTCTTGTGGCTGACTGGGGCGCCACCTGGAGGTATCTCGTCAACGACAGCCAGCTGCGCTGGATCGGCCCGGAAAAGGGCGTCATCCACCTCGCCCTCGGCGCCGTCGTCAACGCCGTTTGGGATCTCTGGGCCAAGGTGCTGGGCAAGCCCGTGTGGCGCATCGTCGCGGACATGTCGCCCGAGGAGTTTGTCCGCTGCATCGACTTCAGGTACATCACCGACGCCATCACCCCCGAGGAGGCCGTCGAGCTGCTGAAGAAGCAGGAGCCCGGCAAGGCGAAGCGCTTGGCCGAGGCGGAGCAGAGCCGCGCCGTGCCCGCCTACACCACATCGGCGGGCTGGCTCGGCTACGGCGAGGACAAGATGAAGTCGCTGCTGCGGGAGACGCTAGACCAGGGCTACCGGCACTTCAAGCTCAAGGTCGGCGGGTCGGTTGAGGAGGACAGGCGGCGGCTCTCCATTGCCCGCGACGTCATCGGCTACGACAAGGGCAACATCCTCATGGTGGACGCCAACCAGGTGTGGTCGGTGCCCGAGGCCATCTCCTACATGGAGAAGCTCGCCGACTTCAAGCCGTGGTTCATCGAGGAGCCCACGTCGCCCGACGACATCCTCGGCCACAAGGCGGTCCGCGACGCCCTCAAGCCGCACGGCATCGGCGTCGCCACGGGCGAGATGTGCCAGAACCGCGTCATCTTCAAGCAGCTCATCCAGTCGGGCGCCATCGACTTTTGCCAGATCGACGCCTGCCGCCTCGGCGGCGTCAACGAGGTCCTGGCCGTCCTGCTCATCGCCAAGAAGTTTGGCGTGCCCATCGTCCCGCACTCGGGCGGCGTCGGCCTGCCCGAGTACACGCAGCACCTCAGCACCATCGACTACGTTGTCGTCAGCGGCGAGCTGAGCGTCCTCGAGTACGTCGACCACCTCCACGAGCACTTCCTCAACCCGTCCAAGGTCAAGGACGGCTTCTACCAGACGCCGACGGAGCCCGGCTACAGCGTCGAGATGAAGGCCGAGAGCATGGACCGCTTCGAGTACCCCGGGAAGGACGGCGTGAGCTGGTGGAAGAGCGACGAGGCCAAGCCCATCCTGACGGGCGACAAGATTTAGCAAGTGAATAACATTAATAAAATATCGCAACCAGTTGAAGAGTACCTGTCAAGTTTGAATCATGTAAATGCGAGGTAGGGGAGTGAGGTCCGAGGTCGACCCCACCGATTACTACATGCGGCAATAGGACGTATGGTAACAAGCCACGAAACTTGTCCGTTCAACTGTTTTTGAATCGAGCAACGCCGCAACTCGCAATGCGCCGCAGCACACAAGACGAAATGGTCAACTGCTCGTGAGAAGAAAAAAAATTCATGCAACCCTCGGCCCATCGCCGCTCAATGCCACCGCCATGCCCCTCCTCGACCACCAAACGCGCCCCCTCGCGTCCCTCGTGGTCCTCTTCGCAGCCTACAAGGTCCTCCTCCTCCTCCTCGCCCTCGGCACCGCCCTGGTCAGCGACTACGACACGTCGACCTCGCTCTTCTACCAACACACCTCTGACGGCGACCATGCCCCGTCCCCCGCCTCCCTGTCCCACAGGCTCACGCGCTGGGACGCCCTATACTACGTGCACAACGCCCGCGCCGGCCGCGTCTACGAGCAGGAGTGGGCCTTTGCCTCGGGCCTCCCGGCCGCCGTGGGCTGGATCCTCGCACCCCTGGGCCCCCGGGGCGCCGGCGGCGAAGCCGGCGCCGGCATAGCCGTAGCCCACCTCGCCCACCTCGCTTCCGTGCTGTCCCTGCACCGCCTCACCGCGCTGCTCTTCCCCCGCGAGCCCAGGGTGGCCTTCCTCTCGGCCGCCCTGCACGTCGTCTCCCCCGCCGGCCTGTTCCTCTCCGCCCCCTACAGCGAGAGCCCCTTCTCCGCCCTCTCCTTCGCCGGGACCTACGTCTTCGCCCTCGGCCTGGGGCGCGGCAGGACCGCGCTGCCCCGGAGGGCCGCGTGCGTCGTCGTCGCCGGCGCGCTGCTCGGCCTGGCCGCCGCGTGCCGGAGCAACGGCCTCTCGAGCGGGCTGCTCTTTGCCGTCGACGCGCTGCAGGCCCTGCTGCGCCTCCTCGAATCGCCAAGCGCGGGAAGCCTGCTGTACGTGGCGGCCCCCCTGCTGGGCGGCATCCTCGTGGCCGCCGGGGTCGCGGTCCCCCAGTTCTTCGCCTGGACGAGATACTGCGGTCCGGACGTCCCCGCCGAGCTCGCCCGGCCGTGGTGCGACAAGATGGTCCCCAGCATCTACACCTTTGTCCAGGAACACTACTGGTAAGCTCTCTCGCGTCTTCTATTACAACCGGAATATCACTGACGGCCGTGGCAGGAACGTCGGCTTTCTTCGCTACTGGACGCCAAACCAGATCCCGCTTTTCCTGCTTGCCGCTCCCACCCTGGCCCTCCTCATCGCGTCCGGAATCAGGTTCCTGCGCAGTCCCTCGTCTGCGCCAGGGGTAAGCGCCGACGGTGAGCTGGGGACGTTTGTGCGCGTGTTGGCGGCCAGTCAGACGGTTGTTTCCGTGCTCGCCATTACGAATTACCACGTGCAGATAGTCAACCGCGTAGCATCAGGTTACGCGGTATGGTACTGGTGGATCGCGGGGTGTTTTCTCAGCGAGGGGTGGAAACAGGTCGGATACCGTATCGCCGTCGCCTTCATCATGTACGGCTGCATACAAGCGGTGCTCTTTGCCTCATTCTTACCGCCGGCTTGAGTTGGAAATTTACACGTTGTTGTCTGAGCAGTCAAAATCAAGTTATATTCGTTTATCTAAATATCATACCCCAACGCCATGCGTATCAATTTATCCAGAGTACTCAAAAGCTGGCACAGATGCTAGTCATTCTTCAATAGTCTTCGTCGGAGTCGCTTTGCTCGTCGTTGATGCGGAGGGCACGCCACCTCCTGTCAGTCAGATCTTGTGCGGCAGTGCCCTCGCTTTCGGGGTCGACGTAGCCTTGGCCACCAGCGATGCTCAGTGCGACCGGCAAGAAGACCAGGGCGTGGAGCGCGGCAAAGATGACGAGGGAAAGCCACACGCGGAAGTAGTAGATTTCAAAAATCTTGGAACGGGTAAAGGCGAGGACGCACACTCCGAGAAGCTTGGTGACGGTGATGCCCGAGAATACAGAACCGCCGACGTTGACGAGGGCGGTCCAGGCACGAGCGTCACGGCCACGGAAAGCATTGTTGTTGCTCTCCATGACTGTCCTCGAAGGGAACATGAAGGCGCGAGCGATGTGGGCGCAAAACTCGACAGAAATGCCGACGCAGATAATCAGGTTGACCAACGATACGGCATTGAGGGACACGCCAAAGACGGCCATCGCGCCCATGATATCGACGACACTCATCACAACCGTAACGGTCACGACAAAAGAAGTCAAGACAGATCCCAGCAGCACGGATGCCACGATGAAGATGATGCCAACCGCAGCGCACAGCAAGGCTGCCGTCAAGTCCACGATGGTGAGGTATTGGTCAAAGAAGATGTAGAACACACTATACGGGAAGACTTCGGCGCCGGTCCTCTCCTGGATATCGTGGGCGATGCGGCGAGCCGATGCATAGGCATTGATAAAGTCCTTTTGGCTCCGGAGCGGGGAGTGCATCGTCCTGAAATGACTGGCCTTGACGCCTGTGCGGTCTTCGTTGAGAACGACGGCCTCGCCGTATGCCGACTGCCCTCCGAGGGGACATTCGTCATCAGCGGGCGACGCGAGGAACTTGTCGAGGTAGTGGATAAACTCGTCGTTCTCGGGCATGCCGTACAAGGTCGTGTTCCAGGCTGGCTGTCGATCGGCAAAGCAGGTCGAGCCGTGTTCGACGCAGCACTGCTCGTAGATGGGGTTGAGCCACATGAAAAAGTCGTCGATCCAGCTGGCAGCGGGGGAAGAAATGTAGGAGATATCAGGTCGCTGACGCTCCAGCTCGAGGGTGTTGGTCAAGGACAGGCTTTCACACGATGTGAACCGGGAGCAAATTTCGGTCTGCTCCTCGCGCCGTGCCGCGTTGACGCCCTTGGTAACAAAGTATACCGGAGGACCCGTCTCCAGGTACTGGTACAAATCGTTGAAGTAGGGAATCAAGTAGGAGCCGTCGGGAATGGCCACCCTTTGATCGAGACCCAGGGAGATGTTCGGGAGCAGAGCCAAGGCGGCAGCAAAGAGGCCGAGGAAAACTGTAACAATGGCCATCTTTACCTTTCTGCCCAGAAGCGCCGGAGCATAGCGGTTCTTGATGAAAATTTGGATTGGGCTCTCTTCCTCAATGTCCGAGTGTCGGCTGCCGGAGATGTAGCCGTTGGATCCGTTGAGGTGGATGCGAGCCTTCTTGATCTGCCACCAGGGGAATAGCTCGCAACGGTGATCCTCGACGCGCAGCTGGTTCAGCGACAGGAACGAAACAAACATTGTCATCTGCAGCAGAGCGTTGATCAAGACGGCGCCCGCGGCGTAGGCGGCAAAGTTTCTGACAGCAGGCATACCGACAGCGGCGCCGAGGGCAAAGGCTACCACCTCGGTGAGACCCGAGAAGAGGATGGACGGTCCCATGCGCCCAAGCGCCCTAGCGACGCGCTCTTCAACCATTTGATCCGGGCAGCTTGCGTTGACTCTTTCCAGCTCGTGGACAATGAGGAAAATGTTGTCCACGCCGACGGCGAGGACAATAAAGGGGATGACTTCGACAATGATCAGGGTGGCCTTGAGTCCGACCCAAGAGAAGAAGCCGATGGATGCGGCAATAGACATGAGAACGATGAGGATGCCGACCAGGCCCAAAGTAACCTTGGATTCCACGAGCAGCACAGCTGGGTTCCTGAAGACGTGCTTGAAAGGCGTTCCGAGTGCCATGATGGCGTACAAGAACATGACGATGTAGCTGATGACGATAATCTTGGCGTCGGTGTTGGTGGACTTGTTGAGCTCCTGCTCGAGACTGATTTCGGTGTTGAACGACAATCGGAGGCCACGATCAGCAGCCTCCTGCTGAACCTCCAAAAGCCGATCACGGAGCGCGTTTTCGAAATCGATGGCGAGTGCCAGAGCTTCAGTACCCTCTTGGGCATTCTTGACAACCCACGTCGTCGTGATGGCCTCGGCTTCGGTAACGTCTTCATCGTATCCGCCGAGAATCATGTTGGGCTCGAGAGGCTGACCAAAAGCAGGGCGACAGTCTACCGGAGACTTGGCGCAAGCGCGCAGGTCGTCCTTCCAGTGGTCAGGGTCAATACCGCCCTTGGAGTACCAGTAGGCCGTGACAGACTGGACGACGCAGGCATCCCCGGCGGGCTTGAAGCACAAGTCATCAAAGTATTTTCCGTAAGTAGGGCTCTCGATCGTCTCGATGCTCTTTTCCACTTCCATCCACCACTTGAGCGTCTCGTAGCTGAGCACGGGACCAGGACCTTCGGGGTTGGTATCGTTGACCAGGAAGATCTTTTCCGCTCGGTAAAAGGGACCAAAGTTCTCGTCAAAATACTGCTTCTCCTGGGCCGCCGCCGAGGTGGGGCTGACCCAGAGACGAGCAGGCTCCAACTCGAGGTCAAATCTGAACCAGCCAGCACTGAGAATGGCCACCACAGCCAGGCTTAGAGAGATGGTGATGAGCGGGAACCGCGCAGCCGCATGTCCAAGCTTGTTAAAGGCCTTGTCGCAGCGGTCGTTCAATCGGTACCGCTGGGTCGGGCGGTCGCGCATCGCTTCGGTCTGCACGGGGCCTCCCTCGTCCTCGTCGTCGCTGTGGGATGACTCGTGGAGCAATCTCGTCCTCTCGACCCGTCGCTGGTGGTAGTTTTTCCAGGCTACGTGGCCAAAGACAAAGACGACAAATGCGAAAAGCAAGGCGCAGTAGGTAAAGATGGAGGCAAAGGACAGACAAGGGAGGACGCCAACATGGCACGCTCCGTGTTTCTTGACATCAGGAAGCTCGGGGCAGACCTCGGGACAGTCGACACAAACGCAGCGATAAGTGGGATCCTCGTCGTTGCACTTTTTGGGCTTCATATCAACGGGCGCCATGTTGGGCTCGGAGTATTCATCTGGGAAGTTGATCTGAAACGGCGATCCGACAAAAGGCTTTTTGTCGCCCAAGAACTTGAGCATCTCGTGGTAGTTTTTGGCACCGCCGCCGATCAAATCCATGGCCTTGCTATTGGCGCCGCCAAACTTTACCTCCTTGCAGCTGTCGTAGAGCCCAGAACCGTACTCCTCCGAAATCAGCTGGTCAACCTCGGTGACGAGCTTCTTGCCGCCCTTTTCCGCATAATCGGTGACGTTGATGAAAGTCGACTGGTCGGGGGAGCACGTAAAGGTGCAAAACGTGTTGAAAAAGTTCTCCTTGCAGGCAGGGCATGAACCAATTAGGGTGTTGGGGGTGCTGAGTTCTGATTTGAGGTTTTGGAGCTGCGGCAGCGTCAGCGTCATATCAAGTGCCGCACAATGATGCGTCCTACCTGATCCAGCTTGCAGCACACTGGGCCTTCCCTCCACTTGTCGCCGCAAACCTCGACGAGCTCCTTTCGAAGCTGTTCATCGGGATCCTCGGCCAGGCCATTGTCAACGCAAGGGAGTTCTTTTCCAAAGAGACTCTGCTTGCCGCATGAGCCACGGAAAGCGCACCGTCCTGGCTCGTGTTTGGGTGTGTACGGCTCGGCGCTGGCTGTGGTGGTCAGCAAAAAGGCTGCCGCCCCAGCGAGCCAGCCCGCGGCTCGATGACGCATGGTCAATCGAATCAAGGCCGCACGACGGTCGCGCGATGCAGGCCGATCGGTAATTTCGACAAAAGTTGGTGACGATAAATCCAACAGGTGAAGAGAACTACGAAGAATTAACCACCTCCGATCCTGTCGATGGAAGTCGTCGTTGGCGGTGGATGAAATCGAGGTCAAGTTGGAGTTGGAGGCGAAAGCCAGGCGCTAAGAGTGATCAGGTCATCATCGATAGCGGTGCAAACGGGCAGCGACACCGGCTGTACCTTGCGTAGTGCGACACTGCGACACTGCGACACTGCGGGTTGACGTGGGCGGTATGCGGTTGACAGAATAAACGCGGCCTAGCCTGCCAGATACTAGGTCAAGACGTCCTCGTTTATTTTTACTAGACTACCCGTTTCCAACGCACCACCCCAGAACAGGTAGTGGACAACCCCAGCAAACGACGTGACGACCCAGCAAACGACCCAGCCACGCCAGCATGCCAGGCTCCAGCTCAGGGCCTAGCAGTAGTGCTACTGAACCAGCCCCGGCTTTTCCGCTTCTCCAACGCAACCTGTGACGAGGAGGCTGCAGGCGACCACCTGTTTCGTCCTCGTGGCAACACGTACATCCGCGATGCATTTCACCCGTTCCCGATGAAGTACTACCATACTGCTAGGAGAGTGCGCAACTCTATTAAACCCTCCCAATCTTCTCTTTCAAGACACAGTTGCACTTATAATACTCCGTTTTACCAGAGTAGACGTGGCAACAGCTCCGGCATCATACATCCAATGACTGTTTCGACTTGGTTGTTTGTGTGCTAAAGGCTCCCAACGCACCAAGTTTAATTTATTTTGTTGGTGGTACAAACAATACGATACATCTATAAAATTCTCACAACTTCAACAAAGTCAACAACGTTTTGGCCTCGCCTGTACGAAAATCATGTTCGGGTAGGTTGGTAATATGGAGCGCGTCATGCGCCAGCCGTAGCCGTGACTCCAACAGCCTCCGATCTTGGACAGGTAGGTTGCCAACAAGGGCCCGCCTCGGATTGAAAAGTAAACACGCACATTCTGCTTGCACCTTATTCTTTGCATACTTTTTTTTTCTCTCCAAGAACAGCTTTTCCAACCTCATTGGCAACGTTTCCCCGACGTCTAGTTATAAATATACTGTCTTTGGATACTCGAGAGTCGGGATTTTTTTCTTCTCATTCTATAATGCTTCTTCAGTCTTTGTCATATTCTCAAGAACAGTTGCCTCCTGACGATTTGCATCACCCAATTTTAACCCCAAAAATTACAAAACAACATGTCCGCTGAAACCAATAACCCCATGGAGAGGTTAACTGTAAGACATGCATTACTGTTCTGCTCAAATCATGTTTGACCAACGTCTCACGATTTACAGGAACAATTCAGGGGGCTGGTGGACGAAGCCCTCATACAAGCCATCGGCAGTGATTATGACCTCAAGAACCCCTTTCAGTTCCGCCTGGCGCATGACACGCTGCAGAGCATAGCAGACACTGTCTCTTTTGACGAAGCGACGGGTTTCAATCCAAGCGGCTTGTCCGAGCCTCAGGATGATGTTGTTGACAACAAAGCCGCGGGTGACGTTGCGAGTCAGTCCACCGCGAGCACAAGCCAGACTTTTTCTCTGGCGCACGTCACCGAAAACTCAAGCACGGATAATTCCTCTGAAGCCGCCTATGTCGTACCCAAGCTCACCACATTCAACGCCGAGAGCGGAGAGGCTAAGACGCTCTACCTCCGGAAGATGTTTGCCGGGCTCAAGGAGTACGACATCACCTACGCCCTCAAGAAGACCGACGGTGATTTCCAGGGCGCCCTCGACCACCTCCTGAATGTGCAGCACCTGCAGTCGACGGGGCAGCAGACCAAGGGCATCGATGCCTTTTTCAGCGAAGAGGACGATGCCAAACCGGCCAAGGGCTCGAAGAAGAGCCGTCGAAAGGCGAAGCAGAAGTCCAAGGGCGATAGTCCTGACTTTGAGCTGCCAGCAAAGAATCCCGAAAATGAGATAAAATGTAAGTAATCAATCCAAAGTCCATGCAGTTGCGGCCGTTAACACGGGCTAGACCAAGATGAGATTGCCTTTATTGCCGACCGCATCAATGTGCCGTACGGCGAGGTTTCCGATGTCTACCATCGCAAGAAGCATCTCGGCGGCGCCACGGTCGTCGAGCTCCTCGACAAGTACATATCCCTGGGGATCAAGACCGAGGGTGCGGAGGGAATAAAGCAGGCAAAGCAGCTCGCTTCCGAACACGCCAACGTACCCGAAAAGTACATGCCGACGCTGGTGCAAATGGCAGACTCGGACAAGACCTTTGCCAACGACATTGCAACCCTGCTGAGCAAGCACTTTTCCAAGAACCCCTGGAAGCAGAAGCTAGATCTTACGCACCGCCTCACGCCCCTCCCGGATGAGGAATTGGATAGCGCGCTCCCCACCGGTACGCCTAAGAAGCGCGGCTCGCCAACCGCCTCGCCCACGCTTGGCCCGGTGGACTACGGCGAGGCCACAAAGTGCGCCGTGGACTCTTCCCACGCGCGAAGGGATGCGGAGTCGTACGCCGCGCAGCTTCACCGCCGCGGTGCCGGGAATCACCTGTACCGGCAAGCGGCCGTCGTTTACAGCGATCGGGCCCGCGAATCCGCTCGCGTCGGTGCGGCGGCAACCTCTTCGGCTGCGGATGCCTTGGTCAGCCAGCAGAGCACGCTCAATCAAACCGATCTTCACGGCGTGTACGTCCGCGATGGCGTCAGGATCGCACGTCAGCGGGTCAACGCGTGGTGGCAGGGCCTCGGCGAGGGTAGGTCCCGACGGGCCAAGGAGGAGGGCTTCACCGTCATAACCGGTGTCGGGAAACACAGTGCTGGCGGCGTGTCGCAGCTCAGAAAAGCGGTTGCCGCGGCGCTTTTGCAGGATGGTTGGAAGCTTACAGTCGAGACGGGCAGGTTTGTCGTCAACGGTCGGCACTAGGATATGTTGTCTGTGGTCTGGTCTGGTTATTTGTACATGCTGGAGTTTTGTTTCCTGGTTGGATAAGCAAGCGATTTGGACAGGTGGATTGGTTGACTGATGGATGACCTTTTTTTGTATGCAAAACGATGACAAAGATATGTAGATACTGGTTATTTTCAATGCATCACCCCGCAATGGCAATGCACTGCCATTTCACAAACCATTTCCGGTGGCCCCCCTACCCCTTGCGCGTGTCCAACTCCTTGCCGACAGCATCCCAGACATTCCAGCCCGTCAGGATACTCGTGATGGTCATGACGACACCCAGCTGACCGTCCTCGACTTCGACCCAGCCCAGCACGGTGGCAGGAATGAGCATGTCCAACCCGTCGGCAGCAATCTTCCACAGCAGTGCGTTTCTATCCCGGACAAACTGCCTGGCAGACTCCTCCTGCCTCTGCCTCCTCTCCTTCTCGGCCGTCTTCTTTTCCTTCTCGCCCAGACCATTGACAAGGCCCGGCTGCGGGACCGGCCTGTAAGCGTAAAGGCTCCCCGTCTTGACAATGGCACCCAAGACCGAGGTCAGCAGGCCCGTGAACCAGTAAACCATGGCATCCCGCAGCAGCCTCTGGCGCCACGCCTCCTCCCACAGCTGGGCCCCCTCCACGCCCGTGGCGTCCCAGACGGTCACGCTCTCCGTCAAGCCGAAGATGCCGAAGCACGTGCTGCTGATGATGTCGAGCCACTGCGTCCCCGCCGGCGAGGAGGCGTAGGCCGCGTAGCTGCCCTGGAAGGACTCGACGAACCAGAAGAGGCGGATCCACTGGCGCACGGTGTTGAGATGGGGCTGCAGGGCGAAGAGGGCCGGGAGGGAGAAGGGCACCGGGACGGAGGCGAGGAGGGAGGGGTAAGACGTCAGGATGAGCATGACGGATTGAACCAGGCGAAGAAGACGTTCAAGGCCGGCTACGACGAAGACTCAGCATGTTACACTTCTGGAAATACACACTGCCTTACCATGGTTAATACCAAAAGCCGCAAAGTGTTGCAGCGTTCCAAACATTATAAGCGTCTCTCAGAATATAGCCCTTTGGTGTCTGATCCTTTGAAGCTGCACAAAGTATAATCACGGGGAGGTTTTTTTTTTTGGCTTTGAATTTCGGCGTTGGGCATCCGTGTGCGACGCTTCTGCACTGGTGGATCTGGACTTCACCTGTTAGCGCCCGCGAGTGTTGTGCATGCATGCTCCTAGGGTTGGCTGCAGAGAGCGCTGCAGCGATCACGTTCGGCCACGGTTTGGTTCAACATAATAAATACACCAATTCTAGCCCCTACCATACGGCCGAGTCGAACCTAGGTATGCAGACGCAGCTGTTAATGCAGCGCAGCTCTTCTTATAACCCCAATACAACGCAAATGAAAGACAACTGGAAGGCCATCATTTACATGCCCGGTGATACCAACTTGCCCTGTGCCCGGGACGAAGGATCCCACCCGCCAGCCAACGCCTGCTTCCCGCCGTGCTGCTGCGCGTACTGCTGCATCCTCGCCTCCAGCTCGGGGCGGAAGTGGCGGATGAGGCCCTGGATGGGCCAAGCAAAGGCCTCGCCGAGAGCTGTAAAAAAGGTCAGAAAGATGAATGCGTAGAGCTTGGAATATACATACCGCAAATGGTGTGGCCCTCGACTTGCTTTGTCAACTCCTGGAGCATGTCAATCTCCCGCTCCCGACCCTGGCCCTTCTCGAAACGGCTCATGATCTGCTCAGTCCACTTGCTGCCCTCGCGGCACGGTGTGCACTGTCCGCAGGACTCGTGACGGTAGAAGTGACTTAGACGGCTGATGCCACGGACAACGTCGGCGCTCTTGTCCATGACGATGACGGCGGCTGTTCCAAGACCGGACTGGCTGTCCTTGAGAGCATCAAAGTCCATCAGCTGGTCATCACAGACACTCTTGGGGAGAATAGGGGTAGAGGAGCCGCCGGGGATAATGGCCAAGAGGTTGTCCCAGCCCCCGCGGACACCACCGCAGTGCTTCTCAATCAGCTCACGCAGAGGAATCGACATTTCCTCCTCGACGGTGACGGGGTTGTTGACGTGGCCAGAGATGCAGAAGAGCTTGGTGCCCTGATTACGCTCACGGCCGAAGCCGGCAAACCAGTCGCCACCGCGGCGGCAAATGGTCGGTGCAACCGCGATGGTCTCGACGTTGGCAACGGTAGAGGGGCAGCCGAAGACACCGACGGCGGCGGGAAACGGGGGCTTGAGGCGGGGCTTGCCGGGCTTGCCCTCGAGAGACTCGATCAGGGAGGTTTCCTCGCCACAAACGTAGGCGCCGGCACCGCGGTGGATAAAGACGTCAAAGTCGTAGCCGGAGTTGCAGGCGTTCTTGCCGATGAGACCGTCCTTGTATGCCTCGTTGATGGCATTCTGAAGGACGGCAGCCTCGTGCACAAACTCGCCACGGATGTAGATGTAAGCGGCGGATGCGTTCATGGCTCGGCCGGCAACGAGGCAGCCTTCGATGAGCTTGTGGGGATCCTTTCGCATAATCTCGCGGTCCTTGCAGGTTCCGGGCTCGCCCTCATCAGCGTTGACGACGAGGTACCGCGGCTTTGTGTCCTTGTCCCAGTCCTTGAAGTTCATGAAAGACTAGACGCGCAGTGATTAGCAGCTTGCTCACGAGCCAAGCCTCTTTGATATGCAGCACTCACCCACTTCAACCCCGAGGGGAAACCAGCGCCGCCACGGCCACGCAGGCCGGAGGCCTTGACCTCGCTGATGATCCAGTCGTGGCCCTTGTCGAGAATCTCCTTGGTCTTGTGCCAGTCACCCATCTTTTTTGCGCTCGCGAGATCCGGGGGGTATCGTCCGTAGAGGTTCTGGAAGATGCGGTCCTGGTCCTTCAGACCACCGTAGGTGCGCTTGGGGGCATCCTGGACGGTAGCCAGACCTCTCACAGCGGTCCGTGAGAGGCTGGCCGCCTTGCTCGGCGTCGCTCTCCTGGACAGCATCGTGTCGGGTGTTTTTGCGGATCGTCTATGCGAAGGGGTTTGGGGGGAGGCGAACTCCTCGTGCGGCACTTCGAGGTTTAGAGGCTCCGGAAATCGTGGACGTCAGAAATCAAAGCGTTGTGATTGGTCAATCCACAGCCCCATTATCCAGCACATCTGTTAGGGGCTACCGCATGCCCCGCCAGTTTTTTGTTGGGCAGCGAGTCCTTTTTATCTTGGCTGTTAGGCCACCTCCACGTTTGCCTTGTCCTGGTTCCTTGACCTCATCGACTTGCATCAGCAGTCTCTTGGAGTTCTTCGCGAAACGCACGCTAGTCGACGTTTATTGCTGCGCAAACTTTAACGGCCTGCGACATGTCGAGCAGACGCCCGGGTGCAACCGCGACGAGCGTCCCGCGGCCTCCCCTTAATTTCTCCGACTCCCTCACGATCCCCAAGGATGCCAGATTAAGCGGCAGCCATTCAATCACCATCCAGGCCGAGACTGTAATCCATCCTCGAGCGCGTTTTGATTCCAGCCTGGGGAGTATCTTGATCGGTCGGAGATGCATGATTCAAGAGAGAGGAGAGCTCGGGACTCCGCCGAAAGAGTCCAGCAATGCCAACTACGGAGGCGTCACTCTAGGTGACTACGTGGTTATTGAGAGCGGCGCCGTCGTCGAGGCTGGAGGCACGGATATCGAAGACGGCACGGTAATACAAGTCGGCTGCAGGATAGGGGCCGGCGCGAGGATTGGCAAGGTAGGTAAAGGAAGCAACGCGTCTACAGGGGCTGTGCTGATGGTCTTCAGAATTGCACCATCACATCCAGGTCGGTGATTGCCCCGGGTGCCATCATACCCGATAATACCGTCGTGTACGCAAACGGCCAGTCTCGCATCGACAAACGCCGCATCTTTGACGCGAGGAAGACCATGCTTCTCAAGCAGATCAACATATCGAGAAAGATGATTCCCAACGCTTTGACCGATTTCGTAAAAGCAAGAGACTCATGAGAGTAGTGTAGTAATGATCATCCGCCACAACCACAGCCAGGCGAACCCCTCGCTGCGCGCCACCGCAAGCCGCCAAGCCTCCGCATGTCTCCGTAGAGTCAGTCAGCCAAGGACATCCAACCTACAAGGCTCGTGCAAGGCCCAATATATGAGCCATGATACCAAGGATGCTCCGACGGCGAGACACCTGGTCGATGGGCACTCCCGTGCAAACGCTACCAGTCATTCCAAGTGTAGGTTATGCATTATACATCAAGCAACGGTTCGACTGAAGTTGTACATATCGTATATATGGCTACTAGTACAGTTACATGGCATCTACATCAATTCATTCAATATTCCATCGAGTCCTCAAAGAGCTTCCTTAGTTTGCCCCTCTCGGCATCCAGATCCTGATCTAAACCGGGAGCCAGCTTGAGAACTCTAGCCTGGGGAATAGTGCCCTCGACGAGCTGGTCAAGATGCTCAGGGCCAAACCCGAGCTCCTTCAGGCCGCGAGGCTGGTCGCCGAGCTCGACGAGGAACTTGGCAATGGCCTCGGCGAGGACTTCACCGGCACTCTCCTTCTTGACGTTGGAGATGTCGACACCAAAGGCTTCGGCGGCGAGAAGATGACGCTCGGGGTTGGAGGCACCGGTAAAGCGAAAGACTGCCGGGGCAGTAACAGCGACGGAGACACCGTGGGGAATGAGGGGGTTAGGGATATCGTAGCCGGCGTGACGGTACCCGGGGTTCTGGCCGGAGATGGGATAAGACATACCTTGGATCATCAGCGTCACACTCAGAACAAGGTTGCAAGACTAGACCTACCGTGGCACAGGTGGACACCTGCGTTGCCAAAGCCGACACCGGCAAGGGTAGCGGCAAGAAGCATCTCACTTTGTGCCTCAAAGTCATCAGGGTCTCTCACGGCCCGGGGAAGATACTTGACCGTCGACCGGAGGGCGTGGAGTGAGAAAATGTCGGAGATGGGGTTAGCACCCTGGTATGCCGGGCGGTTTAGGGGGTTTGTCGGTCTGGGTACACGCTCCGTGTACGGGATTGCCGTCCAACTCTCGAGCGAATGGCACAGCACATCCAACCCTGAGCTGGACTTGACGGCGCTGGGCATGGTTCGAGTGTTTATGGGGTCGCAGATGCCGAGCGTGGGCTTCAGGTTTCTGTGGGCAACACCAGTCTTTGCACGCTTGGAGACGAGATCGAAAATTGCCGTGCCAGTAGTCTCAGAGCCAGTACCTGCAGTCGTAGGCACGGCAATGAGGGGCTTGAGGGGCTTGTCGATGGGGCGACCGTTGCCCAGAGGAGCATTGACGAAGTCGAGGAAGTCGGCGTCGGGATAGGCTGTGTACAGGTTCATGAGCTTGGCAGTGTCCATGACGGAGCCACCGCCGACGGCAAGGAATGCGTCGGCATTATGCGGGCGGGCCCATTCGATGGCTTCTTTGATCCTACAAGCAGTCAGTCACATTGGAATATCTCATGCAGAGACTTGTACTGACGAGCTATCCTTGGGCTCGCAGCGAACATTGGAGAAGACCTCGAAGTGGACCCCCTCTCTCGTGAGCCCCTCACGAACTTGTTTCATAGCATCTAGCTTGTCCACCGTCGCATCCGTGATGACGGCAACTTTCTTTGCGCCCATATTCTTGAAATCCATGCCAACCTCTTTTGTCACACCGGGGCCGAATCGGATGGACGAGGCAGCCATCTCGAAAGCGTACTCCTTCTGCGGCGCACCGGGCGTAGCGTAACGCCGGCCGCCATTGTTGCGAATGTGGGAGACGAGACTCGAGGCTTGTTGCTGGTGATAGCCGGGGTTTGAGTGGCAGGGGCAGTTGGGCGGGTGCGTGTACTGGATCGTTCGCAGAAGAGACGTGGCTCTCCTTGACGCCTGTTCTCACGGTCAGCCCTACTGAGACCACCTCCTTGGAGTTTCCAAATACCCGTCAGGACAGAAGTGAATACGAACATTGGCCGCTACTCTAATAGTTGGAGATCCCATCTTGATTAGATATTCACGTATGCACAGCAAAGGAACTTGGGGCGGAAACAGTCCGGTGTAAAAAGACGGAGGTCGAGGATCACGACACGAGCCTCGGATGTTGGAGTCTCGAGTTGGGGTAATGTACGGAGTACGTACCTCACTACTTTGCGGGGCAGCTTCGGCAACCCCAGCTTTGAGCTCCGTCTACGGGGCTGACCCGGCCGACCCTCTGCCCCGCGAATTGCAGGCCTTGCCCTACTTTGCACCGGATCCGACACGTTTAGAGCGTCGCCCTTCACTCCACAATGGAGACTGTAATATCTAAAAGAGGTGCCCATTATTTGGCAGCCTCGGCGAGGCTAGCATCTGCCGAAAACCAGGTCTCGGATCCGTTCCAGAAAAGTGAACCAACCTCACTATCACAGTACAGTTTTGACATCTATCAACTCCTGTCCGCTCATCTACTATATCCTTCTCCTACTGCGTAACTCACCCTACTGTCCATCGTCAACCAGGGTGCTAGGGCAGAACTCTAATGTGACACAGTGTTCCATAGTCCGCCGTAACCATCTCATCTCAGCTTACCCTACACTCTAATGATAATGTTAGAATGCTTCTTATTATACCTCAATATCTACCTCCTGTCATTCTGCATCATAGTGCGGATAGCCTACCCGGTCAGCAAGACGTTAGTTTTGCTCGGTCTTCGGCTTAGATGTGCGCTGCTCGCCGGTTGAGTCAACTAGTAGTCTAGTCTATTTGGTGAAAACCGAAACCCGATATTCCCCAATTTATATACATAGAGAATTCATGTATAGCTTCTCTTTAATTTTTAGAGGACAAATCTTGGTCCCACAACGCCTCTTCACCATGGCTTCCAACCCTTCTCAAAGAGCCCGTATCAGGGAGGTCATCCCTCGGCTTCGTCTGGGGAAATGGCCAACTGGCCAACTCAACTCCATCACGGACGTCCCTGGTGTACTTATACACACAGAATCCATACACGATGGTCAGGACGTCAACACCGGGTTGACGACTATTCTTCCGCGAAAAGACTGGGACAAGTACTCGTGCTTTGCCGGGTACTTCAGCTTCAACGGCTGCGGGGAGATGACTGCGACGCACTGGATGAATGAGACTGGCCTTTTGACATCACCAATTATTCTAACTTCTACGGGATCTGTTGGTGATTGTTTCAAGGGCATACACGAACACTGCTTTAAATACCACACCAATGACGAAGGAGAACTGAATCTCTTCATATTTCCTTGCGTGGCTGAGACGTTTGATGGCTACCTCAGCGACCTGAGCAAGTTTCCCATCACCGGAGATCATGTCACCAGGGGAATACAGAATGCCTCGGCGGATCGCGTACCCGAGGGAAACACAGGCGGTGGGACGGGCATGATATGCCACCGCTATAAAGGCGGCACGGGGTCCAGCAGCCGAACCATCCAAGGCTTTGATATAAAGGGGAACCCGAAGACGTACACCGTTGGTGTCATCGTACAGGCCAACTATGGCGCTGCCGAGAACCTGCACATCGGCGGGATACCCGTTGGGAGCATCCTCAAGTCGCAGTCTGCCGACCAGACGCCCGAGATAGAGATCAAAGAACCTCGCAAAGACGGCAGCATCATCATCGTCGTCGCCACGGATGTGCCTCTCCTCCCCGTTCAGCTCCAGCGTCTTGCGAAAAGGGCAACAGTTGGACTCGGAAAGGTTGGTGGCTACGGCGCCAATACATCTGGAGACATCTTCCTTGCATTTTCCACGGCGGCAAAAATACCATTCCAAGAAGTATCCATGCAGCCCAGCCAGGCCGCGATCAACCCTTACACACCCGCGGCGATGGGCGTGGAAATGTCGGACAACGACACCATAAACAGTGTTTTTGAAGCGGTAGCCGACGCAACCGAGGAGGCTATATACAACTCCATGTTCATGGGCCAAGGAATGAAGGGGTTCAAGGGGAGAAGCGTTGATGCGTTGGATTTGGATAAAGTTAAGGAGATTGTTGAGCGGAGGCTGTAATTCGCACTAGAGCATAGCATGCCAATGATGACAATACAAGAAAACTATACGGTACAAGCCCTAGGCTTCTATAAATGAGTGTTTGGCCGCTGTACAATAGTGGAAGTGAAGTCAAAGTGGGTGGGGGTGCTATTGAAAGGTTGGGTTCAAGATGAGGACATCGAGCACGGTCGTGATAGGCGGGGGGTTCGTGGGCGGACGTGCACTCTTACGTAGTGGTTAACAAGGCGCTCAGCCGGTTTGCAATCTCGGAAGATTATGGACGCGATAAAAACTAAAATATAGTTTTAAAAAGGGCGAGCAATTGAACTGTGTATTAGATATGACCGACAGCTTTTCCCGAAAAAAAGTATGTTGGTGTGGCAGCGCTATTGACCACTGAGATGTGGCTCATCGGTACCTCCTTAACAGCAAAGCCACGAGCTGCCGGGGGCCAACTGACTGCATGTCGGGTTGCGCTACGTCGACGGCAGCGTTGAAATCCAGCAACCACCTTGTCTTGCGGCTTGGACATATTATTCCGCCTCCCTCACGACATTCGACCACACACCAACGCGCCTATTCGATGCGCTCGACGATGCAGCTGCGGCCCTCTCTCGAATCACCTTCATGATCCGCTCCAGCCTGGCAAATGGAACGCGCAAACGGGGGCACACCCTCCTCGAGGGCGGAGCGGTTCGAGGATGAGAAGCGGCGCATCATCGAGAGCTGCTTCAATAAAAAAGAGCCCGACGGCTCAGGTATGCCGCAGGAACGACTATGCGTAGGGGATCCCACCAGCTAACTTGGAGGTATCAAAGTCCAGGAAACCTACATCACCCATATCCGCGTTCTAGAATTCTCCTCCCACGCCTCATCGCCGCCACCTCCCCAAGCCCGAACGCCAGATTCTGAGAAGCCTCGAGTCATCATCATCGCCGTGCGCAAGTCCGGCCGCGTTCGCATGCACAAATCAAAGGAGAATTCCAACCTGTCATTCTCCATCGGCAAGACGTGGAACCTTGACGACCTGACGCAGATCGAGTCGTATACAGGCCCGCAATGCAATCCCAACTTCCGCGAATGGGCCGGCGACACGGGTTTCACGGCCACGATTGGGAAGCAGTATTACTGGCAGGCTCAGTCGGATAAGGAAAAAAAGTTTTTTATAGCGAGCATGATCAAGATCTACAGCAAATACACGAATGGAAAGCTCCCCGAGCTCACAGGCTTCGATCAGAAAGAATTAGACCAGGTGATGGGCGCTGGGAGAAGGCCTGCCGGATCGCAACAGGCGCCGCCACAGAGACCTGGGTTGCCCGTTCACCCGCCTAGTCAGCAAAGCAACCTCTCGGCAGCAAGCGGCGGACCAGCTGTCCAGCCTGACGCCTCCCGACCGCACAGGGCACCGCCCATACGGCAGCCTCCCAGCGGCAATGCGTCTCCTGCCGGGAGCTTTGACTCGACGGCTTCAACGTCAAGAGACAAGCTCGCCTTGCGCAAGGTAGCACAGAACAACATAAGTCAGGATTCCTTCGCCGCGAAAAGCGACGATGCGTCGAGTCTACCACCTCGTTCTCGAAACGGACCGCAAGGGCCAGGGTCTTATGGCCGGTTTGGTGACCAGTACCGTAAGACTCCAGAGCCCTCGGAGCCGCCCTCACAGCCTTTACCTCCTCCGCCGCCCCAATCCACTTCCCGACCCATCACACCCGTTACCCCCAAGGAGGACAGGGCGCCTCCTGAGAGGAGACGACCGCCGATGGAACCTCTGCTGCCACACGACCGAGACTTGGTGCCTCCACCGCTGAAGAGCCCAGGCATGAAGCGAGAAGGTTCCCCACGTGATACCCCCCGGGAGCCCATGGCACCCCCTCCCCGAAGTGCCGAGCGCATGTCTCCCCGCAAATCTCCCCCAGGAAGCCAGAAATTACCCCCATCATCGCTAGCAGCTTCGGTCCAGGAGCAAGACCCGCCGCCGATGGCTGCCCTAAAACCGGCAAAGTCAGAACCTACCAAGACGGAGCCTCCTCCGCTCGAGCCACCACCCAGCCTCAAGACGCCGTCCAGTTCTTCGCTCCCGAAGGAGGTGGTGTCCGAGCCGCCAGTCATCACAGAGACGCCTATAGAAATGGCACCCGAAGAAGCAGCATCACCACCGCCCAAGGAACCGGTGCCGCCGGTGCCAGCCGATGCAGAGGAGGAGTCTCGCCCCGGGTTGGGACCCATGATTAAATCGAAAAAGTCCAAGAACGATGTTGCTGGGGCGTTGTGGAAAGCAGCCAGTGCGGTAAGCGCGTTCAAACCCCGCCCCGGCGGCGCCGGTGAGCGCTTGAGACAGCTGGCACAGCAGAATAAAGCAGAAGGACCAGATGGCATCACAAGCGTTGTCCCAGCGCCCCGCAGACCGCCGACGAGGGAGAACAGAGAAACCGAATCAGAAAGCCCGGCAATTCCTGAACGAAAAGCCGACCACAAGCCCAATCGCGCCTCTCTGGTGCCCGAGGTCAAGATCAGTGTCCCGGATTCCAGCCGAAGCCGTCCTTCAAGCTCTCAAGGCGCTCCTAAAGAGGTTACCGAAGCGGAGCTGATAAAGCCCGAGGAGCCTGCGGCTCCCAGAAAATCCGTAGTGCCTGCTCAAGATGCGAAATATCTGCAAACCTTGGGCGTGGACCCGGCTCTGTTGGACGCGAGAAGCGACGAGTTTGGCACGTGGCTCGATTACTTTGGTTGGGTTCCTGGTGAACAAATGCGTAGCCGAGCTATTGACGATATGAGAATCGACTTGGACCGTGAACTAAACAAAGCTCAGGCCGGCGGCTGGCTTGCACGTTTCAAGGAGGAGGACGAAAGGGTAGACGCTATCAAGAAGGGTATCAATGTAGCCATGACGGAGTGCGATGAGATGGATAATCTCCTTACTCTCTACTCCGTCGAGCTTTCGGTAAGATGATTTTCTGCATATTCGAACTTATCTAACTTGTTGCAGACCTTGTCGGAGGACATTGCGTACATTGAAGCCCAAGGCCAGGGTCTTCAAGTGCAGACTGCCAATCAGAAACTCCTCAAGAAGGAGCTGGAGTCGTTGCTTGAGACCTGTGCCATTACTTCCAGTGATCTGGAGGTCTTGCGCATCGCGCCGCTCGATAACCTGCGTGGCTTGGAGGATGTTGAGAACTCCTTGGTCACGCTGTTCAAAGCCATGATCAAGATGGATCCGACGTTGGGCGGCCGCGAACCCAAGGCTGCTGATGCGACGATTGATTCTGATCAAATAATCGGCCTCAATAACGATTATGGCCAGATGCGAATTGTCCAGGAGAAGAAGGAAATGTATCACCAGGAAAGTGCAGACTTTATGCGTCGCTTGATCGAGTTTATGGCCCGCCAGTTTGATGAAGCCTTTGCCGAGACGAAGCGCGCGCTGGAGGGAGCTCTAGCGAAGAAGGTCGACCCAAGCAATCACGATGTCGGCCGGGACTTGCTCTGGAAGTACAGCCCTCTGATGCTCTATGCGAGAGACGCAGACCTCGGCAACTGGAACCGCCTGATACAGGTTTATCAAGACAAGATCCATCCGCTTTACAAGGCCGAGTTCCAGAGCGTGGTGGCAATATGGCGCAAGAATGCCAGGAAGCTTACGGGCGAAGAGGCCGAGCTGCTCTTCTCGTCACACATCGAAAAGCAACAAGAAGGCGGCGTGGCCCAGACTGCGAGGAAATTGACAGTGAAGCGTAGTCAGACCCTGGCTCGAGCACTTAGGTCGCCCTTGGCTGACGGCGAGAGAAAGTCTGCCGGGGACAAGTCGGGCGCTGATAGCAGAAGCATGCCCTACGTTGTGTTTGCCGGTGTTCTGGATGATTTACTGCCTCTGGTGGAGATGGAGCAAAACTTCGTCATCGACTTCTTCCATGCAACGACGCTAGAGCAAATCGACTTCCCGAATGCCGTCGCCGCTTTCAAACCCCGTGATCGTCGTGGAGGTGACTTGAAGCGCCATCGTCTGATGGAGCCCGACCGAGACTTGGCCCGTCGCGTCACGCGGCCTATGGAGGTGATATTTGCCTTTCTTGAGGCGGAGCTGCAAAGACTCATGGAATGGGTTATTGGGCAAGATCCACTGTAAGTAAAGTTGCATAGCAGGACTCGGGACGACGCTGACGAATATTGCAGACAGGGAGTTGGTGTTTTGGCGACACTCGAAAAACAGCTGGCGACCATTAGTCAATCCAACCAGGAGTACCTTAACAACACGTTGCACAAATTACATGCCCTGCTTGCTGGGCGCTTCCGCAAGTTTGTCGATGAGCAGATCCGTGCCATCGAGGAGACCAAGGTCAAGATCAGCAAGCGAAAGGGTGTCATTTCATTTATCCGCGTGTTCCCCGCCTTCTCTATTGCGGTGGAGAACATGTTGGCTGGCCTAGATGCCAACCTGGCCATCCGCCGAACGGTTGATGGAGAGTACGATAGAATATTGCGGTCCATGTTTGACTCGCTCAAGGTTATTGCCCGCGAGAATCCCGCCGTTGGTGCCAGCCACGGCAACACAGATCCCGAGGACAAGGAGGCCCTCAATTTCCACATCCTCCTCATCGA
The DNA here is from genome assembly GCA_026184415.1 of Trichothecium roseum. Lineage (NCBI taxonomy): Eukaryota > Fungi > Ascomycota > Sordariomycetes > Hypocreales > Trichothecium > Trichothecium roseum. The sequence goes on from CM047948.1 coordinate 1,461,749, forward strand.
GAACGCAAACCACTTCGTCGAGGAAACCGACACACGAGGACTCGAGATTCTCGAAGAATGGAAGGAAAACGCAAACGCAGAGTATCACGAGCACATGGAGCTATATCTCAACGCCGTCATGCGTCGGCCGCTTGGTAAACTACTGGACCATCTGGAGAATATCGAAGCGCAGCTGCAGTCCGGGAAAGGACCCAGCGCCATCGCCGCCCAGCCTTCTAATAGCAAGAACATTTTCAATAAGGTGCTGGGCGCTTACGATTCCAAGGAAGTGCGCAAGGGCATCGAGGCGCTGCGCAAGCGTGTAGAGAAGCACTTTGGCGATGCCGACGACGAGGCTCTGAGTAGGGGGCTCGTAGCCAAGGTGCTCAGGGAGTGCGAGGCCTTTTACGGCACGGTCGAAGGACGTATAGGAAGAATCACGACGGATGTCTACGGAGGAGATGTGCTGTTTGAGTGGCCCAGGGCTGATGTCAAAGCTGCATTTAGGTGATTGTAACGAGTCGCGTGGATCCTTGTATTTCAACTAGGATTGGGCATACTATATGATATTAGCCGCTCAGGGATAGACGAATGTACGAGCTATAATTCATTACGAGAATCTACCGATTACGGCGTGCGGAGTACTAGTACTAGTGGTACCGATTAATTGTTGCGTTAACATCACGTGCCTACGTGTCGAGTGATGCAGTAAACCTAATTAACGCGCGACGCGTCGTGCAACCGCCACCTAACCCACACAACGTCACCATCCGCATTCTGGATGACCCACAGTCCTTTCATCGAATGATGCGATACAAGCGCTCAAGTATAAGTCACGTCAAGATGAACAGCTGCGCAGATTAGTCGAAGAAAGTTACTGTCAAAATGCCGCCGAAGACACGCTCTGGCGGGGCTGCCCCGCCATCCCGTGTCTATCACGAAACCCCCTCCCTTCGTCAACTACAATTCTCGTCTAGGAAAAAGGCCACGTATGGCCGCAAGGGGCGAGTCGCGAGCGCGCAGAAGCAGCGCCTACAGAAACCCATTGACGAGGAAGATGGAGACCAAGAGCCTGAATCAACACCTGCCCCCAAGGGGAAGACGGGATTGAAACAGCAGACCCTCACGCAGATTCAGTTCGTCTCTAGTTTGGAGGACAATGATGGATTCGTAATTTCCGATTCTGAAGAGGACGGAATTTCCGAGGAAAAGGAAAACGAGGATCCGGACCAAGATGACGAGGATGAGGCACCGCGGGCTAGCGGGAGGAAAAGAAAGTCCCCGCAGACCAGCAAGGACAAGAAGACCAAGCGACGAAGGACTCTGGGTGACGAAAACGAAGAGGGCGACAAAAACAAGGGCAAAGGCAGGAGAAAAACCCTGGGCGACAAGCCAGCCGCGTCCAACTATCACACTCAAAGCCTGACGCAGTTTATTGGGCGCGACAAGGCTTTGATCCAGGACTCGGAGGACGAGGAGAATATCGAAGACGACGAATTCACTGCGTGGCTGCAGGATGAGTTGCACAGCCCCGAGAAGCAGCATGGTGGCGACAGAGGTGTAGAGCGAAGCGCTGCGTCAAGATCCCGAGAGCACTCGGTCGTTCCACAAACACCAGCAAAGAGGATTCGATTCGAGATCCCTTCATCGAGCCAGTTGTCGACGCCCGCCACTCCCTCGTTATCAAACCCTCACATGCTGGAGCGATACGGCCGTGCGGGCGCTGTGCAGAACTCCCCTCTGTCCCAGCGTTCGCTGCCCGTCGAAGAGGCCGGCGAGCTTCGCACCGTCACACCAAGGAAGAAGGTTGTGGAAATCAAAGACTCGTATAGCACAGAAGCTTCTCCGGCATCTACACCAAGTAGTACCAGATCACCATTCAAGGTGCTATTTAGCGCTGGCACGCCATCAGTTGCCACAAGCTCCGACGTTGGCGACGCCTTGGGAACGCCGTCCAAGAGCAGAGCTAGGAATTTCAGTGCCGAATTGGGCGACGACGTAACTCCCAAAGCGAGCAAGACCACGAAAAGGGTGTCACCACAGAAGTCAAAAGGACTCGCCGAAATCCCCGACTCCGATGAAGATGACTTTTCGTGCGAAGACGAAGGTGGTGAGGATGGCAGTGAGAAAGCGCCAAGCAACCCCCCACAACTGCAGCGACAACCTACGGAGGAGCAAAGCGATAAGGAAAACAGCGCACCGCAGGTTGTCAAGGTTCTCATAATAGAGAAGGAGGAAGTTGTTGTGGAGCACAGCCACCAAGAAGAGGCATCCCTAGATGAGGACGACGACTATGCCGCAAGCGCGGACACTCAATTCGCACTCAACGAGCTCGAAACTACGATTGATTCACTATGCACACCGACGCTCTCTGCGCCGGCGCCCGCCCCGGCTCTGTCCACGACTCTGTCCGCTGCAACTCCATCTACCGCGACTGTCGCTCCCACTCCTAACGACCCTTCCACGCCGGCAAAGTCTGCTCCGCAGCACCAGCCCGCCACACGCCCAGCGCCCGGGCCATCCAAGAAACTTACCCCGAAGAAGGCCCCTACGCCAAAGACGAAGCCTCTCCGCAAGCCCATCCGCCGCACATTGCCGGCGCAAAGCCAAATACGCTTCCTCGAATCACAGAGGGTGCCCTTGACGACGATCCAAGCTTGGGGCACACCCACCTATCGCACAGACGTTCTCCTCCCCATACCGGCAATCCCCCTATCGAGGCTCATCTCGGGCCACGCCCTCTCCCTTACGCTCGCACACAAGATCCCCGCCCAAGTGGTGAGATTTTGGCTCTTCTCCGATAAGACGCTGCGCTATGTCGCGTGCGTGGACGGCATCACGAGCAAAGACGACAGCTGGGAGTATGCCGTCGGCCAGTTGTACGAGCTGAACAACCCGGTCGATGAGCAGGAAATGCTCGACGACGGCTGGCTAGACGAGCACATCACAAAGTACAAGTACATCCCTCCCGCCGTCGTAAGCCAGCTGCTTTCGAACCTCCGACACGCCCTGTTTGGCGACGGCACCGAGACCCTCGACGAGGACGATTCGTTGCAGCCCTCGCAGGCCGAGGTCGAGCTACCTCCGTCGCAACCCGCCCACCCCTCTTCCTTTTCCGTCTCTCAGGCTGTGGAAGCCCAGCTGCAGAGCGACATCTTGCACTCTGCCAGCTCGCACCACGCATACGCCGATGGCCCCGCAGAGGAGGACGAGGAGAGGATTCCCTCGACGCCTCTGACCGACAAAGGGGCCAAGGCGGCCGCACTCACCACTCCCAAGGCGATCCCGTTCCCGGGCGTGCGCGCTTCCCAAGCAACGACGGCGAGCCAGGTGTCCACGATCGCCCCCGAAACCCAGGAGGAAGAGCCCCGACCGATTAAGGAGGCCCAACCTCAGTCGTGCCACGCCCCGCCGCCGCCGCCGCCCGAGAGCAGCAGCCCGACGTTCCAGCACATCCCCTACGACGAGGAGAGCTCTCCGCTCTTCGGCTCGGTGAGGCCCAGCAGGGCAGGCATGAGCTCGCAGCTGCTGAGCAGGAGCCAGATGCTCCCCGATAGTTTGGTCAAGGATGACGACGTGATGCTTCCGCCAAGACGGGGATAGTCTCTTTTCCCGATTGTCATGAAATTGTGTACAAAAAACACTCCATGAGTGATTATTGAGGTCTTGCTAGAGATGGAATAATTTGACGATGCGATGAGTAACACGACCAGAGGCTTTTATTTGTTTGTTCCGCTGTGGTATAGTTTCAAGGACAACAGTACGAAATAATAGGAGTTTGTGGTAAGATACTGGATGGCAGGGAATAGATGTTCACACGCATAGGCAACGTCACGAATACTTATAATATCAGGTCCACGAGCAGTCCATTCTATATAGCTACTGGTAAAGAACCCCTTCACAACCACCCACCGTCGGGCTCGGGACCACCAAGGATTATAACAACCCGTGAGAAAGAGCAATGACCTGCGCCTTTTTAACCCGTTCCCGGATGCGGACCGCGTGCAAAAGGATAAAACAACCCATCTAATATTCCTCCCGCATCCTCATTCTTTCAGTGATGTCCTGTTCATCAATCTCGCGTCTGGGCGCTGTTGTGTATCTCCATACTGACCGTGCAGGCGTGTAGGATATTTTCGTAAATTATCAGAGGTATATCGTGTTTGTCGCCACCCTAAGAGAGTAAGAAGGCTCCTTGGCCCTCCTTCATAGCCGTAGACATCTGCTTGTTCATAATATCCCGGGTTGTATAGTCGGGAAGCTTCAAGTAGTTCACGCACGTCATGACGCTGGGCAGGTAGTCGTCGGCTGTGTACGGGTCCTCGCCACGTTTGCAAACGACGGTGAACATGGGGGTCAAACTTCTGAATCCTGCAGGGGGTTAGCTTCAGCTCGGCCATTGCACATTTGCGACTCACCTCCGATGGGAAGCTTAGGGCTTCCAGTGGTGAACTGCAAAAAGTCGCGTCGCTCAGCGGCATTGAAGCTGCTCATGAGCGAAAGTAGATTTCGCACGCTGGGACTGTCCATGTTGTATCCGTGATCGGCCTTGATGGAGTCCAATAGAGCTAGCAATAGTTAGCATAGTGATCCTCGTAGACGCCTGAAATACGTACTTTCAATGCTCCAATCTTCGTCTGCCTTGCCAAACAGGTTAACAAGCTCCTCGGGCGTGAAAGCACTGAGAGCCGAGTAAGGGAAGACCTGCGAGAAGCCGGTGCGGAAAGCATCGACCTGACGATGCACACCAGAGCCTAGCGTGGCATCAATGACCTTTTCCAGATATAGGTCGACGTTTTCAATGGTCACGCGCTGCTGCGAACCGTTGGGGATAAGGTCAATGCCGTATCCGGGCAGGGTAAAGTCGAGACAGAGATCCTCCAGCTTCACGCCGTCGATAACAATATCTTCTGTATCTGCAACCTTTTGTGCCGCTGTGCGATACGGATCCTCGTCAATCTCCTTTTTGGCGAGGGCAAATTTCTTGATGGTCATCAGGGATCGAGCAAGGCCTGGGTCAACCATCTTGACGGCGCCAAGTGATGGTTTGACGCCGGAAGCTGAATCATCTCCAATTCGGAAGAAGATTGGGTTCAGGTTGATGTCGATGATGCGAGAATCAATCATTGACCGCGCAATAAACTTGCCGAGAACCTTGAAGAGCTGGAGAGTGCGCTCTCCGTTTGCATCGGAGGCATCATCGTCGCTGATCGGCCTGGGGAAGAGGCCGGTCTGGCCGGAAACAAAGTCGTTGGATGACGTAGAGTCGGTCTCACGCCACAGCTTGAGCTTCTTCTTGGAGAACTCCTTGGATACCGTCGAGTAGAACTCTAGTGTCGGGCCAAGGCCAGTCCCGACTTCTTCGAAATACTCGACTTCGAGAATGCTCTGTGAGCTACCGTACAGCTCCATCACCTTGATGGCAGACTCGAGTATCCTAGAGCGAGACAGTCTCACCTTTTGCCTCTGCAGTCGCCCGAGGAAAGGCCTCTCGTGGTGATGGTTCCTTCGGTTCTCCTCCGCCTGCGCTTTCTGCCAGCGGGCCATGGACCGGGCGTACCCGAACGACGTCGATTGAAGGAAGAGATGTCGGGTCTCGAAGGGGAATAGGAAAGGGTACAATCGAGCCAGATCCTCTGACCAGCTGGGCAAGCAAGCGCTTGCAACGATGAGAGGCTCCTCCAACTGCCGGTTAAGTTTCGCGGTAAGCTTAGTGTTGACAAACTGCGAAAGAGGTTCGACCCTAAGGCCAATAATGCTCTTGCGGTTCTCTGCCAAAACATCCTCGATGTTGGCATTGAGACCGTGCATGATGCGAAGAAGTCGAAGAATCGAGGTAGTCGTGGGGTTCTTCGCCAACGACGCGGGCATGCTACCCTCGCCGTCCCCATCTGCCGTGTTATTGGTGGTTGGCGAGAGTGTCTCCGAAGGCGGCGGCCCCGGGACACGACGATACTTGATAGGGTATGTCGAAGACCAGATGCTACGGTTGATGTGCTCGTTGGAGTCTTGCGTTGAAGTGTGAACCGCGCGATAGACGGTCGTGTCGTGCGAGATGGCTTTGCCATCAAGAGAGAATTCGATGTGCCAATCCTGAGGCGTCGTCTGCAGCGCAGATGCGTACGATAGGCCTCTAGAAGACGACCCAGGCGCAGGTGAACCAGACTGCGTTGCTGGGCGAGAGCCATGGCCAGAGCCAGCAGGAGTCGGCACCCTCTCGCCATCTTCTTTACGCGCAGTCACACCTCCACTCTTGGCCACTTCCATGGTAACGGCTGAAGGGTCACCGGCCGGCTCCGGATCATCATCCTGCATCTCCTCATCCAAGTCATTCATGATTGCGTTGAGCGCGGCATTTTCTTCGGCATCTTCACCGTCTGTCAACTGCTTCTCGTCGGCACACTCCAACGCGTTGTTGGACTGATCTTCTTCGGTGGGAGGCGGACGTGCCGGGGGCGAGGTGTCGGTGGACGCAGGTTGGTGCCTCGATGATCGACGGAGCGATCCTCCTCTGCTAGAAGGACCGGCTGAAGGTTCGGGCGTGCTCAACCCGTCTGCCGGCCTGCTCTTTGACTTGCGGGAACGAGGAGTTCCCGACGTGGATGATGCACCCGGGGGAAGCGGTGGTGGGGGAATGCCACCCAGAGCACCGAAAGCAGATCGGTCGGCGAGGCGTGCCGCAGCTGCGCTGCTCAGCGAGAAACCAGTCGTGCCGGTCATGGCGGCAAGAGCCCTAGTCAACCCATCCCGGCGAGACAACCTGCTAGGCCGCTCAGACAGGGTCATGCGAGGGCGTAGATACTCATCGAGGCTCTTGAAGGTTGCGATGGCATGAATAGACACCATGATGCTTTTATACGAGCTCGGAATATTTGAGTCCTCGTCGGCAACCAGGCGCAGCCTAATCTGCTTTCCGAGCATCGATGCTGGGCTGATTCGGCTTCCGCTAAGGGAATTTTGGTGCACAGTCAATACCTCAAAATGCTCAGACCTACTGAGCAAGTCTTGAAGCTTGTGAACCATGACGCTAAAGGGAGTAGCCGGAGAGTCGGCCGTTGCGGTCTTGGGCTTGGAGCGCACGGTGCGACCCATGAAGACTTCCAAGAACGTAGATCGAGCGAGCTGGCATACCTCCTCGTTCGGGTTGCTCAGCACTTCAAGAAGCCCAGTGACGAGGCCTGAAGCAAGGAGTTCCGCGCTCGTTACACTCTCCAGAACGTCTGCATCAAAGTAAGACGCCAGCTTGGTGAACAGTTCGGCGCCACGCTCAGGTTCGACCAGCGCGGTGTGCTGTTGATAAAAGTGCTGCATCTCCGTTGCGAGATTGGACAGGTGATCTAGGATGACCTTAGCCTTGGCCTTCATCTCGAGCCCGATCTCCTCCGTCTCGTGGGTCTCGAGGAATTTCTTGGCGTTATGACGGATTCTGCGTTTCATGGATCTGTTGTCCAACATGCTGTGCACCGGAGCATCGAGTGACATGGTCGAGCCCTGAGAGCTGACGGGAGAACCATCATCGCGATGTTGTTCGGGCTCGTTCTCTTCATGGTCTTCATCCTCGTCTCCGTGATCTTCGTCGTGCTCCTCATCATTCTCGTCCGACGAACTCTCCCTTTCCCCGTCGTCATGCTCCGACTGACGGTCCTGACCTTCCTGGGGAAGCGGGGAATGTCCCAAAGAATGGTCGGCATCCTGCGAAGGTTCAGGCGTGTCCTCGGCATGGGCTAAAGCTGATATTTCGGTCATGACACCCTCGCGGTAGAACTGATACCTATAGATGCGATCGAGTCTGCTGACAAGCAGCTCAGTAGCCTGTAGTCCAAGAAGGACGAGGGATGGGTGATCTTGCTGGGAAAGAATCGAAGCGAGGAACGACGAGTAGGGGACAGAGATAAGCGCCTCTGAGAGGATATCCTCGTCCAAGTTGGATAGCATCTTGAGCTGCGCGATCAAAACCTTTTGTCTCACACCGAGGTTGACAGTGCTAGAGAAGGCATCCGTCAAGGTAGGGAAGATGATGAGTGCAAAGCGGCGAACCTCTTCCTTGCAGTCTTCGAGAAGCCGAATGCGCTTATCGTTGCTGTCATGTCTCCGACCCCGTTCCGAAGATGAAGAATATGATGTGATGGAGGTCTGTACCTCGACAAAGTCGTTTATTACGTGATCCGTAGTCTTGGGGAGGCTCGGTAGAAGTTGGCAGATGACATTGAGGGTTTCAATGATCTGCTCGCGCGGTCGATGAATGAGCGCCTGCATGATGACCACGCTGTCCAGCTTGGAAGCGACATCGTCTGTACCGCTTGGTGGAGAAACCCCTGTGAGGATCTGATAGATGGTTTCCACCACATTGAGCTTGAAGAGCTCGGCCGATAATCTCGGGCTGGCACGAGCCGTGATTGCCAGTACGCGTAGTAACTGAGTATGGATATTGGAGCCGATGAGGTTTGTGGTACCAGGGACGAGCAAGCGAAGAACCGCCCGCAGCAGATCAACACTGACGATTTCCTCCAACTTGGACTGCTCAGTCTTGAAGCTGCCAATAATTCCTGACACGCACAGAGACGCCTGCTCAACAACTCGCTGGTCGCTGCTTCCCAACACATTGAGAAGGATGGGCATAGCATCCCTCACCACGGAGAAGGACTCGCGCTCGACGGAGCGGCAGCAGTTGGCGGCGATGGTGACCGCGGTTCGCTGCGTGCCCGTCGCGAAGAAGTCCAAGTACGACAGGCAGGCTGTCAGTCCTCCCTCCCGCACGATGGACGCCGGGTACTCGTAGGAGATCTTCTCCAGAGTGACGAGGGCTTGCTCGGCCAGATCGATAAAGGAAATCTCCAACAGCTTTTGGCAGAGCACAGGCACGGCAGACCCGTAGACCACATTTGCTGTGCTTGCCGGCAAGGCCTCCATAAGATTAGCTAAGCAGCGACAGGCCAGAATCATAATCTCGGGGCTCTCCTCCTTGTTCATTAATGCGACCAGCTCCCTGACAAAGGCGTCGGGTGAAAAGTGCCCAGACAGGTTATCCTCCGTGGAGACGAGCAGAATCTCTGACAGTTCTTGCAGAGCAATGAGCTGAACAGAAGGATCATCTTGCTTGAGGTTGTAAAGAAGCTCGCGCATCCTCCCGGACAAGCCTGACATCATGCCCGTCAAGGCTCTCAGAGTCCCACTGATACTAGCCATGCCTCCAGGACCACCGAATCCACCGAAAGGATCATCTTCATCGAACCGCTCGGCGTCCTCGGCATCCTCATCGTCTTCGTCGTCCTCGTCGTCCTCGTCCTCGTCATCCTCTTCGCCGTCCCGTCCTTCTTCGTTATCGTCGCTTTCGGGAGGGAGGACAGGTGGGGGTGGGCCCGACGCTCGGTTTTCATCTGTGCCAGTCATGAGGGTATCGTTGTCGGTGCCGTCATTGCTCCGCCTCGTCCTTCGTGCGAAGCCGGAGTCGCCGCTGGGTACTGAGTCTATGGGAGCGTTAGAGGGGCTAGGAAACATCAACATCGAGACCACAAACCTTGACCACCATTCTGCGATGATCTCTTGCTCCTGCTCGACTTCCTACTCGAAGAAGCAGTCTGGGGAGCATTTTCTGGGGGATTTGTTCGATCCGGTAAATTACTGGGAATATGTGTCAGTAAGTTCCGGCGACAGCTAGCGGGGTGGTCAACTTACTCGAGAGGGTCCATGGTCGCAGGGGCTTTGCCCTTCCTGGTACGTGATCTCGTAGAAGTTGCGCTTGTAGCAGCCTGAGGGATGGCGTCGGAGGTCTTCTGTCTCTTGGACCGTCGACCTGAAGGCCCAGGATGCTGAGCTGCCGCAGAGGGGCTGTTGCCGGGAGAGGTGACGTTCTTTCGCTTCCGAGCAGACGTCGAGCTCGGCGTTGCCGCAGCGGGAGCGGTTGGGGTCAAGTCGCTGTGCTCCGCAGCAGAAGCAGAGGCACCGTTGCCGGTCGGGTGAACGCTCTGGCTCGCTGCTTGACGGGCGGCAGACCTAGTGATTCTGGAAGACATGAGCGACGAATCTTGCCGATTGTAGTGATCGCAGCCTTAGTAAAGACGTGTGTTTGGAAAATGATGTGGCAAGACGTGGTACTACGGCGTAGTTGGGGACGAAAAGCCCGCATTCACTCCAAGCAGCCCGATGACAAACGCCTTGTAGTTCAGACAAGTCGTCCGATACGAAGCGATTGGTGGCATGGAAGGTAGCAGGCGTGCAGAGAAAATGAGAAGAGCACGAAGATTGAAAGATGGGTGCATTAGCACGAAGAAGCACCGAGGCAACTAGCCCAGATGTGGTTGTGATAATCAAACCCAATGTTAGCGGGCAAGAGAGAGAGGAGGAATTCGACAGGTTTTAGGAGATGGGGTTGATTTGGTGGAGGGAAGGCGTTGGGTTGTTGACGTAGGGGGAAAATGTGCATGAGGTTGAGGCCAAACTCAATACCCAGCTGGAAGTCGAGGCATGCAGGCGGCTGTTAGCAGTGACGAAGTGCACCACAGCGCAGCGACCCGGTTTCGCACAAGTGACGTTGGTAGGTGCCCCGGGCTATCAGGCATAAAATGGATTGTGGCGCCCGTGATTTAAAAGCGCCCTTGGCGGTTCAGGCAAACAAAACAGTGTGAAATAATATGAGATTGGCGGACTGGTTGTATTATTTGGACAATTACGGTGCAACTGTGCAGCGAGACGGGTCGAGGGGCAGCGCTGGCGGGAACAGTAGCCAGCAACAGATAAGTACCTCGACCAACGAGGTGCAGTGGCAAGGAGAGGCCGCAAAAAATCACTGAGTCTGAGAGAGGAAAAAAACATACCGATGAGAAGAATTGGTCGATGGCGCAAATGATGCAGGCGATGAAGAATTCGCCGACTTAGATGCCAACACAGACTTGGTCGTAGAAGAAGGAGCTCTCGGCGAGGAGGAAAGTCGCACTTCGTTATCGGTGCTAGTAGCCGATGTTCGTTCTGCCATGCCCGGACTACGCCATCAGGAGGGAGTCTCGAGATAACGATGCGAGCAGCAATGACAGAAAGCAGCTCCAGCGATCAGACGCTCTCGTCGTGAAAATACTGTATTATTTCCCTACCTCGTTTGGAAAACTCTGGTATGTGGTGTCCTATGGTCGCATGTGGTGATGATGATAATGATGACGGTAGGTTGATTACACTCGGCCAGATGCTATCCGTTTCCACCATCCAAAGCCCTCTGTCGGTTCGTTCGGACGTCAACCCCGTGGTTTATCGATTACCAAATTATCGCGCGGGCGGGCGAGCGGGCATGCGTCCGGTATGCGGTCGATAATACCCTTGTTACGGCGGAGAAAGGAATACGTGCTGGAGGATGGAAGATAATGGATGGCTGTTGAATCGAAACGATCCGAAACTCACCCAAAGTGGGCTTGGGCAGAGGAAAGCAACCTATAGCATAAACTCTGATGCGGACACACACCTGTCCTACCCAAGAGTGAAAAAAAAAAAATTGCAATACCCGTGGTGCCGCAGCCTTGGTATTGGTACCTTGTGGTGCCAACGTCCGGGAGCTTACAAAGGTGCTGTCCCGTCCCGACCAGAGAGATGTCACCTTTCGTGATGGGATGAGATAAGATGGGATGGGATTGGGGTGGAATGGGAATGGTTGATGCCGTGGCGGCTGTTAAAGCTGTCCTAGTCTGACTAGTCCTTCAGAGGTCACTCCACCGGAACGTCTCGCACTGGCGTCAATTCCGCGGAGCGGAGGATGAAGATTGGGGGCTTTCTCCATGTAGCAGGTCACGATGGTGGAACTTGTTGCGAAGCGGTCGGGGTCGCTCGTTGAGGCTTCCACAGCGATCCGTCCTTTGCAAGTGAGGGCATGCGGACACTACGACGATTGGGTAGCTTGGTCTGGTCCAACTCTACCGGTTCCAACTCATGCCTGTCAGGCACCGTGATCGTCGGTCCCCCCAAGTTGACAGCACACTGACCCTCCATGCGCCAAGCCCACCCTGGCCAGCCAATATGGATCTCGCGTACCACCTCGAAATTCTGTTCCAGAGCAGCGACTCTCGACAGCGAGCGCTCTCATGATGTCCCCAAGTACCAGGTACCCCTTAACAAACTTTAACTCACATGAGTCAGGAGCCAAATGGGCCATCGTGATCCTCTCTGCCACTTGGGGATGCTCGACAATAAGCTTTACAAAACGCCATCTACCCGACAGCCGGAGGCCAACATTAGACTGTGAGCGTTTTCATTACCCAACGTGGCCACTATTACGCATTCGAAATTGGTCGTGTTATAAACGCGGACCGTGATGATAATACTTTTATTTTCATCAGTGGTGAAAGTGACTGGAACCCACTGCGCATCATGAATGATTCTTTTGCAGAAACAAATAGTAAAGCCCTGGACGTACTAGCCGTATCTCCCAAAACTTCTCCAACGGGTTCTAAACACGAGAAGAAATGACAGGATTGTACTCCTAGTAGAGCTTTAAACAATTAGGGTAAAACTGCATGTTAGAATATAGCAAAAGTCTGATGTCTTGTCAGGCTGACAGTAGTATTACACAGCCTTCTGCTCGTACCCAACCGGTTTTGTTGGATTCCTACGGACTGCGAATTAATTTTTCAAGCTATCTAGACCACCTTCAAACTCACTAACGTCATACTCGTTAGGGTACTTCTCAATCGTCTCCCTCAGCTTCTTCATTTGCGCCTTGTGGTCCTCGGTCAATCCCTCGTAGACGTCCTCAAACATGGACCGCAGCGGCGGCTTCTTGTCCTTTTCGGCCTCGCTGATGCCCTTGAGGATCTCCTTGCGCAGGGCGTCCCTGGCCTCCTTTTCCCGGGCGTCGTCCCACATACCCTTGCTCTCCATCCACTTGCGCAGGCGGGTGAGGGGGTTGTCCCTGCGCTTCCAGTCCTCGACTTCGACGCGCGCGCGGTAGGCGAAGGAGTCATCCGAGGTGCTGTGGTGGGAGACGCGGTAGGTCATGGCTTCGACCAGGACGGGCTTGCCCTGCACGGCGATCTCGCGCGCCCGCTTCATGGCCTCGCGCACCGCCCAAATATCGTTTCCGTCGATGCGGATAGTGTCGATGCCATAGCCTATGCCGCGGCTGGCAATGCCGTCTCCGCGGTACTGGTCTAGCGTGGGCGTCGAGATAGAGTAGCCGTTGTTGCGGCAGACCCAGATTATGGGGCACGACCTCGTGGCAGACATGTTCAGCGCGGCGTGAAAGTCGGATGTGCTGGCGGCGCCCTCGCCGAAGAAGCAGCACGTAACGGTGGGCTTTGCTTTGGGGTTCTGCAGTAGTCTCATGCGCTGGGCGTAGGCATTGCCCGCAGCATGGGGCAGTTGCGTGCCGAGCGTTGATGAAACAGTGTGCTAGAATATGTTAGTGCATGTCAAGCAATAAGGTGGGATATATGCTTACAATATTCAATTCGTCGCTGCCATAGTGAATGGGCATGTTCCTCCCCCTGCCAGGATCATCCTTGCTGGCAAATAGCTGCGCCATGAACTGCTTCGTCGTCATCCCCCTCTCTCTGTAGGCACCCTGCTCTCTGTACTGTGTAAAGATGACATCGTCCTTGTCCAGCACGCTCGATGTCCCGATGGGCACGGCCTCCTCGCCGGCACTCACCATGTAAAAGGATAGGCGGCCCTGCCTCTGGGCATCAAACATGATGACGTCGAGGATGGAGATGAAGAGCATGTCCTTGTACAGCTTGACGATGGCCTCCTCGGGAATGTCAGGCTCAAACGTGGTGTCCACAACGGCGCCATGCTGGTCGACCACCCGGTAGGTGGGCAGGGCCGTCCAGTCTTGCGGGTGTTCGAACTTGAGCTCGTTTGTGAAGGCGCTCTTGAGAGCACCGGGGAATTGCACGTAGTCGGAGTGCGGGCGCTGGGAGACGCTGCTGGCTGAACGGACGATGCGGCTGAGTGTTGACGGCTTCGCGAGGGCAGCCCTCTGTAGGGCCACCCGGCTCAACGACCTTGATTTCATTCTTCTTTGGCGAGGTTACGCTCCAAGGTATGATCGGGGGTTTGGACTTTCTAGAATAATAACCTGTCAATGCGGACCAGATGTCGATGTCGGGGGAGACTGGTCTCTACCTATCTGGCGAAGAGGCCTGTCTTTCGGTCTCCGGCTACACGAGGCGTCGTTAGTCTGAGCCGAGACAAAGCGAGCCGGCCAAACACGGTCCCCCCCCAAGCTACCGGCAACAACCCTAGCCTGGGCAGCCCAGACGTTAATAATTGGCCATGTGTCATGTCAATTGATCCACGGCATGCTTTAATTCACCTGGTAAATGCTTTTCTATGACCAACTCTGTGGCTTTGGGTGGTGAAGATGGTTTCGCTCGGGACATAGTTCGGGTCAAGAAGGGCCCCTCCCCCGCCTCCGCAAAGCTTATCGATAGCCTACGGAAGCCGTGCACCTCGGTCGAAGATCTACGAGGCGCCCCAAGCTTAAAGAACTGCCTTTTCGTCTTAATACGACTCAGCTGTTATATCCAAATTGCAAAGTAAGTTGAACATGAAAAATAAAGATCATCTCTACGATATACACTTCAATTAGCCGAAGCATGTACGCTCTCCGGCCGCGGTTTACTTGTTATTCTGTAAGATTTCTTCGTCATTTGCCGTGGCCCTCTATACATTATGGTACATTCTAGTCTCTACGCTGTGCCTTTTTGCAATACCTTATAACGGCTTGATCCCTCTATGTATAGCAGCAATTCCAAACGTGAGATCTTCGTAGCCCTCCCCAGCAACAGAGAATCCGGCATCGACAATCATGTCCCTAAACTCCTCCTGCGTGGGGAACCTCTCGATGCTTTCGACAAGGTACTGGTAACTGTCCCTGTCGCCGGCCACGAGCTGCCCGATCAATGGGATCGCGCCGAATGACCACTGCTTGTAAAAGGCATTCAGAAGCGGGTGCTTGTCCACCTTTGAAAACTCGAGGCAGGCAAAAACGCCACCTGGTTTGAGCACGCGATGCGCCTCGCGCAGGGCCGCCGGGATGTTGGAGAAATTTCGGATGCCAAACGACACTGTGTATAGATCTAGTGAGTTGGACTCTATACCCGCCGGTAGCTTCTCGGCGTTGGCCTCGAGCCAAGAAAGGGAGTCCTGGTGGGACTGCGGTAGGGAGCAAGAACGTTGCTTGCCGACGGCGAGCATGGCTGGGTTAATGTCGGATACGGCGACGTGCACGTTCTTGTTGCCATTTTGGTTGTGAGCGTGCGTGAGCATGCGAAAGGCAATGTCGCCAGTGCCGCCCGCAACGTCGAGGATCTTTTGGGGCTGGCCAAGGGGTGTCGTGGCGCCGGGGTTGAGGGAGGAAACGAAGTAGTCTCTGGTTATCCTTGTTAAAACACTATTCCAGTAATAGAATGGAAAGGGCATGTATACTTCCATAGACGATGAACCCCCATGGACATGAGATCGTTCATCTTATCATAGCTCTCGGCAACGTTCGTAAAGACTCCGGCAACCTTTTCTTGCTTCTCAGCTTCGGTGACGGTCTCGTATCCGAAGTGAGTCTGTCGTTTTGATGTGTCCGAGCTGTTCCATCGCTTGGCGCCGCAGGCCGTAAAAGGCCGGGTTATCTGAGGAGAGGGCTGCAGTGACCGCAGACTGCGGGTGCAGTATCGCGCGGCCGAGCGCAAAACCATCGTGATGCTTGGGTTGTCTAGCGGTGGTTCGGAGAGGGTCAGATGCCAGCCTGAATCGTCGCAGCAAGGCTGATGGGAAATTTGCGATTTGGAGATTGATGGAGACGAGGGACCTGGGTGGTGTGGGGCAATTTTAGCCTTGTCGTGCCGTAGCGTTGGGTTGTAGCGAGGCTTGCAGATCTTCAACGTCGAATTATCTTTGTGCATTCTCCGGATCGCAACCACTAGCCCCGCTGGATCGAATTCGAGAATCCCGTAGGGCTATGCCTCTAGACACCTGTATCCTCACCCGTGGTCTGCTGTGTCTGAGCTCTGAGTTTGAGAATGTTGCCGATGAACAGGCCGATCTGCGCCCTGAAGAGCACGCTCACTAGGATGATGACAAGGAAAATGCCGAGAATCAAGAGCGCGAGCTTTGCAGACGGAGTCATCATCATGGAGAAATGGCAAACAGACGAGAAGCGAAGCTGGATCTTGTCGTGACCCGTGGGGACGTGTTACGATGGAACGTTTGGCAATGATCACGAGGCGCAGAGCAAACGGGTTGTATGCGGCTTCGTTACCGTTTATAAACCGCACTGGATTTCAAGCATCAAAACGCAAAGACCCCACTAGCTTGACATCTGCCTCACCAGCGCTCACGGTAGCGTGACCTCAGATTTGCCCGGCACAGTCTGTATTTCCGTCCTTCTATTACATCAAGTTTATACAGGCTATCATGCAAGGCGAGAAAAATCAACCCCCCCCCCCCCCCCCTCCAAGTAAATCAGGCAGAAAATCAAAACCATGAGACCATTTGCTACATCTCGATCATACGTTGAACGAGTCAATAACGTGGTCTCTTTACTATACGTACATGAACTAAGCGAAGAAGCCCGACGGGACTCCTTGCGAGCTACCGTTTGCCCGAAAGTACTTTTTCTTGGGCTGGATACCCCTCGATCCAGGCCCCCTCCTCCCTCTTCGCTCTAAAAGCAGTGCTGGGCAGTATTACCATGGGTGATAAAAGAACAAAGGGGCACCTCCGAAGATGCCTAGAAACCGAGTCGAATGCAGTGGTTATGGGCGTGCTGAAAGCGTATGTTACTAGCCCATGGCAGAATGGGTTTGCGGCCGAGAAAGCAGGCTCAAAAAGAGATATGCCTTACACTCGTGGCAGGAACCTCGGCGGTGCTCTACTCCGCAGCTGGGGTAGAACCGCCCGCATCACCGCCCTTGCCTCCACGCCCGCGGCCTCGGCCACGCTCACCACCACGTCCACGTCCACCACGGCCTCCCCGACGATTGCTCTCCGAGTCACTAGCACCTCCGGCACTGCGGTACCCGCTGGAACTGGTGGCACCACCTCTGCTGCTACCCCACTGACCGGCGCCACCACGGTTGCTGAAAGGCTTGCCCTCGCGGGGCTGGAAGATCTTGACCAACGGCTTGGAGCGGTCCTCTTGGGTCCGCGTCTTGACATCGTCTGGAAGACGAGCCATGGCCGCGTCACGGTCATCTAGGGTCTTGAAGTGAACCACCTTGTTCACTGCGCCCCACTTCTCAACCTTGACGATATTGGTCTTGTCCTCCTCGGCAAAGAGATCGCGGCACTGTTCCTCCGATGTTGCATTCATAATAAACAAGCCGATAATATCTGCCGTCGATGCCTTGGGAGCCGGAGAGGACACAGGCTCCGGGCCATTAGCCGAGCCGTTGGCTGGCTTCTCACCTTCCTTGCCAGCAGGTGTTGGGCCGCCGACCTGGCCAGGCTGGGGCGTACCAGGCTTGGTCAGTTGAGCAGAGGGCTGACGGCTCGCAGGAGGAGGGGCAGCTTGAGAAGAAGCAGGAGCAGGGGAGGGGGCATTCGCAGATGCCGTGGCAGCCATCGAGGCAGGGGGAGCACCAGGCTGCTGTTTCGCGCCGCGGTGTGAAAAGTTGAAACCCTGAGCACGCATCTCTGTGCCAATACGGCCATCCTGAATTTCCAGTACCAGGTAGCCAAACGCAGCGTCAGCAAGGTTGAAATTCCACATGTTTTTAAATGCGCTCTCGTCGACCTGGCCAAGGGCTGCTTGGCCAGTAGTAGGGCCTCCAAAGGGGTTGCCACCGGCTGCCGTCGAGGGCATCTTCTCCACTAACTGAAGGGCATTCTTAAGAAGATTCTGCTGCGCTTCGTTTGTGGCAAGGGCCGGCTCGACTTCGTTCTTGACAGTATCCCAGACATCGTTGAAGGAGGCCTTGGAAGCAGCGAGCTTGCCACGGTAGTGGTCCAGAGTGGGATTGACGCTAAACTCGTTGTAAGAGCTTCCGTAGCGGAAGTGAAGTCCGGCAGAGATGGAGAAATCGGCCTTGAGCGTCACCGACAGCTGGTTCAGAATACCCTCGCGGGCAGGCGAAGCATGTGTAATGAAGACGCGGGTCTCGGTGGGATCGTAAACTCGGTGCGCCGTGTCGACCAGCTCGCCCATCTGCAGCAGAGTAGTCCACATCGTACCCTGTCCTCCAGCAATAGTAGTACGTCCCTCGCCGTTGTCAAAGAGCTTGTGCATGACCACGGCACCACCCAAGCCCAGGAGTCTCAGCTTGACGCCACCGATTTCGAGCAGCATCGAGCGGGCCTCGTCGATGATGTGCAGGTTGGGCACCTTATACTCCGAGGAGCGAAACTTCTCCAGAACACGAACATCCTCGCAGGCGCCCCAGACGGTGTAGACAGGGACCTCGAGCTTGATCTCGCCGCTGATGAGGAGGGAGAGCTCAGACAGGGGAAGTTCGTTGGCGGGGAATCGGCTCTTGACAGGGCCGGCACCGCCAGCCTGGATAGCCTTCTTGACGGGCTCGGCAATCAAGGGAGAGTACTGGGCGACATGTTTAAGAGTCTTCTCGGCGATCCGCTCCAGTGAAGTGTCGTCGTAGAAACCGAAGTCGCCCGTGTGGATGATGTGATCGGCGCGGGCCTGTCTGGCGAGGTCGTTCAGGGAGCTAAGGTTACCTGCAAACACCAAGGTTAAGCTCCGTGCTGATGCCCACGACCGCAGTCTCTGATTCCTGTCACTAACCTCGCACGTCTGCAATGCAGAGAACTCTGATGGGCCCGGTCTGGATGACACGACCCTGGTTGGGCAGGAGGGGGGCAGCACCAGGAGGGAGGTTACCGGCACCGTTCATGTAGCCGGGCTGGTTGTACGAACGAGGCTGATGGATTGTCAGTAGGCTAGTTCCTCAAAATCCCCCCGCAACCTCCTCTGATCGCACCGCTGGCGCATCCCGAGTCTGTGGGCGGACTGAGGCTCGGGTCAGCAGGGAGAGAGGCAACTCACAGCAGCCATTCTTTCGACCAGTCGATGCGCGCGGGGGCCTAGGGGAAGGAGGAAAAGAAAAGCAACCCGTCCGTCGCCAAGTCTATAAGAAGTAGGAGTATTAATAGGCTGTCGGAGTGACAGTAAGGAAAAGGGCGGTTGGGTATCAAAAAAAGGAAACAATGGCGGAGGGCGCGAAAGAGGTGAGGACGTGAAAGACGGGGGGTTTTTCGCAGCTCTCACAACACCTCTCTTACCTTGGGTTGGCTCCAACTTTGTGTTTTTTTTGGCGCTAACACTGGCTGGAGATAAAATCTTGGAGGCACCAGCAGCCAAACCAGCGCCGTGGTGCCTGAGCGAGGCCCCAAAGCCTTCTGAGCTTTGTGGCTTGATTACCGCATTCGGCTTAGCTCCGCTTTGCAGCAAGCTCGCTGGTACTTTGACCTCAACATTCCCGCACGCCGAACAATAAGCAGGCGCTTGTTAAACAGCAGACAATGGCCAGCGAACAATTACATACCTGGAAATTCTAGCTGCCCGTAGCTATCGAAATGAAACGTCACCTTATCCCTCGGCAGTGAAATAATTAGTCACAGAACATGCACAATCGAATCATGACACAGATCAGGGTCGATATATCCAGGTTGCGACTCGAATCCCCCCAAGTCTATACCAAGCTATGCAAACAATCCTCGAGTCGATATTATAACTCTTGTAGGCGCAACAATGCACGGTCATTCGATCCGACCCCGGCTGCATATGGCGGCGTGTCACAAAGGCCCAGACCAGCCGTGTTGATAGTGTAAAGGAGCACAGGTTTGACAAAGAAAGCAAGAAAAAAAGTCACAAATAATAATAGGAAACGACAGACCCAGACTCCCGTCATTTCTCGCTATGTTTACGCCCTTCTCGTTTGCCGTGAATCTTCAAGAATATCGAGGGCTCGGTTCGCTCCCAGGCCGCCGCTCTCAAGCCCAAAGTCCCAATAAAACTCCGCTGCATGCCTGCCCGTGTGCAACTCTGCCAGGAGTCGCTCGCGTAGTTGCTGCTCTCTTCGCCGCTTGGCCAATACCGTGTTAAGGAAAATGGCGATATATAAATACGGGTTGGAAGTCCAAGGGTTCAAATCCAATTCGATCCGTTCTCAGCTTCTTCTTTGGATCCATGTAGTCACCACATATCCTCCCGCCCATCATGCCGACGGTGGTCGTCGTTATTGTGGTATTGATAGTAGCCCTTTCCCCCTTGGTCGTAGGCATCAGCGCCCTCGTAGCCGTAGTCGTTATCGTAATGCTGTTGGCCGTACTGCTGTTGCTGTTGCTGCTGGTTCTGCTCGCCCCCATGATCATCTTCATAAATTTGAGCATCATCAACGTAATCCACCTGCCCACTGTGGCCAGAATCGGCGTACTGTACGGCAGCCTGAGTGCTATTAGTAGACAACACCATCCATCGTTGGAGGGGCACTTACTCGATGGTAGTCAAAATCGTATTGGTCCAGTGATGAGGGATCATCCTGCGCATCCTGCATAGCTTGCTGCTGGGCCAGGTATTCTTCCTCTTCTTTCTTCCGCCGTGCTTCCTCCTCGAGCCTCTTTTGCTGGGGCGAGATGGGGACGTTCATTTGCGGGTGCATGGCCTGCACAATAGCTAGGTAGCTGTACATGAAGTTACTCAGTAGGACCTGGCTCAGGAGAGGCCGGCGTGGGTTAGCCAGCTTGATGTGCGCCATCCGGTAAATGGCCCTCTCCTCGAGCAACGGGAACCGAGTCCAGTGGTAGTCGACGTCCGGCTCCGGGGGCTTAATGGCCGGAGGCTCGGATGGCACTCGCAGATGGTGCTGAATCCTCTTGCTGGCCCGGTCTTTTTCTTCCTTCTTCTTGCTGCCCCCGAAAATCGACGAGAAAATAGATCCATCCTTCTCCTTCTTAGACTCGCTCCTCCGGGTACCATCCTTTCTGCGCTCCTCCTGAAGCTTGTGCTCGCTGCTGTCGCGATCCAGGACGAGGCTCTCGCGGCCTTTGCCAGACTTTTCAATAGAGGATTGGATAACGTCAAGTCTGACGTTGTCCTGTGCTCTCTCGACAAGAGCCTTGGTCCTTGATTTCTTGCTGTCCTCCTTCTTCTCCCTCTTGTCATCGCCGCCTCGCAACCACTTCCATGCGCTGCTTGACCTTGATGTGGATTCCTCGTCCTTTTTCGACTTCTTTTCGGGTTTCTTCTCCTCAGGCTGATTTAACGTAGGGATAAACGTAAGTGCATCAGTGCGAGTCCCGCCACTCCCGGGCATTCCAGGGTGTTGGCTCTGTAGCCCTTCGTCAAGAGTGGGAGTGGATATCGAAGGTTGAGTCTTGGACGTGTATTGCTGCGGGGGCGAGGGGGCAACGTTCGAATGGCTTGCGGCGCGCCGATTCGATTTAGGAGGGGGGTCTGCGACAGCAGGCTGCGGGACGTGCTCCGGCTGGCTCGTTTGCGACACTGACCGATTGGACTGTGGTGATTCCTGTACATTTTTACTGTAGGGGATGGATGCAGCGCGGCCCTCTTGTTCGGGCGATGGCGGGGATGTTGGGCGAAGCTCATCATCTTCCGGGATGGATGGATTCCCTTCTAGGGCTGCGAGAGCGGCGGGCGCTTCCTGGACGAGACCCCCCTGCCGCCGTAATGACCGCGATGGTTGCGAAAGGCTGTCCGAAACAGGTTCGCTCTGGACTCGCTGGAGGCCATGGCCAGGAGGCGCTTCTCCGGGTACGGGTAGGGGAGGCTCGGTTTCGCTGTTCTGGTGACGATGGGCGCCACGGCGCTTATCTGAGCGTAAACTACCTCCTTTGCGATACGTTGTCCGGGTCGATCGTCTGAGACCCATCCCCGGAGCCATGGGCAAAATAGGCATGTCATCAGCACTGCTTTCCGAGCCCTCTACATGCCCTTGTGACTCTTGAGCCAACTTCTGAACAGCCTTGGTCGGGTCCTTGACAAGCTCGTCCAAGCTAAGCTCGTTGCTCTCCCGTTGTGATCTCTGTCTCTCGAGCTGCTCAGCACCATCAACGTAGCCCGAAGCGCCCTGTCCACCCGAGTTGTCGATTTGGCGAGATAGTTTAGAGCGGGTCCGGCGCAGGGAAGAAGAGCTTAGCGAAGAACCGGAGCCGTTACGATTTAGATCAGCGCCGAGTGACGAGTCTCCTGATCGCCTCTTGATGGACTGCACCCGCTTTTCCAGGAACGTTTGGAATTCTGAAGGTGCCAATTCCGGGTGAACTCGTGCTGGTACCCACAACAGTCTTGAAGGGTCGGCCTCATCATCGTCGCCGCTCGGTGCTATCGCGGGCATCGTGGACAACGACATTGGTGGCATGTCCGGGTCCTTGATATTCCCAACATCCATCGACATACGCCTGAGTGCCTGCAAGTTGCTGAGCTCCTGAGCAATATCATTGGGATTATCAATATTTGTCAGAGGAAACTGCTGGCCAGATTCGGCTTGCATATCGCGGAGGGATAGCGTCGGAGACCTAGGTGATCCGGGCCCGCTGTCGAACGAGTTGCTTCGTTGTGTTACCAGAATAGGCAGCGTTTGCGCCTTCTTAAGACTTTCGGGTTCGCCATTCTGAGGAGAACTAGTGCCCGCGGGTTGCTCAGAGCTTGAACGAACAAGATGCTTCCTTGGTTCTGGGGATAGGAAATCACGGTTCTGCGGGGCTTGCGGAGGCATAGAGATCTGCTCCTGGTATGAAGAGCCGCCGACGAAACTGAGTGGCCGGCCACACTCTGATCCTGAGTCGTCCTCGTCTCCGTAAAGCGTCCCTATCGCTTCGGTAACGTGATGGCTCGAATCGGATATCGATATTTGGCTGACATGTCCGCGGCGGCTGGCAAAGCTGCCGCCCACTTCGCCGCGGGGGCGACCCGATGTCTATATGCGAGTCGTTAGCACACATGCAACAACTCTGGGCCATCACTGGCCATGACCACGCTGGCGGTTTGATAATCCCCAATCTTAGCGTCCGTATTGAAGTTTGTACGTCCGCTACCGTCCAACCAACACCGAACCCAGCACGGCCGAGGCAAGTCACGCGGGATAACGCACCATCATCTACGATGAAGACTGGCCTCAAGGGAGGCCGTAAGGCCAAAAACCCCTTCCAATATTGTCCTTTTGTTCAGAGGCTCAAGTATGTCGAATCTGCAGAAGCTTCATGGGCATTGGGCAGCACCACAGCGAGGCGGGCGCAATGTGGTCGTTGAAGCCGGTACGTCGATCGAAAGGCGGGACAAGATCATGCACCTCCTTTAATCACCGTCGCTCAATCCGGATCGCTCTATCGTGGCATGGGGAAACGAGTGGCTTCGGATGGCAGGATGCGAGGAAACCGTTGAAGAGGCCGTTGAACAGTGCAAATCGTACCGGCACCGTTTGAATTCGTTTTCCTTATTTTCAACTGCGGTTAACTTCCCTTCAACTAGACACAGACGCAAGTAGATTTAAGTGACGGTCGGGATCCTACGACAAAGGTCAACGGGACCCGGAGAGCGCCAATGCTCCGCATTAGCGCGCCCTCAGGCTCGCAGGCAAGACCCTCCCGGTTCAATGCCTGCGCTGTCTTGGGAGCCCACGAATCCTTGTGGCATCACGTGCGGTAACAGAAGGCCACACCACCCCCTACTTGAGCCTACTAGGCAAACCACTCCGTACCAATGGAAAGAATAGATTGAACAATAAAGGTGTAGATGTGCGCCTGCGTTTGTGCACGGCTTTCTTTTCATGTGGCAGCTAAACCAATCAGCCCCCCTCAGGACGGCAGTGGTCAGCACTTCAGCGCGCTGCAACTACTACTAGTAGTAGTAGTAGTAGTAGTAGTAGTAGTAGTAGTAGTAGTAGTAGTACCTGGGTATATGGCAAGTATGATTGTATTACAGATGATTTCATCTCCAGTACGGAGTACTCCGTAACGAAATCATGACCACCTCATCGCGAACTCGTGGCGTGACTCACATCCCTGTCACGGCTGCTGCTGGACTCGGAAACTCATTATCAACGTAGAGCCTCCCGCATGTGGTGCTTTCGCAGACTCGAGTGTAGTCGCAGTGCCTGCTGAGTGTTGTTTCTAACTTTAGCACGAGACATGGCACGCGATACAAATCTAAATTTGTTCGTGGTGCTCCATCTCAACATCCAATTGTCAAGTAAAGATAATGACCCTTTTTTGGCGTCAGATGGCAACATGCTAACCAGTCTTCTTTTTACGATGACTTTTCTGATGCCCTTGCACCGACCCAGGTCTAGACGCAGTCCATACCAGCGCTCGGTCCCTTTCAATTCATGCTTGGTATTCACAAGCGTCATTTCGAGAGACGAGAACCGAGGACCATCCGTTCGTGTACGGACAATACGGGGTGCTTTTCCTCCGTAATTATAACCCGAAAACAGGGCTTTTGGTATACCAAGTGCGACTTGAACAAGAACTGTTGTTACGCAGGTTGGGAGGGATGTGTATCCGGAGTGCTAGAGACACCAACTTCAACATCGGTGGGTCATTACCTATTAGTAGTACAACGCCTTATAATACTCCGTACCGAGGAGAATATGAAACTACCACATATGCAGCAAACCACATAAACTATCGAGATATTTAGTGGCCTCCAAAGGTTCATCACTATCCCTTCGTCAACCCCCACATACACTGATCTAGCCTCACTCATGTATCACAATAGTGACACGCTCGAAGAAAGTTACCATTCCAGTTGAAGAGAAAGTCTCAAATCGCGGGTTTGGCTGGTGATGGAAGGGGCAAATAACGGTAGGCAGATTATAGCAAGCTATAAGCAAAAGACATGGATCAGACCAGAGCAAATGGGAATATGCATGCTTATTAATAGATACGATCAAACAGCAAAATTCCACGTCCCGTTCGGGTTTTTGAGAACCACTTTGTGCGGCCTGTAGTAAGGTTCAGCGTCTGCATAGGTAGCATGTACGGATGAGCTACGTGCGTGAAGGTATAATGTTTTAACAATGAACTCATGTACAGTTTGAGCCATTTTATTTCTTAGGCTCCTCGGTCTTCTCCTCGGGTTTAGCAGTAGGCAGTTTAAACGCATCTGGCTTGCGATCGCTACCCGGGCCCACGGGCTCCCACGCAGTTGAACCACCCTCGAAGTTGCGGAAAGCCTGTGTCAGCTCCAGAGGCTCAGTAACAATACGCTTCTTCTCCTCATCGTAGCGAATCTCGGTATATCCGGTAAGGGGAAAGTCCTTGCGAAGAGGGTGCCCCTCGAAGCCGTAGTCGGTCATGATGCGGCGTAGATCGGGGTGGCCAACGAAAAAGACACCGTACAGGTCGAAAACTTCGCGCTCGTACCAATTAGCACCGGCGAAAAGACCGGTAATGCTCGGTACAGGAGATGCCTCATCGGCGTAGGTCTTGACACGGATTCGGGAGTTGTGGCGGACGGAGAGCAGGTTATAGACAATCTCGAAGCGGTTTGCGCGCGTGGGATAGTCAGCAGCAGTGACGGTGCTAACCTGGGTGAACTCGGCAGCGGTGTTGTCTGGGTGATTCGTTAATTTCCTGGAAGCGCAAACACATCTGATACCAACTAACACTTCAGGAAGCTCATGACGGGGATCACGCCGGACGGGGGAATATAAATTGTGAGCTCGTCCTTCCACACAGAGAACTGCTGGACGTATTTGGGCATACAGCCCATGATCCAGGCGCCATAGCGGTGGAGATTATCGGCCTTGCTCTGATATTTATCGGCAGGATTAACAATAGGAGCTTCTAGCTTGCCGATCTGGCCGCGGGGAGCCTTTCGCAGGTTCGGGGAGTCCTTGGGGATGGCAACATATTGAGCAGCCGTGCCGGATAGGCAGCGGGTGGCCTGTTCATTGCGGCAGACCACCGACGGCTTGGCAGGCCGTAGAGCTGTCGCCAGCTGCCTGGATCGGGTGATTCTGCTCGCCATGGCCGGTGTCGAGACGCGATTGTGCCAATTGACAAGTTGCAGGTAGACGTCCTAGTCCCTAGTGAGGTTGTCCATGATGCCTCTTGATGCGGGCTAGAGGTCGACTGGCGAAGTTCCGAAGATCTGCCGCCACCAACCGACGCTATGAAGTTACTCATCTAAATCACGTGCGTGACCCCGTCACGCTTGACTGTAACGAGGCTAGTCTCCTAGCGAGAAGTGTAACTTTGGATTCTCCCTGAGGTTTGGTCTTTGCTTGCTGTCCCGTCATTGCTACGCACTCTTCACTTTTCCTTAATCCTACCATTTCTCAGTCCCCGTTTAATACCAATCATATATCATTCCCACAGAAGCCATGGCGCCGCAAGACTCTTTCATCGAGGAAGAGCTCGATACCTGGTAAGTGACATATGCTCCCTTGCAACCCGTAGCCTGGAAATCATAATGATAACTAACTTTAACCTTCGACGATAGCCCTCTATGTATTGAGGAGTTTGACCTTTCAGATCGCAACTTTCGACCTTGCCCCTGCGGTTATCAGGTAGGCGGGACTTGAACAGGCGATCTCGATAGCCCTAGCTGACCCCACTATAGGTGTGCCAGTTCTGCTTCAACAACATCAAGAATAACATGAACGGGCTCTGCCCCGCATGCCGAAGACCGTACGACGAAAAGACTATACAGTGGAAGGTGGTCACGTCTGAAGAGTACGTGGCTAGTGATTATGGATCGTGAATTGTTTTAACAATGCTACAGGGTTGCCGAATTCCGTGCAAACATTCAGAAAAACCAGAAGAAGCGGGCATTAGACCAGCGCCAAAAAGAACTGCAGAAACGCGAAGCCGAAAAAGAAAATCGCAAGAATCTCATAGGAGTACGAGTGGTGCAGAAGAATCTTGTCTATATCACGGGCTTGGCACCTACTGTACGCGAAGACGAGCTCCTCAAGACCCTACGAAAACCCGAGTTCTTTGGACAATATGGCAACATTCAAAAGATTTCCATCAGCAACCGCAAGAGCCAGGACGGGCAACATCAATCTCTAGGGATTTACGTAACCTTTGAGAGACCGGAAGAGGCAACGCGGTGCATCCAAGCCGTCCACGGGTCGCAGAACGGCGATCGATATCTCAAGGCTCAGCACGGCACGACGAAGTATTGCTCCGCGTGGCTCAAGAACGAAAAGTGCAGTAATCCCGGCTGCATGTTCCTACACGAGCAAGGCGACGAGGAAGACAGCTACACTCGGCAAGACTTATCCTCGATGAACAGTATACACACTCAACGACCGTTACCTGGCGGGGGTAGCACCAGCACTCGGACCACTGTCCAGTCTCGAGGCCCTGTCCCCCAGCCTACCCCGCCGCCTTCATCGCAACCAATGGCACGAACAGCCAGCAAGGAGGGCTCCGAAGGCGGTGTGGACTCTTCCGCACTTCCGTCCTCAGCAAGCTGGGCCCGAAATCCCCAGCGTAGCCGGCGCGGTAGTAACGCGACCAGCGGTGCTGCTTCCAGTCCTGCTGTCTCGGCAGCTGTTCCGGCCAGTACCAAGTCTTCGGCAGAGGCTGTACAGGAAGAACCCGAGTCACCTCTCCAGCAGGCGTCTACTACGTCCGATAATGACAATAGTGGAGGCAGGCATACCGGGCGCACCCGCAGTGACTCTCTCAACGACCTTTTGAAAGCCCTGCATGGGTTCTCTTTGCCAACTGCTCCGACTCTTGAGGAAATAGCCTCGAAAGGCCCTATGCTTTTTGATCTCCGAGGTGGTGAGAAGCGCCGAGCGATGCGTGATGAAGAAAACGCCCGCTTAGCCGGCGAGCAGGTGGAGCAGGACGAAGTCCCAGAACCGGCTGAAGAGGAGCCTGAGACGGGTGGAAGCTTGGCGCTAGGCGGCGAACCGGAGGAGAGGGATGGTTCTGCCGACCCGCACGGCTTTGATCAACGGCGTGGCACTCAGCCTCCGATCCAAAGGAACAATGCGGACGGTGTTTTCGGGCCAGCACTAAACGCATCTGGCTTCGGCCAGAATTCCTCTAATTCGGTCGGCAGGACGATGACGCCGCAGCAGCTCTTCTCTCTCCGCGGTCAAAGTGGCCCCGGGGATCAGCCTCCACCTGGCATTACTGGTCAAAATACCATGTTTCCTCAGGGCCATGGTCGGCAGTCGTCACGGTTTAACTTTGCCAACGACAACAATGCCGGTACCAACGTGAAGCTGGCCGCGAATCCTCGCATCATGGCACAGCAGTCTTCCATGATGCCAAACCTTTTTTCGTCGCAGGGTGCTAACCAATTCTACGGCACATCCATGCCCGGCCCGCCTCCTGGGCTCAAGTCGAGCGGCACGCCGCCCAACATGTTTCCCCAGGGGCTTGGGAGCACGGGATTTGGTGGTGCTCCCAAGGATAACTCTAATGATCTCCTCCAGACCCTGATGAGCAGGAACCGAGGAGGTGCTAATCAGTCGCATGACGCGGGAAAGCGTGAGTACATGATTTCTTCTTTTTCCAACCAGTACCCATCCTCCTCTACATCGACCCCAGCTCCTGCTCACGCTCCCAACCTCCTGGCATCGCTCTATGGTAGCCAACCTGGAGCATACCAAGACTTCGGTGCCAAGCAGAAGAAGAAGGGGAAGAAGCACAGACATGCTAACACTTCCTCCTCTGGGGGGAGTGGCTTAGTTGATCTTGCGGACCCGGGCATTCTTCAGGCAAGAATGCAGCATCAGTCGCAAAACACTGCCGGAGCCGGGCAGGGGCTGTTCGGTGGCCAGAGCCAAGGTGGGTACCATCCGAACATGATGTACAATGCCGGATACAACAGGTGGTAGACGGTGTTAGGTGGTGAGGGGTACACAGATTTGCGCCGGCGCGGACTCGTCTTAATGGCTTTCTTTTCGCTGCTTAAATTTTTTTTCCCTTGATGTAATACAGTGGCGTTCTTGGGGTCCCGACCACTCAGAAAATAATGGACGCTGAGTGTCGGCTTTTACGGGCACACGACAATGCATTTGCATACACACTAAAGAGAAGATGCCACGCGGTCATCGTGAGCAAGGATGAATATCTGGCGGTTCTTTTCTTTTTTTCTCATCTCTTCTTTTTTTGGACCATTCTGTCGCTGTCAGAGCTTCGACTTGTCCTTGCACTCCGGCTACTCGTTATGGAGTTGGGCATACGGCTGCCTGTAAGGAGGTTTCCGCGCTGGAGGTCATGCAGGCAAGCCATCATCGTCTTTCCACAGCCCCGTTATGTACGTTAACATATCGCCTACACCGCCCAGGCAAGGGCGGCGTCTTGGTCAGAATATACCGTCCTCACCCTCAACTCTCTCCACTGAGTCCTCATTCATCCTTGCCCCCGTGGAAGACGATGATGGCAGCCGTAGTGTCTCCCCTAAAGTCAATCATGTATATATATGGCAGTCCGCGCTTCATAATCGTGTGCCCCGGTTTTTATGCTTTTGCTCGCATTCAGTCTTGGTATGATCCCATGGCTAATGGTTGCTTATAGATGACGAACTGCCCTCACTCGACGAGGCTGCCCAATCTGTAGATGCGCTCGTCTCGGATGACCCCTTTGAGAGTTTCCCCGGTCCACCTCTCTCAGAGCCTAATGAAACCGTTGCAAAGTCTTCCGGACACGACCCGCCAGGCGGCATGTCCCAAACGCCGTCGACCCCGACAATCTCGCCGGCTCAGCCACGTGTCATGCCCAAGGACCAGGGGCCCTCAACAACTCAGGCCAACGTTACCCCTGAGCAGACGCCTAAAAAGGGGGTCTCTACCCCAGGGTCAAGTAACAAGAAAACCATCAAGGCACTGGCATCCGAAACCGGCCTCTCCAAGGCGATATCTGCTCAGGCAAAGCCGGAATCGCACAAGACAGCCGCATTGCTGGATGAAGATTTTCCGGCATTAGATACTCCCAAGTCAACAAAGAGCTCTGCTCCGGCCCCCGTTACCCCCGTGACGCCTGCATCCAAGTCTGCTCTGCGTTCTAAGAAGAAGACTGAGAAGCTTTTGGACAAGTTGATGGACAAGATTCCTTCTAGTCCTGAGCCAAAGTCTGCACCTGCGCCCCCTGAGAAGCCAGCAGCGAAAGCCGTGGCAACGGTAGACACAACAGCTGCCGCCGCAGCTACTCCCAAGAAGGACGATGTTGCCCCCAAGACGGAGAGGTCAGAGCCAGAGTCTGCGGCAGTAAATTCTGCAACGGGAAACCCGGCTGCCTTCCCACCCTTGCCAACTCCTGGGCCTAGTGCTACGCAGCGAGCCCCCAAGACACTGCGCATTATGCAGACCCCCAAGGCTGAGACACCGCTGGCATCGCCCGCTCTTACCATGGCTTCGAGAGCGCTATCACTGTCCCACAGGCCAGAAACGCCGGGTAGCGAATTCATCAGCGATACCGCTTCCGTTTTTTCCAACTCTGTGTCAGCCTCCCGCGCAGGGTCTCCACCCCCGGCAACCCGTATTGGCTCCGCAGCAGTTCGTAACACTACAAAAAGTCAACAGCGTAAGGCGCGCAAAGATGCTTTGAAGCAGGAAACCATCGCTATTGCAGAGCCTGCGAAACCGGAACCCGAAGAGCAGGCCCCTATCCTCGGGCGAAAGAAGAAGCAGAAGAAGGAGAAACCGCCAAAGGCTCAGCCAAAGACTCCATCAAAGGCCGCCGAGCAAGAGTCCCCTGAGCCTACCGAGGAGCATATCGCGGATGAGCCCAAGGGGGCTGAGGCTAAAGTGCCAGAGAAGGGACCAGAGGTGCAGAAGAAGGCTCAAGAAAAAATGCCCGAAAAGAAGGCGGAGAAGGCGGTTTCTGACGATGAAATTGGCAACGACACTAACAGAGTCGCTGCGCGAGCCATGGTCAAAGGAAAGATAAAGGAGCTCTTTGCCAAGGCTCAGGAGGTTACTACGCCGCCCGCTGCAGCAGCTCCAGTGGCTCCTCACTCAGCACACGTGGAAGAAGACGACGGAGAAAGGTCTGAATATAGCCCCATGTCCATCTTCAACGAGATCAAGGACAGTCTACAGGCTTCCGTCGAAGAGCTGCGTCTTCTGCGGCCACTCACAGGTAGTCTGTCGAGAACCGACCACTCCGTTAACCTCTACGATACTGAGACGCCACCTCAGTGTAGGGACAATAGTTGTAGATGCGGCGAAATTCTGGATGCGGATGTTGCTGCCCTCCGAGCTGGGAAGCCGATCCGTAAGAGCCTGCACATCAATGGTACTCGCATGCTCATCACTCCCAATGGTGATTGCATCAAAAGTCTGACGGAGGACGAAGAGGACGCCTTCATTGAACTTCAAAATGACATAGCTGCCACCTCGGAAAACCCCGGTGCCTTTATTGCCCCCCGTCACCAGCCCGGCAGCGGGGCCTTTTCTCTCATCAA
Organism: Trichothecium roseum; assembly: GCA_026184415.1. Taxonomy (NCBI): domain Eukaryota; kingdom Fungi; phylum Ascomycota; class Sordariomycetes; order Hypocreales; genus Trichothecium; species Trichothecium roseum. The sequence goes on from CM047948.1 coordinate 1,493,052, forward strand.
GGGCCGCGCCGTGCCCAACGGCCGTCCCAACATCTTCCCGGCGAGCCCGCAACCATTCCCGTCGGACCCCATGACCAAGCTCCAGCGAGAAGATGCGCTGAGCTACATCAACCAGTACGTACTGCCTCGCCTCGGCCTTGGTTCCAGCAACATTGGCTTCCCCAAAGGTTCCGGGTCGAGCCGCGACGCGGCAGCTGCAAGCCTCAACTCCTTGGCGCCGTACTTTTACGGGCCCGATGCTGCGGCCGGCGTTGGTATCTACAGCGCGCCCGACGGTACCCGCGCCATTCAGGACTATGGGCCGGGTATGCACACGTACGCCAGCGAGGACGGCAAAGTTCCAGGCCTACCTGGCGTCGGACCAGGCGGTGTGCCACTCATGAGTGTGGAGGACGCCGAGAGCGCGCTGACGGCTGCGCGCAAGGAGACTGAGAAGTTGGAAAAGGGGCTAAACCAGGTCATCAAGCGGAACCGCCGCCTTTTGGTTGGGGCTAGCAACTGAATGTATTCATAACGGATTGCTGCATATAAGCGTTACACGCTGATTTAGCGTGATGTAAATTTTTGGGAGCGATCCCCCTGATCTGATACCCTCTCTGCTCGCCGCAGCAGCGTTATGAATTATAGACATCGATGATGTTTAGTTATGACAATCAAGGAACTAGCAAAATGGAAGAATTCTAGCATTGAAACGATGATATCACTCTAATGTTGCCCAAAAATAAGTTGCCGTATAGGATGGCCAGCAGATGCTCAGGGACATTGCTTTTCACTCATCCTACTCGCCCGACTACCTCCCGTCTCGACACCGTACCCCAGTCTCTTGGCGATGCGCTGTTGCGTCCTCGGCTTCTTGTTTATCTGCCTCCTCTTCTCGGCGGAGAGGCTCTCCTTGAGACGGTTTGTCAGCCGCTCCAGGATCCACTCGCTCTCTTCCTGGCTGCCCATGAGGGGGCTGCGATGTCCGACCCAGGACCACTTGAGAAGCTCCCCGTCGTCGGTAGTGATGCGGCCCGAGAGATCTTTGCTGGTCCTGCGGTGGTTCTCCTTTCCGGGGCTGCTCGCGTCGCTGTGCTCCTTTGGCCGGGGCTTGCGGTGGTTGTCCGGGTCCCGCTCGTCCTCGCCGATGAGCTTGAGGTACCAGGCCCACTGCTCAAAGGAGTAGCGGTGGTCCTGCTTCTCGCGGAGGTGCTTGCCCACGACCTGGATCTCGGTTATGAGGAGGAAGTGGAAGTCCGCGCCGGTGGGAAGCTCGTCCGTGGGGTCGCGGATGCGGGAGAGCGAACGGCGGACGTGGGAGGTAAATGTCGAGGGTGCGCGGGACCCTTGTGGCCTCTCAGCTTGGACGGGGGCGGATCGGCCGCGATGCTCGGCTTCCTGGTACGGTGTTTCGTCGGGAATATCGGCTGCGTCATTTGATAGGTTCTTCTCCTCGTCATCGTTGCTACCGCTGCTCGTTCGATAGAGGTCAGTTTCGCTCTCGCGTTGTGGCGGTCGATAATTGCGGAAGACGTGGCCCAAAGTGATCTGTTGTATGGTGTGCTTGACGTCTCCGATAAAAGAGTCCTCGCCTGGAAGGATGGTAATATTTCCCAGTCGCAGCGTCGCGTCGCGGACAAACTTGACGACAGTGTCGCCCGCGTTAGAAATGAGGACCGTCGTTGTGGGAAGGGCAAGGAGAGACCAGAAGACGAAGAAGGATTTTCCCGCGTTCGAAATAGGGGCGGGATCTCCGTAGCCTATGGTAGTCAGCGAGACGAAGGCGTAGTAGACGGCTTCGAAATACGTCCAGCCTTGGTATTTGTGTTCGCACGTCTGGAAGACGTAGGCACCCAGGAGCCAGAGGACAAGCCAAGTACCGGTAGCTATGGCCATGGATATCCATCGCCTACGTGTTGAAGTTCTGTCCTGGATTCTTCGCATGAGTTCAAACTCGGCCCGTCTTCTCTCATACTCGTTGGTTGGTTTCTCTTCATCGGCATCGGGAAGGGGAGGCTGCCCGTCGTGAATGGGTTCTAGGATGGCGTCTTTGCCCTTGGAGGTCAATCGCCTAACGGTCTTGCGGCGGCTCCTTTCCTCCAAACGGGCATCAACCTTGCGCCTCCCGCGCTCGAGAATCAAACTCCTGATTGAGCCGATCACAAGACCCAGGCTAATGATGCCGATCAGAGCGTAGGGGATAAGGAGAGCGCGGCTGAGGGTCTTGGTGGCGCTGAAGTCTCCCGTGCCGACGGTGAACAGCGAGACATCTGCCCAGTACACGGCGTCAAGGTAGTTCCATCCTTCAATCTTGGAAAACACCAGGGCACCCAACAAAAGGTACATCAGGAACATGACAGTCTGCAGCATGAGCGTCCGCTGACTGCTCGTCAGGTTAAAGTCCTTGCTGTAGTGGCCGGACCAGGCACCCCAGAAGGTAATCGCCATGAAGGACGCATCGATGAAGTAAAGAATCGCGGCCCATAACCCGTAGTAGAAAGCCTGGGACCAGATGATGTACTCTGATACGTGGTCTTTGGCGCTTGACAGCGGGCCTGCTCCGGCTGCCAGCAAGGAAATGAGCAGTATACTCGAGGTATACCACCCGATGATGGTGATGGGCTGGGCGATGCTGAACTTGACTCTTCTAGCCATGTTCAAAAGGAGAAAGACGTTTGACACCACAGCCACGGCGAGCTGTACGGCGTTGATGGCGGTCAGCCTAGAAAAAGAAACCATCAACATAACCCCAGACCAGTGCGGAGAGCAGCTCTTACCATGTGGGATCTTTTATAAATGGTGCTGTATATAGTTCCCCGCCAGGCGGTAGATACTGCCTCCATGGTCTTACGAGAGCACATATACTAAAAGCCGAGGCGACAGGACCAAGTGTGCCCGCAATCATGGGCAACGCCGAGGAGGCGAACCACCAACGACTTCAAAAAGTCAGCACAGCAGAAACTATCTCTACCTTGATATAGAACATACCTGGGGTCAAGATGTGCCTCATCGTTCTGGAAGCGATACTGCTTTGGAAGCTCGCTTTCCAAGTGTTCAGCATGGTGGTCAATGTTCTCGTTAAGATTCCCGTCATCCATTACGAGATGCTGATCACGTTATAGGCGGGATTAGAGGAGCTCTGCCTAGTCATAGCAGTGTAAGAAGAATAAGAAAAGAGAATACATGTTTCTATGTCAACGGATGGGAGGGTATTATTGAAAGAATTGACAAGGGCTGCCCCTGTGAAACTTTCGTTGCCGGCCAGGATCAACGCTACTACACGTCTGGGATGAATCCCTCCGCAGCTGGTTGGATGGATGGATGACTGGCCATGGGACACGAGGTTCAAAAGAGATTGTCGGCAGGGGATGAGCATAAGTGAAAACAATAAAGCTGCCATGCCACAAGCTTCTAGCCAGACTGGATGTCCAACAGTGTTTTGTCTACGGAGTACCGCTCTCTCCAAAAGGCAGCCATGACGTCGAGGGCGCAGGGCTAGTGAACGGCATGCAAGATGCAAAGAGCCGTTGAGATCGTGGGGCAGCAAACTGCTGCAACCCATTCGGCCTTTGGGTGACGGCAGCGAGCTTACAGTGGGAGAGGAATGGGATGGAACCCACCAAGGTTCTGTAACTTAGCGGTCCAGAGCCTGGAGGCCTTCCGTGCCTCCCCTTCACCCCCCACCAAGCTCCGATTGCATTGCCTCTAAAACCGGATTACAGAAAGCCGCCTTAGCCGGCCAGCACTACATCTCAAGTAAAGATTGGCCGAATGGACGCCGGCAGCCGGCAATTGCCTCACTTTGTTTGCTGCCGCCCCCAGAACTCGATCGCGAGAACCATCGTGACGAATTCAACCAGAGTGCCAGACAAACCCAGTATTCAGGCGCCTATCACTTTTCGCCGTTTACCCTAAGGGGCGCTAACGTTTGTGGTGGTTTGCGGTGGGCTACAAACTGGTACGCGTGACAAGTCTAACAAGATCTTCACTCTCGCCTCGAGCACGACCAGCACCACGGAACACCAAAATAGCGTGTTGATCGCTGCAATCTATGTCATCAGGCATATTTGTAGCAACCTCGAGCATCTTACCGGCATGCTATTTTGAAATATGCGAGGATGGGTGCCACGGTTGCGGCACTGTCTGAAACGACCACACCTACAGAGGACCATCACTACCCACAGCCATGAGCGCGTCAAGGTGCGGTGCGGCTCTGCTGGTGAGGTTGCAATAGAGTATGTTGGCGTCTTCGGGGAAGGGTAACAAAACTAAAACAAACCGTGCAGCCTCTTCAACCTATCCAAGTTTTCAGAAACTTCCCCCCTGCTGATTCACCTCCCCCCTTTTTCTCCTGAACAAGAACAAGAGAACGAGATACCAAGTATACAGGAGTTCCTGCACAGCTGGCCTGTAGCTAGCATCAGCTACCGATGGAGGGAATCCGAGGGCATGCCCACACAGCAGTGGCCGAATCCGTGTCACGACGTGGGCTTCGCCTTTTCCTGGCTCCGCGAAAACCTCTCGCCGCCATCGCCTGCTAGACGCAGCGTCTACGTCTACGGATCCTACCTCGGCGCCAGCTTAGCTGCGTCCTTGGCCTTGACGGAGTCTTTCCCTCACGAGCGATTCGGCGTTAGGGGCCTAGTCGCCTACAACGGGGTTTACAACTGGACAATGTTCCTCCCTAAGCACCCCATACGAAGGAACATACAGGAAGACCGGCTTGCCATCATCGAAGGCCAGCACCTACGCGAGCTGGGCCTGATGCAACGCGACTTGTTCGGCGAACCATCACGCATGTTTGACCCCTTTGCCAGTGCCGGCCTGCTTTTCCACAGTCCTGCCCTCTACGTCCCGGACGGATTTGGCAAAGACGCATCCCCTGTTTCCAACACAATCAGCATGTTTCTCACATCGTCAAGCGACGGGTCTGTATCATCCACGATCAGGCAACCTCGCAAGTCGAGTTGGCTGTTCCCGTCTCGCTCCTCGACTCTCAAGATTCCCCCGACATTGCTACTTTACGATTCACCAGGTGCTCCTCCTTGGCAACGGTTTTTCTCCAAGAAGCCATCGGGACACAGCTTTTTTGCCCAAGCCCACGAGTTGGCCTACTACATGGGCCGTAGTCTTGCAAACGTGGAGTTCAAGGAACGTGTCAAATGGGATGACGAGATTGAAAACTGGGAAGCCGAAGCCAAAAGCCGAGTACAGTTGTCGATGCTTGGTCACGAGAGAGAGCAAAAGGACCTATGTAGCGAAGGTGCTGCCATAGTTCAAGGATGGTTAGAAGATAGGACCTCGAAGTAGAATCTCATATGGGGTTATAAGTGACGATTATCGACGGATGATGTGCTTTTCACCGCCTTGAGGAGCCCGGGTCGGTGGTACGCAGTGCTCAAATAGGTGATGGGATAGCAGTTCAGCATACGGAAGCCTCAGCACTCAGACGGGTCTTCATTCCGGTCGATTTCAAATTAATGTTTTGCATCTTCTGTATATACAGGAAACGCCTCTCTGTAAGATTTGTTAGGCATGACGTCATTTAGCCCACCTAAACCGTGGAGTCGTGAATCTTGAAACCACACATCGCATATGCTTCTCATTTCAATTTTGATCATAGATTCGATAAATCTTCCCGGTTTTAAGTGACAAAACTGGCAAGACGATATCAGCATGGCAACCCAACTACCCCGTCTACCTATCCTCACCTCACTGCCGGAATTCAAGAAGCCTGTCAAGTGCATCCACGATGGGCCCGACGTCGCTGAGTTCCTTATCTCTCGAGCGTATCGAGATATCGGCATCTTCCTCCTGCAGCTAAATCACTCGCTTATCCCCCGAGAGCAGGAAAGCTCCCCCCGGTCCCTCACCTTTCCCCTCACAAACAAACCATCCTCGACGCCGTCGATCCAAGCTTTACAAAGCTTGCTCGACAAGCTCGAAAACCTTCTGGACCATGCCCCGCCCGACCCCGGCCCCAGGAGGTTCGGAAATGCGAGCTTTCGGAAATGGTATGAACTTGTGCAGGAGCATCTGTCATCGTGGCTAAACGATGGGCTCTTGGGTGAGACGATCAAGGCTGGAGGGGAAGAGGAGGTTTCAGAGTACCTCTTGGGAGCTTTTGGCAGTTCCCAGAGACTGGACTATGGCACCGGCCATGAGCTGAGCTTTCTTGCGTTTTTGGGGTGTCTGTGGAAACTGGGGTATTTCGGGGATGGCGAGCAAGAGGGTGGTGGCATCGAACGGGAAATTGTGCTTCAAGTCTTTGAAAGGTCAGGCGGAACGCAGTACCACGACTCACTGTCAAATGCTAACGTGCCCAGGTATCTACGGGTTATGCGCAAAATCATTCTCACATACAACCTCGAGCCGGCAGGGTCACACGGCGTGTGGGGTCTAGATGACCACTTCTTCATGTCTTACATTTTCGGGTCTGCCCAGTTCGCCCGCCCGATCCCGTCTGTTTCATCCCCGACGCCTGTCGAAGGCTCCGTCCGCGGTGCCCCTCAGCCGAAAGACGTTACCAACAGTCTCGTGGTGGAAGACAACCGGCCGACCAACATGTACTTTTCGGCCATTGGTTTCATCAACGACGTGAAGAAGGGTCCTTTCTGGGAACATTCGCCCATCCTGTACGACGTGTCCGGTATCCGTGACGGGTGGGGCAAGATCAACAAGGGCATGATCAAGATGTTCAACGCAGAGGTGCTGAGCAAGTTCCCCGTCGTGCAGCATTTCCGCTTCGGCTCTCTGTTCTCGTGGGAAAAGGACCCGGAAGCCGCAGTACCGCAGCAGAGCGTTCACATGGCGAACCAGCCCGTTGCGAGCGCGGCGGCCACTGGAACGGGAGGGGAGCAGTGGGCTCGAGCAACGAGGATGCCCGCACCGTCCGGGCCTGGGATACCATACACAAGAGCGCCGCCGGGTCCGAGGACGGGTTCGCTGGGCATGCCTCCTCCGCCGGCAAGAAGCACGAGGGGGGAGACGACGGATGCGCAGATTACTGTGACCAAAGCTCCGTGGGCAAAGTAGATTAGATAGATGATGGACCACCAGTACTACTCCGTACTCCGTACTCCGTAGTGCAATGCGAATCACAGCTGGAGGATTCGGGCTTTGGGGCAGGGGAGTTTCAGAAGATTCTCATGTTATTGAAAGGTTCCATTTAGCACAATACGAGAGACCCCTGATCATGGCGCGAGACATTGCTCAACGGGGTCCAATGGCGGCTACTATGTACTAGCGACGCCACAATTCCAGACGCCAGTCATTCGCAAATCACCTGCGCGTTTCCCCAAACGATGCGTTTCAAGATGTATATCATGCAGACTCAAAGAAGTGGGCTGGAAATACGAACGACTCACAGATGGTGATGTACGGAGTACGGAGTACTATGTAGTAATATTGATGAGCAAGAGGGGGGGCGAAGCTGCAGTCCGCGTCACGTTGGCTCGTTGCAGGCGTGCGGGCTTGAGGGCTTGCGGGCCAGAGCGTCAAACGTTTGATGAAGTTTGGGGCCCCACAGGACCGGAAACCCTTACAGTTGCGGTTGCGGCAACAGGGGTTCATCAACTGGATGGGTTAGAGCGTCATGAGCGCCAATTAACCGCCGCAGCTCCTCTCCCTCTTTGGCCCTATTTGATGCTTCCTGTCTGTGGGGCTTCATCTCGGGGGAACCCTTACCTTACTCGGCTGCCCGTTTGGATCTGTTCTCCTGATGTTGCAATCACCCCCCCCCTTACGCCCTAATATCTATTTCTTCTCTTTCGCATCCCACTTTTTTTTTTCTTCTTCCTCGATTTCTTTCTCTTCTACTCTGTACAATTCCAAGCACATTGAAAGTCAACAGGTACGTACGGTGCATTTTAGCGCATGCGCGGACGAAGCTTGGCTTTGACGCTTATCACGGGATGTGGGAGTCATTCCCCGTGGTATTGCGAGTCGAGTGCCCGCACGTCGGAGGCAGCCCACAAGAACCTGACAACTGACGAAAACCACAGCTGCGGCGCATCTCACTTCTACGCAAACATCCTCGTCAACCCGCCAAAATGCCTGGTGTCCGTAAGTTGCGCGCGCTCTTCGCATTCGCCGTGTTCACGCGCTGACATGTAGCCGCAGCGCTTGGAGCCCTCGATAACTTGAAGGGCAAGCTCAAGGCCATCTTCAAGAAGAAGGAGAAGAAGCCCGCCGAAACAAAGCCCGAAGAGACCAAGGCCGAGGACGCAAAGCCTACGGAGACAAAACCTGAGGAGGCCAAGCCTTCCGAGCTCCCTGCTACCGAGACAAAGCCGGAGGAGACAAAGCCCGTCGAGGCACCCGCCGGCGATGCAAAGCCCGCTGAGCCTCAGCCCGTAGAGGCCCCGACCGAGGAGGTCAAGCCCGCTGAGCCTCAGCCCGTAGAGGCCCCGGCCGAGGAGGTCAAGCCTACCGAGACGAAGCCTGTGGAAGTTCCCGCCGAGGAGGTCAAACCTGTCGAGGCCCCGGCCCTTGAGGTTAAGCCCGAGGAGGCCAAGCCCGTTGAAGCCCCTGCTCCCGCTCCCGCCCCCGTCCCGGAGGCCAAGCCAGAGGAGAAGCCCGTCGAAGCCCCCGCGCCTGCCCCTGCCCCTGTCGCCGCTCCCCTCGAGCTGACGCCCGCTCCCCAGCCCGAGCCCGAGGCTCCCAAGGAGGAGGTCAAGCCTGAGGCTGCCGCCACCGAAGCTCCCAAGGAAGAGAAGAAGCAGGAGGTTCCTGCCGCCGCCCCTGCGGCTACCGCGTAAGTCCAGACATGGACGTGTGAGGCAGTAATGTTGTTTTTGCGGAGGATGTACGAGATTTGCGATGTGTTTTGGACCTATACCCTTTGGCTTTTATGTATTCAGGTGTTTAATAAACCCTGCCTGGTTAAAATTAAAATTATCACAAGTGCGAATGCAGCGTGAAGCAGTAGTGCCGTCTATAATCATATATGTGAGCTTCAGGAGCCGGATTACCAGGTAAGTTTACACCAACCAAACGTATCACTGCGTTCGCTGCGCAATAATTCTGGCATAAAAATGCTTTTACTTGTATGAAGCACTACATTCGGCGGGCACTCGCGTTCATTTCACGTCGGTCTGCCGAGGATTTCGTGCGCATATGCGCCTCGATATAGGCGAACCGCACCCCGCGATGACCAGTACTACGTGCTGCTTTTGAATTGATTGCCCATGACCTACCGCGACTTCGCATACTATTAACCTTTCTTTGCTATAAGGACGACATATTTTCAAATTCAAAAGCAGCATGAGAGTTGATTGAAACGATTCGTCGTATTACGTCTAGGGAATATATAATGTAATTACCCAAATGCTAGTAAAACAAATCATCGGTCCAATGGTCTAGTGGTATGATTCTTGCTTTGGGTGCAAGAGGTCCCGTGTTCGATCCACGGTTGGACCCCCACTTTTTTTTGCTTCTATACGGAGTACAGAATACTTTCATCAGGCCAATAAATCACAAGCTCTCAGATACAGTGAAATTTTGCTATTTCAAAGTAAGACTATATAAATACACTCATACATACAGCCTTATAGCGGACGCTGGAGTCGCTCAGGGGTCCCATCCAAAGCCCCTTTTTCTACCAGGCCCCTAGTCGTCAATAATATGAGACTAAAAAGGCACACATGTTCAAGGCAGACCAACCACTCGCAAACAAATAATATGTATTTAAATTACATTTCAGGCGTCATGGGCTATCTACTGCTCTTCGGGCGGTGTATTTGCCCAGTGGTATCTCCGACTCCCTTTCACGAATCACGATGCAGAGCACAGTTCTGAAGAACAAAGGTCTCGATTGATATACGCCGCCCGCTATGTGAGACACAGAGTGTCTTTGGAACTGAAGGGGCCCCGTATGTGACCAAAATGACCAGGCTTGTTCCTCAACAGAACGCAGGCCAGCGTCATCACCAGCATGCGCTCAAACTCGGGTCCCCACTCGACGCCGACGTCGAGCGTGCCGTCCACCGACCTGGTTCCCGACCTGAAAGCCGCCAGGACCATGCCGTCCCCCTTCTCCTCGACGAGTTTGATGTCCTTGGTGCGGTGGAGCAGGGACTTGGACTTTTCCCAGGCGCAGATCTTGCGCTGGCCGTTGGGCAGGGTGAAGCCGAAGCTGAAAGTGCGGTCTTCCACTATGAGGACCTCGGACTGCTCGACGATGTCGATGTCGTCATCGTAGTCGCCGACGCAGACCCTCCAGGTGACGCTGGCGTCAGGGCGGCCGGCGCGGGCGACGGTTTCCTTGCCCTCGGTCATGATAAGGAACGGCTTCCTGGGCTCCCTACGGCCCCAGTGCTGGACTGCGTAGGGGGTCGAGAAGGCGTCTTCCGGTTGGAAGTGGTAGATCTCGGCGCTCTCTTCTCTGAAGAACTTGTAGCGTTTAGGTTCGGGGGTAACGCGTGATGGAGACATTATCTGAGTGGTGGTGGTGGTGGTGCCGAGAGCTGATGATTCTTTTTCAAGCGACATATCTGCTACTTTTCCCCCGCAAAGTCTGGTATTTTGCAGCGTTTGATATACTTGCACCCATTTACAGTTCGTAGGGGTGCATATGTACATATATATAGCCAAAGAGACGATTGCCACAACACGTTGAATGAGCCTGGTGAATAGCCTGGTGACGTCTGTGAGGCACGACTTTCGGACCCCATGCAACCTTCTAATGCTAGTAACCCAGCTGAGAGGCACCACATCCCTCAGCCTGCGAGACGGCTCAGCAACGTGGTGTACGCTCAGCCTTGCTCGGGCGTTAGCTCAGCAATCTGTGCCGCAACGACATCATGTGGAGGCTCGGCCACCACTGACGTCTGTGTTACCGGTTCGTCGGCCTTGGATGGCAATTTTCGGGTTCTTGATATGCACACTCTCCGAATTATTCAACAAAATCGCAATGCAATGTATATTTTCGAATGAAATCTCAAGTTATAGGCATTGTGTCGAGTAGTGTACCAAGGCTTGGTCAAAGGCTCGGCTTCAAGGGGTGGCAAGGGGTGGCAGAGGGACTTAAAGCGGGACGCTTTTTATTGTCCACCTTTTGACGGATTAGGAAATAGGCGGTAAACATCCACGGCCTTGGGCGACGCGACGTCGGATGTGACACAGTTTGTCTTATAGTCCGCCGTAGGCATCATCTATTAAACGAGAGAAAGAAAGAAAAAGAAGAAAAAAACAGAAAATGGTCGTGGCTTCCACAAGCGCCGCGTCTCAATCGACGGCCGATGGCAGCACCTTGGTCTCCAATGTCGACGAGGAACAGCTAGCACGGCGCAGTGAAGCATTGCCCGCGCGGCCAAACAGTCCCTCACCAAGTCACCACAAGCAGAAGCAGAAGCACAAGCGGCAGGATACCGATTCTAAGGATGCCAAAAAATCTTTCTTTAAGAAGGCTCGCACCGAAGAAGATGAAAAACGCTTGGCTCAGGCAATGTACAAAGAGCAGCAAGCGGCAATGAGGTTGGTTTATAGTCAAGAGGATGAAGATGAGGACATCAAGAAGTCTTTGCTTGAGCAGATCAAGTCTGAGGGAATGACACAAGCTCGGGCGAAGGCCTTGCATCAAGACCAGCAGGCTACGATGAGGAGGATAGTTGATGATGAGTATGCCGATGATGATGATGCTAGTGTCGAGGAAACGGACGATAGCTTGAGCGAGTCTGAGGATGAAGACGCGGGGAGGACCGCAAGCAAGGCATCGTTTACTGCACCACCAGAAGATGCGACGCAGACGATTGCCATCGAAGTAACGCTATTACAAAAAGCATTATGGCATATGAATGATCAAGGAAGACGAACCTGGACCGGAAGAAATAAGGAGTGGGAAGACACTTTTCAACTTGAGCCAACGGAGAGCAAGACCAGATGGCTCAAGCGCCAGGGGAAATGCGTCAAAGAAGAGAAATCCCGAAAGCTGCTCAAGCACCTCTATAATCTCAACGAACTGTGTGCGGCAATCCCCGAGGGTTCAGACAAGAAACAAAACACCTTTCTTCGTGAGCACGCCGATGGTTTCCGGTGCGCCACCCACAAGGCCTATCACTGGGCCGACAATGTCACTACCGAGATGGAATGTTTGCCGGAAAACGGCGAGATCCCGGACGAAGACGAAAAGACCAGGTCGATGGCCGACGGGATGCGCATGAGAATTATTCCCCTGCTGGTGTTGATTTTGAAAAACATCTTCACCAAAGGTGCTCGCGTCCACGAGGAAAAAGGGGGGACTGCACTACTAGTAGACCGAGAACACAACCTGTGTCTCATACAACTCATACTGCATACATCAAATTGGATCGACACACTCGGGAGCGCGATGAAGTATGAATACAGCCGGAGACCGCCCGCATCTGCTGAAGGGCGCTCCAGGGATTCCGTACTCTATCACAAGCAGATGAAGAGAGCCGGCCAGGCCGAAGACCAAAGGAACAGTACGCTGCTTCTCGTTAAAAAAATTCAGGCACGAACTACTCGAGAGGCAGCTGCAGCTGGAGCGCCTCGTCGAGCAACCTCGGCGAGCCATCATGGCCGCGGAGAACGACAGGCGAATCAAGGCGCAGCGCGTAGCGGAAGAGCGCCGGCGTGCGGAGGAATCAAAACGGCACAGCGATGCCTGGAAGTCAATACAGGGCCGGGGAACATTTCCGCCTTCAAAATCTCCTGCTGCTGCGACGGCGCATCCAGATTATTACAAGAAGTGGGGGTGGTTCTACGAGGAGGATAAACAGCTGCTGGGCATACTGGAGAAAGGCCAGGTCATCAACCTCGCCTCGGTCGCGAGGAGTTTCCCTGGCCGTTCGCCAACCGATCTCCAGTGGCGCATCCTGGAACTAAAGAGGAGACAAAGGCCCAAATATGTAGAGAAGTCGGGTTCCGAGCCCCCAGAGTGGCTTGGCGATGATTACCATGAGTTTTCTGTTTAATATTGATGGTTGGGACGAGAGCATCAGTTTGGAGCGATGGTGCATTTTTGCTATAGCGGTAGCTTATCTAAATGGTTATATATATTCGGCTCCATATAATATCAAAGCATATGCGTTTAACCATGAGTTCTTGAAAGCCTAGAGTAATGACACTTTTTACCATCTTTTCTAATTTAATCAAGAAGTACCAGCACATCGCGGATATATAGCCACACCAACCCCACTATTACTTACCCATCAGGCACTTGATAGGTACTCATTACTGAGTCTATAAGGCACTTGATAAGTAATTCGTCCCAAGTCTTTGAGACATCACATGCAACGGCGCCCAACATCGCGTAGTATTCACAGCTTCATCCCTGTTACAGGGTAGGATTCGATGCAACGCCGCTCGCCGGAATGCTTCACTCCATACGGAGTACGGATTGTCCACCTCCCATCCATTGTTACGTATTGTGTATTGTCCACTAAGAACAAGGGCGAGGGCATCCACAGAGGAAGCTGGGCCAATTTAGCGGCGGGCGCGTGATGCCCTGTGTGGAGGGTCTAGAAGATGGCTCGTCGCGCGCTCTGGCGTGTTCACCTGAGCTTTAATTTCGGCTACCTGGGAGCTAGAGACGAGCTCTTGTCCACTTAGGAGCTGGAACGACAGCTCTGTCTTGGATCGCGAAGTGGTAAAAAGAAAAGATAAAATGGGAGCTTCAGTTGGAGCTTGGGAAGAGATGCTTCCGGGCGGCTGCATGATGCACTTCACGGGTCTGCGACTGCAGGTGATGGAAGTAGGAGAGCCTACTAAAGGTGCCTACCTTAGTCGGGTAGTGAGTGACACCAAGGTGACAAATTAAAGTAATTGACCCCCTGCCTACCCGTATGCTGGGCAACGTGGCGGCCTGTACGCTGTACGTGATGCATAGGTTCTTGAGATGCTCGACATTGCTCGTACGTTGAGATAATGCGTAATAGGTGTGTCGTATTACATGCAAACATTAAAAGTTTCTCTCGTAAAACTGTTGCGAATCGTATTCCCAAGGATTCCCATCATCTTATCCGGCGACATTGTCACCGCCCTCTTCTCCCCCCCCATTTATGTCACTCATCTCAACAGCCTGGCTTTTAGCGGATCCCCACCCGAGTTTCAGGGGTGCAACCCCCCCCCCCCCCCCCAAGAGCCCAGCCTGCCGACAATCTTTTTCTAGGGCGCTGCTGGTGGACGGGGGACATTCTTGATCTCATCCCTTTTCCCTCCTCGTGCGCCAATAACTACAGACAAGCCCAGTTCCTCGACACGGAAGCTGTTTTGCAACAATTGCTGCCATCATTTCCTAGCGACGGTAAAAAGGGAACTGCATTTGCTGATCCGCATCTGTGTTGCTCTTGTATATTCGTCCGAGGTTGCTACCGCATAGCTTCTCCTGGGTAAGTCGGTGTGCGCACCAAGCTTCCCGTCCATCGCCCGTGGCTAATTGATTTTCAGAACTTCGAGCTCTAGTCAACATGTCCGAAAACGACAGCTTCGAGGTCGTGCAGCCCGAGGAGGCGGGTGTGAAGACTCCCACCACCGAGACTCGCACTGATACTCCTACTGATGCTCAAACCGATGCTCACACCGAGACGTCCGACTTCACGGCCGAGGAGAGCTCTGTTGCCGGGGACGTCACGGAGGCATCTGATAAGGAGAAGACCGAAGATGAGTCGGCTGCTCCCTCTTCCCCTGAACCAGTTAGCGACGCGCCGTCTACTGCGACAACGACTGCGACTCCGAAGAAGACAACGACGGGAGTCAAGAAGCCAGCGGGCACCACCACCACCGGTGTCCGCCGGCCAGGGGCTGCGACGTCTGCTGCTGGTGCCAAGACGGCTGGTACTACCAGCACAACTCGCACCGTACCTGGTGGGCTGAGCAAGCCTCCTGCTCGTCCTCCCACGTCGACGTCTACCGTCCGCCGGCCAACCACAGCTGCTTCTACTACGAGCCATCGCAGTCGCCCTAGTGTTAGCGCCAGCGAGGATGAGAAGAAGTCGGTTGCTTCGTCGGTCGCCTCGCGCAGGACGAGCATGCTGTCCAGCCCGGCCAGGGTTAGCGACAAGTCTGCTACTGCTTCCAGTGCCCGCAAGCCTGCCACGTCTGTCAGCTCGACCGCGCGTCCGACCACGGCGACCAGGCCAGCTGCTGCCGGCACGACGGCGACCAGGACCACCGCCACACGCACACCAGGCACTGCGTCCGCCACCGATGCCGCCAAGAGACGAGTCTCTACCATCGGTGCGCCAGCTTCGGCGACGTCGCGGATGGCTGTGCGCCCCACGAGCGCCGCCGCCGGTGCTTCGAGTAAAGAGATCGAGGAGCTCAAGGCAAAGGTGGCCGAGGGCGAATCCGATATCGAGGCTCTCAAGGCACAGTTGCAAGCCTCCGAGGAGAAGATTGCCGCGCTTGGTGAGCAGGGCCCCAAGGATGAGACACCGCGGCAGGACGGCGATGATGCGGTTGCCACCCTCAAAGCCGAGCACGAGGCTGCTGTCGCTGCTCTCGAGGCTCAGGTTTCCGAGGCCGTCTCAAAGCTGCAGAACGCTGAGACTGAGCTCGAGAAGCTAAAGACTGAGCTCTCCGAGGCCGCGGGTGCCAAGGACGCGATTGAGTCGGAGCTTGATGTCGTAAAGAAGTCGCTGGAGACTGTCCATGCGGAGAACGAGGAAAAGGTCAAGGCCAGCGAGGCAGCTTTCCAGCAGGCCGCAGATGACCACACTGCCAAGATCGCTGAGCTCGAGACAACACTAGCTGAACAGCAGAAGGCTGCCATTGAGGCGACCGAGGCGCGTCACAAGGAGGAGTTGGCTCAGGGTGCCACTGACAGTTCATCTCACGAGGCTGCTCTGGCGGAGCTCAAGGCTGGTCATGAGGCGACAGTCGTCGAGCTGCAGAAGAAGATTGACGATTTGACGGCTTCCCAGGCTGCCCTGGAATCCGCCGGCGAGGAAAAGACAAAGTCAGAGAACGCCGCGCACGATGCCAAGGTCGCGGAGCTTGAGGCAGAGATCGCCAGCCTCAACTCCAAGCTAGAGGTTGCCGAGTCCTCTGCATCATCCGCAAAGGCGCAGCTCGAGTCCGGAAGTGGCGAGGTCGGCCAGCTTCAGGCTAGTTTGGTCGACAAGGAGACTGAGCTGGCAGCCGCCAAGGAGGAGTTGGCCAAGGTCAAGGAGGAGATTGCAGCTCTTACTGCCAAGGTCGAGGCCGCCGAGGCAGCCAATGCCGAAAAGGACGAGCAGATTTCCAAGCAGGGCAATGTCCACGAGGAGCGTCTGCGCCAGATCACTCAGGACTACGAGAGCGAGATCGAGAGCCTCAAGGGCGATGCTTTCTTCAAGCGTAAGTTCGAGGAACTCGAGAAGACACACGAGGAGCTTCAGGCTTTGTCTACGTCGGCTGCTGAGGAGCACTCCAAGGCCCTTGCTGCCGCTCAGGCGGAGTATGAGAGCGCCGTCGCAGCCCTCGAGGCCAAGGAGGCCGAGCACCAGAAGAACCTCGACGCCCTGCGCGCCAGTCACGCCGAGGAGCTCGAGTTCGCCAAGAACGGTGCCAATGCCGACAAGGATGCCCGTCTTGCCGAGCTGGATGAGCTCAAGGCTAGCCACGCTAAGCAGCTGGACCATCTCAGAGGCGAGGGCGACTCTGCCCTGGCGCAGGAACTCGACGCCCTCAAGGCTGCGCATGCTGAGGTCGTTGAGACGCTTAGAAAAGAAAGCGCCGAGGAAAAGGAGAAGCTTCTTGCCGACCACCAGGCTGAGCTCTCTTCGGCAAAGGAGTCGGGCGAAATCGCCCACGCGACCGAACTGGCCAACATCAAGGCCCAGCTGGCTGCTACTCAGGAGTCGGGCGACAGCGCCCACGCTGCTGAAATTGCTAGCTTAAAGGCTGAGCTGGAGGCTGCCAAGGCTGCTGGCGAGAGCGCCCACGCCGAGGAGCTGGCCAGGCTCAAGTCTGAGCTTGATGCAGCCCAGGCCGAGGTTGAACAGGCCCAGAGCGCCAGCGAGCAGGCAGTCGAGGCGGCCAAGATGGAGCTCGAGGAGAAGCACCTGGTCGAGGTTGAGAAGCTCATTACTATGAATTCCGAGGCGCTGGATCAGATGAAGACCGAGGGTGGCAAGACGAAGAAGGACCTGGAGGAACTAACCCTCGCGCACACGAAGCAGATGGAAAACATCATGTCCGAGTATCGCCAGAGCAGCTCATCGCACGAGGCTCTGCTCGAGGAAGCCAACGATGCCAAGGCGAAGATGGCCGAGCACCTCAAGTCTATTCAAGAGGCTCTGGATAACTCACAGGCCGAGGTCGACAACTTGAGCCAGCAGCTCGCGCACGAGAAGATGGAGCGCATGACTGCCCTTGCTGACCTCGATGCGGCTAAGAGCGCTAGGCCCGATACGTCGGCCGCTGATGCTCTCAAGCAGCAACTCGCCGCCAAGGAGGAGGAGCTCGGCGCGGTCAAGTCCCAGCTTACCGCCGCCGAGGAGGAGTTTACCACCGTCAAGGGAGATCTGGACCTCACAAGGAAGGATCTCGATGCCTACAGGGCTGAGGCGGATGCTAAGCACAAGACTGCTCAGGCCGACTACCAGGACCTCAACGACAGCATGACGACTCTCATCGAGGAAGCGGACAAGAAGCACAAGGTCCTCGAGGAGAAGCTTAACGAGGCTGAAGCCCAGGCTCAGAAGTTGGTGAACAAGGTTGATGAGCTCGAGTCCCAGATCAAGATCAAGGACGCCGAGATTGTAGAGGCCCAGGTACGTCTTTCTATCGCTTCTTTGATGTCTATTGCTAACTGATTCCCAGGCCAACGCCGCTCTTGGCAAGCCCAAGGGCCTCGCAGACAGCCGCTTCGCCACCGAGGACGGTGCCGCCGAAGGTGAGGAAGAAGATTACAGCTCAGCAGCATTGGCTACGGTGGGAGAGCCCTTAGCTAGCTGTCATGGATGAACACCAGGCTAACGACGTTTACAGATAAGTAGTGCACGCGTTCAGGTTAAGCAGCTTGACGCCCTTGATCGCGAGATGAGAGAACGTAACCTCGAGATGCTCAAGTCTATTACCGATAGCAAACATTCGTCATCCTCCTCCGAACTGGACAGCTAAACCGGGAGAACGCGTCGGCGTGCGCGCGGTGTTGTCCCGGCGTTGAAAGTTACCGGAACCCTTATTCTGTTATTAATACCCCCCTTGCGCGAGCTGGGCTTCTTCACATTGTTTGGCGGTTGACCGGGTTCGACTTTACGCCTTGTTGTCGCATGAGAGGACGGCGGTACATATAGTAGTGTTGACTATTTTAGGAATAACGATACCCTTTGAAGTACCCTGCTACGATTACGATTGTGACGGACGAGGACCATTAGACGAGACGTATAATCAAAAGAAAGCTTCGCCCACCTAGATTTTCCAGCTCCATATTATAAAGCAAGATCAACACGCATGAGGTTGACGATGAAAGCGACTAGGGTAGTATCTTTATGACAAAGGCCAAGCCTACAGTTGCCAAAGCTTGATCGGACTTCACTCTGTCAAGTGCCGCTACACGACAACGTTGATGTCAAATGGGAGGCCGCCTACTGCTTAACGAGAACGATAGCTTGGCATCTTGGGTTGCAACGGTGCTGTAGAGGAGGGTGAGGGTGTTCCGTGTAGAGAAATCCGAGGATAAGCTTGTTTTCTTCAAGGTGGAGTGGGAGCCTCGTGTGACGGGGGGTTTGTTGCAGTGGGATCGAGATGGACAAGGGGTACTAATCGTGATGGAGGTCAGCCAGGGTTCCATCCCGGGGGTGGATTGAAGTCGGGTGCGTTTGTGTCGAGGCAGTTCTCCTTTGTCAGGCATTGCCGGGTGAGTTTACGACATGCCGTCTTATCAACGCGATATAGAGCCATCTTCGCTCCTGAGGTCGAGAGGAATATTGGAAAATGCCTTGGTGGTCATCGTGCAGGCCCTGACGCTAAGGTACGGAGTGTGTTCAGAAGAGGTCCACGGGGTGGATTTCCCACGAACCGGGAAGAGTGGAGCCGTCCGGCAGCTTTAGCGTTTGATTGAATGCGATGACGTAGGCGTAGGGTCCAATTCTTGTCGCTGGTCGCCTGTGATCGCTTGACCAGAAAAACGTCATTCCTGCAACTCTGCTCCCCAACTTTGCCGCAGCCTCCGGAACCCCCCAGCTGCCCACTAGGAGGAATCTCGTACGTTGGATTCCATCTCCCGCTACTACCGGAGCTGACCTCCGACGTGAACCAATGGGCGCGCTAGGATAGGGGAAGATAACTTGTCTAGGCGACGGGAACAATCAATGCCGTTGGGGCACCTTTCTTTCCGAGACGAAGGGTTGTCCTATTTTTGAAAGAAGTTGGGATCCCGCGTGTTGGCGTCTTTTTAAATACTTACTACACCTACTATCTCTGTTACTGCTGGTGCTAGCCGATAACGAATCCCGACTGTGCCTTTTGCGGTTGTGTCACCTACAAGTCTTTTTTTTTGTATTATTTGTGGTTCCCTTCTAAGCCAACTTCCACAGTTATCCGTCTCCCGTGTTTCTCCCTTTAATCTATTGGAATTAGCATCGTTTCTCTTCTTCCCCCCCTTTACCTTGCTTAATCACGGTGAAGAGTTTTCAACCACGCTCTTCTACCACTCGACTCTCTTCCGCCATTGAAACGGCGTGTCACTTATCTATCTAGTCGATAGTGACGGCCAACGTCATCTCTTCACCATGCCCGAGGTGAAAAGGGGCAGCGCAAAGGCGGCCTCCGATCCAGCCCTCACAAATGATCCGTACCCAGCACAAGAACCCAACCGTAGGGCATCCGAAGCCGTCCCTTCGAGGCCGCAGCAGCAGCAGTCTGCCGACCGGATACCCGACCGGTCACCTCTGGAGCATTCCAACTCGGGCTTATCGCGGTTCTCGCTGTCGAGGAAGCTTTCGCCCCGCGATTCGAATAATGCCGTGACGAGCCCCTTGCCGAGACAGAGCCTCTCCTATGCGCAGAGGTCGCCGGCTCCGGCTTATTACGATTCCCGGGCCGCCGGGCACAAGGAGTACATGCGGCGAGGGAAAACACTCCAGGAATACTACGCCGACAGACCCGAGCTGTTGCCGCAGCTACCGTTCACCTGGCATCACGGAAAACGCCGCTGGCGATTGTGGTTTTTCGCCTTTCTCGTCTTCGTCGACGCCTCGGTCGTGCCCGTCGCCTTGTACTTTGGCATGAAGTACTCTGGCCATGTGCAGGAATACATCATCTTTGCCATTGTCACCAGTATCTGGGGAGGGCCGACCTATCTCGAGTTTGCCATCCGGTGCCTGCGATTGATGAAGAAGGAGAGGTTTTATAGACCGTTGGGGACGAATAGCCGATGGTGCGCCGACTCGTTGACATGGACCTCTACGCTTACAATCACCGTGGTGACGACGCTCTTCATCGTCGGCAGCGCGCCGAGAGATACGTGGCTGAGAGTCGTGACCATGTCTGCGCCCAGTATTCTTTGGTGCTATGGCGGCTGCTGCCTCCTGTTCCAGTTGTACCACTACTACGGCTGGAGGACCCCCATCAGAATCAGCTCCACGGCAAAGGGCGAGAAGGTGAGCTTTACAGTCAAATTTTGTGATTGGGAATATTCTGACGCGTGCTAGGTTCTTCCCGGAGTGTACTACTTTATCGAGGACGTCTTGGCCGTCAATGCCCGCTGCGGCCGGCCTTTCCGCGAAGCGCTCGCCGCACGATTCGAGGCCTCCCCGCGTTTCCGGAGAATGCTCAACATCATGTCATGGTTCTGGAGCGTGGGCGCGCTCGTTACCGCCCTCATCCTGACCTTTGTCGCCGTTCTGCCGTGGGTGCCCGAGAACTGGGCCTATGGTATTTGCTGGCTGGCGCCGTTCATATGGGCGTTTGTATGGGGTCTCATCACGATTTGGTGGTGTAAGAAGGAGATGGTCAAGGAGAGGCTGGAATGGGAAGCCGGCGAAGTGCCTACGAAGGAAGCGTCAAGCCCCGTCAGCTCACCAATTGGATCACCCGTGGCTTCACCCGTGACTTCACCAGTCTAGATATGGGGCATGAGAATATTACTAAAAAAGATCCAAGGAGGAGTACGATGATTTTTGAAAAGGGCGTTGGGAATTGGTTGCATCTGTAAAAATACATAAAGAGCGCAGGAAGCGAAGGATACACGAGTAGCGCAATAAAGACGCACGAATTATTTATTGACAAGGGAAAATGTTGGAATCTGGAAGTGCATAGTGTTGATGAGACTGAACAAAAGTGGCGGTCCAAACTGCCCTTAATGGTTACTTGGTTATCCACATCTGTCTTCCAGAAAGTTTGTTGAGATGCAAATGGTATCTTGCTCACGCACCAGTGCGAAGAATCTCAAGCCTTCTCCCTCAACATTAGCGAGCTCGGGTGTTCGGCTGGTCCTCCCCACGGCGAGAAGTCAGTCAACAGCAGCTCCACCTCTCTGAAGCCGTACTTCTCGTACAGTGGCTTGCCCTCTTTGGTGGCCTCGAGGTAGGCGGGCAGCCCCAGCCTGTCGGCCTCCTGGGTACCCCACTCGAGGAGCATGCCGCCGGCACCTCGGCGCTGGTGGTCCGGGTGGGTGTGCAAGAGCTTGAGATCTGCCGAGGGGTGTCATTGTCACTACTCTTCTCAGGTCCGGTGGGGTTCACGACGTACAGGCAAAAGGCTTCCCGTCGAACCTACCCTGTCTCCGGTCTCTCATGGCGCCGAACATTCGCTCGCAGGCCTCGACGTTGCACCCCTCGCCGAAGACGCCGGCCGTCTGCTCCCGCGGCCGCGTCCAGAAGTGCCACTCGGTGAAGGCGACGAGGCCGTCGGCGCCCGCGGCCTCGAGGTCGGTGTCGACGACCTTGGCCCAGCGGGTGCCCTCGTCCTCGGACCTGAGGCGGGTGAGGACGTCGGCGCGGGAGGGGCGGTCGGGGGGGAAGGGGCCCGGGAAGAGGACGGGGCCGATGTTGCCGGGGATGGCGCCGTAGGCCAGGTTCTCTACCTCGACGGCGCGGGGGGCGTCGCTAGTATCGGCTTCAACTACTTTGAGGACCATCTTTGAGTTGGTGTGGTTTGATATTCACTTTGGGGTTTCTGTGGGTGGATCGAAGGAACTGGAAGTGGCTTATCATATCATGTCTCTTTATATGTATATATATATATATATCTACGAAGCCTTACACATAGCGAAATTTGTATCTACAAGTTCCGTCTATAGCTACTAACTAACTACATGGTTAGTCTCAAGCCTCAAAAGGGTCTTTGACCTTGATGGGCGGGTAAAAGTGGGCGATGGCCGGCGAGCTGAATCGGGCAAGACAAGATGCGCAATCCGCTCCTTGGACGGCGAGCCAAGATCGCTTGGGCATTTGCATTGGAGGTTTGACCATCATGAGCATCGACTTGAGACTATGCGGCGAGATGTCCTGTGAAGATGATGGAGCTATTACTTCTTGGCTCTCTGTATGCGGGGGCGTTCTCGGCGAGTGAGTCATTCCCCGGGGTGAAGCTTCAGGCACGTCCCAGAGCAGAAAATTACAAGATGCTTTCATGATATCCCGGGTGCTTGAATAATGGCCTGGGTGCAAATGTCATGACACGAGCTTCGGTTCCATGGTTTACCTTGCTGAGACACGAGTTGTGGTTTTCGGCCGAGTCGTTTGCTCGAGTGCAACGTCAATATGGCTTGACTTGTGGGGTATACATTTTTTTTTTGTTCACAATGATGATAACAGAGCAAGTGATAACCCCTAGGTCGGATTATCCAACTCGATCCTTGGTGTAACAGTATGTGTTTGCGTAGATTTTTTTTGGAGTTCATGGTAACCGCTGGAGGTCGATAAGTAGGTGAAGCGCGATAAGAACTGATAACAAGCGCTAAACTCAATCCGACGGTGGGGGAAAAACTCGGAGCCGGCGGCGCGAGTCGGTCATCGTCACTGATGGATCCATGTGGTAACTTTTTTTTTCTAAATTCACAGTCGACGCTATCGACGACATCACCAGCGAGACCCCGACCACACGACGACAACGGCGCCCCAGGGTTTCCCCTTTCTCAAACGCCTCATTATAGCCAGATCTCAACATGGATCACGGTCGCGATCCCTGCCCCTGGGTCATTCTGAATGACTTTGGCGGTGCTTTTTCCATGGGTGTATGTGCCCTCTTGAGAACGAAACCGAGGTAGTGGGGAAGTACAGGCTGGCTTCTGCAGACGCCTGCGATACTGAGCCGTGCTTCGCCTAAAACCGAAGGGATTCGAACGGCAAGAAGATTGTACTGACATGTCCTAGGCCATTGGTGGTACCATCTGGCACGGTATCAAGGGCTTCCGCAACTCGCCCTACGGCGAGCGCCGCTCGGGCGCCATCACGGCCATCAAAATGCGCGCCCCTGTCCTCGGCGGAAACTTCGGTGTTTGGGGAGGCCTCTTCAGCTCGTTTGATTGCGCCGTCAAGGGCGTCCGCCAGAAGGAGGACCCCTGGAACGCCATCACGGCCGGCTTCTTTACCGGTGGCGCCCTCGCCGTCCGTGGAGGCGCCAAAGCCATGCGCAACGGCGCCATCGGTTGCGCTGTTCTCCTGGCCGTCATTGAGGGCGTGGGTATCGGGCTGGGCAAGATGATGGCTGGGAGCACGAAGCTCGAAGTCCCTCCGCCGCCGCCCAGCGCGGAGCAGCCCATGTGAGCGAAGCGGGGTTGAACAGGGCGCTTTTTATATCTGACGAGGCAATAATGAGCGGACGAACTTTTGGAGAACCACATCCCAACTCTTTTTCTGGCGACTTTTTCTTGATCCTTGATCTGGAATCTTGGATCGGCATTTACGCCTTTGTATTATTTCCCAACCACGGAGGCGGGGTGGACTGGCAGTCTACTCCCCCCGCATCTACACCACCATAATCACCACGACGGCATCGAATCGGCGTTTACGATGTTACTATAGAGACGATGGAAACAGCCATTGCTAGGAAGGAAAATCAGGGCATGCCGAGAGACGGTCTATTTGCAAGACGGGACAATAGGGGAGAAAATGCTGTCCAATATGTGTTATTACCGCTCTTGAGAGCACTGGCTGAGAGACCTCGGAACGGGTCCACTGTACGAGAAGAAAAAGAAGGCAAGACTGTCTACAACAATGCAAAAATTATTCATGATCACTTTGACTTTGACAACAGTTGTTCCCGATATCTAATCTGGCTAATCGGAATCACCATTCGTCCAGATGCTCATGACCGGCTTCCCACTGTCGTCTATCCAAGCTCGGAACATGCCGCCGCAGTTAAAGTCCATCAGCACTTTGCTTCTCACGTCTACCACCTTACCGCTGTTCTTCTCCTTGACTACCACGCACTCGATACCGATAATGCCGCCCTCGCCTTCTCCCGCCAGCCCCCATCTCTCGCCTGCGCTCTGCTGCAGTTCGCCTCCTGGACCGGCCACTCTGGAGAGGGCCAATGACGCTGGTAACCCCCCGTGACGAGCCATCGATGCTACGGTATGTACGGCTGCGCAGCGGAGAAAAGAGTCTCCGTTACCAGTCCCCGAGGCGGCTACGCTCCTTGTTGTAACAAGTTCTCTGAGAGGGCTAAATGGCGTGTAAGCCGTTGGAGAAGGCAGACAATCTGCGAGCCAGCCTTTTAGGGGTTCGGAAAAGGAGACGCCCGGAGCAGCGGAGGCGAGCGACTCCCGGATTTGGCCCCACGAACTTTGGCCTGTTGGATCTCCTTGCTCGTCCCACTGCTCGGCCCAATACCCCGCCCCGGGAACAGGCGTATCGCCGACCCGGCCCGTCAATTTGTTTGTCAAGCCGCCCGTGCTGGTTGCTACGCAAATAACTCCTTGGCTATCTAGCGCAACGGCGCCTACGGTTCCCTGGGGCAGATACTCATCTGCTGACCAATTAGCAGTTCCCGACCCGCCGGCCTCATTCTCCAAGCCCCGGATGTGCTCATCCCAGCGCTGCTGGGTGAAGAAGTAGTCATGCTTCACGAGAGGGAAGCCATACGCACTGGCTAGCTGTTCAGCCGTCTCGCCGTGAACCAGAGTGTGTCCCTGCGCGGATGGAACGTTGAGGTCTCTCTTCTCTGCTCCAGCGGTCTTTGGCAGGATGTCCTTGTCCCCGCGCTCGAGGATGGCTTTTGCGAGGGTGATTGGGTTGCGCACACGCCGGAGGCCCATGACGCCGACAGCGCGCTTGGCTTGACCGCGGGAGACCATGACGGAGGCCTCGAGCTCGTTGAGACCATCGCGGGTGAAGACCGCCCCGTGACCGGCGTTGAAGATCGGGTGGTCCTCTAGCTGCGTGACAGCGTGGGCCGCAATGTCCAGCGCGGAAGGGGAGCCCTTTTCTGCGGCATTGATGTAGTCGTTTGTCCTGGAAACCTTTTCTATTTTGTTAGTGACCCTCCGGGATGCTGGAATAGGCGAGGCGGGACTGCTCACGACTGTGAGAAGCGCATGGCGATAAGCGTCGTACTTTTCCGGGGGAAAGGTTGGACGTCGGATGTTGCCGGCTCCGCCGTGGATAATCAGGCGTGGTTTGACATGTAGGTTGGACGGAGGTGGCGGTCTGTACTCCATGTTACTCGGTGTGTCTGATATTGTGAGATCAAGCCTGGACTCGAACGCTCCCTGGATGGTTGGAATCACCCATGCATTAATGGATGGATGTAGTTGGTGTGGTTGAATAGTCTGGGCTTGATTGGTGGGGTAATTGCCCAAGGTGGTATTGGAGTCGGTCGAGTCATGCCACTCTCGCAAATTGCTACTGGCCCGCCTACGAAGCCCAACCCTCTCAGCAGTGAACCACTGAACGCACCCAGCTGAAACGTAGAACTACTCCATAAAGCTTACTCCGTACACTTTACAACATCCGTGAACATGTCTGTTTTAGACCCTTGACGTCTGGCAACGTCTAGCATCTTGCCAAGGCTGCTACTTCATCCATCAATAATTTCTTCTCGCTATCACGACCGAACGAATTGATTGATCCGGAACGACTTCTATTATTTGGAGCACGGAGCACGGAGCACGGAGCACGGAGCACGGAGCACGTATTATTACACCGCATATAGGTAAAGGACGAACCCTACGAAGCATATTACGAGTTTACGACTCCTCATCCCTTCAGGGCGGAAAACCACATCAGCCCCAGACCTGCACGGACAAGGTTGCCCAGGCACCATCTGCTAGGAGTGGTTCAGCGGCTCAATGGCTCCTCGGCAATGGGGACGAGACCCCTGTCTCTGGCGATGGATCGCCCAATGATGGTCACCTTGAGGAGGAGCCTTGCGCGGCAAGGCTAATAATAACCTACGAGGAACAGCAGTCAGCCTGCATATTTCATCCCTTAACCATTTCTCTCATGTCTGATTGTTTACTGCTTTACTTCTTTTCCCTCTTCTTCTCCATAGCCAAAGGAGATCAGGGTCTAGCACTCTGTGGTTGAGCACAGCACACAAGACGCAGTCCGACTTTGTTACCCTACCCCGCCGCGCAGCTACTACTGCTGCTACTAGTAGTTCGCTAAGAGCCTCTTGGCCACCATGTCGGATTGGAAATGGTTCCCCAGCGCCACGGGCGACTGGTCTCTCGATGTCATCACGCTTCTGGCGGTCATCGGAGAGGGCTCCATCGAGGACCACCGACAGTTCATCTCGGCCTCGGTCTTCTGCTTCCTCCCGCGCCTCATCCCCGCGCCCCAGGCGCTGCTCAAGCCCGACCGGCCGGGAAGGATGCCCGAGACGGTGGCCAAGATGACGGGCGTCTACTCGGGCCTCATGCTCGACTCGGTCGGCTTCTTCGCCAACCTCATCACCCCGCTCGACGACCTGCCGGCGCTGAGCTTCAAGGTCCTGAGCATCAAGCACAGGAACAGCAACGAGGTCGGCGACATCCGGGACCTGCCGCGCGGCGAGGGGGACAACATGCTCTCCAAGATGCTGAGGAGGACCGTGCGCCCCGTGGACGAGGAGGAGGTGAAGAAGAAGAAGAAGAAGAATAATAATAATAACAAAAAGGCCAACGGCGCCAATGGGAACTCCACGACCGCGCTGCAGCCGCCCAGGGACGAGGAAGAAGGTCCGACGGTGGCGGCGGCGGCCAGCAGCTCCTCCACGACGGGTATAACCGCCGCTCCCTCGGCGACGTCGACGGGCATCACGACGTCGGCTTTTACGCAGACCATCAAGCGCCGCAGCACGGCGCGCAAGCTCTTCCAGGAACTCATCACGAACCCGGGCATGGCCTTCAACGGCAACCGGCCGGCCATTCCCGTGAGCCTCTTCTCGCCGCTGCACATCCTCGCGGCGCTGTCGTTCCTCATGACGGTCGCCGTCGTCGTGTGCGCCATCATCTGGGAGGACGGGCCGGCCATCATAGCCGTCACCTTCATCTCCATCGCGGCCAGCATCTGCGGCGCGGCCAGCCTCTGGAGACCCCTGCTCATGCAGCGCAAGGGCGGCAACGACGTGCCCGACGGCGACGTCATGATCCGCACGCGCGAGGGCGCCTTCCTGCTCGTCCGGTGCACCGAGGACGTGGCCCGCGAGCTGTACTCGGGCACCGAGGAGTGCGAGTACTACGTCGGCGAGAAGACGTACAAGTTCCTCATGGCCGTCGCCACCGTCATCATCATGTTCACCGTCATCCTCCTCGGCAACTGCACCTGGAACTCGCAGCTCTTCATCGGCAGCGTCTACATCCTCCTCAACGGCCTCTACTGGTGCCTCGGCATGCTGCCCCGCTCCTCCTTCTGGGACCTCTCCCGCTACGAGTGGGAGGACATCACGCCCGAGGACAGCCTCCACGCCGACCGCGTCACCGACGAGGACGACGACGTCCAGGGGTACCCCTCCTTCACCCGCACCCTGTGGTACGCTGTCCGCGAGACGAAGCTCACCGGCTGGGTCGAGCTGAGCGGCGCCGCCCCCGGCACCGGCAAGTGGAAGAGGTGGCTGCGCGAGGCCCAAGACAACGCCCAGGCCGGCAAGAGGGACTGGAACGCCGTCGAGAGGAAGGACGACATTATGAGGATGAAGAAGGGCGACGATTATCAAGGGGACGAAATGTACTCCCCCGTAAGCCCTTGAACCAATGTTCGGTTTGTTTTGTCTAAGATACCCTAAATTGCTCGTTGGAATGCTGTCAAGATTGGATCATCTCTACCATATAGCAAGTCATGGAAGCGGCACGTCTCATGAGTAAAATGTATATACGAATCTAATTGATGTTCTCAACTTTTCTCTTCCTCTTCGTACATGAAAAAAAAAACCTGTCTCTTGACCGCTAGTCTTCCACAATAACTGTGCTTCCAGTACGATAACAAAAACACACCACGTAACCTCCACAGTAAGAAAACGCCTGCTTTAACCCCCCCATGATGAGAAAACGACACAGCAAACGAACAGGGGCGCGCATCCTCTAATCATCAAAGTAGACACTCTTCTTCTCCCCGATGTCAATCATGCCGCCGCGGTAGCTGCCGCGCTTCTTCTTGTTCTTCTCCTTGGTGAAGCCCTTGCCCTTGGTGACGATGAGGTCCTCGTGGGCGCGCTGCGAGTAGGTGATGGGCACGTACTCGTTGGACGCGAACTTCTCGTCCACCTTGATGTTCTTGGGGATGCGCGAGAAGGGCTCGTTGCGCTTCTTCCTGTCGAGGCGGGCCTGGACGGGGTCCGGCGGCAGGGGGGGGTCGGCGTCCTTGTTGGAGCCCGAGCTGGAGCCCGAGGTGCTGTCGAGCGTCTCGGACGAGGAGCTGTCCTCCTTCTTGAGCTCGGGCCTGGCGGCCTTGCTGGCCTTGCTGGCCTTGGTCTTCTCCCCGGCGTCGGAGTCGGAGTCGGAATCGGAATCAGGCAGGGGCACGCCGGCAGCCTTTTCGTCATCCGAATCGCTCGAGTCCGAGTCGCTGCTGTCGCTGTCGCTGTCGCTGTCGGAGCTGCTGTCGGAGCTGCTGTCGGAGCTGCTGTCGGAGCTGCTGTCGCTGGAGCTGGAGCTGGAGCTACTGCTGGACGTGGAAGCACGCTTCTGCTTCTTGGCCTTGGGCTTCTCGTCTTCCGAGTCCGACTCGGATTCGGAGCTGGAGTCGGATTCTGATGAGCTTGACTCGACCTTGCGCTTGAGGTTCTTCTTGGCCGGTGCCTTGGCCTGCGCCTTGGCCTTCTTGGCCTTGGGCTCCTCGTCGGACTCGCTGTCGGAGGAGTCGCTCGAGTCGCTCGAGTCGCTGGATTCGCTAGACTCGCTGGACTCGCTGGACTCACTGGACTCGGTGTCCATCATGTCCACGTCGGCGCTCTCCTTCTTCTCAGCGGCCTTCCATGCGGCGTACACCTCCTTCAGAGACTGGGCGGCTGGAGCGCTCGCACTCTTCCAGCCCTTCTTCTCGCGCTGCTTCTGGAAAGCGCCGTGGGCCGCCGAGAAGTTGCTTGCCAGGAAGCCCTCGACGAGATCGAGGAGCTCGGCGGGGGGAGCCTCGGACGCCGCCTTGCTGGCGGCAGCCTTGGGCTTGGGGGCAGCGGCCTTTTTACCCATTGTGCTGGCTGCGGGGTCCGGCGCGGGCGTTGTCGGCTTCTCCGTGGGGTTAGAGGAGGAGGAGGATGATGATGACTTGTTGGAGAATAACCAGGCTGGGGGGCCGGACATGTGGTATTCTTTACTTCTCACGAGTCCCGGTTAAAATGTACGGAGTACAGGGCCGAGAAGATTCAGAGCTCGAGATGGGCTGCAGGTACGGACCCAATTAAGGGTTGATACGTGGTCAATGGCTGCAGGGGAGGGGGAGGGGGGAGAGAGAGAAAAAGAAAGAAGAAGAAAATGTGTGTTGATTTTTGATGCCCCTAGAAAACATGCAGGCTGTTTTGCAAGTGCAACCGTCTGCGATGAAAAATTTCTGTGGACCCGCGCCCGGCTTGGGTTCGATTGGAGCCTCGCAGCAAGCGGCGGCCGTCTTCAAAGTTCAAAGCGCCGGGGGGGGGGGGGGGGGTAGCGTGCCCCGCTCCCGTGCAGGCGTTCAGGTCCTATTAGCTTATCGCCGCCTGGTGGTAGAAAAAGAGCTGATCACCTTTGGGTGGTTGCGCGGGAGCGTACCGGGGTGTTTTCACAATGATGATATCTATGGAATAAATGGAAAGCGTGTTGCTGTGCGGCGTACTATTTAGCTTATTCGTGCTTATACTGTTATACTATGCGTGCCTCATGTTGGATAGTAATGCCTGTGAATCGTTGGCTCTCACCAAACAGTGCGTTGTGACCTGTCTTTTTTTATCACCCTTTCCATGGTCGCTGTAGTCCCTAGCAACAAAAGCGCCGACCACCGATGCCTTTTTCTCTGCTCTGGAGCTACGGAGTACATCACGTCGATCTCAAAACTAAAAACCCCATTGTTGACATTGGTACCCTTTTTTTCTTGGCCGGTTCTTGCATCACCATCATTTAATTGAATCTCACCACTTTGTGTTTCGCCGATTTTCTGCCCAGCAATCTCTGTTGTTCATGTCTCGTGATTGATTGATACTTTTTTTCTTTTCCTTTTTTCGTCAGCTACGTCCCGTAGCCGTCTTGCCACGATGAATGCGACGAAGAGAAAGTTCAACACCATCTTGCAGGGCCTCGGCCAGCCTCGCACCTCGACGGACTCCCAGAACCCTCCGAGCAGCCCCAAGTCCACGCCCTCCAAGAGCCCGAGCGACTCTCTGAAGCGCCGCCGGGTCGGGCAGACGCCGTCGACGGCCCCCGCGCCAACCACGACTCTGCCCACGCCCACTGTGCGTCCCACGCCTCAGAAAAGGGCGCCGCCGAAGCCGCTCGCAAAGTTCTGCCCCAGCGACCGGACGGAGCTTCTGAGGAGGCTGGCGACCTTTCAGGAACTCACCGACTGGACCCCGAAGCCGGACCGGGTCAGCGAGATTGAGTGGGCGAAGCGAGGCTGGGTGTGCGCCGGCAAGGAGAGGGCGCGATGCGTGCTGTGCAACAAGGAGCTGGTCGTCAAACTTAATAAGAAGGAAGTTGATGGAAAAGAAGTGTCTGTGTTTGTTGCTTCAGAGATTGGTACGTGATGCTTTGTGTCGGAGTGGTGAACAAGAGGCTAAACCAAACGCAGAGTCCAAGCTCGTTGACAAATATGTCGAACTCATCGTGGCCGCTCATCGAGACGATTGCCTATGGCGCAAGCAGGGGTGCGAAGATACTTTGCTGCGACTACAGCTTTCCGGCGGGACATCCAGCCTGGAGTCTTTGCGCGAGAGGTACGACGAACTGTGCTCCAGGAAGCCGTTCCTACCATACGAATTCAACCTCCGACTTCCCGAAGGTCTCGATATCGACAAAGTACTAAAAACCCTTCCCAACGACTTCTTCAAGACGCCCGCGCCCGTTGAAGGGGGATCAAGCGAATCGCCAGACCGCGTTGCTCTGGCGTTGGCATTGACGGGCTGGCAGGGGCTCGACAACCCGCGCATGGGTCCTGTTCCCAACTCCGCGTCCTGTGCTACGTGTCTTCGACGTCTCGGGCTTTGGATGTTCAAGAGCAAGGAGGTGGATGATCAAGGCAACGTCTTGGTGCCTGCGCCCATGGATTACCTCGACCCCACGCGGGAGCACCGTTTCTTCTGTCCCTGGAAGAATGCGGATATCCAGAAGCGGACATCCGCGAAAGCGACTCAGGACGAAGACTTGCCGGGTTGGGGAGTACTCCTCCAGACGGTGGCCAACAATGCCCATCTCCGAAGCGTGTACGAAGGTCGCCCGAGCAGCCGCAAGGGCGCGGTGATGCCCAGCAACCCTTCAACCCCTGTTAAAGGCAGGGCGACGGCACCGACGACTCCGGCTCCCGCCACGCCCGCGACTGCCCAATCTGGACGCGATATGACGCTCACGCCGGCACAGACCGATGGCGGCGAGGAGGGCGACATGGATGAAAAAGAGCGTGCGGAAAAGGACAAGGAGCGTTGGGCACGTCTCAAGAAGGTCAAGAGTCTTTTCGATATCAAGGGCAAGAGACGGAGCCGGGCTGAGAGCCGGGCTGAGAGCCGACCTGGTACACGGCCTGGGACTGCGCACTCGACGGCGCAATCCACAAAGTCGGTCAAGGAGCCGGAGAGCACTGCATGAGAATAATGGTTCGCATTGAACGATGGGCGTTTTTGTTTCGAATTCTTTTCTTCTTCTTCATCTTTGCGGGTATCTCTCTATTTACACCTGGACGGCAGACAAGTATGGGCATCTCCATCGTATAATATAATCTTACAGGACAGCCTCATGATTTCCATTGGATATCGTCAAAACTGATAATTTCGCCATCGTAGCTGACGTTCTCGGGCTTGGTGTCGACCACCTGTTTACTGCCCATCTGGTACCCGGCCATTTCGAGAATGGCCATGCGGACGCCGCCCAGCCCGCCCCCGTTGCCCAGCTTCCCCGACACGGGCATGCCCGCGGCCGTGACGTAAAAGTTTGGGTCCCACCCGTCGCCCTCCTTCCACCGGTCGGTCGACAGCCTCGTCAGGGTGTCGCGGAGGGCATGGGCGAGCAGCTGGCACTTGGGGGTCCACTCGTCCTCGGACTTGTCCGCCTTGGTCAGCACGACGGCGAGCCTGGTGTTGGTCCTCGCGAGGGTCTCGAGGACCCAGACGTCGTTGTCCGAGAGGCTCTTCTTGACGCCGACGAGGACGACGGCGCCCCGCAGGGGCGTCCTGCGCTCGAGGAACTGGACGATGGACCGGCCCCAGGTCTTCTTACTACGGTAGCCGTACCCCGGCGTGTCCACGAGGACGAGGCCGTGGTCGGGCATCCTCTGGCCCTTGGGCACGGCGCCCGTCTTGATGAGCGTGTCGGGCGGGCCGACGCCGTAGGCGTTCATGGTGATGGTGTGCCCGGCGTGCTGGCTCACCCGGGCCGCCGCGCCGTCGCCGACCAGGGCGTTTACGAGGGTCGACTTGCCCACGTTGGAGGCGCCCAGGAGGGCGATCTCGGGTATGGGCGAGTCCTTGGCGTGGTGCCGGAGTATGGTGGCCGAGTAGAGGAAGCGGGCGTTGTCCCCAGAGAAGAACTTGTGGGCCGCCGCCAGGCCGCTGCGGTCCTCGCGCGTAGGGTACTGCGGTGCCTGGTCAAGTGTGTTTACGCGGATGGATTGGGATTTGTGGAGCGGCGGCTGGGTCGTTGAGGAGGAAGGGGAGGAGGAGGCCTGCTCTTTTGGCGGCTCCGGAGCGGGTGGTGAGGGGATCTCGGGCGACGGCTCACGCTTCGGGGGCTGGCTTCGAGGCGGGGGCCGCGATCTCTCGGATGCCGAGCGAGGCGCACTCATCTTCCGGGCATTGGCATGGAACCATCTCGCGCAGGCGTGACATTGCGGTGGCGCTGGATGAGTGTATAGCAGACCCCCGAGGTCGAGACGCAGCGACTGACGAATGCTTCTCATCTTGCGCGCTCCGGAGAAGCCGGCCCAGCTGTGCGTTTCAGCTCCCTTTACGAATAGTCGAGAGATAGATTTATGAAATGTGAGGCTGTTTTTTTTTTCTATAAGTGAGTGAACATGAAGAAGCTGCTGAGTGATGAAAGAATCGGCTGCTTATGTCATCAATGAAGCCATTACCAACTTTTGACCTACCCGGTTGGTTGCACCCAAGACCCCATTAATGACCAACCGCACATCTATATGCTAGTGAAATTACGACTGTTTTAAAAGCGACTATTGTTTCCGTATAAAGATAGGTTTCTTTCGTTTACACCTTCCCTCGTTGTTGTCTTGTTCTAAACAGTTGATGGGAGGGGGGATGAAGAGTTTGTTAAACCCCACCGTTGAGCAACCACCACTGTGAACAGTAAAGAAGGCACTCTGAACCTACGGGCTTGCGAGATGGTGGTGTCGCTCCAGGATTTGGACGCCCACGAAGCTCCTTCGGAAGCTTTGCGGGCCGAATTCAAGACTTTCCAGCGCGCCGAGCCCAAGGACCTCTACCTTGATCCCCGTCTTGATGATACGAGCAGGCCTTTATCAGAGACGGGGTTTCTACAGAAAGGGAGTATTCCGACGTCACAGATCAAAGATGCCACTACCCACCTTGGGATAGAGGAGGAAGGGGAAGTGACGGATGTGCCCATATTGTATCATCCACTTTTACCAGGTTGGCCTCTCCTTTTCCGTTCTTTTTCCAATTTTCATATAGAGGACAACTCCCAGCTAATAAGGAGAAACCTCCTGAAAAAGGCCTCCTCATCTTGCCTTCGTTAGTCTCACCCCAGACACAAATACATCTCCTTAATACCGTCCTTCACCGGGACCTCGGACAGGAGCAGCACCAGACAAACATGAACCTCCACTGGGACGTGCCCAAGGACCCGGAGGGAAAATCCCTATTCACCCGCCCGCCGGACCAGGTCGCCTTCCACCCCAAGAACCCGGCCGTGCACAAGCCCCTCTCCGTCGCCCAGGTGCTCAATAAGAAGCTGCACTGGGTCACGCTGGGCGGGCAGTACGACTGGACGAACCGGAACTACCCGGAGGAGGCGGAAGGCGGACCCCGTTTCCCGCCGGACCTGAGGGGTTACCTGGGCGTCTTGTTCCCCGAGACGAGGCCGGAGGCTGCGATTGTCAACTTTTACGGCGCGGGAGACTCGATGATGCTGCATAGAGATGTAAGCGAGGAGACACCCAAGGGGCTGATATCGTTGAGTTTTGGGTGCGATGGGCTGTTTATGATTGCACCGTCAAAAGTACCGGGCGATGATGATGAGGATGTGGAGACTGACGGCCCGCAAGGCGAGGGGGGCAAGGGGTATGTGCTGCTCAGGCTGAGGTCCGGTGACGCGATATATATGACCGAAGAGTCGAGATATGCGTGGCACGGTGTGCCCAAGGTGCTCAAGGGGTCTTGTCCGGAATATTTGACTGATTGGCCGGTGACGGAGCCGGGAGGTCCGTATGAAGACTGGAAAGGGTGGATGGGGAATAAGAGGGTGAATCTCAATGTTAGACAGATGAGAGATTAGACGTGAACAACATGCTCCGGTATGCATACAACGAAGAGCAAATGAAGATGTAACTCTTGGTAGTGTACTCTGAAGTACACTCTTTCGTTACCATGGTTTTAGTACCCACCATATTCTAATACTCACCTATAGTCTAAATCGGACATCTTGTCACGGATATTACCGTGTGGAAGTGCCCTAGAATACGGGCCCGAATGATACGACGTGCCTTGCAAGGACACGCATTAATACGTTCACAGGCGACGGCTTTAACAGTCAAATTGGTGACATAGACTGTGCACCGAAACGATGCGCTAGGGGTGAAATATTCCCCGAGGGACCGCGTAACACGCGCATGGAGTAAATCTCCTGGTATTCGTAGAGTGCCTATCGGTTCGGCGACTACATCATCCAGTACCGCCTTGTTCCCGCTACAGAGGCTCAGCGCAGGTCATACGAAGACACCCCGAGCCCGGCCAAGGATGGCAATGACATCTTGCCTTAGTCACTACAGTCTTTCTATCGGGAACACACCGGAGAGTACGATTTTCAGGCCTAGTTGCGTGAGGCCATGGGTGAACAGTCAATTGGGTGTGCTGGCAAGGAGTGGGACGCCGAAAAGTATCCCTTCTAGGTAGTAGCTAAGGTCGTGATTTCTGAACAAGAGAGGTTCGATTACGAGAGAAAATTCTTCTGGGAGGACCACCTGCGTGGGAATCCTTGGTTCGGTCTGGTCAACTTACAGCCGTTGGAAAGTTCTAACAGGTCGCGCCGCGTTGGTACGTTTCCTTGACCTAGCTGGAATTTCACTGATGTGTCCAGTATATCCTGCGAGCAGCCGCTTGCGAAGAAAGATGAATAGAAGGAAGGCTATTGATATTGTCAGCATCGACGAGATACCAGGCTGAATATTGTATAATCAAATCTGGGAATAGACATTTTATGGCATATTTGTCACTGAAGGGATATATATGGGCAGTGATAGCAAGGTTTTGGTTGAGTATATTCCTGACAGTCGGGTAGTAGTATCGAATGCTCTCGTGTGCTATGTTACGAGAAATGCCCCTGGGATGGCCATTACTCAGGTGGCAAACCGCCATGGGCTCGGCACGCCAGTCTCCTGCTCTTCTTTTTCAATCTCCTTATTCTTCTTTTGGCAGTACCATCGGGTAACGAGGCAAATTATGATGGAGAGGCCACAGCCAGTGATAATGATACCACCGCCAGTCTCGTATCTGGGCTCTTGCGATCGAAGAAAGAAGTATGGCGAAAACCAATGCGAGACCGAGGACACGCAGTTTGCAATAGCAATGAGGGCGGCACGTTTG
This sequence comes from Trichothecium roseum, assembly GCA_026184415.1. NCBI lineage: Eukaryota > Fungi > Ascomycota > Sordariomycetes > Hypocreales > Trichothecium > Trichothecium roseum. The sequence goes on from CM047948.1 coordinate 1,529,292, forward strand.
GTACGAGGCCGAGGCACCACGGTTGTTTCCCATGGAATTTGAATCTAATTTTCTTATTAGCATTGTATAAAAGTAGAGCATCATATTTGAGACTTACATTTAGGCCGATAAAGGGTCCAGTACACAATAGGAACAAGGAGAAGTAGCGGGCTCCGACGTTCAACGTACTAATCATAATTACCGCACCAATCAGGCAGGCAAGCATGGCGCCGATGATGTGAAAGCAGTGCTCAAGATAACGGCCCGACGACCAGGATACAAGCAGGGTGGCGATGTAAGCCACGACGTATGGAGGTGCTTGAATAAAGTAGGTAATGGTCTTGTTGAACCCAAGAGTGTCGACAATCTGCAATTTTCAACGTCAGTCGAGTTACTGTCTGGTCCCAAGTGGGACAAACTTACGGATGGGAAGAAGTCCTTGAAAGACTGCGCGATGATGAGGCAGAAGTGCATGGCGGCAAATAACCAGGTAAAAGGGTCCTTGCAAGCCTGCCAGAAACCGTCCCAGTAACCGCCCTCGTTGTCCTCAGATATGCCGCCGGCAGAGACGAGCTGCCTGTACTGAGCCATTTGAGTCTCCTCTTCGGTAAAGTAACCTCCTCCAGTATTGTCGGGGAAATTGGGCAAGCCCCAGAAACCAATTAAACCAACAAGGATGCTGACAATGCCTGACAATATTGATCAAATTTAATTCTTCAACCGGGCTGGGGGAAGGGGTACATACCTTCGAGCAAGAGGAACCATTGCCACGAGTGCAAGTTGGCAATATTATCCATGTTTGTCAGTATACCTGCTGCCAAAAGACCAGAAAAGACGTTGGACACGATGTTTCCCGCGTGCCAGATGGCCATGCGGTATGGAGTCTCTTGTTTAGTGTACCAAGATGAAGACATCAAAGCAACGCCAGGCAGGAAAGGGCCCTCGGTGACACCGACAAGAAAACGACAAAGCATAAAGGCCCATGGAGACTTGGCGGCAGGCATGCAGATCGTCACAACTGACCAAGCGAGCATAACGCATGGCAGAATAACTCGGGGCCGGCCTTTAGCAATGACGACGTTGGCGGGGATTTGGGAGATGATGTATCCGACATAGAAGAGAGAAATGCCTGCCGACCATTCAACATCGGTCATGTGCATATCTTCTTGCATGCCTGCAAGTCGGGCGTTGCTGACGTTGATGCGGTCGAGATAACTGACGATATATTAGATACTATCAGACCGCAATCAGGGCTGGTAGCTACCCACCTCATCAGGAGCATCGCTGTGATGACTGGAAGAAACCTCCAGTCCAGCTTTCTCAGAACTGCCTTGTTAAGCTGGTCCAGCTTTTCCTGTGAAGCATCGGCGAGGAGTGGGTATCGCTGGCGAAGAGTGTGTAGGTCGCTCTCCGAAAGACCTCCCCGTCTTTCGACATGTCTGACTTCTTCTACCTCAACACTAGGCTTTGAGCCTGAGTCTTGAGAACTGCGTTTCATATCTTCAGTCGACATGTTGCCCTCAAAGTTCAGGATGAAGGAATACAAGAAATGAGCCTCCAAATATCCAGGACAAAAACGGATTTGGATCTGAGGAGGAATTGACCTGAAGCTCGAAGATCCCTTGCGAGGCGTGGCTCCCTTAAGTACTGTGTTTCTTCCAGGCGAAGAGTGGCACAGAGATGTGTGCAAGTAAGGAGTGATCAGGACAGGTCTAGGCTTGATGATAACTGGGGAGAGCCAAGTCACGTAGCGTTCTCGACCTCCTTATGGGGATGCCAATAGCTTATTCGCAAACCCTGCCAACGAATTCATACGCTCAACTATACCTTGAGCCGCTTGATGGGCTCATGCAGACATCTTTTTGGTTGCCAAGCTGAGACAACCACAAGAACTTCCTGGGGTATGAGGCCGGTGTGGGGGTCAAGTTGGAGTCCGGGGTACACCACCTTGTGACCAAGCACAAATGGAAATCGACAGCAGCGTTGTACGCTACCGTCAGGAATAGGGAACGCATTTTTCGGGACTTTGTTCTCGGTTCTTCAGCCTTTGGCCGGATGCCGTCCGCTTACAGGCAGTGGGCCATTTCTCGGAGGTTGACCGCTGGGGCGGGGACGGAGTACATCCGACGAGGGCGGCGAACCACCGGAGAGAGTTCGCGAGTCATACCCCGTCTGCTTGCGCTACTTAACTCAACAAATTGAGTAATGTTCTTGTTTGCACTGCAGATGGGATTGGTCACGTGTGCGAACCACGGCTTGGAATTTCCCTTGTCTCGGGCCTTGATAAGGCGCAACGATCTTGACGTTGTTTCCCCAAATCTTGACCATGTGGGAGGGTCCATGTTTCCGTTCGTAGTGTGGGGGAGATGCGGAGAAAGTGGTGAGGCCTGAGAATGAGTTAAGGGGAAAAGTAGAACTCGTTGTCTCCGGGCCCGAAGAGGAGAGCCCTCAACCTGTGCCCGTGTAGTTCATCTCAAGATCGACCCATTGAGAGACTCTGCATTTTTTTATCGTACCATAATGTGAACCCTGATTGAGGGCTTGTTAACATGGAAATGACGGAACAGCAACGTCCCAAGGTGTTGCCAGCATGCCAGCGATGCCGCCTGCGAAAGATTAGATGCGACCGTAAGCCACCAAAGTGCAACCACTGCATGCAAGCAAAGGCGACATGCGTTATTGTCGATTCTGTCACGTCAGAGAAGTATTCCCGCGAGTACATCCACCGACTTGAGGAACAGGAACGGGAATTGCGCATCAAAGTGGAAGCAGTGTCGCTGCGAACACCGGTGACGCGCGATGACGAGGAATCGGTCGATAGATCGGGAGGGAGAGGTGATGGAGCTCTTATCGATGAGGTACCGAGCCCATCATCACCTGGGTCAACGATTCGATCAAATGCTTTCGTGGGCGATGCGAGTAGTCTTAGCTTCTTGAAGCTCATCTTCTCTGATCAAAGATGGCGTTCGTATGAACCACAGCTTCTCGAGCAGCTTGCGGAACGACCGCAAATTCCAGAGTCGACAATCAGACCAAATCAACAGCCTTCGATTGGTATAGCATCTTTACTGGTTGAAAACTAGTAGGACGCATCTTTTCAGCCTGACAGGGAGAGTGACGTTTACTAATGTTCACTCAGCTTTTCTCGGTTCCACATCAACCGTACCTTCCTCCTCCGACAGCATGTTCTTGATATTTTTCACCGAATTTACCAGTCCACGCCAGGGCAAAGCCCTTCCGCACAAGATTACTTTCAGCTCTTCATGGTATTTGCTCTCAGCGGCGTGACGCTGTTCCGGAAGGGCGAAATCGAAGACCACCCCTACGGATATTGCCTGGCGGCGCAAGCCTTCCTCGGGAAAATCGCTCTCGTGGGCAATCTGGATGCAATACAAAATCTGTTGCTTATTGCGAGGGTCGGTATGTATCACCATATAGAAATGTCCATTTGGGACATATCTCGATTCTGCATGCGCCAGTGTATTGAGCAAGGGCTGCATGTACGCCCGGAGCAGCAGAGATCCCGAGATCTTTTGATGGAGCAACACAGACGACGCATATTCTGGGAATGCTATGTCCTCGACCGGTATAGTTCTGGAGTGCTCGGACGACCCTACGCGATTAGCGATAATGACATAACGGTCGACCTCCCCATCGATGCCTCTGACGACACCATTGTCCAGTTTGCCAATGCGGAGCGACTGGAGGATGTACCTACCGGCGGGGGGACGAATCCTACAGAGCTTTCGGTTTTCATCTACATCATTCAGCTACGCCGTATAACTTCCCGTATTCATTCCGATTTCTACGATGGCCGGAGCCTGAGTGCTGTTAGCGGCGATACTACACCTTCGCAGAGCCTTTCGCCGGGCGATGTCTACGTTAAGCTGTATCACTTCCTCGATGAGCTTGATGAGTGGCGTGCTAAAGGGCCCATTTTCGCCGAATCGCAATCTCTGTATGAGAAGCCAGATTGGTACGATTTTATGTTTATCAAGGACAAGTTGCTTCTTGTCAGAGCTGCCATGCACATTACTCCAAAACAAAACGGACGGCCGCCACCGGACCTGTTGAAAATGTCACTAGAGTTTGCCACAACTACGATCGAATTGTACGACAGCATGGCCCGCAGGAATCTTATAACATGGTCGCGTAGTTACTTTCAGGTAATATTCGCAGCTGGACTGTCTATCATCTACTGTGTATCGCTTGGTATCTGTAGCGAGGATCATCAGCGCCAACCCAACAGCAAGGCCTCGCACACTCTACACCTGTGCAGCCAAATCTTGCAAAAGTTTAGGAAAGAGATGCCTGATGCCGGCAGATTTGCGATAGTATTCGAGATGTTGAGAAGCAACCTTCTTCGTGACTCGGCTAGTGTTCCCGAAACCCCGTATGATTCTGCCAAGACATTGGTAGAAGATAGGCAGCAGACCGACCCAGCTCTGGTTGCTCACACACAAAGTGATACACACTTGGGCGTGGCACAGGATCCCACCGGCATGGATCTGCTTGCGAATGCGGCAACTTGGCCACAGAACCTGGACAACTCACTCGCTTCAGCTGGAGGAGTAACGGACATGTCTGCATCGCAGTACCCCGCAAACGCGCTACAAGGCCATATGCATTCGGATATGCCAGGGTTACAACTAGGACATTCCACCGATAGTACTATACCATGGCCTATTCTAACAGATGAAATCATGGGCCAACTAGAGACGGGGCTGGGCGAGTACGCCTGGGACATTATAGGGACCGGAAACATCACATGGGACGAGACTGACTGGGCCTTGTCATAACGTTGAATAACACTCAGAACGCCTACATGATATACTGCACCAACACACCATTCATTGCCACATTACTCAACTATGCCATCTGACCTGCCATCACTTTGCCAGCACAAAGTTGTATAGATTTTGCACAGCAGCAGTGGCTGTCTCCATTTGTGTTTGTGACGTTGCAGCACCAATGTGGGATGTGCTGACAACTCTTTGCTCCCAAAGCGAGGAGTATTTGGCCTTGCTTGGGGGTTCCTGTTCATGGCAATCGAGGCCAGCCCCCCAAATGATATTCTCATCGAGCGCTCTGACGAGGTCGTCTTCGTTCACGATCCCGCCCCTGGCCGCGTTGACGAGGATGGCGTTGGGCTTCATCATCGACAATTGGGAGTATGAAATCATGCCTTTGGTCTGAGGAGTAAGAGGCACATGTATGCTCAAGACGTCAGATTCCCGCAGGACCTCCTCGATAGTGCTTGCGCGCTTGTGGGGGATATCCACCCAGGCGCCCTCGGGCATAAAGGGGTCATACGCAATGACTTCTGCGTCGAAGCCTCCGTGGAAGATGCGAACAACAGCCTCGCCGATATTACCCATGCCCAACACTCCAATTGTCTTTTTGTGCAAGATTAAACCAGAGCATGTCTCCTTGGGTACTAGCTTGCCCTGCATTTGTCTCTCGTGGATCTTGGGGATCTCTCGAGCAACACTCATAGTCAGCGCCACAACAAGCTCGGCTACGGCGCGCGCGTTAACGCCCGGGGTGTTGAGGATCTTGATGCCACGCTCATCGCATGCCTTGGAGTCAATCTTATCGATGCCGACACCTTGCTTGCCGATGGCTCTGAGCTTGAGGCTCGCGGCGATATCCTCGGCCGTGACATATGAACTGCGGACCAAGAGATATTCAGCATTCTGGCGCCAGTTGGCGACCTCGGGATCAGTGGGAAGGATGGTTCTGAAGCGTTCCTGACAGTACTTGACTGCCTCGGGGTGAAACTTGTCAATCATGTAAACCACTGGCCGGGTGTCGTTGGCCGCAAAGCCGCCAGTAGGCTTTTCATCGTTGAGCAGACCTGGAGTCATGATGTTTGGTTACCGCCGATGCTATTTAGAGACAAACGGGATGCTTGTATAAGTAAAAAGAAGAAAAGACTAATCGGTTTGTAGATTAAATGAGAAAGTTGACTGTTGACGAGAAAGAAGATACAGGTAAATAAGGAGCCGGTTCGTGGCATCTCGATAGCCGCGCATCGCATGGGACTGCCCACCACTCGGGCAATAGAGCCAATGAACAATGGCTCAAAGCTGTGCCGATAATGTCTGGATCACATCAAAACCCCGCTTATGGAAGTTGGCATTCGTATGCATCTTTCTACGCGCCAGGCTCAGTGGTCCGGGGAGGGCCACTTCGGATGTCCTCCGTCGCACCTACGGCCGTCAGGGGTTCGAGACTGCGGAGTAGGACTACAAGGGATCATGGAGTAGCTTTCGGTGCTCGGCCGTTCCCCGCACGGAGATTTTCTTATTCCATCTTGCTTACTTTGTACTGGGTTTGAAAGTTGGCTCGAATCCTCTCAGGTTCCGGGGGTATACTCCGCACTGCCAAGTATACATTTGCATTTCTGTACTCCGTACCGACTAGTCTTGTTATAACTTCGGTCTATGTGAAATCGAGAAGACTCGAAAATCGATGATTTGGTTATGAACCAAGTTGAGGCTGTCGAGATGACAATGGATAGTACTTGATGTGGGGAGTTACCTGCAGCCTTTCTTTGATCACGTTGACTAATGCATATATCATGTCTGAGAAATATATACAATTACACTACTTGACTATGCCTTGCCGTTACCATTTCTACTAGCAGAGACCCTCGCATTCAACTCGGCCATCTCACCACCCCTCTTGGCCGCACCGCTCATCAGCACCGGCCCGTCAGTAGCAGCCATGACCCATCTAGCACCCATGCTGCAAAACTTCTCGACGAGATCCAAACGGGCGTGCAGACCACCGACGCCGACCCACTTGCCGACCTTGTTGCAGGCATTGATGGTGCGCTGGTAGGCATCAGTTACGCGGGGGTTCTCGTAGTCTCCAGGGATGCCCATCTCGGCGCAAAGGTCGTTTGTGCCAATGAGCAGAGAGTCAACACCCTCAACGGCGGCAATCTCGTCGACAGCTTCCAGAGCCTCGAGGGTCTCGATCATGGGGATAACGAGGGTGCTATCGTTACAGACGGGGTTGGCCACCTTGGCGGGGTGGGAACGGAATTGGAAGTGAGGCAGGCCATTTGTTGAAGAGCGGCAACCTACAGGCTGGAACTTGGCGGCAGCTACAACGTCCTTTGCATCCTGAACGCTGCGGATATGTGGGACGATGACACCGAGAGCACCGCCGTCCAAGATCCTGGAAACGAAGTAGGGCTCCTTGCTGGGGGCGCGGACGATGGGGCAGATGCCGGCGTAGAGGGCGGCGATACAGATCTGTCCGGTGGTATCGAGGTCAAATGAGGAGTGCTCCATATCGATGAGGATGCCGTCGAAACCAGCCGTCTTGGCAATGCCGGCAATCTCGACGGAGCGGACGAGCTTGACACTCATGGTGTAAGCAACTTCATCGCGGACCAGCTTGTCCTTGATGGTATTTTGCAGAGTGAGAGACATGTTGACAGAGAAGGGAGTTGAGGAGATGCAAGAGTGTTTGTGATAATGTCAAGATTGGGAAAAAACCTCCTTCTATCTTTGTTTTCTTGGTACAAAACACAGGCGGTGGTAGTGGCGATGCCAACGAAGGATGGCAATATTTAAGCGGATTTATTCATCATTATAAGTAGACGCGCATTTTACCACTTTGAAACTACGTTTCGCCTGACAATTCCGTATGCCGAATCTCGGAATACATCGTAAACCGTGACTGTGTTGGTTTTCGGGAGCTGGATGGGGCACCCAAAGCCCATGTGGATTATGCACGAATATGGTGCTCTGGATGGAGACTATGGACTCACGGAGTACCTTTGAGGGTTTGCATAGCAGAGCTGCAGGTGTGTAGCTCAGGTAAGTGGCGTGGGGCCGGAACCGGCAAGCCCAAGAAGGAGCTCGGCGGACCTCCGACGACACGCAACTCCAACTTCCATCCCCAACTTTTCCCCGCAACAATCATCACCACACGAACGGACCCTGTCGTATCCAGAATTGCCGTATTTGGGAACCAATGATCTGCCGTTGGTCTATTACCGGAGCGCGACTGATCAAGAGGTCCATCACTCAGAGATACTAATCAACTGCGAATAACCTCGGAGCCTATTCTCAGCATAGGAGCCTCTAGAAAACATCATGCCGTTTAATACTTGTTCATCATGACGGACAATGGGCTAATGCCCCAGGCATGCGAGCGATGCTGGACTCGGAAGCAAAAGGCAAGCATCTTAGCGAAACTCCCTGTATCTTTTGAAACCCAATTTTCGTTTCAATACACACTCCCACAACGCCAAGTCTAAACAACTTGTCTGACTCTTTCAACCATCATTCTCTGTAGTGTAACCGTGCCAAACCTATTTGCCAGCAATGTCGGACAGCATCTACGACTTGCGTCGAGAGGAGACTGGGTACTGTCTTGGATCCTGCTGACCCTGAAGCTCATCACAGGTATGTAGTCCAAAAGCGAAGAGTTCGCAATGGGCGGAGGATACACACCTGACAGACCTACGTGAAGCTACATCGAGTCCTTGAAGAAGAGGATTGCTAGCCTAGAGGCGCAATTGAAGTCGCCGTCACCCCCTGCACTACACGGACCTAGAGATGGAGCTGCTAGCAAGGCAGGGCACACACCTGGCTCGTCATCGCACAAGAGCTCACACCTTGGCCATTCATATCGAGATAGCCTACAGGCAGAGATGGGATTCCTATCGTTAAGTGCAATGGCCGAATTTACGGGTGAACAAGCCTCTTCGGGGAAGACGATATCGTTCCAAACACTTGTCCAAGCCGCGACGGGTGTATCTGGAAGCAGTCCTTTCGACTCTTCAGCCCAGAACGAGGCCATACTCGGATCGCTTGGCAACTTCCATCGAAATCTTCTGAAACAAGGCACACATCTATCAGTACCCGACAAAGATGGCTCCCTGAACAGATATGCCAACCTTGTTCGCTACAGCTTGCCCTTCATGTGCGCCAACCAGCTGTTATCGGACAATGCTCTTGTCAATCAGCATCAGGATCGCCAAGACATGGATCCGCTTCTCGCCCAGTCCCCATGCAAAGTCATCCGTGTCTACATGGCCATAGCCACGGGAATGCTGATGAGCAAGGAGTACCGTTACACCGAGAGCTTCGCCACCGTTTTCGCCCTTTCGGCATATCAGTCCATGCCGCGTGCTTTTTCCCAATCCAGCGATGGGGAAGTAGCACAGTGCCTTACAGCCATGGCCATATTTTCTCTCTATAGTTGCTTTGGTGGATCCGCGTGGCATTTGCTGGGACTGGCTGTTACGAGATGCATCTCCGTAGGAATGCATACCGCGCGGGCATCTTCACCAGGGCATGACGACCCAACAAAGAAACACAATAGCCGGGTATTCTGGACTTTATATACTCTTGACGCGTGAGTACATCTATTCCTAGAACAAGTTCAAGGCTCACGGCTGCAGTGTTTTAAGCACCTCCTTAGGCCGACCTTTTGCTATCCAAGATGAGGATATCAGTGCCCAGGTCAGCAAGCGTCCTGGAGTGATAGTTGTTATTGTCTTGCTCATTTATTATGTAGATGCCGAATCGCATAAACGGACCTGACGACGGATTCGAGGATCTCCAAGCATGGAATATACAGCATGCAAAACTTCTCCACGACATCCGCAACAGCTCTACCAAAGGCAGTTTATTCCACTTCAGCAACTACAGGCATTGGAAAGACACAGCCCCGTGTCGTTTGGGTACTAGTACCCCAGGGAGCCTTGCATGGTTTCAGCGATACCATTTGCCTCGATCAACCTGTCGAGGTCTACTTGCGATACTCCATGCCTTTGATCACGGACAGCGTGGGAGGGAGTCTCTGCTCATATTAGACCAGGCATTCGTCGAGTTCACGTCTTATTTCGAAGCGCTAGAAAGGCAAGCTATGGGTCAGGATTGTGCCTTTACAAGCCTCGACGGGACAGAAATATTTTGCACAGCCATTGGCCTTGTCTACGTCGTCTGCTACCGGGGCATGAACAACGACAGCGTTGGTAAACAAATCCTGTCCGTGGTGCAGAAACCGGTGCTACTTCTTACCCACGTTTCAGAGCGGTTTTCCAGATTCCGGCCCTTGAGGGATCTGCTAGGAGATTTCTCTCTCGCCATCGCCATGCCATCCGCAAATCTTGACATGGAGGGGCAGAGGATCCTTGAAGGTCACGAAGGGGATGTTCCTCCACCGACAATGCGTCTGATGAGAAGGATTCTGGGTACGCGCAACGAAAAGACTGTTTCCTAACGGCATTTATCAATTAAGTACATACACTTATACCCTTGAACCGACATTCCTGAGGACTAGACGCGAGCCCAACTCCAGGAGGCACTGACAATTGTCATCATTCTGGAACCCCTTACGGGCTTCCGTTCCACTTCTGTCCCTATATTTGTCTGCGAGTTTGGCAACGCAGCATTTGAGATATTGGTGCCACCTTCCGGCTTCTGATTCATTTTCCATCCACGAAGGAGAGTCATGCACAGCGCCGCAGCAATGTAAACCAAGCCAGTGAATAGCTGCGCACCAAGGTAGCTTCCAGTCCCAGATACAATTTCAAGCGCTATGGGCTCACTAAAGGTAGATGGGATGATCATGCAAACCCACATCATGCTCATGCCAGAGGGGACATTGGGCAGTCCGACGACCTCAGCCATCAAGGGGCCAATGGTAGCCCAAAAGTTTCCGGCAACCAAACCCTCGCTGATTGCGTAAAATATGAGGACACCATAGCTTTTGGCATTAACCCATACTGCCAGCGACAGGACCCCGGCTACAAAAGTCATGGACCCCGCCATGTTCATCCTGCCCATGCTGTCGCTGAAGTAGCCGATCAAGGGTCTCCCAATGGCCTGGCCAAAATTAAATAGAGCGCTTATCAGGGCGCCTTCGGAAGGGTCAAGTCCAATGGTGCTAGCATAATCGGCGAGACTGAATATGAGAACAAAATACCCGAGCATGGTAAAAGCACTGAATCCTATCAGCAGCCAGTACTCGCCCCTCTCGGCAATGACGGTATCAAAAGCAGACTGGTTCGAGCCAACTACCTTGTTGCGATCCCTGATGAGAAATATACAGGCTGTATTGACGACAAACGCAAGAGCACCGAGGATCCTGAAGGCATAGACAAGACCCAAGTTGCGGATAATGGCGGCGGCCACGAGAGAGTAGACGGCGCCGCCGAGACCAGCCCCGGCCAAAGAGACACCGCTGGCGAGTGACCTCTTGGTCGTGAACCACTGGGGAACGACGGCGGCGGTGGGAATGAAGAGCAACCCGAGACCCGAGCCGAAGAGAACGCCCTGCGTAAGGAAGAGGTGCCAGATCTCGGTGGCGAGGCTGGCACAAAACAGGCTCGCTGTCTCTAGTACCACGCCGCAAAGCATAGTCGGACGGATGCCAAACCTTCCCACCATGTACGTAGCCAGCGGTGACACGGTGAGAAGGAAGGTCAAGCTGAGACTACCGACAAAGGCGTACGTGAGAGGGGACGCACCAGTGAAGACGTCGTTATCCAAGTAGTGCGCGAGAAAGACGGCATAGGCCGAGTTGAAGCCCCAAGAATGTGCGTTTATTACGGAGGCTGCAGCCGTGCATACCCAACCGTAACCACCATTGGGAGGAGGTTCGGCAAGTGTTTCTGCATCTGCTGGCACGCGGTTTTCCAAGGAGGACGACTTATCGCCGAGCTGGCTCACCCAGGGGGAGGCACTAGGCTTGTCTTCCATTGTTGAACGCAACTTGTGCAAGGATTGGGGCTAGTCTTGAGGAGTATCATGACAAGGCCATCAATCGCATCACAGAACGAGACATCTTTCGAGGCTCAAAGTTTTGATCACCCAGGAGGTGGATCGGGCCATCGGAGCGCCAAGCATTATCTGATCCTGACCTACGACCTAAGCCCATTGTGTCAAGGAGCAAGAGGTGGACAGCTAGACTGGCTCAGGCCTTCTGGTTCCTGTCGAGGCTACGGCATCGTTTCCCCGAATTGTTCCCGAGATCATCATCTATCGAAGGTTCAGCCACATTATGAACGACCCATAGCCACATTGTGCCAACACTACCATACCCTAGGGCCTACTCCGTAGAGTCATGCGCGTATTGGAACACGATGGAGAGAGAAAGCGAGTCCAATGCTACAACTTAGACTCTTGGAAACTGCAACGATTGTCAAGTTGCCTGCTCGTGGAGGGCTATGGTGAGAATAAGTGCGGGTCAAAAAAAGGCAGTCGCACGCTTAGTGAAAATCATTGCTGACTGCAGGAACGCGATGCTTTGAGGCTCCGACTATCTATCTCGGATATTATATCCCGACAGGAGGACCTTTACGCGGGGCCCTTTAGCATTATTAACCTATAGCACAAACGGTCTCGGACATGGCCGAATGCATTTACCTCTTGACAAGGTTAGTGGTTAGCGTACCGGCTTGGGCATACGGAGTACAGCAGCCAGACTTTTTTGACACATGCCACTGCCGACTAGGTATACCGACATATGCGTGCTGACATTGACATTGCCGGGATGATGCATGCAAACCTGCCCGTTTTTTCCCCAACTGATTGGGTCGCCGCGCTGGGGCTCGAGGGGCTTGACTACTAGTTAGCCTGGTTAGTTTCTTTACGGGCTGACTCACTGGGCGAACCACAGGCTTCCCTGGTCACCAAATAGGTCCCAAGGCTGCTGCGGACCAATTCTGCCTGGTGCTATCGTGCGTGCTACGGCCTGATCTGGGGATTTTGGTAATTCCCAATCACGTCAAAAGGGCAGTGTCGTGATTGCGCGTATTCACAGTGCTGTACGCTTGGTTCAATCATGATGCGTCACCACACAGCAGCTACACATTATATAAAGCTGTAAACACTGCCAAATCCTCCGTCTCGGAAATGCAGCATCATCATCAGCTCTCTCGTTTCACAGAAAGTTGTCCAAAGGCTGGACCTTGGAGGACGATTTAGAGCATTCTGATTTCCGACTCCCAATATTTGTGGTGCCCATACCCGTCAGGGCTTTCAGCAATCATGGATCCCATCAACTCTAGTTCCATCAACGGCACAAACGAAGTCTACAATGAGCTGTTTAGCAAGCTAGACATCTTTCTGCCGGGCTTCTCTGGTTCCATGAGGCTGGTCAGCACCTACCTAGGCATCGACCTCAGTCTCTACCTGCCCCTTATTGCCGTCATCTGCGGTCTTACGGCCGCTTGGACATACATGAGAAACACCTTTTCCGGGCTCGTGGACACATACCTCATGTCGTCCATCCGGATCCGCACCGACGATGAGATCTACAACATGCTCATCTTCTGGGTCGTGGCGCAAAAGTTCTCCCAGAACAACCGCCGCGTCATCGCCAGCACCACCATCAACAGCAAAAGCTCTCTCATCGATTACAACTCGGAGAGCGATGACGAGGAGGATGACTACAACCTTGCCCAGAATCGTAAGCGCCAGAAGATGCTGCAATACACTCCCACTTACGGTACTCACTGGTTCTGGTACAAGGGCCGCCCTCTCTTCTTCGAGCGATCTGAAATGGCCAAGTCGTCTCCCGCTCTCGTCGCCGCGGAGAAGGAGGAGTTCATCATCTCGTGCTACGGCCGTGACCCGGCCATCCTTAAGGATCTCCTCGACACGGCGAGGGAGGCCTACAGTAAAAAGGACGAGAAGAAAACCATCATTTACCGCGCCCAGCTCAACGCCAGGTACGACGCCTGGTGGCGACGCTCCATGTCCCGGTCCTCCCGCCCCCTTTCCACCGTAATTCTGAGCGACAAGGTCAAGCAGGAGCTGGTTGATGACATCGCCGACTACCTCAGCCCCGGCACCCGCAAGTGGTACGCCAACCGTGGTATCCCCTACCGCCGTGGCTACCTCCTTTACGGCCCCCCTGGTACCGGCAAGAGCTCACTGAGCCTGGCCTTGGCCGGCCACTTCAACCTGCCCATCTTCATCATGAGCTTGACTTCTCCCCAGGCCACTGAGGAAAATGTTTCTACGCTTTTCGATAAACTTCCCCGCCACTGCGTCATACTTCTCGAGGACATTGATGCCGCTGGCCTGACACTATCTCGCGAGGCCTTCGAAGGCGACAACGATGCTGCCGACGCCCCAGCCGACGAGGTTATCACTACAGGCGGCGCGCAGATTTCTCTATCCGGCCTGCTCAACGTCTTGGACGGTGTCGCCTCGCAGGAGGGCCGCGTCCTCGTCATGACGACGAACCATTTGGAGCGTCTGGATAAGGCCCTCATCCGCCCCGGCCGTGTCGACATGATCATCAAGTACGGCCTTGCCGACGCCGACACGACCGCTGGCGTCTTCCGCGCTGTCTACGCCCCCTACGACGGGGAGGAGACGCTCGAGATTGAAAAGTCTTCTGGCGCCGGCGGCATGAGCGTGGAAAAGGTAAAGGCTGAGATTGATGCGCTCGCCAAGGTCTTCGCCGACAAGATCCCTCCCGATGAGTTCTCACCCGCCGAGATACAGGGTCTGCTCCTTCGACACAAGCGCGACCCTCAGGGTGCCATTGACAGCATTGACAGCTGGGTACAGGAGGCGCGGAGGGAGCAGCGTGTCAGAAAGGACAAGGAGACGAAGAAGAATGCCCAGGAGGCAGCGAAGCGGGCCGAGGCGGCGCAGAAGAAGAAGCAAAAGGCCGAGAAGCAGGAGAGGCAGGCCGAGAAGCGCGCCAGGCGGGAAGCTCAGCTGAAGCAGAAGGAAGAAGCAGAGGCTGAGAAAAAGGAGAGCGAGGCCAAGGCGGAACCCGTCACGAATGGCGTCGATTCCGAACCCGAGCCCGTCACGAACGGTGTGAAGGCTGCGGCTTGAAACACACTTTACCCCAAATCTTGTACATAATGCATAGCCCAGGCGCAAATTGAAGAAGAAAGCAGCCTCAAAGTTCCCAAGTTGTGACTATGACGTACACGGAGCAGTCCCTGGGCCAGAGTGTCCTCGGTCTTTGATATCTTAGTGCATGCTCACCCATGAAGATGCAAGACAATCTTTCCCTAAAGAGTGCATTTGTGATCCCCAAACTTTTATTATATTTATCCAAGTTTTTACCCTCCTTTATCGAGCTCGATTTCTTCTGGAAGCTTATTTGGCACGATCTCTATCGCATAGAGGCCGTAAAAGGCGAAGTGCCATGGAGGCCAACGCATTATCAAGGTTTCTCCTACAGCTTCCAATCTCACCTCGTCCTCACATCGTTGGACTAGGCTTCATATTCTTCCCTTTATGGTATACCCCCCCATTACGTAGTAGGTCCTCAGGTTCTTCTCACTTTTGCACGGCCGTGGTTTAGCACGCCAGCACCACTAGTGATGTTTGCCTTCCTCTTCTCTCTCTCTCTCTTTCTCTCTCGGCCCTCGGCTTTTTTTCTTCTCTTTCTTGATTTCTTTCTTCTTCCTCACCCTCTAGTTTGCGCGGGTTCGTTAGATTCCATACCGCAACGACCATCGTCCCTCCTACGCAAGTAGCAACACAAGCGACGACAAGAACGACATCAACCTCGATACTTTCAACATCGATAGCAATACCAACACGAGAACGATCAGCATGCCGAGCAACCCGGAGACCGACCGCCACCCAGGCACAGCGCCACGCCGCGTCCGCCCCATGGGGCGCACAGCCGTCGCCGACTCCCGCGACAACCTACCCTCGGTCCTGGCCCACCGCGCCGCCGACGACGACGATGTGGACGACCCGGGCGGGCCCCGGACCAACGTGTACGCCGAGCTGCAAGGCCACACGTGGGGCTCGCACATCGGCATCGGGACCTGCGCGCCCGAGGGCGAGGCGCTGGCCTCGGAGATGCTGAGGCAGGTCGCTGCGTGCCGCGGGCCGGGCACCGAGGTGGTCATCGAAGCGCACCCGCTAGGTCCCAGGCCCAGCCCGCGATGGCCAGGGCGAGAGCCAGCCTACTACATCTCCGGCGTCGCCTTCTCACGCCCCGACCCCGTTGGCGCCGCCCTTCTCTCAGGACCAAACCCCCCCAGCCGCAGCCGCAGCCGCCTCCGGACCACGCTTTGCTCCCCGAGAGCCGCCCTGCTTCACACCCGTCCGACACTGCCACGCTGCACGCAAGCCCCCGCTGCTCTCCCGTCCCCGTCCCCGCCTCCGCGACCACGGCTGCGGGTCCTAGGCCGCACGGCGGAGTGAGCAAGACCCGACCGCGCGGCGCCGCGGCCTATTCTCTGCGGGATTTGCAGGACCTAGCCCGGTGGATGTACCGGCAATGGCAGCAGCGGCAGACGACACCCCCCCCCGGGCGAGCAGGAGGGGCAAGGCGAGGGACCAGCCCTGCTGTACACCGAGGCGGACCCGCTGGACACCGAGACGGATCTCCCGGAGGACGAAACGTATTCCCCATGTGATGACGCGGACGAGGAGAAGAAGGACGACGAGGACGAGGCCAATGCGATGGAGGAGGAAATGAGCTTGCTGCGGGAGGAAGGGGACTGGTGGGAGGTGCAAAAGTCTGCGCTGCAGGCCGAGATTGGATCGCGGGGCCTAGCCATCTACTAGAATGTCGAAGGGGAGCAGTGACGGGAGAGGAGGAGTAGTGGGAGAGGATGGAGGGGAGGATCAAGTCCAGTCACGCCTTTGAATGATGCCACCAAGTTTTCTTTTTCAAAAAAGTCTTCTGTTCGTCTTCTCCCGTGCTATAATGACGGTGTACGCTTTGTAACAACGATATGTACTTTCGTCGTGGGCCTGTACTCCCAGACGTTTCGCAAGTATTGTCAGGGGCGACCAGCAGGTATTCCAAGAAAAAGTCATCCCCATGCCGCGCCTCTCCCACCGGTCCGGCTTCCGCTGACTAGACGTGAACATGGCAGATTGACTTCAAAATGTACGAAATCACCGGCGCGGATTCTCCCAATAAAAACAAATTGATAAATAGCCCTTACTCTTAAAAACGCCGCAACCCGTCCCATGTTTCCCGGATTAATGCTTCTAATGGCGAGTCCCAAAGAAATGCTAAAAATCACAAGGGTATCTCTGGCCGACCGTCCTCTTGCGCCGGAAATGCAATTTTTACCCAAGCCGAGGTCATCCCGCGCTTGGGACGCGACTGGTATCCTAGTGCACCTCGATGCCCGCCGCAATCTTTACGGCCTTGTCGATATCCGGCGGCCTTGTGCCGGGTGTCCTGCCGAGGCAAACGGATCTGTTTGCCAACTCTAATAGACGTTAGTAAGAAACCACCAGCTGCTGGCAAGACACGTACCACAAATCAGAGTATTGATGTCGAGCGTGACCTTGATCGTGCCAGGCTCGGCGCCCTTTTGGAACATGCCCGCAGGTATGGCAGGGCACAAGAATGGCATGGCCGTATCCATGGGCGGTGGCCCCGGATCAGGCGCGGAGGCGTCCCTGACCATATTGTATCTGCTATCCTTGACGCCCTTGGGTTCAGGAACCTCGACTGTACCGGCAAACTTGCTCGGGTTAATGTCGGCCGTCAGATAGTCGGCGCGGGGAGGAATGGTAATACCTCGCCTGCGGAGATAGATCTCGACCTCGTCTGAATCCAGAAAATACCCCGTAAAGCCGGGGAAGATGATCCTCATTCGCTCGTCTAGACGCATCTCTCTAATCTGCTCCAGTTGAGGGGGCCAAGGACCCATCGAATATCCGGTTTGGAGCGAGGGCCGTTTTATCTGCTGAAAACCTTGGTTTCCAATCGGCAGATTGTACTCATCCCGGCCACTCTCCGGGGTGAGGTGCATGCCGGCACCACCAAGACTGTGAAAGGGGTGCTCCCAGTAGTACAAGCTCTCCTGTCTGAGAGACTTGAGCGTATCTTTCAAACGCTTAACGATGCCCTCCTTGGTTTCAAACGTCAGGCAGAACCCGAACACGGCGGTAAAGATCTCCACGGGAGGGTCCGGCATGGTGATGAGCTTGATTCCCTGCTCCAGGGTAAACCGCTGGAGGCGTCGACCAAATGTAGCCTCTTGATCAGCGTACGATGAAGGGGGAGGTAGCGTATTCCGAAAGTCGATAGGCGCATAGACGTGGTTCCAGTCAGACAGCCGGGAGTCGGGATTCGCAGGAGCAAAGGACGGCCAGCTAGCATTCTCAGTCGTTGGCTTGGTGATTACCTCGTAGGCAGCAAAGGGCGAGGAGGCATTGTCGTGTGCTGCAGCTCCGCCGCGAGAAGCGGTCTCGCTTCCGGCCATGGGGGGCCCAGTGCGCCGGCTTGTCTCTTCCTGTGTAGACGAAGAGCTACAAGAGTTCGTCTCAAGGAGCTGTCCTTTTCCCGTGCTCAAGAGCTTGGAGTGAAGTTCACGAAAACGACGGGCGACCTCGGGGTCTCTTTCCAGGGCCCCAGGCTGCGAGTGAATCATGTCAAAGAAGCTCGAGACCTCATTGGACATGTCGGATTGCGATTTCTCGAGATCCTTGACCTTTTGCTCCAGATCGGTAATGGCATTGTCTTTGCGGTTGCGGTACGCCCTCTGAGCCATACGGATCTGGGTCCGGCGACGCTGTCGTGCGTTAGCTACGAGCTGCGAAACGACGTTATGGGATATCTGCTTACCTCGATGGCCGTCTCGTCCTTTGTCGTCAGACGCGGCCGCCCTCTCTTCCGATCCTTCGGTTCCCCATCATTGCCGTCTGCATCCTCATCTGATGATCTTCTTCGCTTCTTGCTTGGAGAGACAGCTTTGGGCTCCGTGCCAGGCCCGGGTGCAGGACCGGCAATCTGCCGAGGCACCAGGGTGTCCCGCGATAGTGTAGATTCCGCGTACGCTAGCTGCGCTGGAGGAGGCATAATTGTGGAGCCTGTCGAAGCTGCAGATCGTGCGTAGCGGCTCGGCTGCGGTTGTTGAGCCTGTCGAGGCAAGACACTCTCGGCCTGCTCGCGCGGGTGGGGTTGGCCAGCAGAGTCCAATGGTGTCCCAGGATGGTACGACGCTGGCATATGCGTAGCAGCCGACGATGGTTCGTTTCGGCGCTGTCGTGGTGGTACAGATGCAGGGTCGTTGGCTTGGTGCTGCGCATGCGACGATGCAAGATAGTCGCGGTACTGAGCAGAGGCTTGTGATCCGAGTGATTGGTAATCGTAGTCGCCGACGGGGTTATTATACGGTTGAACGTGATAAAAGTCTGACGAGTCATTGACCCCTGGTTGAGGACAAGCAGGATGCCCAGCATGCTGATTATTAGGGGGTGCATCGGGCAAACTCAAAGACTCCTGATGTTGACGTTGGTTATTAGCGGCTTCGTGGTGGGACCCCAAAAGCCACCTCTGCGATTGTGATGATAGATCGGGGTGGTGGTGGTGGTGTCCAACGGTGCCAACACCTGGCCCAGGCACTGGCACTGGCGCTGGTGGTGGTGCCGCACCTGAATCTTGCGCAGCAGCGGCGGCGGCAGCACCTAATTGGTACATGTGCGAGGTTCTGGCGTCGTGGAGAAGGCCGAGACCCTGGGGGGGATGCACGCTGTAGCTGTTAGCGGCAGCTGCCCCTGTTGAGAGGTCCGCTGGCCAATCGGCGCCGGTGCTGGGAACCATGGACATTCCTCTCTGTACGGAGTACGTGCCACCACCTATAAGGACTGTGAGGGTGCTATAGCGACTTGCTGAAGAAGACGGGAGCTTGCCCACGGCAGAGAAATACTTAGCGGGCGGAGACAGACAGGACGCGTGGATGGGATATTCTAAAACGTTTATAATGCCAGAGACGCCGAACAAGAGATTATCGATTTCTGCCCAACGATGCTGTAATTATATTACCCCAGGCCGGGCACTAGTTTCAGGGAATAGCCTGCACTGCGAGAGGTTCGCAGCTTTGTTTCCATCGGCCGGGGTACGACGAGTCCTTGTCGGCAGAATTGGATTTTTGGGCTTCGTCCTGGCAGCGCTTGAGCGACGGCTACGACGAGATAATCCCAGGGCAGAGGTCGAGGCCGGTCGAAGTGAGCAAGGTAATATCGTGTTTGCTTAAATGCCCGATTCCTGCCAGTCATCAGTGCAGCCCAACGATATCCCCTGACGAGGACAGAGCTGGGGGCTAGTTGGGACAGAGACCGTTCCAGACCTTGGTCCACGAGAGCGGGATGGATGGGCTTGGCCTAGGAGTAATATATCGTCTTTGTGTTCGGTGTAAGTGCTGAAAAGGGTCAGGGGAGTAGTGGCTGGAAAAGAGAGACGTCGCCAAGGGGGTGGATGACCCAGGTCCTTATACCGGCCAGTCTCTGCTCCCCAAGATGAACTCCCGCATCCATGATATACGTACTACCAGTAGTAGCATGTGTACGGAGTATGTACATTAAAGTGCATCCGGGCTTGCCTATGCCCCATGTGGATAGAACGGTGGAAGGCTAACGGAGCCGAATGGACGCCAGGGGCGTGGAGAGTACAGATGTACAGGGCTTCCCATAAAGCTGGAGCTGACTCCGTTAGTTTAGCGACGGGATGCGATGGGTCTATCCGTTCGGAGTCACGGAGTGCGGTACGTATAGATTTATCCAACATCTTACTCGTTGCCTCACCTTGTTCATGATACACTTTGCCTCCCAAGGGCGAACCATATGCCCCAATCAGACGGTGAGAATATTTTTGACGCAGGGCGAACCATGCTGTTATGCAACTAGATACCTACCCGTTGGCGGAAGGGATTTTCATATTTGCCATGTTAAGCTTTCCATGTGGCTTTCTAGGTCATCTCAACTAGGACCGGCGATGCGACAGGCCCCGGACGAGCCCCGTCATCGGGAAACATCTTCATCCGCCCCAAGACAACGCCTTCTTCTCCTCGCCAGGCCGAACAATAGCTAATAGCGTATCGAATGTTTCGGAAATCAACACAAAGGTCCAGGGGATGGCGGCCCCGTCAAGTAAACATCATCGGAAGCGGCTAACAGCCTGGGTATAAGGGTTGGCTTTGGGCTGGCCAATGTGGAAAAAGAAGAAGATGATGAAAGAAGCAAGGAAAGTTACACAAATACGGAGCACACATCACAATGACCCTTCCAGCTACCAAGGACTTGGGAATTGGGGGCGGTGTTTCGGGAGAGGGTGGGCTGGGCCATCACATATCCCAGCTTGTTTAAGCCAGGTCCAATATGAGCAAGATATAATATTATATACGGAGTAGCCTTGGCGCGAGTTGGAACCGATGAATGTCGGACAGGCCCATGCTTGCCTACGTTTACTCCGTAGAAATTGCTTGCCTTGCTGCTACGTCTGATTTTGTTTCTTCGAAAAAATTGACGTGTTACAAACATGGCTTGCCGCCGACGTCAACCGGTGAGGAATGATGTGTGTCCTGGAACCCTTGAGGAGTGTCGTTTCTTTTCTTTCTTTGGAGCTATTTTAATTTCAGAGTGGATGAAGTGCGCATGGGGGTGGTCATAGTTGTGGACTTTGTAAGTGGTGGTAGCCTGGTGAGTGGTGGGAGCGGTTCCCAAATTGCTGGGTTGTGGAATTGGAAGGCTTAGAGGGGTTTGGGGGGCCACTTTGGGGGAGGAGGGGGGACGCTGTCCGATGGCGAATGTCTGCTGCATGAGGGGGGATCAGGGTCCCATCGATACGGCTTGATCACCTTGCCTTGTGCCCGACCATCACCATCGACCTCATCAAAATCCCCATTGTCTGGGCAAGCTCCGCTTCGCATTACCACCTCGAGCGAAAAAAGAAAAAAATGCGCCATATGATACGTCCGGAAGAAGTCGCCGACCTCGCAAAGAGGGCCTCTAACTGTGGGCATCTGTTCCTTCAGCATGGGAAGCGAAAGGAGTATGGGGCCTAGCTGCTGCTCCTTAGTACGGAGTACGGAGTATGGTAGACAACCCACGGGGGGTCAAAAAACACCGACCCCCCTACGCGGGTGAGTGTGTTGAAGGGGGGTCGGTGTTTTCTGTCCCCCACTAGACAACGTTCCCATGCCGATATTTGTCGGGAAGAGAGGGAGGATGATGAGGCGAGTCGCCGCCGACTTGCTTCTTGTTTTCCCCTTGACACTGTCTGACAGCAAAAGGCTGAGAAAACAAGCTTTTCCCCTCTCCCTTCAGCTCCGTCACTCACCACAGTCCTCGTCAATGGTCCACACGACCTGCGTTGGAAAGGGGCACTCTGTGCTCCGTGGAGGGGCTGTCTGGTTTGCTCTGATTCTTTTCTGCATTGGTTCGCGACATTTCCCAGCCTTGTCGAAAGGCATCAAGGATGTGTGTGCAATCGGACCGTGGCGCAGGCGGCAGATGCAGCGGTTGCAGCAGTTGCACAAGGATACCTACGGAGCAATACTACTTTTGCAGTACCTGTAGGTACTCCGTACTGATACTAACCCACCTGAAAACACACACAGACCCTTCACATGCATGCAACAGACAGCGCATTGGATGGGAATCGCCATGCAGACGACTGGATTGCCGACATATGAAGCTGAAGGTTGACACTGGCACTGGCGACAGCCGAAACCCTAACAGGGTGGCATGTGCCCGTGTCGTTGGCTATCTACTATTTATCAGGCTATCAGGTACTCCGTATATGGTATGGTAGGGTTGAGCAAATCACTATTTACGGGTTTCAGCTTCAAAGTTCAACTCTCAATTTGTTTTTGGCCCAACCAACTTTCACCGTTCAGCAAGCTCCAAGCTAAAAAGGGCTCGGTCAGGGCTCAGCCACGGAGCCGTCTTGGAACCAGGCCAGCTTTCCAGGGCCTTCCCGCCGTCGCTCCGTGATCCCCGCCTTTGCGATTGAGCCAACGTAGATCGCCAAGGATAAACAACTGCAAGCTCCTCGAGCATTGACCAGAAGCCTTCGAGACAATGCGACCCCTCCTCGGCCGTCCTCGTTGGCCGCGCCGACTCTTCTCGCGAATGACCGTCATCAGAGCCAGGCTGTACGGATTATATTCCCTCAAGCTGAGAGCTATGCATGCAACTTGTTTGTTCCGAGATGCGACGCCCATCTTTGCTTATTGCTCAATGGTGCGCGCCCCTTGTCATATGACCAAATATTCGGTTTCAGGGTGGGATGGGGTTACATGGCCTCTTATTAGGGTACAACAGAGACTCCCATCTCTCGACGACTGGAACCGACAACCCGGTCATCTACTGGCTAGTCCAAGCGTGTGGAAATCGGTTGTTTAAGACACCCCTCCTCCGCAAAGCTTCTATGGAGCCGTCCCCTCAGTCCCCAACCTTTCGTGGTGGTTAATTAAAGAGGTATTCAACTTGATACTCAACCTACCACCCTTGAATCATCAAGAAGCAATATGGACGTCGAAGCAGACAGCCCCTAGAAACCTCAAACACGCCATCCCGTCCCTGATGTTACCGCTATCTTCCAGAAAACTCGATTTCAAGGTTCTGCATGCACCATGTGCGCTCTAATGCACCGGCCAGGGTAGAGGTTGCGTAGGGAGACGGGTCTCCTCCTTGCCCAGCTGCAAATCCCAGAGCGAGCGACCAGAAGTCGCTATCTGGCTCCGCAATCTACCACGTCCTTTCTTGATTACTATCCCACCTGCTACTCTTGGCGGTTGCTGTATTGCGGGTGGTCACCGCCAGCGCGCATACTACACGCAAAACACAGAAAACCCAAGCAGGCAAGCAGGCACTTTTGCGGCACCGAAAGCACACGCCCTGTCGGAAAGTCTCCCACCTCTACGCTGCTATCAAACTTTGCATGTGATGTATCACTTGTCGCCATCGAGTTTTCTGACGTGTCCTTGTAGCCTGCGTCTGGTTCACATCATGAAAAGAAGTTGCGGGGAAGAAGATCTGCGAATTGCTTCGAAATAATGAGTAAGGGGTAGCCAAGGGCCTTGTTGGTCCAAGAGAAACTTGCGGTATGACTATTCGCATGGCGCGATAAACGGTGCGAATACGCAACACTTGATCTCCTTTGCCCTCGACGCTCTGCTCACTACACACTTTGGGCACATCGTGCGAGAAGAAGTCTTCTTTAGCCTAAATTCGTCTTGACCACAAGTCCCTTACAGGCTTGACCTCGCTAGCCACTCATCGCGAGCTGCCCGGTATTATCTGCAGATTAAGCGATGCACATACCCCATCTCGGTGCGTTTCGTGCGCTACATACATCGCCAAAAGCCCTAAGACCCGGCCTTCAATATTGTGTGGCCATTGTTCATCACTCTTCTAATTAGACGAGGTGAAACGGAGACCCCATGACCTCGGAATTCGAGCAGCATTGCTTGCTATGAAGCACTCACACGCCGAACGTCCGCTGCCTGTCTGAGTCGATGGACAGTGTTGACAAACCAAAAGGCGGGTCTTTGCGGTTGAAGTTTGGCTACGTATTGTCATTATCACATCAATGACCTGGAGCGAAACTGCATGTTATACAAAACGCGCCATGCAGGCGCTACGTATTCTCTCGCGATGGTATTAAAACACTACAAGTGCTCTTTGATGGCTATTCGGTGCGTGCCGTTGAGAAAATGCTTGCGAAGCCGTCATCTTCTTCCTCACCGGGTTCCAATGCCCCCCGCGTCTTCCCGCCCAACAAACTAGGGTCGTGATGCTCGGTTTTGCTTAGCCATGCAACCATCCTGCCTGTCGAGTTTCTATGAAGCTTCTGCCAAAGTGGCGTCGCGAACGGGTCAATCTGTTTTTCCAGCTGGTCGTCCTCTCCTTGCTTGCGCATATATGCGGCTATCCTATGTGCCTCCTTCAAAATGGGCATCATACGGCTTTGAGAAACCTTGATTCTCTTCCTGCCGCGTTCCGCAGCAGTCCTCAGGGGCACAACGCGCTTATGCCTGGTATTGCCACCATCCTCGCCAGCTTTTGCTTCTACGTGTTGCTTCTCGAGCTCGACGATATCCCACATGGCCTCGCCTTTTGCCGTCATGTCGTCCCAAAGAACCTGTAGTTTGTACTCGTACCACAGCCTCGAACCCATAGCGCTCCAGACATATGTCTCCTCCATCTCCCTTGGCGGCGGCGCCTGACCAGTCTCTAATTCGATGTACTCCTCGACCAGATCCTCCCATTTGTCCTCCAGAGCAGCCTCTGTCGCCGTGTACTCTTCCAGATCCTTTACCTTCTCTACCAGCTCTATAACCAGATTTCGCCTACGACGGATGATTTTGTTGACGATTGGTCTCTGAGGCTTGGTGAAGCGCAGGTACGGCACACCCTCGGCGGCGGCTCCCATCGTGGGCACCCGTCGTTTGGCGGGGTCATGGTAGGGTGTGTACGTCGGCTTATACTTGGCAGGCGCATGGTCCGGCGTAATCCTCGTAATCATCGGCGACTTGATGGGCTTCTCCACGGCAGTTTCTTCCTTGGGCCTCGGGGGCGATATCCTCCGGTTTCGGAGGTGTTCCATGATTTCGCCGTGCTCTTTTGACCCCTCCATCTGCGCTTTCGCAAACAGGGTGAGAAACTGGTACCCGGACGCCATGGCCGAATAGACGAGGCGCAGACTGGTATAATTCCGATGACTCTCGAAGCGCCTCCGGATGATGTGCGCAACGGGGTGCCGAGGTCCGCCGCGGGGCACGTCTTCGGCAACTTCTATCTTGGAACCATTCCTTATCAAGGCCCGGTAGAGCGCCAGAGCGGCAATGCGATGTCGTGACGATTTGGAAGGCACATAATATGTGTGGCGCATGCTGCCTTTTGCAGTGCGCCGATTGACGTGGGAGAGTTACAAGAGATTAAAGGATCAAAGTCGGAGGGCCGCGCTCATGATCGCCCCATGGGAGAAAAAACCTTGTGCTAAACTTCGAACCAGCAGTTGCTCATTGACAGCCCGTGAAGCACTTCATGATGCTCTATTCCACATTGCACTTGGGTTGTGACCATGCCCACCTCTTCCGGGGTCTTTTTTTCATGTCGATGACTAAGCATTCAATGTGGTCATCGTCCGTGGCTTCGAATCCCTCCCAACTACGTGGTGCAATCATGCCGCCGTTGGTCTAACATGTGCAGAATACGCGCTCAGCAGGTGACACAGTTTCATGCAAATCAGAATTGAATCCGCCACACCGAATTTTTTTCCCACGAGCCAAGTGTAGGTATGATCGTAGCACACCTTTCTGACTTCGCCGCAGCCTCGGCCTTCTTCACGACTCCATCACGAGAAAGAGTTCGCAGGCAATACATATCCCGACTCCGACCGGAACGTACCGTTTTTCTTCACGCCAGCTGTCATAAGACTTTTTTTTTTCTCTTCAACCTTCGCTCCAGTCGATGCACGATGTGGGTAAAGCTAGTGGACTCATTCGTTAGACAGTGATCCGTAGGCCACGATATAACTCTTTTCGGGCACACGGCATTGCGGACGATCCGACATAGCGAATCCCATGTCCGTATCCAGAAGTGGCCCCATGAAACCCGCGAAATCCTACTTTGAGTAGTACACGTATCGGGCGTTTTTAACCTCTCCCGTCATTACCTAATTTCTAGCTGACGGGGTTTTCCTATTTGACGGGCTTTTGAGCTGCTCGGATTCCTCGGGTTCGAAATTCATGCCGCGAACGGCCACCAGCAAGATTCGTGCGTACTCGTCCGTCTGCATCGATATTTGAGCGGTGAAAGCCTGTAGCTCTCTTAGTCGGACAACCACACAGGGTCTAAGCGGTGGAGGATTCTGGTATGCAAATGCGGACTTGCAGTGGTGTAATGCTCCGATTCAGCAAGCGATTGGATCCATGCCCTCCAGGCTAACTATTCCTGGGCGATACCCAGGACGCGGGTATGCAGACTGGGGTGGAAGAAAAAGTTATTTTGGTCCCAAAACCAGCAAGTGTAGGTACGATGCCACCACTGAAATACGCCCCATGTCAGAAGTAATTACTCCCGCCCTACCAACGTGGCCGTTGACAGCAGTGGTGGGTTTCCAATTCGCAACCGTTGAGTTACTTTGTGCCGACGTCTTACATAGTACGAGCCCGTCTACTGCCAGGCGCAAGTACTCGATTCTACTTTCTGAAGAGGACGGCCTATTCCGTACAGCACTACCATACCAGGTCATGCTACATCAAGCTCTGCATCCTTGGCACCCCTTCAAAATCTCGAACGGGAGGCCGGGAGTCGTCTCGTGGCCCCTCTTCATCGAGTCCCATTCAAATCCCCCACCCATTTGTCTTGCCCAATTCCGCCAAATCCGAACCCTCACCCCATGCCCGCCACGGGACAAATGGAGGGCTGAAAAAAAAAAGGCTTGCCCCTGTCAGTAATGGAAATCAAAACCCAAGCTACAGGTGTCAGACATATATCATCATGTCTGAGAATCCCTTTTTCTTTCCCAGATCGTATAACGCCTCATCGATGTCCTCCTCACCCTGGTGCAAGAGACTTCAATAATTCTTAACCGCTTCTTGAGTCGCGCGGACAATTCCATTAGCTCCCGGCGCCTAGCTGATCACAGTGTGCCTGGGGTAGATTGGAATTGGACAACTGCCCTGCAAGGGCGTCAACGTCGACTTGGACTGGTGGCTGCACAGCTGGAATCCCGGGTCAGCCCAGCCGGAACTCGTAAGGCGTTGACCTTTGATGTTCTTACCCGCCATTCAACGTGCGTCTATGCCAAGGTCTTGGATTTGTGAGTTTTTGGTGCTTACGCGCTACTAGTACTACATACACGTTGTAGTCGTCCTCCTTTATCTCCCTTTCTGTTTCCTCGCACTCGCATTTCCAACTCTTTATTACTGCAACACTTCTGTGCCGTACATTCGCTGGAGCTGGTCATAGCCTCCCCCTACAAAACGGCGTAAGACGTTACACAGTTGGCGACCCATCTTACAGACCCGACGAGTCAACCCATATGACATAGGTCGGCATTGCAGCCTTTTTCGCATTTACATGGATACTTTTCTGCACTGACACCGACTTTCTGCGATCTTTACATCAGCGAGTGCGGTACACTCTCACTGCCAAGCTCTAATTTGCCGGTTGCCACTGCGTTCTTGGCTTTTGTCATCCCACCATCTCTTCGGTTCTTGGCTTCTAAAGGCCAGCCGGACCTTCTGTCCAACTAGCATTCCAACTATTTTCGGCGAATGAATGGTCATCGACGAAAAGTAGAGCGCACTGATTTATTACTTCAGCGGTAGCCTGATGCGAGAAGGCTCTTGCCATGTTCATCATTGCGGGGGCTGGCCTACATGGCTCTGAACATTCTAGTCAAAGACCTGCCGCCGCACAGCAGCAAAACACACATTCACTTCCCTTTCTCCGCTCAGCCTTGCGCGCACGGGCCGAACCTATAGATGTCGTATCGGATACCAGAAGAAACACTTTACAGTCCCCTCCATCGCCTCCTCCGACAAGTCCTCAGCGACGTCGCCCTACTACGGAATTTTCATCAAAGAGAGAAGTGTCGGTACGATTTCAGGAACCCGCCATGGAGGACACGAGGCGAGACTCGGTTATTAGTGAAGACGACGCGTCACTATCAGAGTCGGTATTGAGCGAAGGTACAGACGTCTCTGGGAGGAAACAGAAAAGAAAGAGGGCGCCCCGCCGGTCTACTCGCTTCGTATTGGCACATCCCGCTCCCCGGCTTCGCACGAAACAACGACGGTTGGTGCAATTCCGGCCACGCCTGTTGCTTCAGCTACAGGAAATGGGCAACCAACGACCGACGCCAGCATTCGACGTACTGCCTTCGAGCTTGATAGCAGGCTCCGTCATCATCCCCCACCTGGCGAAGCGCTTTCCGGGCCTCTTTCATATGAAACCTGAGCTTGGGCAAGACGACCTTCTCATCGTACGGAGCGAAGATTACAGTTCTACGAATACAGATACCAAAGGGCATCACGGGAGGCTGAACAATAGAGATCTCTTCGCTGTTATCAGCCCTTTACCGGAG
Source organism: Trichothecium roseum (assembly GCA_026184415.1). NCBI lineage: Eukaryota > Fungi > Ascomycota > Sordariomycetes > Hypocreales > Trichothecium > Trichothecium roseum. The sequence continues at coordinate 1,558,080 of CM047948.1, forward strand.
CAATACGGAGACTCTGTGGAGATCGTCATGGCAGATGGTTCGGTGTGGTTATCCAAGGAGACGCTGGGCGGATCATACGACTTTACCAGGACGGACGAGGATGGGAAGACGGAGACGGCAAGATGGGTCCGAAGGGGTCCGCCGCCGTCGAGGACGAACTCGGATATTAGTATAGACCTCTCACCACCGTCAACATCGGCAGCTCCCGAGGGCAAGTGGACATTTAGCATGATTGACCCCTCGAGCCGACGGCATCCTATCCTGGGTACGCTGAGGTCGAATGAGCTCCAGGTGTACCACGATTACAGCACCATGTCTAGCTCCAGTAGCAAACACCCCCCAGTGAGGCCATTCAGTCCCACTACGCAGGCGCAGAACCGGTCGACAGAGGCCGTATCCGAGGAGCACAGACAGCTGATGCTCATCACGGCTAGTTGGATAAGCCTTCGTCAGAAAGGGTGGCCATTCTCGCCGACTTGTCGGTCGAAAAGGCAGACGGGACATAATAAATCGGGGAGCAGTAGCCACACGGACTCAGGAAAAACCACCTCGGTCTCTCGAAGTTCGTCGACAGGAAGCCAATTGCCCAAGCGGTTTTCTCTCCCAAACCCAAAATCCCTTGAACAGCGCAACCCATCACCTGAGAATCCCGCAGACTCGACTCCACAACGAGCCCTATCAACAGGAGCAGCTTTTATGAAGAGGAGGAGGATAGCATCTCTGCATGCAGATGATACAAACCGCATAAAGCAGGACGAAGAGGATTCTGCTCGAATAGCGGACAATCCTCGCGTTGGAAATGTTGACCCGGATGCTAAGGAGCATGCCGGATGTCGCATCAAAGTGCGCCAATTCACGCAACGACTTTTCCACCGCAAGAGTTGCCGGGCATAACACCCGTATTCGCAGTTACAATAAGTAAATTTATATCAACCCATGTAAAACCAATAAAATATACCCTTACGACCAAAGGTAACCGCTCAAACTTCTAAATGCGATACTTAATAAATGGTGCATGCAGGTCATTTCCGTGAGCGGGCCGGAAGCCGGGTGGGGATTCACGGTGTTATTAGCGGGCGCAGACGGAAGAGGTGGTAGTGTGGGGGGGGAGCATTCGCCGGCGGCTGCGGACGATATCACGATTTGCCCCGTCCACCCGTGTAATCGGTACCGCACTCCGTAGTAGTCCGTATTCGTACTCTCATTATTACCTACATTCGTGTGAAGCTGGCCACAGGCTTCGACTGGTTGCGTGGACCGTCAAGTCAGCGCTGCATAAAGCGGCAGTGATGTAGTATGTAGAGTAGCATTGCCAGGGATAAATGAACGCGATGTTGCATGCCTGCATTACAGGCGGTTATAAAAAAGAGACTGATCGCACGTCCTATGTGAACAAGTTGCATCAAGGGAGATTGCATGCATTGTGCCGCAAGCCTGTTGGCTGGCCAGCCTGCCCTTGTTGCATCCAGAGGTTCATATATTTTGGTGTGACTGCATGAGGCTTCGCCACTGAGAATTTCCAGTGTGTGGGAGAGAGGGTGGCAGCAGACCCGAAGACGCGGGAAGAAAAGTTGGATCGTGATTTCCAGTCATTTAAAAAAAAACTGCACAAAGTATTGGTGCGATCTCGAGTTTTATTTGCTGGTCCCCAAGGTCGAAATGAAAGTCGGCTGCATTTGGGGCGATACAGACAGAGAGCAGTGAATGAGAAAGCTGCTCATCAAATCACCTGCAGACCCCCCCTCCACTCAAAGCTCACACTTGGATAGTGGATACGGGCTTGCGGAGCAGCGACCGGCAAGTCAGTGGTCGATTACCAGCACCTAGGGTACTCCGTAGCCAGTGCTCTACTCCGTACTCCGTACTCCGTACCGATTACTGCTGCCAGTGCTGCCATTCTGCGAGCCTCCACTGCCTCCGCTGCCTTTTGCCCCACCATCGGGACAGGCTCCTCCTCTGCTGCATCATCAATAGCACATCAGCTTAGCTGCGTGCATCTGCGCTTGGGTAAATCGGTCCCCTACAGCCCGTCATCGAGCAGTTGCCTGGCCTCGAAAGTCACGCCGAGTCCTCAAAGCCTACTACGACTCGAACACAACCCTGTTGTGTGATACGAGAAAATACAAATATCCTGTGGTCTATTTGTATCCGCATCGCCTCCTAACGCCCTCCACCTCCCCCTTCAACGCCCACTACGCCCGATATTCCTACGAGGTGGTGGCGTCGCCTCTTCGATCTTCACACTTTATCCTACCGACCGCCAACCTACATGCATGCAGCTTTTCTAGCCCAACCCGCCCTTGACCCAGAGTCCCGCCTTCGACATTCAGAGCCTCAGCCTTGGGTTTACAAAACGGCCGCTCGTATCTGCGATTGACAGCGTAGCATTGGACGACGTACAAGCACGTTACTCGAGCTACCAGTAGCTCTCACAGCTTAGGCGAACCAACCCGTTTCGTCGTGCGGGCACGAGTGGCACACTCTGTCACTCATCGTCGGAGTCGTCCCGTTTCTGTGTATTCGACCGGCCACATAATCACAGCTAGCCATGGAAGATAACCTGGGCGTCCCCCCCTCGGGCGGTGCTCTCAACCTGCGATCCGCAACATCCAACTTCACCGACAATCGCGCCATGTACGAACCCATCTCTCGATCTACCACACCCGGGGTTCCGTGCCCAAAGCCCGATGAGGACGACAAGAAGCGATACCGCGCCCGCACATTTCCCTACTTCCAACAGCTGCCCTTCGAGGTCGAGGCCGAGAGCGAGCGCGAAGCTGCCTTGCGCGGCATTCTCAAGCAACTATACATCGCCATCAAGGCTGAAGATTTTAGCCCGGGGGCCCTGCACTGGACGCGGGAGCTGCAAGCATGGTTGAACCTCAAGTTCGAGATGACCAGGGAGCAGAGGGCTCATCTTGTCAAGTTGTTCTACTCCCTCGCACTGTCGCCTGGTTTGGATAACATGGCCTCCGACAAATTCTTGAGGGTTGTATTAAGCTTGACAAGGAAGCTTCACTACCTAAAGCCCGGTGAGGACTTGACGCTGGACTGGCGACCGTTGTGGGAGGAGATCAAGCCTTGGGTGCTGCCCCAAGAGACGGCCATACACCAAGCCTACCTACGACGCCCGTCAAAGCAGCTGCTAAAGTTGTGTGCCAATGCCAGGGTATACTTTGACCCTCGCGAGCGCCGAGCGATGCTGGAAGAATTCCTACCGTTTTTCAGCTTGAATGACTTGTCCAACGCGTACATCGTCATTGGCATTCTCAGCCACCTGCTACCCAGCACTCCGGCCCCCCTCGATGCCCCTCAAAGTCAGCCTCGTGATTTCTTCCCGACCATCTTCCACCTATGGTCTTTGATGAGTCGGTCCAAGGTGTTTGATACTTTTTGTATTGACCTCCTCTCCCGCGTGGCCAGAGATCACCTCGAGTGCTCGTATGTACCCTTTACCGAGTTTGGCATCTTTTCCCAGGAGCAATCCGATCTCATTTTCACGGCCATTCTTCGCCTTTCCGGAATTCCTGTGGGGCAGTCCTCATCGCCATACACGGCAGTAGACTACATGTCCGGTGCGGGCACCTACTTGGAGAAAGACAAGAAGAAGCACCCAACGTCATACTTTATTGCCCGTTGGATAGCGTGCTCTTTATCTCCTATAGGCTCAGACGACAATGGTTCCATCATAGATGGGCTGGAAGGCTTCATCGAATCCATCGAGACATTTTTCCACCCATCAAACCATGGGGGTTGGACCTTGACACTGTCACAGTTGGTAATGTACTTGACTGATGGCTTCGTATCACGATGGAACCGCGAGCAGAGCGGGGAGCTTGATGTACCCAAGGAACGCCGCATAAATGCTGCTTTGAAAAAGAGGTTCGTCGTGGCTCTGAAAGATGCCACCTTTATGGGCATCTTCTCAAAAACACGCGCGGCCGCAAGCAACTACTACAATGCACTTCACGGCCTCGCATATCTGGAGCCGGATGAGATCCTTCCTGGTGCATTGCAGAGGTTCTACCCCAGTCTGCAGGGTCTGGTGGAAGTCCACCGGACCACAGCCAGCCTGCAAAGCCTCGCAATGATTGCCAGCATTATGTGCAAACAGAAGGGTTATCGTTGTCACATTACCGCCTTGATGGCGCTTGCCTTGCCCGGCATCGACGCCAACGACCTGCACAAGACCATGTATACACTCAGCTTTATCCAGACAGTCGCTTACAGCATACCCATGTTTCCGTTAACCCCCGAAGGCAGCCATATCCACGACACGACCTTGGCTATGAGCTGGGTTCAAGGAGAAATGGAGCGCATGGAGCGTGAAGGTCAAGATGTCAAAATCTGTTATTCTGAGGAGCTCTCGGACAAGGACGAGGCCGATATACTCAGGTCATCGACGGCTGGCTTCGGTGAATTTATCATCACTATGCTCGGCAAGGTCTTTACCCTGCTCGAGAACCTCCCGGATTCTCAGTTCAGCTCACGTAATACACCCGAAGACAGCGTCATAAATGGGTTACCAGCAGCGCTATCTCCCATGTTTGCATCATTGTCTCCAGAGTTATTCGATATCGCTCTAGATAAGCTTGTGTCGTTTGTCGCCAGTCACGTCATCCACCAAGCGAGAGATGCAATGGCTTGGACTGTGAATGCCATCTGCAAGGTCAATCCCGAAAAATGCCTGAAAGCATTCATTCCCATGCTCATCGTAAATATTCGAAACGAGATTGACCAGAACAACGCTGCCTCGGACCGCACCACAGGCAGCGATTATCTACCGCGTGACAGAGCTCTTGTGTGGCACCTGAGCATGCTCGCCATGAGCGTGGTCCATGTTGGCAGCGAAGTGCTCAGGTACAAGGAAGAGCTTCGCGACATCGCAAAATACATGCAGGACAAGTGTCGTGGTCTACCAACCATTCTCATTTCCAACTTCATCCACCACTTGCTGATAAGCTTGACCCAGACCTATGCGATTGACCATGCGCTCTATGAGCCAGACGTCATCAAAGCTGGAATTGATATCCACCACTGGGGTCAAACCACGACGCCGGCAGATTTGACTATCCGCTGGCATCAACCCTCTCCCTCCGAGATCGACTTTGCAGTAGAGTTATTCGAGTCTCAGAGCAGAGCGGCGCTTGAGCAGGTGGAGTTGCTAATGAGCGACGATCCGCCAGTCAGCCGCAAGGGGAAGAATAAGGAGTGGTCCGACGAGTTCTCACGCATGATTCAGCAGATCAAGCTCATCCTAGCTGGAATAGGGAACCTATTCGACCCCGACGTTGCATCCGGCAAGTCTAGCCACAGCATCGGTGAGGATATGGATACACAGGATCGGGACGAAGACGAGATCATGGAAGATGATGATGAGCCCCTGGCTGAAAGCTCAGAAGATGACGAGCTGCGCCCTCAGTTTCGTTACAAGGCCGGCTATGTTCTTCAGCCGTCAGATCCCAACTACAAAAAGTTACATGATATCCGCGATGAGATCGGCCGTCTTCTTTCCAAAGCACATGCATGGATGATTGTAAATCAAGAGGATGATGTAAACAGCTTCACGGCTCTTTACACGGCCTTCAGAACCTGGATCACCGACGTCGGTATTGAACGGTCAGCCCACCCCATGGAGAGGCACGCAAAGCTATACAAAGCCGATATAGCCGCGTTTAAAATCAAAGGTCTGCGCAAGATCTACCCCCGGCCATTGTTGATCAAACGCGCCGAGTCATATCAGATGTTACGCATAAAACACAACGCACAAACGAGGCAGAAGAGTGATATTGATAAGCAGCTGCTTCTCGACCTATCCCACTCCTGCATGTCTCTATACGCAGATGTGAGACGAACTGCGCAAAGCTGTCAAGATTCTGCTCTCAAGGTGCTCATTGGCGGCAAGCCCCTGGTCATTCCCGGTGTTCTCCAAGGACTACGGAAGGCGATTGACGAACTCGATCACGACAGAGTAAAGGGTGCCCTGTATACTCTGATGTACACAAGTCTGCTTCGGACACTACTCAAAGACTGGAGGTTCGCTCCAGACATGCTGCGTATGTACATTGAGGCCGCAGGCATCGATAAGCCCTCTATTCAATCGATTGCCCAGACGGCTTTGTACATGGTGGTGGAATGCGGGAAACCCTTTGACTCGGTCATCATTCTAAACCACGACGCCGTCGACACCATCAAGCCAGATGAAGACGTTTCCGCCATAATCAGCAAGAGGTACAAGTTTATTCAGCAACGAAGAGACAAGGTCGAAGCCGTCAAGGCTGACCTCGGCGAGGAGCTTGTTCAAACGGCCAAGGGAGCTCATTGGAAAATCGCGACTAGGTGCGCTATCTTTGCAACCAACCTGTGTCTGCGATTCCACAAGGTGGCCTCGTCGAGCTTTGTCGATCTCGTCGTACAAGGTGCCATTGATCCTCACCCTGGCTTGCGCAATTACTACCTGAGTGCCTTTTCCTCGCTCTTCACCAATGTGGACCTAAGGGCTGTCTACGGCCACGACTACCATAACTTCCTGATGGGAAAGGAGATCAACGAAAAGAATCGCCTACGGATCCCTGTCGAAAAGGGAGACGGCGATTTCACCCAAAAGTTCATTGATAGCTTCGCGTCGACGGAGAGTCCAGAGTACCTCGTTGACGCCGACCACCCGGGATGGCTTGTCTGGGGCAAAGACTTTACTGCATACAGGGCCAAACCTCTACCGTTTGACACTTACGACGAGGTTGAGAACGCAACGCGAGAGCATCTAGGCCGTCTCATAACGAGAGATTGGGTCAAAAAGGCCTTCGAGTACTTGAAGCAAGAACCGCGTGATCAGTCGACGGATCGTTTCAGGATGACAAACGTCTACATGCTCATGCATGTGTTTGACTTGATGTACTACGGAAAGACGGCAGTCACCTTTGAGGATGTTAAAGAGTTGACACTTGAGGTTTTCGAAGACGGCAGTGATAAGCACCAACACCGTGCGACCTCTGAGATTCTGGGCGCTCTCCTGGCGGGATCTATCGATGACCCGGTGGAGATGCGGAACCGGTCTTGGGAATTCGCGGCGCCAATGTTCCTCAAGATCCTCGCAGAGGGACTCACACCGGAGAGTGTGAGCTACTGGCTGACGTGCTTGCATCTAATCCTAGACAGTAAAGATCCTCGCCGAGCGCGTGAGATTGTGGACAGTCTAAAGTCGTTCAGGCTCGACATGTCATCCAACGCTGCCTTTAAAGAATCTGCGAAAATACAGATGCTTGACTTTGTCATTGCGGACGCCGGGTGGCATTTCCGTCACGAGCAGCCTCTTCTTGATAATTTCTTGGCTCACATAGATCACCCTTACAAGGCTGTGCGTGAAGCCATGGGCCGAGTCATCTCCATCATCTACAAGACGCGGTATCACGAATCTTTCAAGGACGTCACGACACTATTGGAGGAGAATAAGGCAGCCTCGTCCATCGGGATCCGCCCGTACAAGCCTACAGAGGAATTCACGGCGACGATGAATGACGTTTTGCAGAGGTTGGAGAGGTGGCGCCAGGAGCGGCCAGCCGGCGAGCAGAATCCCACGCCGTACACATCAGGGTCCAAAACGGTGCTGATCTGGCTTGACTGTACACTCTCTTCACATGAATGCACGCAGCTCGTCCCGTTCTTTGTCGACTACATGATTCAGTTTCTCCACATGATGGACATCAAGGAAGACCCGGAATTGATGCGGCTAGCCTACCACGTGTACCGCCATTTGCCCAACGTTCCTATCCGCAGTGGGGAGGACAAGCAATTTATCCAGGGTCTGGTGGAGATTGGCAAGTCTGCTACAGTCTGGCATCAGCGTCTGCGTGCTCTGGTCAACATCCAGGTCATCTTCTTCCGCCGTATCTTCCTGACGGCAAAGCCTGAGCGCGACCAGTTGATCAACGCCGTCTCAGACATGCTGAGAGACCCGCAGATGGAGGTTCGCACGACCGCCTCGACGACGCTCGCCGGCATGATTCGCTGCTCGCCCAAGAAAATTCGCGGCCGCATGGTCGATGAGCTGAAAGCCCGCTTCGAGCAGGAGCTCCGAGACAGCCCGATCCCGAAACCCAGGAAGGCGGGCACCGATACCCCTGTTGATCGTAGCCAGGCCATCAACCGAAGACACGCCGCCGTGCTGGGCCTCGGCGCGCTCATCGAGGCGTTCCCGTACGCCACCCCACCGCCGCATTGGATGCCCGAGGTCCTCGCCATGCTGGCGAGGAAGACGTCGGGCGATCCGGGCATGGTGGGCAAGACCACCAAGGGTATCCTCAGCGACTTTAAAAAGACGAGGCAAGACAGCTGGAACGTGGACCAAAAGGTAAAAAGCAGAAATTCCCCCGTTTTCGCTCCCCCTCCTCATCGTTCGACTCGATGCTAACTATCCCAACTACTAGTATTTCACCCAGGACCAGCTCGAGGACCTGGAAGGCGTTTTGTGGAAGAGCTACTTTGCTTGAGAAAGCTATTGTGAGCTTTGAGAGAGATAGAGAGAGAGGTAGAGGCAGAGTGTTTCAACAGCTCTGCCGCAGCGTAGATAATGTGGTATTAAAAGGAACAGATTATGGGGATGTATGGATAGTACAGTCAGAAACCCCCCCCCCCCCCTAGGTGTTTTTTCTATTTTATAATAGCGCCACAAGAAGAAACGAGGAATTGTCATGCATCGAAACGGGGTTCAAGAACCTAATTGCCACTCCCCTCAACGTATTCGAAAGAAGAATAGTAATATCATGTCATGCAATACACGTAGTATATGTAGTTTCCAGTGCTAAAACCTCGCACCAACCGATCCACTACAGCCTGTATAAACCTTCGTTGCCGCCTCTTTTACCTTTCGTGGAGGAGGCAACAAGAGAAGAAAAGAAGTTCCAGTTTCCGTGCCATGCTTCCCCCCCCCCCCCCCCCTTCTCCGTTTCACCCCCTTATTTTTTATTCCCCCCACGAAATGACAAGAAGAATTCCTCGCTGCCAACCCTTCCCCCCCGACGGGCCTTTGCTCGTGGCCCCAAATGCAGCGCCCAAAACGCCTATACGTTCTCTTTCCTTTGTATTGTTGTAAAAAAAAAAATTCATACTTCGCCCCTTTCAAGTCGCCCTTTTGCAAGAATCCCTTTCGCTTTATGTCCCGTCCGATGCTTCTTTTTTTTCTTTCTTTCTGTCTTCTTTAAAATTCTTCTTTTTGATGGTTGTACAATGGTTCCGTCGCCTGATTACGTTTCCTCAACGCCGTAATTCTTTTCATCATGCATCTTTGTCAGTTTGGTGCGAAGCCGGTTGCTCACACCTCGCCACCGAGTCCGTTATCGAAAACGGCCCCATGCCCGTTGCTTCGGTCGAAACCTCCTTCTTCTTCCACGCCACAATGTCACCTCTCCTGTGACAAGGGCGGGAGAGACGAATTCAACGACACTTTGAATCAGCAAGGTATTGTTCAAGCACAACGCCAACGGCATGGTACTGGGCGATCTCTGCTCCGGCGGCAGACTCGCGATGCAAAGTAAGACCGCACCATAAGCGGTCACTTTGAGTTAATGACGCATACAGACTGGCCATTTTTTGCTAATAAGCAAATGCGGCACCGTCATCATTCCCAAAAAACGCACCGTTGAATACCGTATTTTTACATACCGCCAACGCCAGAGTTGGACTCCACGACGTTGTCGGAAAGATTGATGAGCAGCTGGGCCAGGCAACGCTTGGTGGCAGCATCATCACGGAGGACAGATGAAAAAGTGGCATCACGCAGAGGCTCCGGAAGACACTGACGCAAAGCCTCCCTCGCGCGAGCATTGTCACTCAGGCTGCCACCGCGTTAGTTTCTCTTATGGCCTTTCGGATATATCACGTGGGTAAACATACCGAAGAAAGCATCTAACAACGTGCTTGAGCAACCTGGCTGTCTGCGACTCCACGAGCTGTGTGACCATATTACTAAGGACGGTCCCAACAGCATAGAAGCGCTCATAGGTGGCACATATATAAGCAAGCCCATTGTCGTCGAGCAAAATCTTCTGGACGATAAAGATGGCAACCGTCTTGCTAAGCTCGGAGCCAGTCTCCATGATCCGCAGGCATAGGGGGATAATCTCCGTCGTCAGAAGAAAGTTGATGACCTCCGACGAGTCGTTCTTGACCAACGCACCGATAACTCCCAAACTCGTAAGGCGGAGGTACTCGAAAGGTCGGGACTTGGAGGTCGTGTTCAAGAAAGGGTAGAGGAAGAGAGGAATGTGAGCTGTCAGATACGTGTTAGCTTATTCGTAGTGCCAGAAACAACAAATGAGGGATCAGCCTTACCGTGTAGGAACAGGGTTCGGGTGTCGTTGTGTGACGCAACGCACTGCAATAAAGCAAGCGCATTACATACCCGATTTGAAGCGGCCGCCGTCAACTGACTAGGGTTGAGGAGCGTATACACCGAGATTATCTCCTGCAGCAGGCTCGTCATCACGCCAAAAGAGTGCCAAAGGATGAGAGCCAACTCGGGCACCTGCTCTCGCTTCTTGCTGAGCTCCAAAAGGGCGGCCTCGCGTGTGCTCTCGTTGAGCAGATCGGCAATGTACCCCATGGTCCGTCTGTTGTCTTCGCTCATGTTGTCTGCTGCTGCTGCTGCGGCGGCGGCGGCTGCCTCACCTTGGGCAGCTTGAGCAGCGACTGCGCGGCCATATTGCTGCTGCTGTTGCTGCTGCTGTTGCTGGGCCTGGTGGTGGCCTCCGCCCTGCTGCTGCTGGGCTGCCTGCTGTTGGTGCATCCATGAGGAGTCGGCCTGAGGGTTGAAGTGGTGGTGCCCATACATCTGGGCAGATGGCATCATGTTGGGCAGCCGAGGGTGGGGGGGGTGGTAAATCGGGTTTTCGTCCGGGGGAGAGTTTGTGGGAGATGCAAAGGGAAACTCTCTGTGGTTTCGTTATCGATGCGCACTCGAATTAGAAAGCCGTGATTTTTCTTCAAGTCCCCAGCACCTTTTCATGGGAATAGCGCTGGAGGTTCGGGGAGGGGTCGGGATTTGTTAGGAGGTTTGTCAGACACTGAGCTGGTAGTGGTTGGCAAGTTGTTCGTAGGAAATGTCGCGACGCGGAGCCGTCTTCACATCAAAATCCACTTGACAAACAATATGACCAAGTTAATTCGACGTGAGTCCTGCGCTGGGTATATCAATGCTTCGGCTCGGCGCTGCGGCGATCGGGCAGGGGAAAAGATGCTATCGTGTGTTTTCAGCGTTGGTGGTTGAAGGGAGATGGTTGTGAGTCGTTGCAGTGGAGTGGAGATCTCAGTGGTGGAGGCCCAGCACCTGTATGTACTGTACTCCGTAGGCTGTGCCGCTGTGCCGCCGTGCTCCGTGCCTACCTACGGCTGCCGCTACCTCGACTAAGTGCTCGGGCTACTTATTGTTCGGGCTCAAGACTAACTAGGCGACCGGGGCATGTTTAAGTACAATAAGTACATTCTCCAACGGCCCCCACCAAATGGTCGGAAAAAAAAGGTAGGTCAGCTTCACCAAATTACGACGTCAGCGAGATAATAGACGTCATAAGTAATTTAAAATACATTTCATGGCGAATGTGGTTATATATATAGATATCAATCAAAGCCTCAATATCCATACTCCTCCCCTAGTGCTTGTCCCCCAAAAAAGAATCATGGCAAGCACACGTTGTGAAAATAAGCTCTATTCCGTGTAGCGAGCTTTGTCTGATTTATCTGACCCAAGTTTTTGTCCATCGCATGACCCACCTTCATCGGCCGAGCAGAAGGTGCAAGTATCCGTTGCATCTCGATACAAAGTCAGTGCAGCCCTGGAACAATGTACTCCGTAGATTAGGTACATCAAGCCATTTTTCATTTATTTTACGATCTGCATGGGCCGTACATATCCAATATCAATACCACCCCGAGATCGGTAATCGATAGGTTTTAGGTTTGTTTCCCTCTCAATGCCAATACATGGCCACAATCCCCATATTCGCTTAAAACAAGATCTGCACAATCACGCGCCCATTGTCGTATTAGACCAGATGAACTATATATATATTTCAAAGAAACTAATTGCCTTCACTCCGTCTATCGCCTTGTCTTGCAATTATAAAATTGAAAACTCATCAGCTTTCAGGCTATGCTAATCTGTTCGGCAAAACTGCCATGCTCACGCACTAATTCGTGTCCAATACACCAGCGTCCCGTTCAGAAACGAACCTGCTTGCTGATTCAAAACGCAAGAAACGCATCACTAAAACAAAAAGCGTGTACTGTTGTGTAAGATTCATTAGATAAGATCTTGACGCAGAAGGTCGGGGCATGGCTGACCTTGTCTCCTCTATAGTCTCAGCTCCTTGAGGATCTGATCAGCCATGCTCTTGAATTGCCACGTGTTTCCTGCCATGCGCTTAAACTGGATGCCATGAAGAGATAGCAGCGGGACTTTGACAATGAAAATCTCGAATTCCAGGACCATGTTGCCGCCCAGGTCGCTCTGGATCTGTGTGCTCGTCTCTCCCGGTGCCCTCCTCGACGCGCCATTATTCCTCCGGGGTATGCTATCAACTGATGTCTCAGAGTTAGAATAGCTACGGTCTCGGTCTGAGCGGCCGGGTGTCCGGGGTGTCGTGGGAGGGCGGTCTCGGTCGCGATCACTATCACGATGATCCTCATCCCCACGCCTCATCCCGCCGAAGCTGATGCGGCGCTTGCTTTGTCCTGGGCTCATGGGTGGATCCTGCACCTTGTTTAAATCAATGCTAGGCGCATGTCTGCAGGCAAAACCACCCTTGATCTCCGTGTAATCAACGTTGAGCTGCCTCAGCACTCGCCTGATATCAGCCCTGATGTTCGGGACAGATTTACCAGAGGTGGTAGAAACACTGAAAAGGCCCTTGAGGAACACGGGCTTGGCAAGATCGGAACTGTCAAGCCTGTCAGTGGACACACCGCTGGCCTCATGATCCATGTCTGTCTCTTCAGGCACGTTGACTTCCTGGGCCTGGCCGCGCCTCATGCGACGTTGCTGGATGGATTCGCGGCGGGCGTGCCCCAAAGACTTCGCCCTCATGCTGACAGAACGAGAATGAGAGTGTCCCCTGCCGCCCATGTTAGGCTCCTCCGCGACGATGGACTGGTCAGAACCACTGTTAGGAGGTGGTTCCTTGGCCAGGCGCTTCGAGTCACGTCTGCGAATGTCGGCAGAGTTGACACTTGTGGACCGTCCCAGACCACCAGTTCGGCGGGAATTAGGTCCACCTGCGGACAGGGGCGGGCTGAGAAGATCACCGTGCTGGGGTTGACTGCTGCCAGATCGAAGCCGTGTTTCGCCAGTCTCGTCCCTGTCCCGGCGACCCCGTCTAATGCTAAAGCTCTTTCTCGGACCCAGGTTCGCGGAGTCAGACGGGGAGTGGACCTGTACCATGGGGGGATGTGAGCGGTCCCTCTCGGATCGCTCTGCAGGCTCGCGACGCTTGCGAGTGCTAAAGCGTCGCAGGATGCCAGCCGCCGTACCCTCTTTCTTAGGCTCCGACTTGGGCTCTGGAGGCGGTGCCAAGGTGGGTTTAACAGACTCGGGTGCGTCATCTTCCCCGTGAGTACGAGCACGAGGTCGTGAGCGGCCACCCGTGGGCTTCTCACCAGGCATCTCATACGCAGTTGCATTCGTATGGGCTGCTTGGGGAGGGGAGATGTCGGGAAGACGGCCGGAGGACTTATCCCTCGGAGTGCGCGGCTCCCTATGACGCTCATCCCTATCTCGGTCGCGCTCTCGCTCTCGCTCCCGTTCACGCTGCTCACGCTCCTTCTCTTTCTCCCTCTCCTTCTCCCTCTCCTTTTCCTTCCCGCGCTCTCTCTCCTTCTCCTTTTCTTTCTCCTTATCGCGAGCAACCGCAGTCGGCGGTGGGACCATATCCGTACGATCACGGTCCTGCTTCTCTTTCACTAAGTAGTAGATGGAGAGGAGAGGGCTGAAAGCATTCAAGGGGTCATTGCCAAGAGCCAATGCCTCTGAGCTAGGTGCCGTCAAGGTGTCTCGGCTGTGCTGAGAATTTCGTCGCTTGTAAAAGTCAAGGCCGAACGGCCGTTTCTTCTCCGCATCTTTAACAGGCGGGGCAGCGTCCCGCTCACGCTGCCATATCCGACAGGCCCGTTGATATTCTTCAGATTCAATGATGCGCATAAGCTTAGCCCGGATACTCTCCGGGGAACCGAAATTAAACCCTTGCATGGCATGGATGACCTCGGGCTCGAGAGGCAGCTTGAGCATGTCCCGCGTAGCAAGGTGGTTCTCGGGCGGCCCGCTGAAGCCCTTCAACATCCAGGGGTGCATCATAACCTCTGCCATGGAAGCTCGCTGTTTGGGATCCGTGACAAGCATACGAGAAATAAGATGTTTGCAGTCTACGCAAGTCAGCATATCGTCAAAACTCCGACACGAAATAACTCACCGCTAGACAGCCAATTAGGATAGTCTACGATACCCTTCTTAATCTTTGCATGCAGCGCAGGCATGCTCTGGTCATCAAAGGGCACCCGTCCGCACACTAAGACATACAGAACAATGCCAAAACTCCACACATCCACCTCGGGCCCTGTGTAAGCCCTTGCCTGAAGAAGCTCAGGTGCAGCAAAGTACAGACTACCGCAGAAGGTTTTCAGGTGGTTGCGGGGCTCAAAGAGGTTACTTAGGCCAAAGTCTATGATCTTGATATCCCCATTCTTGCTAATGAGAATGTTCTCAATCTTCAAGTCACGGTGCACGATGCTATTCCTGTGGCAGTAGTCGAGTGCACTAGCAATCTGACGACTAAATTTGCGCGCTTGCTTCTCTTTAAGCTTGCCATGCGAAATTATGTAGTCGAGCATCTGGCCGCCATTAACATACTCGAAGAGCATGTACCAGTGATAGTTTGTTCGAACGACATCTCGGAGACCGCAGATGTGAGGGTGGTTGAGAAGTGTGACGATGGCTGCCTCGCGGGCAGTGCGAACTTCCTTGGACTGGTCGGCACGCTCCTTGTCTGCCCGGGACTGGTGACCATCGTCGGTAGAGCCACGGGGGATGATTTTGCAAGCGACCTAAAAAGATAGTCCTGGTTAACTCACATCGCATCGAGGGCAAAGCGAAATACCAGGATATCGGGATAACAAACCTGCTCGCTTCCATCTTCTTTTCTCGCCAGCTTCACCTTGCCCATGCTCCCGGCACCGATTGTCTTACCCAATATCCACTTGCCGGACTGGGTGGGGATAGTCGTGCGTGATCGAGACTGCTTGGTAGAGGAGGAATGTTGAGTGCCATCACCGCCCGAATGGCCACCATGCGTGGCGGAGGGAGCCATGTCAGGCTGTTCGAGGTCGGAAGAGTAGTTTTGGGGTTGCGGACGGTAGTTGTGATTATTGTTTGGGTTTGTATCAGGCTTGCTGATACTTCGAGTATACTGTCGCGAGGTCTCGGGATGGTATGCCCTCGAAGAGACCGGTGGGCGGTCCCGGCTCGCGGCGCCGGGTCTGGGGTGCGACTGGGAAGGATTTCTTGCTAATTGCGACGTCTCGTAGTCATCGTGGGGGAGAACTTCGTGGATAGGGCGAGTTGAGGGCTGGGTGCGGCGATGGTTGTTGAGCTGCTGAGGTTGATCCTGCTGCTGGCGATATGGCTGCTCGGGTTGCGGGCGGTGTTGATGATGATGATGCTGGGCAGCGCCGCCGTGGCTTTGGTTGTGGGCGTTGGTGGATTGGTAGTGGCTAGTGCTATGATTGTAATTCGACGAGGATACCAACTGGCGGTAATCGAGGTGGGCAGATTCAAAGGCTGCCGAATGAGGTTGAGAATGGAGATGGGGAGAAGAAAAAGGGGATTGAGGTTGGGATAATCGAGCCTGGACCTGGGTCTGCGCTTGAGCCCGAGCCTGCGCTTGAGCCTGAACCTGATAGGAAGAGGGGCGTGAGCTAATGGAGGTGTGATGAGAGCGTCGGGAGGGGGAATCTGGGTTGCGAGGAACATCAGAGACAGCTCGGCCACCAAGCCCACCGAATGTCTGTGCTGAATGTGGTAGTGGTGCCGGTGCATGCGCTGGTGCAGGTGCTAGGCGTGCTGTTGCTGCAGGCATTGCTGCTGTCGTCATGGCGGGACTTGGGTTCGCTCCTCTAGGTAAGCGGGCGGCGACTGGACAGGGCGTCGAGGCGTTCCCCCAAAAACTCGACTCTCTCTCTCAATGCCTGGCAAAATCAGGGCCGACAAACAAACTTGTCCCTCGTTGAGTATTGATCGTCGTTTTTTTTTCGTGTCTAAGTTGTTTCGCTACTGAGATTTCTGTTGACCTTTTGATGATAGCTTGCATAACCAGTGACAGTTTTTCTAAGGGACACAATATCAATCCGACTATGGTCCACTTCAGCACAGCCTTGCCTGGGCTGTTTTTTCTTCGTTCTTCCTCTTTTGAAATGACACCTTGCGGGGGGCGATAAAGGGGTACTTGGTGGTGACTGGTATACCAACGGTCAAAGATAGCGCACAAGCCTAAAGAGACCAACCTGAGTGAGGGACTCGTACTCCGTAAAATCGGTGGTAGAAAGCCAATTCAGCACCAACGAGCGGCAGATCTTCTGTACTCCGTACCTATCCAGGCTTCCACCAGGGCAGCAGTTGCAACTTGCGTGATCCACTCCGGATGGATTTTGATGGGAGGTGAGGTGGCTGGGTTTCGGAGCAATCATACAGAAGTGGGCTGGGCACACGAAGTATGCGATACCACTACATACAGAGCCAGAGC
Source organism: Trichothecium roseum (assembly GCA_026184415.1). Classification (NCBI taxonomy): domain Eukaryota; kingdom Fungi; phylum Ascomycota; class Sordariomycetes; order Hypocreales; genus Trichothecium; species Trichothecium roseum. Next base: position 1,574,861 of record CM047948.1, read on the forward strand.
GTTGAAGATAACGATCGAGGGTCAGACTGAAGAGAAAGAAGCGCAGGGTGAGGGAGAAGAAGAAGAGGAAACCAGCTTTTCAGGCACAAATTTCTCGATAATCTCACTGAATCGAGATCAAGTCCAAACCCAACCAGATTTCTGAGCTCCGCAGTGGATATATCGGCAACTTGCACTTCTGCTTTACTAGTGCAAAGGCATACACATCCATGGTGTTTGTCTCGCCAGCCGGTGCCATTTCTCAAGATCAAGCCAAGCCAAGGCCAAGACATGGAGCCACAGATCGCGCTTCGTGAGTGGCACATCACCCAATGCACGCAAGGCTTTTATGGGACTGCTACTAGTACGGAGTACTCCGTACTATGTAGTATTATCCGACTCTCTTTTCTATAGATACCACCTTCTCATACCCCGTACAAAACATTGTTGCCGAAATTCTGGCCCCGGTTCTGTTGGCACAAGCCAACCCATGGTTCCTCACCAACTCGGTATCCGTGCTGGGGACCAGAAAGACCCCTGGGCCAACGAATGTTGACGTGGAATGACCTGAAGCATCAGGTGCGCCAAGAAGGCGAGAACAGTGCAACATGCATGTTGCTGTCATGGCTTTGACCGACTTTGCAATGTGTGTTGCTTGGTAGTACATACTAACTGTGTACTCCGTACTCCATACTGCTTGACAACATGTTGGGTATGCGTGTAAAGGCTAGTAGAAGGGTTGAAGACGTGACTGCCGATGATACGCTCTCTGATGTTACGTGAGATGTATTTCACCGACAAAATCTAGGACTTATTGGAAAAAGACAATAAGTTTTGTTACTCCATGTGTAGTAATACCGGTGGATCACAGAGTGTTGATGTATGTTTCAATGCTAGATGTATGCAGACATCATGAGAGTCTGAGAGTCACTAATAAAAACCATGGAACAGGGCCACCGGGGATTTAACCAACCACGATTCAAGTAGGCGAGCAAGTGGTATCCAATTACATGACCAATTAATATAGGAGTTGTAACGCCCGAATATCCTTCTGAATCCCATTCCCAGGTCTTTGGAAGAGCGTGAGAGCTGCTTGCAGCCTGTACTCCAGGGTAGCTACTCTCATAGCTATCGAAGAATCATGGAAACTCTTGACTGGTGCTTTGTAGCTTATTACAATTGTCTAGGGAGGCTAATATTAATCGCTGTTATAAGAATTGGATCCAAAGAAATATGGTAATGTTTTATACATCTTCAGGGTTCTGAGCCTTGCAAGCTTTATGCGACTGCAGTAAGCCAGTGACGCGATCTGTACTTCTTATCGATAAGCAGCTTTCCATCAGCTCAAGAATCATTGATGGGAGAAACAGACAGAACTCATCAACAACGCCGGCATATTTCCCTTAACCGTAGCACTATTATTGGGTTGCTGCCCCAAATCGTACGAAACACACCAGTCACGATATCCAAACACCTATGCTCACCCCATGTCCTACAAGCGGTCTCGCGCAACCTTTGAAGCCGATCACCCTCACGCGCCATTCGCGACTTTCGGTACTCCACTACCAGACGAGGCTGAAGCTCGAGACGATGGGTCATTTGTTCCAGTATGGAAGCAGGAGGTGAGGGATGATAGGGGAAGAAAGCGCCTGCACGGTGCTTTCACTGGCGGCTGGAGCGCAGGTTATTTCAACACGGTTGGATCAAAGGAGGGATGGACGCCGTCTACGTTTGTATCCAGCCGAACTGATCGGCGCAAGGACGATGAAAAGACCGCGCAGGAGCGAGCCGAAGCCTATATGGACGAGGAGGATCTCGCGGATGCTGCCGAGGCCCAGCAGTTGCAGACGTCGCAAGCGTTTGCTGGCCTCGGATCATCCACGCAGGAGAACGGCAGTGGTGGATTGATGGGTCTCTTTAGAGCCCAGGGTGATACCATGGGCTTCAAGCTACTGCGAAAAATGGGCTGGAAGGACGGACAGGGCATTGGACCTCGCGTTCGACGGAGTGCGCGTTTGGACCTTGGATCAGGGAAATCCGAGGGTACCCACCTCTTCGCACCTGATAATGTGCCCATGGTTCAGTTCAACCGAAAGATGGATACGAAAGGCCTCGGTCACGGTGGTGAACAGAAGCTTTCTGCGCCAGGCACAGGAGACAGGTGGGCAGACGAGGACGAGCAGGACCAAGAGCCTCCCAGGAGAGCATCTTTGCTGCCTCTCGGAAGGAGCAAGAAACCCCAAAGAGGCGGGATTGGCGTAGGGACGCTTAACGATACGGGATCGGATGAAGATGATCCTTACGAGATGGGCCCCAAGATCAAATACAATCGCGTTATTGGAGGAGACAAGAAGAAGAAGTCGAAAAAGGCCAACGCTGCCGTAAACCCGTCTCTAGGAGCTGCGCCCACGTTTGTACCCAGATCGGCTAGGGCTGGAAATGGCTTGCGGCGTTGCCATGATGGAAGACTACCCCTAGATGGATTCGTGCTGGCCAAAGTCACTGAAGACCTCGGGTCTATGTTCCTACAATACACGCCTCCACCAGTCCCTGAAGGGTGGGTTTCCAAGCTTACATCATCTGATGAGACGGACAACTCCAAGTACGTATCATCAGCAGATGCAGCAAAGGCTTCAACGCATGATCCCCGGTCAAGGGCGGCAATGCTTGGAGAAAAGGCTTTACCAGGGAAGTCTGTCTTTGACTATATTTCGTCAACAGCCCGCGATAAATTGGCCGCTGCATCTGGGAAGTCTACGCTTCCTCAAGGACGGGGTGAAATCCCAGAGGAGTACCGCTTATCCGAGGAGGAGAAGCAGAAGAGGCTTTGGGAGGATGTGCCCAAGCTGGACCAAGAAACCGCCATAGCTGCAATCGCCAGGAGCGCAGGAGGACCATATGCAGACGACGAGGACAAGCGAGAGAGATTCAGGAGTTATCTAGGTTATCACGCAAACCCCGGTCGTTCATACCCTACCAAACCCAAGGGAATGTCGGATTCCGACTACCTACGCGAGATGAACGAGTTCTTCAATTGCGCACGAATATTCAAGCCCATGACAGGATTCATGGCATCCCGGTTCACCACAGCCAAGACGGTCACCACTCCAGCAGCGTCAGCGAACGCGCCACAGGAAATGGAGCTCCTCTCCAAGCCGGAGCCTAAAGTGACAGACCCGGCGGAGGAGGCTGCCAAGATGGGCATGTTTGGAAACATGACGAGATCGACACGGGACTTTTATCCCACACGACTCCTCTGTAAGAGATTCAATGTTAAACCGCCGGTCCACGTGAAGCCCGAAAATGAGCCGGAGGTGCCCCCCGAGCCCAGACAGACAGCTCCTTGGCCAGCCATTGAGCCGAGACCGTCTGTGACCCCAGCGGAGAAGGCGGCAGAGGAGGCGTCTGCTAAAGCGTTTGTATCTGTCGAGGCCAAGGCGGAAGCAGAAGTGAACCCCGAGAGGAACGACGCTGTGGAGGGAAAGGCGGCGCATGCAGAGGTATTACGCGCGATATTCGGAGATAGCGACAGCGAGTGATTACGCCATCTGATTCATATTTAGTACATCTTTGAGGTGTACTTATTAGGCGTTTATTAACATTTATGATGATCAGCACTGTTTCATCGGCTACGGGTCTCGAACAATCTTGACATGCCCAAGTCTGTTACGTCACAAACCTCTTACTCTCAGTCATATGCGCAGCGCATATGAGCGCTAATAAATCAGCGGGTCCCGGATCTATACATGGAGATGCTCGAAGATATAGATATGTGACAAAGCTTGAGGCCCTGCGTATGCTTGGCATCACGACGATGACAACCGCTGAAACGGCACCGTTGACACGCCGTGTTACCCGATCCACCACAAGGCGTGAGGCCTGTGGCACCTTCAAGCATGATGCCACAAAGGTTGTCCATGCCAAAGTAGAGTTATCGACAGAAGCGGATAGGCCGGAATCGAGACAAGTACGACATGCGAAATACGTCAAGACAGTATCAAAATCACGTACCCCTTCCATCAACTCCTTGCAGTTCCACCTTATACAAGAGGAGCTTGCTTCTGACCTATACAAGCTCCTCGTAGCCGCTACGCTTTGGAATCGCACAAAAGGGTCCCAAGCGAGGCCCGTTCTGTTTGCGTTGCTCGGGCGATACCCATCCCCGGAAGGCTTGGCTGGTGCCGAAATGTCAGACCTCGTCGACATAATTCGCCCCACAGGCCTCTATAACACCAGGGCCAGTCGTTTCTTGTCGTTTGCGCAGGCGTGGGTGAAGAGTCCTCCGACGAAGCATAAAAGATACCGTAAATTACACTACCCCGAGCGTGGTTCTGGACGGGACGTCGGAGCGAAAGAAGTCCTTGACGAAGAAGACCTTCGTGAGGGGTGGGAGATTGCCCACCTGCCAAGCGTTGGGCCGTATGCTCTCGATACATTTCGCATCTTTCACCGCGACGTTTTGAGGGGCCTCGCTGCCGACTGGGATGGTGCCGATACCGAGCCTGGCTTTGAGCCGGAGTGGAAGAGGGTGATGCCGCAGGATAAGGAACTCAAGGCGTATGTGCGTTGGAAGTGGCTAAAGGAAGGCTGGATATAGGATCCGTCTTCTGGGACAAAGATTCAAGCATCCGCGAGAAGAATGCGGCAAGAGCTGGCTAGGGAGGAAAGCGTTTCACCAGAACTGATATAAGCTTCACTTTACTGCTATTTATTACTTTGAACATCATCAAGGGCAGCTTGTAAACAATGTTGGAATCATCGAGATGTATGCCGGAAGGGTGGCTTGCCTGGCAATTACCTCAAACAGTCATGCTGAGGCGGCTTGGGTCATTCCGCGTAAGTGAAGATGGCGCATGACGGTCGTGACTATTGATCTGGCGACGAAACCAAAACTTGGGTATGACGTGGGTGTGATTAATTGGATGAATAGATAGTTGCTAGTAGTTAACGTGGACGTTGCCTATCGTGACTGTGAGAAGCTTGCATAGGTTCACCGATTTCTCTAACTACTCTGGCTGAAAACTATCGATCGATTTGGCGTGAGCGTAAATGGAACTGGTGATACCTGGGGATGTTTGAAGTGGCAGCATCGCGCAGGTACTTCGTACACAGCAGTGACAACACATGGTGAGAGGAGTATATCAGCAAATTCCCACGGCTCGTACGGATTATATGCGAATACCTTCGATAATAGATCGATGGTAAACTGACAAGCCGTCAACAAGCAAACTGGTGTTGAAGAAGTTTGAAATTATGTAAATGTGATGATACTCTACTCCGTACCTGCAGGGTAATTTCCTCGGTAGCCCACTTGGCGTAGATGAGAGGAGGTTCGCTTCACTGATTGGCCGTGAGACCCCTTCGAGTCTAGGCTTGGCGTCAAGGGCGCAAAGTGCGCGAGTGCACTATGGAGTACTACACGCCTAACGAACCGCCGCTCAAGCCAGCTGCTGAGTTGCCAGACACATCACCGCCCAGGCGCTTCCAATCGAGCCGATCTTAAACTATCCCATCTCATCTCATCCCATCCCATCCCATTCATTCCACCTAATACCATACGTACTTTTCTGGTAAGGGCACAATTTCGTTTACGACGCAAGCGTATTTTTTCCCTCCATCTTTTATCCGTACCAATTCGTCTCACCTGGTTCGCACTACGGAGTACTCTGTACATGTCCCGCCGCATAGTACATCATCTCCCGTGATTGTCACTTTCGTCTTTACGGAGTCCCCCAATCCTCCACAATCTCCCACAACCCCCCTCAAAACACAGCCGACCCGCCGAACGTCTAGGCTTCGGCGCGCGACAGCATCACGGAAGACGTTACGTTGTCTCCGTCACAGGAGCATCCCCCAGCCCCATCCGTCGAAGAGACGGACCCCCTCGAAGCCCTCAGGCGTCACTCCTCCGCCCGCCGGCATCCCGATAACGATCACGAAGCCACGGATCTCTCCCGCGAGCAGTCACCGCCGCCCCAGTATCCCGCCTCCGAGGCATCCTCCTCCTCTCCTCACCCTCGACCCCCGCCCTTTTCGTCGCTCTTTTCGGCCACCGCCGCCGCGTTCCTCGCACCATCAGTAGCGAAAGCTTCGGCGACCAATCCATCCCCGTACTCTTTTACCCCTTGCGAAGGCGAGGGTTCCAGCGCAGCCGCACCGGCTTACGAGGTTGCACGAGCCGAGACCAAGCACGCGCTCCCGAGCGACACAAAGGAGGGCAGCAGCCGAAGTGCAAAGGACGACGACGCCGAACCTCCGCCTGCTTATTCCGAGGGAGACTCGCCCCTCGAGTCCTTCACCTACCTCATGGCCGCCGCCGGGGGAGCTTCGAGTATTATTACTCAGGTCCAGCAGGGTGGACCACCCATCAACACCATCGGGGATGTTGGTGCAGACGAGACGATTGCCATGGACCTCAGGGGTACCAGGTTCGTCCTCAACCGGGACGAGCTGCTGACCCTGCCCGAGTTTGTCCTGCTATCTCTCTTCCCCAATGGCTTGTTCCCCGAGGGCCACATGGGTGACGCCGTTCAGGTCGATGTGAGTCTTTTATAAAAAGTCACGGATGGGCCTATGTGCTAATTTGCTAACTGGGCCAGTATGATCCTCATTCCTTGCAGTACATGCTCGAGTTCTTCCGCACCGTCGCCTCTTCCATCCCGGCCGAGGTCTCGCCCAGTGCGTCCCAGGACGGCGAGCATCTCTCCGAGAATAACGACTCTAAGAGAGCCGGAATCATTGTGCTCCGCGAGGACCTCGACTTTTACGTCATCCCACCCAGGGCCGACATCAGCCCCGACGAGATGCTTGAGGTGAAGCGTGCGACTGGCCGGGCCCTTCAGCGCCAGGATGGCATCTTCTCCGGTCTGAAGAAGAGCGATGAACCCGGAACCACCGAGGCACATCTCATTGAGATGCTTACAGCTGGGTAAGTTGACATTCCGTTTATCACGTTCGATCGAAAGCTCATCTAACATGTAGTAGCGGTTTCAACCACGACGACCACTGGGGCCACCGCGCTGGCGAGCCTAACAAGGCCGTAATCTGCAGCCTGGCACTGGCCCGTCTGCGTAGTGACATCCGGGGCAACGAGGTGGGTAGCAACGCCGTGGGTATGGCCCAGAAGCTGCTTCTGTTCTGGCGCAAGCCTGCCCGTCGCTGCTGGTGGGAGGGCATCGAGCTGGAGGGTGTCGAGGGCGTTGAGGGCAAGCTCAAGGTATGGATCAGGAGGGTGTGGACGTTGGAGATGAGCGTCATTGGCCTTAGGTGAGGCGTTTGTACGCTGTTTGAAAAGGTGCTTGGACGTTTTTGCTGTGATTATGCGCGAAGAAGGGGAGAGAGAGAGAGAGAGAGAGAGAGAGAGAGAGAGAGAGGGCATCTATATCCGGAAGAGCAAGCTCGTTGGAATGTCTGGGACATTATATGCGGTTGGGCGTTATGGCTTCACAACATGCAAAGGGGCTTTGGTGCGTTTTTGTTCCTGGTGCCCACGCCCCGGGCATCTGCAGTTTAGTATAAGTATATTCATCTCTTTTGTGCAAGTCTCGGCTTCTTGGCCCCCCCCCCCATACCCCTTTTGTAGAGAACACATATACACATGCTTTTGTTCCATGTTCGCGCACGCGTAGATATATATACGAACGTCTATATGCGAAAAATATAGTAGTCCTGAACTATGCATCACTCGAGGCTAAATTTCTTGTAGCGCAGCACAACATCTGTCCATATATATATATATATATATATTTACATGCCATGGGCTCGCGCGTGATACCTCCACGCATCTCAGCGTGTGGCGATTCTTGGCGTACCCCATGTAGACGGGAGATATGGTAGAGGAAAGGGGGGAAAAAAGGAGGTCCGCGGTTTTGTTCGAGAAGCTGGCGTTTTTTCCCCAGCTACTTGGCTCTGGGTCCCGGTTGCCTCTTCTCCCTCGATGGGACTCGTATGGATTCTGGGAGCAAGCTTTCTATGGGTAACACTCGCGTTGCTGGATACTGTACTCCGCATAGTAGCAGCAGTAACTCTGCGGTGTATTAGTGACACAAGAAAGGGGGCAACTCGGGAAATCTATATATTTTTCGTTCCCATGATACAATCAATCTTTAACGGGTAATAGTCTATAGCCTAAGGAAAGTGTTCTAGAGTCTGGCAGGGACATGCTTGGGCGCCGCATAGGGAGGCATCTCCTTTCCCCATGCGACCCCTTTTTCTGCATCCCCCCCCCCCTTTTTTTTTTATTACCCTCAGTACATACACCCTTTCCGAATGTCGTCTGCACACCTTTGCTGCCTCCTATCCCCTTTACCTTTTCGAATTTATAGCTTCTTCTACTTCTGGGCATGCTCTCGAGGGGAAGAAACGCTCAGCGGCAAGGATGGGTATGATGGTTGATGGCACAGGAACTTACATCATCACAAGAGACGTAGGTTCAAAAGATTGTTCAAAAATTGTTCAAGAATTGTTCATTACGTTTATGTGTCGTGATGGCTTGCTTCTTCACACCTTACCCGGATCCCTCCTTGTGCGCGGTAATAGCAAACGCAATGCCACTTTTCGTGCCGTAACGCCTTTTGCATCTAGCATTTCTAACATTGACCTCCATCCAAAACCTGGGCCCCGGCTACTGCTACTCCTCGATCGACTTGACGCACTCCCACTCGCCCCGCAGGTTCTCCTTCCAGAGCGTCACGCGGTTGTCGGCGCTGCTGACGGCCAGCACGTTGCCGCTCAACGACCAGCTGACCCTCCACACGGGGGCCTCAAAGTTGAGCACCTTGGAGTCCCACTGCCCGCCGCTGCTGGGATCCGACGTCCAGATGCGCACCGTCTTATCCTGCGAGGCGCTGGCAATGTACGCCTTCTGCAGCACCGTGGGCGACCACGCCACGTCCCGGACCCAGTCCGTGTGGCCCGTCAGAGACTCGCCCTCCTGCGTGTACGTCTTGGAAGCCGTGTCGAACGACCATAGCTTGAGCACGTTGTCACAGCCGCCGGTGACGAAGCGCCTGTTGCCGGCGGAGCCGGGCTGGGGCGCGTTGCTGACGATGCTGCCGGGGATGGTGGCGGGGGCCCAGGAGACCGAGTTGACGCCGAGGCCGTGAGCGGCAAATGTGGTGTGGTCGATGGCGTTGTCCTTGAACTCGAGGACGCTGACGTTGCCGTCGGAGGAGGCGCAGGCGAGGAGGCAGCCAGCCTCGTGCGGGGACCAGGCCACGATATTGACCGAGGCCTTGTGCAGGGGGTAGTCGTAGATGCGCTGCCACTGCGTGCTCTGCTGGGCACCCTGCTCCTTCCAGATGAAGACCTTGCCGTCGAAGCCCGCCGAGGCGAGGATATTGCCGTACTTGGGGTGCGCCCAGGCGACGCACCAAACAGGTCCCTCGTGGCTGTTCGCCTGGTCTTAGCAATCACGGTGGCCTGCACGTTCCCGGGGGGAGGGGAATTGGAAGGGCGCACTCACCCCTTGAGAGTCTCTACTAAACGCTGGGATTCGCCCTCGATCTCGAAAATCTTGATGGTCCTGTCACCGGAGCATGTTGCAAGCTTTCTCCCGTAGTAGTCGAGGACCGCATCATGCTAGCTGGGGGGTTAGCTTTTACGGAGCTGGCATTTCGGTTCTTGCCGGAAGGGGGGGGACGTGAGGGCGTACAATCATGTCATCGTGGCCGGAGTTGGAGATTACTTGGGCTGCCTGCTTCACTGTTAACAATTCGTGGCCTGGCAAACTTGTTGGTAATTATTTACTGCAGCGTACCATGTTGGATTGTGGAATTGGCGTTTGCCGGGTTTGGAGGGAAAGATTGGACAGCAAGGAAGACTGACGATGTGGTCGCTGGGCTGGAGCTGCTCCCTCAGGGTTGCCCTATCGATTGCGAACCGCGTTGGTGACAGATGGCCGTCATTTCAAGGTCATGTGATTTTCGATGCTTTGTTCTACGGTCTACCTCTACCATACGGAGTACGGAGTACGGGGTGCCTGCCTTTGCACAGTGCGGTGCGTGCGAATGGCATTGTTGTGTACGGAGTACTTGAGCTACGGAGCACAGACTCCAGGTGTTGGACGGATTGCCACGCATGGTGAAAAGGCTGGTGGCTGGAAAGGGAAAGAGTTCCAAGGTTGGCCCCACTCCGCGTTGCTCTCTGTCAGTAGTACTACTAGTAGGGTAGTGCTTGGTACAGTACTGCTCAGTGCTGGGGTTGTGGGTGCCCGCCAGCTGCACGCAGGTGCTCACTACTGAGCGACACGGGCCGTCTGGCTGAGTGGACCTGCAGCCGTTTCCTACCTCGGCGTCGGCATTGTACGCCTACAGGCTACAGGCTACAGGCTACAGGGCTACAGTCTGCTGCATGCGCTCGGCCAACCTTCTCACAAGCAGAATGTAAATGAAACAACCTGCCTCGACAACTTTAACCCAGCAACCGCATGCTGAGAGGTGATAGTTGAAATTTCAACTATTCACAACGGCTCCTATTGTTGTTCGTTTGAATATACAGCTCAGGGGTATTATATTTTGTCCCTCTTGGTTCCTTTTCTCTTTCATACTTGAACCTGCTTTCAACTTCTCTTCTTGTCCTCTCTCTCATCCTCCTGCGCATCGTACGGATTCACAAATTCCACGCGAACCTGCACCGAGGTCATTTGGGCTTTTACCTATAATCTTGTCACAAGACTCGCTCTTTAAGTACCGACGCTTTTCAACTTTACAACTTTTCTCTTTTTTTTAAAAAAAAAAAGACAACCGTCATCATGGCCGACTCTTCTTGCAGTGGCCCGAGCCCCTTCAAGAGCCTCGTTGATCAGCAGCAGAGAGATGGCAGTCTTCACCAGGATCGCCTCGTCAACCAGCATGGCCCAGGCCAGAACAACGTAAGTAAAAACTGCCTTTTCACGTTTCGACACTTTTCGGTTCGCTGACTCGATAAACAGTCGTTCCGCTCAGCCTCTTCCCCTGCTGGACAGACGGCCCAGAACAACTTTAATGCTTTCATGAATGGCGACATGATGATGCCCGGCGAACCTCGCGATGCTGCCGGCCGTCTTGCGGCTCACGCAGCTGCTCTTCAGCCTGGTAATGCTATTGGTCGTGCCGCCTCTCATTCTGGCCAGATGTTTGCCCATCAGAATTCTCAGGCCTCTGACATGAGCAACTGGGCCGCTGACTTTGCTCGCTTCTCTGGCGGTGGTCCTCAGCCGGGTATGCAGCAGCAGCAGCAGCAGCCGCTTCATCAGGCGCATCGTCAACAGGCTCCTCAGGGCAACTTCCACGCCGCGTTCCCGTACCAGCACGGTGGCTTCGCCCCTCGCTTCGGTCCTACCAATGGTGGCTTCTTGGATCCCGCTGAAGCTGCTATCAATCGTCCTGCTCAAGAGGCGGAGTTTGAAGAGGAGATGTCGCGCTGGATGGCCGCTAACGGCGACTCGGCCCGAAATGCTAGAGCCATGGAGGATGTTGATGCCGTCATGGAGCAGCTGGCCCAGGAGCTGGAGATCACCGAACAGCACCAGCAGCAGCACCAGCAGCTTATGCAAGACACTGATGCCAACTACATCACCATGAGCACTTCTCAGAACAAGCTCACCGACCTAGAGCATTCGGAGCTTGGCAACTTGCACTCGGCCGCCGCTGAGGACCAGAACCAGGTTCGTGATGCCAAGGGCCGCTCCGAGGTTTCCGAGGCTGCGGAGCGACTTCTCGACAGTGTCAAGCACGAGGACGGCGACAAGTGGAAGAACTCCATCTTCCTCAGTCTCATGCGCGACTTCAGAGATGGAAAGAAGGACATTGAGGGCGACCAGATCCTCGAGACTGATGGTGCCTCCTCCAGCAAGTCTGATTCCTCCTCCAACAACTAAAGGTCCTGCGCTCGACATCTTGGCACTTCCGGTTACTACTAGTGACGGACGAAGATACCGATATGCCCGCAGAGTCTTAAAAACAGCATACCGAACGGTATTTGTACCATTAGCGATACAGCGCTGAAAAGCGAAAACAGCGCAAGCTGAGAAATAAACTTCAAGATCCTTCATGAACCGTCTTTGTTTGAATTGTGACCATGTCTGTAGAACTGTCTTCCTAGAAACTATGTATCTTCGTAGAGCCATGTGATGCTTCCAAATCATTCATCAAGTCGGCATTGTTCAGCTTTGTGACCTGGTTCTGGAACTCGCGCGGCTGTGGCAGAATGCACGTTTCTGAGGGCAAGCATCGCAGCAAGCTCGTGCTGTCTTTGATAATGAAATTAATTAAACGTATGGAAACCATTGCATCAACATTAATACTATCAGGGGCCAAAACTAGATGACATGGAAAAGGTGAATGCGAACTGGATATCGGGCTTTTCTGCGGTTGCGATGCTGAGGGTCGCGTCACGTCTTTCCTTTCCTCGCCACTCCATCGTCACAGCCCTCCTCTTCCACTGCAAATTCCATCACCACATTTTGCCCTACGATCAAGAAATTTGTTTTTCCAGTCAACTACTCGAGTCAACTACATTTTCTGTCTGTTCCTTTCTTCCTTTCTAAATTTTATGTTTGCTGCGTTTTGTGCTGGACAGAGGACCGTCCGGCCTCGACTGCTATTCCTTGAGCAGAACAAGATTTGGAAGCCTACAAACGGTCTTAATTTATTAAGTATACTCTTTTCAATAACACGAAATGCTTTATAGCTTCATTCTATCAGCACTTGATTTCTCGTTCCGATACTCTGCTTGATCTTCTCCGCAAGCACATGGCCCTCAAGAAACCCTCCCCTTCATTCCACGACGGGAGGCTTTTCTGATATAACTGCTGGCTTGTACAGATAGCTGATAGTGAGTCGTATATAGGACTCGAATTAGTCAAGGCAATATTTTGGAATAGGTAGTTCTCAATCCTGGCTCTTCTGCAGCTGAGCAACTTTCGTTACTTCTCGGCCGGTCGATCTCCTACCGATATCTACATAAACACACCATCTGCAAAACAAATATCTTCGTCAAGTCACCAAATGGGATGGCTCTTGTCGCGTCTTGGAAAGCTGCGCGCTGCTGCTACGTGATAGCTTCCCCTTCCTATATCGAGACTCGCCGCCTCACTATGCTCGATCGATCTGTGCATCATATGCAACCTCATTCCCGCGAAGGAAGAAGGAAGAAGAAAAAAGAGCAATACTTTTGGTAACCTCGGAAGATAAGGTGTTATATCTGGCCATGAGGAAAAAAGACTAACAAGAGGCATAGTCAGGTGATTTCATATGGCCTACCTATCGCAGCTTTTACGTGCTGAGCGGTGAAAAGAGTCCGAGGCCCTCACCGGGATTTTAGCACGCGGATTTTATACATAAACACCCGATAACAAGAATCAGATACTTGCGAGAAAGCCGTGGTGCAAGGAATGACTTGTGCCCCGGGGCTTTGGTCATAGCCCAAGCCAGCTATTACTCATGTCGCGTGGAAACGCCGTTGTATCGAAATGAGAGAACCGCATCATATACATCGCACTCGGAAAGTAGGGGAGGACTCCGTCAAGATACACCTCTACGCTCTTTGGCATGATCATAGACTAAAGCTCGAAAATATTTTACCAAGAGTCGGCCTGCTTCTTATATCTACAGAGGCCCCTGGATACCAGCGCCTGGCTTGCAGCCAAATACGCACAACAAATACTCTCCTGTGGTTTAAAAACATGGCAAATCATGTTGAATTCGTTGATGCTGCTCTACCTTTCGTACCAACACTAGGCCCCAGCAACGCTCCTATAACAAAATAGCTGACTAGACTCTAAGGAATCCCTTCAATTACGGTCGATGGAGTTCTGATCGTTTATTTCCTATATTCTCCTGTATGCGAGTATTTGCCATAGCTGATATTCTTCGTAGGCATCAACATTTAGCCCCTATAGAAACGCTCGAGTGCTCGAAGACAACCCTAAACTGTAGTATAAACGTGAGCTGGCCATTGTGTGACAGGCTCGTTCCGTACGCTATCGTGAGACCTTGAAGATACTAATTGAAGAATCTTTCGAAATTTGAGTAGACCTGAGAGTTTGATGCTAAGTAGTTGGCATGTCGAGTTCGTTTGCGTCTTGTATTTCTGACCTTTCTGTTTTTGCTCTCCCTTCAGGAACGGGCTGGTTGGACTTTTGTCAAGATGAATTTTCCCCGGAGGTTATATACGATGTGTATTTTTTTTCTTTAAAAAAAGTAGAGAGGTGATATGACTCATGAGAACGGAGAGCAGATGGGTCATGGAGAAATGGATAGAGAGAGGGAGGGTTGGGCAAGAGGGGTTGGTGCAGACTGACGCTGAAGAAAGGACCTGGGGCCTCGAAAGATTTCTAAATATGAGTATTCATATGGTAGTATGAACCACGTAGCACACGAGTCCAAACTATTTGGGTCAGAATACCTCTCCCCAAGGGCAACGAAAAAATAACATAAAAAACCACGTCTTTGTTATGTATGGTCTATTAGTCGCAAACTTGTAGGACTATTTGAATACTGGTTAATTATAGAAATAAAGAAAAATATCGAGGTTATTTCAAACCATACTAATGCCTATTCAAACTCCCATGTTCAAGAAATCTCCATCCCCCTTTTCTAGCCATTCCCCCCCCCCCCCCCCCCCCCCCCCCCACTCCCTTATCACACCTTTTACAAACGACCACCTCTTCCTACGCATGCAAACACCCCTCAGTCGTCATATACCAAGCCTGGCGGCGACCCAGGATCCGAATTGTCCTGCCCGTCCAACACCGACTGCCGCGGCAGCAACCGCGACCCTCGCGACGCCCACTCCTCTGCCCGTTAAGCGAGTCGTCGGCCCAGGGCGTCGTGCAGCGGATTCTCCCGGTCGTCCTCTGGGTCGAACTCATCGTCACTCGGTTCGCGGAGCAAGGCTCACCGCTGCTCCGCGTCGCTGTCCGTATCCAGGGACCCTTGGTGCGCGTCGCCACCCCGGCCCCCTTGCCCTTCTCCTTGTTCTTGGCCCGGCTCGTAATCGTCGTCGAGATCCGTATGAGGATGAAGGTCGGTGACCAACTCCGTCGGCGTCCCGATGTAGAGCCCGTGGGCATCAAACATGCTGATGCGGGGATCCTCCTCTTACTCCTCCGTGCCACCCCCGCCAGCGGTGCCGACGTTGGCCCCGGCGTCTCCAGAACCAGGACCTGGCTCAGCGGCGAGATCCGGGGCGGACGGCCAGGACGGTGAGCCGAAAGGCCATCTGCACCACGACGCACGGCGGGCACACCCTGCCGCCGCCGCCGAGGCTCAGGGGGCTCGCCCCGGCCGCCTCCATCCTCCGGCCGTAGCCGAGCAGCAGCGTGCCCACGAGCGTCCCGGCCCAGTGCCGCCTCCACCACGTCGACCCGCCGCGGCAGCTGTCGATGGACTAGAACTCCGCGCTGCCGGGCACCACGGTGAGGCAGCACTCGCACAGGACCGCCCCCCCGCCACCGCCACTGCCACCGTCGACGATGACGACGACGCACCGGAGGAAGGATTCGAGGTCGACGTCGTGCTCGGAGCGGGGGCCGGCCGCGGCTACCTCGAGGCCCGCGCTGACCAGTCGGCCCTGGGCGTTGGTGAGATCCGTCACCTGCCGTGCCTGGTCGGCGCTGCACGGCATGGGGAGGACGGCCCCGCGAGGGAAGCCCGCGGCTGACGACGGTCAGCTGGCTCGCCACGCCGCGGAGAACAGGCGGGGGAAGGCGTGACAGGAAGCACACGAGGCCCGAACCGGCCTGGGGATCTACGCTTCTCGGCAGCGTCTGCGTGAAAGAAGCGCGCTCGTTAGCCTTTCCATCTTATCCGCGTAGCGTTTCCCTGGGAAACTGCGTCGGTTCCAAGAGGAAGAGGAAAGGGAGGGAGAGAGGGGTAGTTTCTGAGAAAAGATATGTCGAGCAAGGTTTTTTTCTTTCTCTTTTGGATGTTGACTTACCGCCGTGGGGAGGCGGAGAAGGATTCTTTCTTCTCTCTCAGCCGGCTGGGAATGCGCGGCGTCGGCAGGGCCATGACCGCTTGTGTGGGAAGAGGTCTCCGAGGTGGTGAAAATGTCCTCGTCGGGACCTCTGGGCGTCTAGTTGGGCTCTTCCATGGTGGGTTGGGTGAGGAGCGATGCCGATGCCGGGTTCAAAAGGGAAAGAGGAAAGACATTTTTTTTCTTCGAACAAGAGAAGCAAGAGAGGAAAGAGACGAGGGAGAAGGATATGCTGGAACGAGGTATTTCGAGCGGGATTGGGTGATATTGAAGCTGTTGAAACTGAGAGGAGCGAAGAGATGCGGGGGAGGGAAGCTTAGGAGGAGAGATGGCGTTGAAAACGAGAATCGCCAAAAAGAAAAACTGATGTGAGGAAGAGTTGAGAAAGTAGAGCAGCTAGCGGGCTCAAGGGAAGGAGCAGAGGAATGGAATAGAGAGAAAAAAAAGAAGAAGAAAAGAATAACCAAGCTCGGTGCCCTGAGCTCAGGAGGGCGGGCCAGTGGCCAGCTGTAGGCGTTCGCCAGCGTGCTTCTCCTTTTTCCCATAAGGCGCGGGCCCTCACAGCTCCCCTCACAGCTTCAACCTCGTTGAAAGATAGTAATGGCTAAGATGTATATCCTATTACAGGCGAGAAATGTAATAATATAACAATATCAAGTCTCTTGCTCAAGGCCAAGAGCCAACTCAACCGGGGAAGAAGAAGTCATCTCTTGACCTCGCGCATTTCTACCTGCAACCTTTCTCCCTCAACGCTTCCTCTCCCCTATGGCAGAGGGTCTGTGCCTATAAGCCCTTGGTATCGTAAAACCCATGGCTGACAGTCACGGCCAGCAACTATGGACTGGGGAGGTCAGGCTCGCGAATGTACTCGTAATACGATTCGACTAGACAAATATGGCTTATCAAGTATTGGAAAGCTCACGTTATGGTGCCGGCAAGTAGTCGTTCTTATTTTCAAGTATTTATTGTATCTGGTAATCATGGAAATGGCCACTGACTCATGTACGTGGTAAAAGGTCAAATTGGAGAATTAAAAAATGTATCAAAGCGCCTAGAATGATGCCAATTGTCCAACTCCCACGAGAGGCGACATACCCGTCATGTGCCAGTCGATTATCCGTCAAGTAATACCCATCATAATAACAATTTCCGCGGCCCTAAAAAGAAGAAGAAGAAGAAGAAGAAGAAGAAGAAAAGACGAATTTTGCCTGCTCGTAGATCATCACATCATCACCCGTCGGCTAGTCATACGTATGGCCCATCCCAGTCGACACCGAGAAGAATCACGAGACAGACGCAGTCGGGGCATAGCTCCACGCCGGCCCTTCCAGGCTCACCAAGGACGGCCGTCTCGTAGAGGCAGTCGACGCGGTAAGGGACAGGCACGAACCTGCTCCTGACCACAGTGTCACCGTACTTTCGCCACCAGAGGTCGTCCGACATCCAATTCGGCCTGCTATCAATGCATTGATCAAGGCAGACGTGGCATAAAGACTTTGCGCAATCCTCGTTGGTGTCAAGCTCTGAACGACGGCGCAGCTCACGCTCAAGGAACTGGCGAGCACTGACGCCGTCGGGGGAGACGTGCCACCTGGCCAGCTGCAGATACTCATCGTGCACGGCGTCGAGCTGCTCAACGAGGCTGGTACGGACACCGACGTTGAGCATGTCCATGAGACCGCCGAGGAAGTCCTTCTTCTCATTCTTCCACGATGGCTGGCACGGCAGCGTGGGCCTTGGTAGGAGCAGAGGGGCAGCGCTGCTGCTAGCACCGAGGACATAGCTCATGCGCTTGCAGCTCAGGGCAAGCGAGGCCCGATCGCCCACCGGGCACTGCCGTGAGATTTCATGGACGAGTTCTAATGGGAGGTTGAGGAGACGGCCGACGAGATCGGACTGCGTCTGTTCATCTGGGTTGTTGGAAAGGATCTGCGTTGTTGTTTGGTGGCCCGGTTAGCATGGTTTTCTTCGTAGGATTCGTCCCCCAGGCGGGCTCCCCAGACGGGGCAAACCAAGTGCTCCGTAATAGCAGCAGTACTCCGTAAGTTGGGGACCTGTAGGGAGGGGAGGGGTCGATTAGAGTGCTTACTTACCTCATGCGGAATGATTACAGGCTTGTAATCGCGGGGAGAAATCGACGATAGTGCTGCTACTTGACTCATTTTGATGATGAGTTTGTCAATTGATTAACCGTACAAAGATTGAAGGCAAAAGTGTAGATTTCAGTTTGGACAAGCAAATGATAGAAGACGAGAGCCCGACGGCCCTCCCCCCCCCCTCGAGATGCTGGCCTTCCCCTCCCTTATGAAGTCATTCCAAGTCATGTGGTCGCCATTTCCGTGGACGCCGTTACCGCCGCTCTCCCGCTGCGACTGGGGAGAGGACCCGAGGGGGCCATTGAGGGGGCTAGATTGTACGGAGTAGTAAGTAGACTTGAGACTTGATTTGGAGTAGCAACCGGGGTGGTTCACAAAAAAACGACAGAGGAGGCCGTAGTGGAGAGAGTTGGAGGGAGGAGACGGACTTGACAGAGAGGGGCTACCACAAGGGGATGATGGTTTCGGAAGAAAGAAAGAAAAAAGCAACGTCAAGAGTCAAGCAAGTCAAGATTGCATCCATGGATACCATGGATGTCTTGCGTCGTACGACGCAGAAACGTCATTGCTACGATCTGCAAAGGGAGGGGGTCGAATAGGAAAGCAGAACAAGCAAGTGAGGGGGGCAACGTTGGCAGGGTACGGAGTAAGGTTACTGAGTATCCATACATAGGTACCTGTAGGGAGGCGGCGGGGACCAACGGCGGTGGAAGAATTCCTCGGACTCGGAAAAGGTTTTTTTTTCTGCAGTACCTGCTACACGTACATTTTCTTCATCATCTGTACGTACGGAGTACTACTAGTAGTACTAAGCGTCATGCACCATCAAAATCGCCAGAGATGCATGTACCAACGGAGCATCCATGATGATGATTATGGTTGGCATGTGCCCCGTACGTCACAACAGCAACTCTCACAGCAAGCAGCATCTGTCAAATACCTAAGAGCTGGGGTGACACTTCCAAGCTAACCCCGGATGCGAGTTAGACAATGTGGTAGTGTGGTACGACGAAGCTAACTTCTTGGCAGACCAGATGCATCTTGACTCGCAAATCAACCGGTCCGTTTAACTGACCCGTTTTCCGATACTGCATATTTCTCTGGGTACCATACTCCGTACTTAGTACTCCGTACTCCCATGCTCCATACGTGATACTACGATGTTATCAAGAAAGCGAGATTTGCAATGCTTCGAGACCAGTCCACATTCGCATAACGACTCTTTTCCCCTGGTCGAGGGGAATGTGGGTATGGTACACTCCGTGCAGGGAGTAGACGAAATCGTGTGGGCAAGAAGAAACGGAATTCACGACTCTGAGGAGCACCAGTGAAAAGATTCCACGACGTCTGGTTTCAATAGCACCCTCATGTCAGCGATGCCCGGTGGAAAATGAATACGTTGGTGCACGCCACAGCTTGCTTCGACGGCGGTATTGGCCTTGCGAGGTCTCCGAAGATGTATTTAGCCCGTTATGGCAAGGACCATTTCGAGAAGCCGGCGAAGGGGGGGGGGCAAGTCAAGCAACCTTTTGACACAGTGTTCGGGGCAGTACAGTTTGTGTTGGCGGAAGCAGTCGCCCCGATGAACCCAAGTGCTTCGAAAAGCAACTTCCAGGTGAGGAGGAGCGCCGGGAGATGCTGCGAAGAGTTGCGAAGAGCTGATGAGGGATTTCAATTTTCAAATCCTGCAAATTCCACACACAAGAAAACTCATATTTTAACAAGGGCGTATTAGTGAAGAATGAATAATTACATACTCATATGAGGTAAATAATCAGTAACAAAGATGGTCGCTGCATGGAAAAGGGGGATGCGACGATGGAGCCGAGAGAGCACCGGGGGGTAGGATTCTCGTGGCCAAGAAATTAAGCAGACAGCAAAGGCCAGGTTTATGACCTGAATGAGTTCTTTGATGATATAGAAAGGCGTGCATGGGTGCATCCAACATTTTCCAAGCAGAAGAGAAAGAAACGAAATATGTAACCTAGCGAGATGATTCAAACAGTATCCCGGCCTTGACCAACGACGACATATGCCTTGACCAACGACAGCATATCTACCATAATACTGTCGCGTGTGACCGTATTCCACCCTTTTTACTGCTTATTATTTTTAGTTGAGCAAAGCTCTGGAAATAATATGGCGTATTTGCCAAGATGTTTGGGCTGGCGGTGGCCAAGGAGCGTTGGGCGTCTCAAGCGAAGATCAACAGTCGTTGAATGGCGAGAGAAATGACATGGAGGTCAAGAACCTTTTAAGCGTAGCCTCCTGTTTCTTGATAACGATATCGACTTTGTACAACGCAACGGCAATGTACCGGAGCTCATACTCGCATAGTCGTGTTAAGAGGAGTGTGCCTATCGCGGCGAGCAATGAACGGCCTGCACGTTTCTCATCAATGCCAATATCCCAAAGCTAAATCACAGGAAACCATCATCGCACTATCTGTAAACTTGATTACAGAGTCAGCATCGTCTAACAATTTTCATGGAAAGCATGTTCACGAGGAAAACTCACACGGTGCGAAAGGAGAATGCTCAACGCAAAAAGAGGGAAAAAAGAGGAAAAAGGAAAAAAGTCCAATCAACGAAGAGAACTTCGCAGACAATACCAGCCTCTCGCAATAACAACCGCAACATCATTTAACAATATTTTGTATCGGGACACTAGCGTGCAGCTGGCTAGACAACATCACGGCAACTACGTAGTGCCTCTCGAGAGATGGGCCATGGCAACTGAGCCACTGCAACACTGTCCTGCCCGCAGTGGGAGTTTTTGCTAAAGGGTCATGGCACAGTTAGATACAGCAAGAAACGTATTAATGGGATAGCCTAGAATAACAGGCATCTATTTGGTGTTGTATGATACTATGTGGTGCCCCTATAGGGGTCGAACTGCCCATCAGAAGCGGGACTGATGGCCATTAATCCCCTGACGTATAAACAAACAAAATTCCCAGCCGCCTGGGAGCCCCTATGGCCCCCGCCAAAAGTGCTGCGTCTAAGCAGGCGGGAAAAACTTGCTCAGTTTTTGTTTGCTGCCCCTCGTCCCTCCATCGAGCTAAACACAACACACTCAACTTTCTTGCAAAACACCAAACAATATTCCATACACTCATCCACACATATATACGCACACGCACCTACTTCAGAGCAGACGGAAAATCACATTCGCAACAAACGCTGAACAATCAGTTGTTTTCCCCTTGTCTATCCACTCGGTCCCCCTCAGCTTAGATTCGAACATATTCGTTCCTCCGATTTCTCCCAGAAACAAGTAACCGTAATCTTATCCAAGATGCTCTTGAGCCGACTCGTAGACCCACTCTTCATTCTCCTCAGCTACCTCTTCTGGATTATACTCGAGGAGATGTAAGTAAACCAAAGAGCAATCCTTACTCGCTTGTCCTCTCTTTTTGTTCGGTCCAAAGCCACGCAAGAAGAAGAAGAAGGAGGAGGAGGAGACGATGGAGCAGAAGAAGTTGCTGACTTTTCTTGTGATTCTCTTTTCCTCGTCACTTTAGGCTTGGGGAGACGTCCTGGGTCTTTGCCGACTAAAGGCCCTTCGTTGCTGATCAAGAGAGAGTTTGTTGCTCGGCTTCTTCCAGCAAGGTAAGTTGCTACTCATTTGAGGATTCCCTCTCATCGCCAACGAGATGTTTGCGGAACTAACGTCATCTTTTCTCGCGGACAGAACGCCATCCATCGTCACCATGGAGCCCTCTCTCTCTTTCTCTCCAGGCCAAAGTTTCTACTCAAGCTTGTTTCTTCTTCCCACGTAGCTTTGACCCTCAGCTCGTCATTGCCGTGAGGATTTCCTCAAATACATTTCCATAGAAACACGTTGTCACATCACATCGCATCACATCACAACACGTGCAAGTGCACAAAAGCATCCTCATCCTCATCCTCACGCCCAGCACGCCCTTTCCACTACATTTATTTCCTTTCTTTTTGTGCCTCCATGTGACGCGACCCAGCCCATTTCACTTTTTCCTTTCCTTTTTACGGTCATGATACCTTGCGTAGATGTCGAGGGTGAAGAGCCCAATAGGTACGCCCGCCAAGCGCGGAAATCTCAACCACAGGTAAATCCCCGTCGTAGGGGGGGGGGAGTCCAGATTTCGCGTGAAGCATCGCCACGCCCCCCCCCCCCCCCGCGTAGAAAACATTCATAAGACTGTTCCACTCGTCAGAACAATCACATACGACCATAGCTCCTGGAAAGCTCGGGGTCCCGTCCGCTCCCCCATAGATAAGCCAGGAAGCGGCCAATTAGTAGTTAGGTCGGTGACGACTAGCGAATACTGGCTGTTGTATGTCTTTCGTTTTTGCCTTTTATTTTTAATATATGCTCTCTTTCTCATTCTCGTTAGAGCACAGAAACGGAACAGTTTTGAATCATCGTAGGCGGTCTTTTGTGTGGGTGGGTTGAAAATTCTTATCCTGACAGTCTTGCATCTACCAGACTGTTGAGCAAAGTTGTTGTATGACGCCGGCTTTGTAGAACCCTTCCAAACTTTATAGTAATCCGCAAAAGAATCCCGAGGGCGATAGCTGTCATGAAATTTCTCAGACAAGCCCCAATTGAGGGTGTTGCGCTATGTTTCTCCAGACTTCTCGCCCCAGCTTCGTCTCAGTTCCAATGCTAAGCACGTCTGCAATGGGGTGAGGGCCGAATGCTCAGTCTCCATTACAGTATTTTCGTTGGAAAGAATCAAGAAAGGCGGTATCGGTATCGTTACTTTCCCCTTTGTTATCCGCTAATTCGCACCTTCGTCAGTCTACTTGGGATTCACGTCGTGTTTTCAGTTTTCCCAGTTGTTGTGCAGAGCTTTACCTAGGAAAGCCTCACGATAGGGCTTTTCGCAATGATGACTCATTTCACTTGGCTTGATAGAGTATAAGAAAGTCCTCCTAGTCCGCCTACTTGCTTACACGCAAGGTCTCTTTATTGGACAGGCCAAAGATATGGATACAAAGGCTGACATGAACATGATGCGCAGGAGGTAAACGGAAATCGACAGATGGAAAACTGTTGGGGCGTTCAGGGCGCTGACGCTGGCACCCTGCGGCTACTAGTACCTGGGATGGGCAGCTTCTAAGAACTCGAGGGGCCCTGATTTACCTCCATCGTCGCCGGCATCACATGTGCACCCAGCACTGCATCTTGCTGATGGAGCACAAATAGCGTTCAGAGTGGCAGCGTCGAATCTACCATCAAAGCCGGGGATCCCCCTCGGCTGAGCGGTGCTGACAAATATAAGCGCCAGAGATGATCAGGGAACATGAGATTTTGAACAAAGCCATATTGCATCACTGAACGAGATACTGACAGCGTTTCCAGTCCCCCCTCGCCCGACATCGTATAGCAGACAATCATCAGATAAGCGGTCCCCAGAGCAAGAAGTTTGGGATACATTTCGTTTCCTACAGTGATGCGAAACGCGGGAGGCGACACTGCGCATGCAAAACCTCCAGACCTTTCGATCGAGCCCCAATACTTTGTACCGTGCCGATATAGACAAGAAAAGATTACACTCATATCGCAAGCGACGGCAGCAACCATACTTATTGCGAGCTCACATGCAGTCTGAGCTTTTTCAGAGTCTCTTAGCTAGCCAAGCAAACTATATTCCATCTGCCGTGAGAGAGCCAAGCGGCACTAGAGTGAGTTGGACGTTATCTTGAACCTCAAAACAGCTTCGACACACCGTCTAGCGAGGTTGCCAACCTAGTGCCATAGCTCCTTCGTCCGTACATTCACAAAGAACATCACGCCAACCCCTTTGCTCTCGTTTCGGGATCCTTATACCTTCAATGCCACGAACGGAATGGCCCATGGGAGAGACGCAGGTACTGCCTAGAAACGTGTTCACAGCGGCTTTGGGAATGCAGTATCTACATGGCATAAAAAAGTGCCTCTTCTGATTCTTTCACCTTCTCCCATCTCCCGATCACAAGGCCGTCTGCCTACGATACCAGCATGGCTCACTGAGATTCGGATCGTACAGTGTCAAACCGCTACTGCAAACCACGACCATGCACACCACAAACAGCAAGCAATATGAGCACACCAAACACCTTTACATCCAACTCCCGTACCTTTCACGCTCTCGCCATTCACATCTCTCCTAGCAACTCGACACTTCAGTATGCTCAAGAGACAAAGACTGATCAAAGCCCTGTGCTGACATACCTACGGATAGAAAGCCTCGACGCACCGTCGCCCACATACCACATTCGTTACTGCCCAGACCCTACAACAAGAGCCTCTCGCCTCAGTCCACATCCTCGCACGCCGTTCCGAACCTGCGTTTGCCACGCCTACCAGCCTAAGCGTACTAGCCCCCATCGCCTCAAGATAGCTGAGCCGAGCAAATATAGAGTAACATGCTCTCGAATCTGCAGTGCGATGGTGACTCGACAAGTTGCATCACTGCACAGGCCTCTTGGCCCCTTCTTCACCTCACTGAGTACACGATGGGAGAAGATGTGCTACGAGCGTGGCCGTATCAAAAGATCATCCCCAAGGATATCAGGGAATACGATACCGGGGCCCGTATCCTCTGACAACACGAAGAAGTCGAGCACGAAGCCTCGTGGCTCCAACATGGCTCCACAGGCAGAGCTATACTCATTGGTGTATGTCGAACAGCCCCCATGATGCAAACTGCGCAGCTGCCGTGCTTCTTCTTTGTCCACTCAACACACCGCATTGACACCGAATAGACCCTCTCTCCAAGCGCTCGCCGCCGACCTCGGGCACATAACTGCCCCTCCCGTCATTCAAGTCCACGACTTTGGTCTCCCCCTCTCTCTCCCCAGTGCGGCCGCCTATAGCACGGACGTTTCAAAGTGTCAGGTAAAGTCACGGGCGTGTGAGGCAAAACAATATCTTGGGATATCCTTGGCAAATAGGGCGGCCGACAAACACCGGTACGTTGAAAACACATCCCGCCCCCTCCCCTCTCTTTCCTAGATCACGTCACAAAGCGGCGGTAGCACTGTCGCCAGACAACGCACGAGGCAAAGAAAGTTACGAGCCCGCTAACTAGAAGCTTGCTTCTCTCGGAGATTTGGAAAATATCCCATGTCGCTAGGCTATGTCATCAGCAGCCTATAGCCACGTTTCACGCCTCTACCTCTCTCTCCTCCCCCCTCCGCCCCCTTCCAGTCAAATAGAATCAACTCCGAGTCCACGTACTCCGTACATGTCGCATCACGGCACAACCGCACATGCGTACGTTTGTAAGGATCCAACTTGCGAGCTAATACCAGAATGCGGTACAGCATATGGGTTATGTATATCCCTGCCACAGCCCCCGAAGTTTCTCGGTTCCGAACAGGTTGTCCGCAAAAGAAGCTTTTCTTGTCTCGATTTCTTACACAACACATGCAAGAACAAAAAAAACGCCGCGATCGTGTTGCACAGTCCAGAAATCTCGGTCACGACCACACACCCTTCTCCTCGCCTCTATCCCACAAGTTCAAATGCACACCCCTCTCCTCTCCTCCCTTACACCCGAGAAGCTGAATAGAAGCCCGAGGAGCCCGAGGAGTCTCGTGTCGGGCGGCAGCGCCCAACAGGAAAGGAAAACACTGGCGGCGGCGCGGGTTCCTTGAGCGAGCAAAAAAAAGCAGTGCAAGACTCGGCGCGCAGAGTGCGTCAGTCTTCCGCTGAGAGACATGTGGACGTCTTCTGCCTGAAAAGTGGCCGAGGAGGACCGCCGCAAGTCGGTTCAGCTACGAGGTCACGTTTCGGAGAGTGGGCTCGATGAGGAGGTCAGGCAGCCTTGGTGAACAGTGTGCTACGTTGATGAATACCTCATCATGAGACCACAATGTGCAGATAGAGGGTAGTGGTTCTCTGCTACGTTGTACATTCCGCGCATAAGGTTGCCACCTCGTACGGTGTCTTCAGCCCAACATGATCAAGAACAAATAACCCTCCCCAGCGAAATAGAACACGGCTACGGAGTAATAACGCCCAAGCTTACAGCTCGGTGCTCGGCACCGTGATCTGCCGGGAATCGTACGGGAAGTAAATGTAAGTGTTACGGAGCAAAAGACGAGACACCGGTTACCCTTCTAGTAAGCACCGAATTTCAACGACATGTCCAGATGGCACTACGTAGCCTGTGTGTACTCCGTACATGGGAAAATTGTCCGAGATTGGCTGGATGACTGCCGGATCCAAAAATTCTACTCCAGTATATCGCATTTGGTTCGCCCGTATCTCGTAACTATTGTTTCCACAATCTCTGTCTCAGCCGCAAAAAGAAGAAGATCCTAACGGCCTTGTCCGGCGGAACGAAGAGAGAGGAAATAGCGAGATGCCCGAATGGAAAGGCTGCGTCTTGCTTGCCGTGCCACAGAGGCACAGGAAAACTCGCCTGTTTTTCAAGCCCCCCCATAGAATAGCTCCGTAACGCGATCCATAATCGTCGCAAATTCCCGCCTATTTTTGCACTTGCGCTCGCACTTGCACATGCTTATGCATTATGGTACTCCGTAGAGGGAGGCTCTTTGACTTTTCGGAGAAAAATATGCAGCAAGCATGCAGATTCCCAAGTGCAAGCCCAGATCGAACGAAGATTTGTGCTGGGGGGTGTGTGTACGTTGTACGTTGAGAGCGGTAAATGAGTGTGTGCAGAGGGGCGACATGGGGAGAAGCAAAGATTAATCTCGCTTTTCTTCTCCCCCCCCCCTCCCCCTTCTTCTTGAATTATAAGAGTCCACAGAATAGGGCCCTCCATCCCCAGCTGCTGTGCCGCAGAGGTTTTGCGCCTGGGAACCCCGTTGGGGGTTTGCGAAGGTCCTCCTCCTCCCCCTCTTCTTCGCTGTCGTCACCACCCTCCTGCTGCTGCTGCTGTTGCGATGGTCCAAACACCGAGATGGATGCAATCTCGAGAGAGAAGTCGCCGTCCTGTGAGTCAAAGAAGCTAGAGAGAGATTCAAAACGTTAGCGCGCACGCGCGGGGTACCGTACTACGCAGACACACACACACACACACACACACACTTGATAGCACATAGTAGTCCTACTATGTATGTACTCCGGCCCCCCCTCCCATGATGGAGGGAGAGCGGGCAATAAGGAGGGGCGTGCAGAGCCTTACCTTCGCATCATGAGGCCTATTCGCTGAATGTCCGACCTGTCCAACGGCTCAGCGTCGGGCTTGTCTCTGCCTCTGTAGGTGGCCCTGAAGCTCGCCCAGGGCAGCACCACGTCCGTCGCGCCGCCGTGGCCGCCGCCGGCGTTGACGAACTCAGCCTCCCAGCTCACCCCGCTCCTCTCCCTACCGTCGTCCCTCCTTCCCGGCAGCTCATCCTTGAGGGTGACGACGTAGCGCCTGCCGTCGCCCTGCTGGGCGGGCAGGGCGAGGCGGATGCCGGCGTAGGGGGAGAGGTCGAGGTGCAGCGCGCCCCCCGTGCGCTGCGACGCGAAACCCGCGCCGCCCAGCGTCGACGTGTCCAGGTGCCCGTGGAAGACTGCCACCGGGCCGTGCTTCTCCCGCACGCTGAGGTGCGACCTGCTCGAGCCACCTCGGACGCGATCGTCTGTCGTCACCCATTCAGACTCGGTCCAGCCACTACTCTACTTGGTTAGTTGGCCACGTTTTTCTTCTTGTTCTTCTTCCTCTTGGCTCATTTCCCCAATGTCCCTTTTTTTTCTCTCTCTTTCTCCCTTGGATTCTAGGGGAGAAGGATGAGGATTGTTGAGGGTGGGAAGAGAAGAGAAGGGGAGGTAGGGAGGGGGGGTGTGCGTTTGGATCTCGAACCTTTTACCGCCGTAGAGGAATAGTTCCTGGTTCATCGTGTCTTTCTTCGTCCGTACCCGGAATGTGTATCTTGTCTTCAACGCCGAATGCAAGCTAATCGTGAGGAACAAGGTAGATCAACAGGTACTCCGTACCTCGTGCTCAGAATGTACTTCGTAGTGTGGGGGGGGGGCTTTGCTGGGGCGTGTACGCAATCGTACTAGTGGGTGGGGGGGTTCTCAAGAAGGGCTTAAGATTGCTGCTGCTGCGGTTTGCGGGCAAAGTCCTCTTCTGGGAAACAATGTGTGAGAGAGGCTTGGTGATGATTCCACAACCTTGCCTATCATCTGTTTGTAATAGAGCGCCAGTGATAGCAGGGGCCGGGGGGGCGTTAGGTTGGATGTCTTAGCAGTGTTTTAGCGATAGGTAGGTGGGCAAGGGTCGGGTAAAATGGAATTCTACTACTCCGTACTCCGTACGGAGTACGTGATGATATGGTTATGGTAGGGGGAGGAAGGAAGGTACGGCGAAAAGGCAGCCCGTTCGCCGGCAGACGAGACGAGACGGGGGGAGGGGGGGGGTCAATAACATGACGGGATGACATAATTGACGTGCGCGTTCCCGGAACCGTGGCGGCGTGTGTGACCTCCTACTACTAGTAACTAACTGCGACCTTGCCCAGGTTTCAGTCAACTCTCGGTTCAGCAGCAGGTCAAAGTTTCGTGATTGATAATAGTCCGAGCTTTCTGATCTGTCTCTACTCCGTATCTCGTTTCCCTATTTCGAAGAGCCTGACTGGTCGACGGATCACCCCCACAGAAGAGTAAGATGACCAAGCAAGCCAAGAATTTCATCCACGAACTTGCTACTATGACTATGCTCTGTGCTCTGTGCTACAGACTACTCCGTACTGCCACGAACTAAGACTACTATGCTACTCCGTACTCTGCGCAGGGGAAAAGCTACTCCATAACCATGGGTAGAATCCAATACTACCACGCTGGGCCAGTGTGTGCTCCGCATGTGTAATCCGTACAGGTGCATATATACCGCGTACATATCTACGGAGCACTACTACTATGCATCCAACCGGATCCGAGATCCCCGCCCAGGCAAAGGGAGCGCGCAGATAAGGGGCAGGGTAGGTCGCACAAATGAATGATGGCTTATAGTACGCAGTTATTGCATCCATATTCCGATCGAAATCGCGTTATTACGGCAAAGGGTAATTGTCCGCTCCGGTCCCTAGGCTCCAGCCTCTTATCTCCGAAAACCTGCTCTGGAAATGTCCGTTACAATACATGGCACCCGATCTCCAAAACAACCGCGAAGTAACCAAAGACTGCCAAAAGGAGCAAATAGCGAGCGAAGCCCTACGGATGACACCAGCCGGGGAGATGTGATTTGCGAATGCTACCCTAGTGAGCAAATGCCGGGGGGGTTGGAGGGTCCAGATGGGCAAAGACGAACCTCGATGCACACACGCCCAATTATGACGCCCTTTATACGGAGTACGGATAGAAAATAGTAATCATTGTCCATGCCAGAAGAAGGTCTGCATTGACCTACGGTGGTTAATCTAGAGTGTCAAGGAGGGCAAGGACCATTCTGGAGAAACAAAGGCTTGTTCTGCGCCATGGAACCAGGGGTGGGGGATAGAGAAAGAGAGCCTCCTCGCATCATCATCATCATTGTCATCATTGATGGGAAAGAGGGAGCCCACAGGATGTAAGTAAGGAACCACTGCTGCTACTACTCCGTACTGCTGCTACTACTACTGCGCAAATCGCCTAAGGAAATCCTATCTGCCACTACGGAGCAGGACTATTTTACTTAGTGGTGGTTAGCCATGGCAGTAGTCTGGTTATGCCGCGTGCGTGCCGTCCTTCGGGTACCCCAATTTAGCGTCGAGAGAGGCAGATCAGGGAAAAACCTCGTCGCCCACTTGAAACTTACTCTTTCTTCACGTCAGAAGTCTCCGGTGCTTGTACTCCGTATCCCGTCTTTTGATGTCAAGGCTGGGGAGGGGGCGTGCATTTTTTTTTTTCTTTCTTTCTTGTCAAACTGGCGCAACGCCCGCAAGAGCAGGGCTCTCGGGGTCTGAACGTCAGTACGCCGTATTCATCTTGTTCTTGTTTCCCCTTGTTGGCAAACGTGCCAACCTAACAACTAACAACCTATCCCTTCCCCCCGCCAAACCTCAAATGAGATCCCTTCGGCTCCTCCTCCTCCCCCCTCATATACTCAGGACATCGTAGGGACTCCATACATGGCATTTGTACTAGCAGATCTAGTTCAGCTGCAGGCGGAATCCTTCTCGCCTACAATCCGGAATAGCGAGGAGGAAGCCCATGCGCGGGGGGAGGGGACGAAAGCCGACCGACTCCCAGATGCATGGTTATCTCTGTTAGCCTTTCTTTATCCATTGCCTCATGTTTCTTTTCGTGATGTACATCCCACTTCCCCTTTCCTGTTCGCCGCGTGCCAGTTCCTACATGTTACATACTCCTCGGTGCGCTGGTTTTTTTTTATCTTCATTACATGCACTCCCCCCTCCCCCTTCCCTTCCCTTCCCAAGTTTAGATGGGCTATGATTTATAACCTTGCTTTTCATCCTTTGGTACGACGCTGGCAGGGGACGACGATGTTACGATACGGAGTATGGTACGGAGCATGCGTATTCCAAATGCTGCATGGAGTATGTACTTCGTATCGACGACGACGACGTGCGGAAATCGACGGGGGCAGACCCAGCACATGGATAGCGTCTCGTGAGTGGCAAAATGACAAGTCGCAGTCGCACATGGCCTATAATGATCATTACTATACTCTATGTTTCATATTTCAAATTTCAATTTTTTTTTCCATATATGTATGTACGGAGTATATATGTATATAACTTTTATTACAAAAAATTACTGCAGAAACATGTTGGTTACTGGTTGCTGGTATCATTCTCCATATTTTTTGGGATCGACGAACTCGCCCGTTGGAGAAACGAGACCATGGACCGTTCGGGCGTAACTCGAAGGAGGAAACCCTCCAGGTCCTCCAGACCCCTAAAAAAACAAATACAAAATCCTCCTCTCAATCTAAACCGTCTTTGGTCTTCCCCCTACCATACCAACCCTTGGGATTTCACGAGCCGGCCAATAGGAAGACAAGGGGAGAGAGAAAGAGAGAGGGGGGGGGGGGGGTGGTTAATGGGAGGAGGAGGGGGAAAGGGTTGCTGCGCTGTGGCTTAGAGAGACGACGTAGTGCTTTTTCTTCTTCTGCTTCTTTTTGCGTTGAGAGGTTCGGGTAATAGGTAAATTAGCCAACCTCCGATGATTCCGAGCAAAGATGAGGGGCGGCGGTAGGAAAATAGCCTATATACCTCGTGGTAGGTATTTGATCCATACTGGTACTACTACAATATACTTTGTGAGCCGTACTCCACACTACTACCATTACCACTACCATTATTACTACGGAGCACTACTATGTACTCCGTACTCCGTACTACATCTACATGTATGTAACATTGGGGAGAACGAGGGGAAATGGGGGGCACGTGCGGACGGACGAGACGGATGGAGGACGGAGACATGAGTTCCCTCCCCTCCCCCCCCCCCAATTCTCCCTGTCTCGGACGCAAGTTAATGGTGGGAGGAAAGGAATTTTTTGGGCGGATGGGATGGAGAGCGGACGGCTTGTTCCAACCCGCTTAACCCGCCCTTAGCCCGCCGTTGATTCATGCAGACGTGCATCTTTTTTTTTTGGCTCCCCCTCGCCCCGTCCATCCCCTTGACCTTTTACCTTATCTTTGCTCGCGTAGGTACGGAGTGTGGGATGCACGGCAATGGTGGGCTGAAGAGGGTGAAGGAAACTAGCATTCTACCACGTTGCTTGTATCTAGCTTTTTGCTGCGTAGATGCTGTAGTAGTAGTAATAGTAGTCGTAGTAGCAGTTGCAGTAGTAGCAGAACCATTAACAGCCCGTAATAAAGGAACGCTCCATCTACAAAGTGCTACATAGTACCACTACTCCGTACTACACTGTCTCATCCGTAACCAGCGTGGGGGTTTTTCTTCCCCTTCTAGCACC
This sequence comes from Trichothecium roseum, assembly GCA_026184415.1. NCBI lineage: Eukaryota > Fungi > Ascomycota > Sordariomycetes > Hypocreales > Trichothecium > Trichothecium roseum. The sequence continues at coordinate 1,606,742 of CM047948.1, forward strand.
AAGCCTAGAACACCTGGAAATCTTGCCCGCCTACGGAGTACTCGTCTGCTCTCTTTTCCTTCCTTCCTCTCCCCTAAAAAAAACGGGCTTTTTCGGTGTACTCCGTTGGTAGTAAGTAGTAGCTGGACCTAAACGCCTATAGTACTACCACCTCCGTACCTACGCCTTTTGCTTGACCTGACCTCCACTTCCCACTTACCACCCCCCAAAAAAATCGCATACCCACTGACCGCCGCCGCCGCCGCCGCCGCCGCCGGCCGGCCCCCCTTATGGGGAAAGAAGCGAGAGAGGAGAGAGAATGGAGGAAAGGTGAAGGAAAAAAAAAGGCTCCCTTGTTCGAAACATTGCCCAGGTTTTTTCTCTTCTTTTTCTTTCTTGGCCCCCTCGGCGGATATGAATTTTTTTCAAATATATTAGTAAATATGGTAGTAAGGGTAGTCTTTTTCCCACGCAGTATTAGTAGTATTCTCCGCGTATATACACATATGCCTATAGCAATGGCCGAACGGGAAAAGAAGAAGAAAAAAAGAGGCTCCCCGTGACTTGACAGCTGTCACAAGAAGAAGGGGGAGGGGGGGGAGCACAGAGCTCTTTGCTGCCCTTTCCTCCTCCAATTGGGCGGGCTCGGTGTACGGAGTAGACCTGATCGCCGGCCCATGATACGAGAATGATTGGGGGAAACCCTTAGCACAGGGATCAAGTAGGTTTAGAGTAGTCACAAGCAAAAAAAAGATGGCAAGCGAGAGATGTTTGAATAGATAAAGTAATTTTTTGTGTTCGTCATTCAAGAAATTCATTAACGTCCGTTTCACCCTTTCCATGACCTCTGGAGATCCCGACCCGTTGTTTGTCTTTATCCCAAGAAAAGAGAAGAAAAAAAAGAGAAACCCCAACACCTATAGCTATGCCATCTCGTCTCAGGGAAGACGTCCTCAAAAAAGAAAAAGACAAAGGAAAAAATATGAACAAAGGGAAAAAAGAATAACCCGGTAGTGTGATGTGGTCTTCCACGCCCAGAGGCAGACCACTTGCCGGTACCGAAATGGGGAAGAGGGAAGAAAAGCCCAACCAAAAAACCCAAATCAAAAAAAAACTCCTTCCAAACAAACATTCCATAATTCATGTCTGCGCCAAAAGGGTATCTATCACCGTGTATATCCTAGCGCCAGCCCCCCCCCCCTTCCGTGAGAAACCGCATCTCCGTGGTAGTAGTAAGCTTTTTTTTTGGGTGGTGGTTCAGTTGGACTGATGCTGAATCAGGCCTGGAGAGCCGGGCATGGACAGGGGGGTGGTTGGGTACTCGTAACCAGCCTCGGAGCAGTTGGCTGAGTGGTCAAACGAGTGTGTCAGGGGAGGAGTCTGTGCAACGCCAATGTTAGGAACTCTGTTTCGTTTCTTGATTCGGCCGCCTCTGCCCGGGGGGGAAGGAAGAGCTTACCTGAGGGTTGGTGTGGTCGTAGGCGGCGTGCATATCCATCCCGGGCATGAAGCCGTACGAGAAGTACGCATCCGTGGAATAGTCCCGCTTCATCGAGGCGTCGGCGAAGTGGGACATGGATGGCAACGTAGAGTGGACGGGAGCCGTCAGGTAGCTCGGGTATGTGTCGGTGGTGGTGACCATGCCGCCGGTCGTGTACGACTGAGAAGTGCCGTAGGGGGGCATCATCATCTCGTCGGGGGCAGGGTACGACGAGTAGTTGAACATGGGCGGCGTGTTGGAGCGTTCACGGTCGTCGTAGGTGCCAAAGATGAACTCGTCACTGTGCTCCATCGGAGGGGTGAACTGCATCTGCGACATCGGCTTCACCATGTTATTGGTCTCTCGGGCCTGTTGTTGCTGCTGCTGAACTTGCTGCTGCTGCTGCTGGGGTCGATCCTGTTGAGCCTGGCGTGGCTTGGTGACCTTCCTGGCCATCTTTGCTGTGGGAGGGGAGACGGCAGGCTTCTGTGCCTCGGCCTCCTCAGGAGAGCCAGCGCGGCGCTCGAGGTCTTCGAGGCGACGCTTGAGCTTCTTGCCTATAGAACTGCAACGTTAGCTACCTGCGGTGGCGGATAAAGGCCGGTGGTGGAAGCCAGCGTAGACTTACGGTAGTTGCGCTGGGCAATCCTGTTCTGTATCCGGCGCCGCTCAGCGAGGTCTGAGATCTTGGTCCAATCCTCGTCCGGGTTGGCAGAGCTGCTAAAAGCACTAGATGTGCCCTGCGCGGCGTATTGCCTAGGCGGGGGAGGAGAAGCCTGAGCAAAGGCGTACTGAGGCGGGGCCTGGGCCGGTTGACTCGGTATGGCGAACTGAACCATGGTGATGTTTCTTTTTTGGTGGTGGTGGTAGTAGTAGTAGTTGTTGTTGTTGTGAGTGGCGAGGTTGGTCAAAAGAGCATACGCTGGTCAGAGTAGCTTGTACCGAAGTAGAGTTTCCGTGTCAAGAGTATATGTAGATTGTTCTGTTGATGGTGTAACAAGAGTCCTAGCAAGCAGTATCAAACAGAGGGGAAGGAAGGAGAGCGAGGGAAGACCGGTGTAATTAAATAATTCCTGAGCCAAATGGCCGTTGAGGCTGTATGCTCCGCCCTGGTCCGGGGGGTTACAAGGCTACTAGTAGCTCAAGCAAACAGCAAAAGGCTATCTGGATGCGAGCGGCGTAGGCTTGGGTGGGGGAGTGTGTAGCAATGCCGCACGATGGCTCACATCCCTTCTGTTGAAGACAAGCTCTTGGGCTGCAGAAAAGGCGGACGCCAGGGTTCAACACTTTAGTGCTTCAGGCTGCAGGGGGGGGAGTCCCTCCTCCCGACCAGGGTTGGAGAAGGGGTGTGTGAGTAGAGAAAAAAGAGTATCCGTAGGTACCTAGGCGAGGCGGGCCATGGAGGGGGCGTGGTGTGCGAATGCGAGCCGCCAGTCGCCAACAGGAGCGAAAACTGGCGCGCTCGCTCGCCCGCTCTAGGACAGGCGTATGTACGAAGTACATGGTAGAATACGGAGTACCATGGCATGGTAGGAGCGAGCGACCAGGCACGCAACCCACGCTGGCACCCACGCTGGCACTCACGCTGGCACACAAGCTGGCACGGTACTGGCGGCATTGTCGACTTTGTGATGGCGGTCGATCCCTTGTCGTGCCGACAGGTTTTCCCCCACCGTACTTCGAGTCTCTCAAGATAGCAACATACTACTCCGTACCCCGTACTCCGTAATTCGTCGCCATTGCCAGTGTCATAAGACTCACACACGTTGTGTAAAGCATCCAACTCTATAGCCAAGCTCGAAACTTGGTTTTCCGACCATTTTCCAACGATATCTCGCATTGAAAGGAAATGCCAATAGCTGCTTGTTTAGTGTCGCATAAGTGAAAGATGAGTGGTTAAACCATGAGCAGATTGTCAGGCGGACATTAAAAGCAAGAAAAAGCTGGCGAGAGTTGCAACGCAGCCAAGTGTCATGGTACGACAGCCCAGTAAAGCCACCAGGGACACACTTTCGCTACCGCACCGCCGGATATCGGACTTTCTAAGGTCTACTCGCAGCGGGCACGAGAGCTTTTTTCCTCGTCTCGCCCCTCTAACCCTGAAGATAAAGCTCAGACTTCCAGGGGATTTCTTTGGAGCTACAACTTTGTCTCCAACCTAGGATCCGATAAGGGCAAATCCTGAGGTTTAAAAAAAACATCACTCCTTCCGGTACTAGCACCAAGAGGCAGAGAGCAATTCCCATAGGGCTGTGAGGTGACGGGATTGGTTATGCAGCAAGCCTCCTGGGTCCGCGGGCTGGGCTGAGAATATTTTGCGGACTTTCGTTCTGGATGCAATCGGATACCGTGCTTTTCCCTTGTCCGTGCGGAACATGGCATGACGGACGCCCTTGTAGAATTGTTGATTCATTTCATTTAGGCTCATTATTCTGATGCCAGCTGGTCATGGTGATATTTTTGGATTGAAATTGCCAGGCTGAATGGTTGCTTCATGTTTACCAACCTAGCACCCTAAGTAACCGGTACGGAGTCATCGATCTTCGCGTCGAGTATCCCGAGAAGGCCGATTCACCACTACCCTGTCCTCTCTCTTCTCCATCCTAATAAGAGCGAGATAGAGCGAGAGAGAGAGAGATGGAGAGAGAGAAAAGGCTTGGTAATCTTGAGCAGGGGTTCCCAGTGGGTCTTCACGACCGGCTAGCAGCCCCCAGCGATCGCATTGCCTATTGTCACTTTTGCGACTCACTCACCGAGCATGAGACAAAGTCAAGCAACGTCAACGGTGCCAGGGTATCCGTAGGGTCCTACGGCACTGGGAAGCCGCTAGCAGTCGCTAGCCATCTGCCACAGTTGAAAGGCTTCCCGTGTCACCCAGGGGGCCATTGTCGTCACCAGGCTATCTGTTGATGCCCTCTTACGCCGATAATCAAAACTGCTACGTGACGAGACGGTCCTCAAGGCTAGTATTGGTGTTTCGTGGCGCTGCCGGTCAAAATCTAGGCCCTAGAGAAGACCATCAGTCATGGAAATGGAACACGGGGCCCGGAGTGCAGTTCTGCGTGCGAAGCGTCCAGGTGCCATCAAAAGGGCCATCTAATGGTCGTCCACAGGGCCTTTGGAACGAGCTGTCCGTACCTACTTGAAAAGCGGCACGTTCTTAGCCCACGCCTCTCGGCATCTTGCAACCGGATGGCTCATTTATTTTGCCAGAAGCGGATAAGCCGTAAGTCCCTATTCACAGCAGCCACGGTACGGAATACGGAATACGTACGCTGTGAGTACTATGATAGCATAGCAGACAATGCGTGAAGAGGCAGCCAAGAAATGGAGGGGAAATCGTAACAAGGGGGCCTCTCTCACGGTCTTCTTCTTCTCCAGAAACATTGGTAGCGCGGGCCAAGGAAAATTGTTCGACGTTGGTGCCGATACCGATACCCCTGCGTACAATGGACAAGAAAACGAAGTTTGTTCAGGGCATGCGATGAGAATAGCATACGACGAAAGGATTTTGACAAATGGCACCTTGCAATCAAACGAGCGGGACGGGGAGGGTGGTTCACCTGGTTTAGTTCCAAGATGCTCGCAGCATGAGGCTCTTTGGCTAAAGTGGCCTCTTCGAATTTCATCCACGAGATGAGGGTCGGGGTTGCCAAGGTGCGCCTACGCGCAGGATATTGCAGTGTTGGGAAAAACTGGTGTGCTCGCTCCTTTGGTGGCTTGGTGTGCCCTCGGTGCCCTAGCTAGGTAGGCAGCGGACAGCTGGCAGCGGACGGTGGGCAGTGGGCAGTGGGCAGTGGGCAGTGGGCAGTGAGCAGTGGGCTCAGTGAACCAAGTTGAACCACCGGACGGTGGAACAGTGGAGGCTGGGCGGGAAAACTTGCTGGGGCTTCGGCCTTGGAGGGGTAGAGCAACGAGCTAACCCGCCTAGCGAGACCTGCTAGGGCCTAGAGAAGGGCACGATTAGATCCCACACGTGCTTTGTCAGTCACCTATTTTTGGAGGGAGCCACTTACAAATCGCCCGCTACGGTCTCCCATTGGCTGGTTCGATGGCAGACGGGACTTTCCTCGCACTGACTCCAATGAAGAAAGTCGACACTGCAGGGGTCCGCCACCTTTTTTCCTGTGATTCTAGTGGAGGGAAGAACGAGCATAGAAGGATTGGACAATTTTCATATGACCGGGGGCCTCAGAGGGTACTTGCGTTTGCAGGGCAAATGTGAATGTGTGTGGTCGCCGTTTACTTCCTCCCCCCAAAAGTAGATTGTCGGGACGACAACGCCCTTTTCAGGAATTGGCCTTTTCGACGTGCTGTAACGGTAGTAAATGACAATCGACAAGCTTCATAAGGCTCATGGCGCATCATTTTTTCTTTTACACCCCCATCCATCATCTTTGTCTCCCCCCCCATGCAAGATTGCGGCATGCTCACCAGGGGTTTCACACGTGCGCAGCCTTCCCAGTGGACAATTTCCATATCCAGATCTACCCTTGAGCTGGTTGTCATTGATGGTGGTGGTAATGATTTTGGTTCCCAGCTTTGGTTTGAGACAAGAAAGCAATCCGCTTTCCATCAAGGAGGAAGCTCTCCGAGAAACACCCTTAGTTTAGCTTGCTTCATGTCTTTCGTGACAGACGGCAAGTTATTTTTAAATCGTCTGTCGTTCATGCTGCTGGTACTCCATACTCTAACATGTTCTGCTTAAATTAAACTCTCTAGATCACGTATAGGACCCCAGAGGAGCATCGCCTCAAGACCCAATCAATCCCTTTGGCGCTGACGGAGTTCTCGGCCCTTGGCGCACGTTCCTTGATACACGCTCCCTCAAGCCTTGGGCACCCCGATGATGACTTCTCTACCCTATCTGGGCATCTTTCTTCGAGATGCACATCTAGTTCAGCCTTATGAGCCAACCCGTAGAAGATGTGTGTGTAATCGGGGACTCATGGGGGCGTATAAGCCCCGGATCATTCACGTACCCAATCACTGTTAAATCTCACTGCCACTTCCCTGCGGCACAGGCAATTCATTAACAAATAGGCGACCACCACATGCTGCAGGCCTTGCCAAAAAAAGTTAGCATATTTCAAATTCTTGCCTACTCCGTACCTTTGAGCACAAATCTCAGGCCGCTGGTCACTCGGCCGATTCGTCTACTGCTAGCGGCGCCTGCGGAGTAGCCTCTGTATAGTAGTATGCACATATTCACCCTTGGCCCCTACATATGGCAAGACCCGAGACAACATCGGCGGCAGACGATTGGATTTCTTGATTCTGTTTGGATCTGTGGTAGAGTATAATCCGTATCTTAGTGGGCTTTGCAATAATAATAGCTACGAGACGGGGCTACTAGACGAACGACCGCCCTCCCCAGTCTAAAAACGGATACCATTCTGACGATTCTGACGATGCTACGGAGTATGGAGTACGGAGTAGCATGTCGATGGCGAAGAAAGAGGAAGCACGGCCCTGAAGCCAGCCCTACGAGAAGGCTTTCTCAAAGGCGGACTGGCCTGATCTTTGAACAGGCACGGAGTAGGCACGGAGTAGGCACGGAGCACGGAGTAATGCTTTCGGCTTGCGGCATCTGGGGATTCACAGGGACTGGGCCGCTAGTAAAAACTCTGTTGCAAGCTCTAGGCGACCCTGGCCCCCAATTTTGGAATCATAAGGTGCTACTACGGAGTACAGAGTACTGTAATAGTAAGAAAAACTACACCCCCGCCATGCCGTCACCATCGTCTGGTGCTTTTTCCTTTTTCCTTTTTTTCCTTATGTTTTTTTAACATATATTTTTTTATTAAAAAAATAACAACAAAACCATGTTAAAAAAAAAACCGTGGGCCATATAGATTCAACCGTCGAAATGCTGCCATTCTCACTAGAAGCCGTATCTTCCGACCATTGGGCGTGCTGGAGCTAGTCCGCGTGTTTTATGACAAAGGTTGAGTGATGTCAACACATCATGTTGACCAAGCAAGTCTAAGAGGCACAGCAACGGTGAGACAGCACATGCAGGCTCGTGTTTCGCCAGAGAACAAGAGAAGCCTGCAGTGCCGCATGACAGAAGTTCGAATATCTGCAGGCACATTTCCAAGAGCATCCGGGTGTTTGCATACACACCTTTTTGTTCTACTACATCAGCCTGACCACGCTCTCGGAAACCAATGTCACTCGTCGCGTGGATGGAGGGTACCGCCGTCAGCTTCCCTCCCGCCCATGGTGAACCACTGCCCCGGTTCCTCCATGCGGACGCATCCAATCTTTTGCGGGAAAGGGGGTTACAGCAATTTTGGAATCAGGATCGCACCATCGGCCAATCACATTTGGGTCCAGTGCGGTTCGATTTAGAACCACCGCCCGCACCCAACTCGTGCTAGCACGACTACTTCGCAATACGCAGTACGGAGTACTTTGCTTGTGAGTCCTTAGCCTTAGCGTAGTGGCCGAACCCTGCCCGTCTATCTTGAGCAGCAGCATTCAGGAGTGCGGAGTGCAATCGTGCCAGTGCTACTACATAGTATGTACCATCCTACTCAATGTGCTGAGTACGTATCGGCGACTTTTCGCTAATATTTGCGACGCTCGCGGCGGGTCTCGCCATCACCGTGTTTTATCGACAAGATTCACCCAAAGGCACCGGTCGAAAGGCTAAAGCCACCGAAACACGCCGGCTCTCCAAACCATCTGCCCCCGAAGAGTTCTGCGCCTTGGAGATACGAATACCGGCCAGAGTCGTTTGGCAAAAAGGTCAACCCCAATGACAAAAGTTGAGTGCCGGAGCCAAGCTTCGGCACAACGGCACAGTTGAAGGTTTGATACGCGCGGTCCAAGGCACATACTCGGGAGCATTGGTAATAACTCGCCATTACATGCACCTTAATATTAACGGCATACCTAGTGACAACGCCAAAATCCGATTCTAAGTCGTTCCAGGCGCTCTAGATCGCACGGCACACGACAACACTACAAAGGCATGGGAGGGTTTATGAGCATATAGACCTTTACTTGAAGGAGACAGTCGTGAAAGCCCTTTGGGTTGGCAAGTCACTAGGGTGTCAATGCGACAGTGCTAGCGGTGGCCCATAAACAAGCCAAAGTCCCAGCCGTGCTCCGTAGTCGTAAGTACTCCCGTACCTCCTGTACTCCGTACTCCAGAGACTCAGAAACCCCGTATGGTACTCCGTACTCCGTACTCCGTATATATTACCAAAATGGGATTATGCCCAGGAGGGCTTAGTGTAATATATCACGTGATATACGCAGTTCATCCAAACGCTAGCATCGGTGTGGGCGCTGTTGGTTCTTGCGCCAAAACGTGCGCTTGTCTACCCAATGAAGTGAGATGAAACCGTTGGTCAAGGTTCATCAAGCGCCTAGCGCTTCTATCCACATCGTCCCGCAGTCTCACGGCGGCCGCTGGTCATACATACACAGGCTTGCGCCGATCGTGGCAGTACAATCGACCAGGACATACCATGACGCAACATATGTTCCGGTGGCTCGGAAAGGTCCAAACGCACAGGCAGTGTTTCTACGAAACGGTCCCCCTACGACGCCATCGTCCCAGCTGGCCAAAAGACTTTTTCTCAGCTTGTGAAAAGGCGGGCATACTGCTAGGTGTGTGCGAGCGGGCGCTGTATAAAGAGGGGGGGTGGTGCTACAAAATATGGGCGGGGACGACTGGAGGGGTGTTTGGATCAAGTCCACCTGGGCATCCACCAGGTAGGACGGGGGAGGGGGGAAGGGGGGGAAGGGGGTGCGAGCTTAGTGCACAGCACACCTCAGTCAAAGCAAAGGCCCATAGGGCTGAAGCCAAAGGCCAGAGCGTCGTTCGTTTCGGGTCTAAGATTAAGAGTGGTGGCCGGAGATGCAGTCACAAATGTACAAACTCCGAAGGCATTTTAACTCCGCAGGGGTCTTGGGTTGTTCTCATTTCTCGAATGGTGGCAGGGACGACCAAAGGTCTTCATTGGATCCGTCGCAACGAATTCCCACCATGACTCGATTGATAGCAAGATGGACAAGATTCTTTCAGCGAAAAGGTCTGGGATGGGGAAGCCAACGAAGAGGAGGGGGGGTTAGCAGACGGAGCCTACTACAACAAAGTCACAGGGTGCCAAAGAAGGCGAGAGGTTGTCAAGCGTGCCACGACGAAATGGCGGGTGGACTTTGAGACGGGGCTTGCATAGGCTGTTTGCTGGGCTCATTTGTCACGATACCTTCAACCAAGTCTGGCGGACGCATACACGGATGCAGTCGAACGGATACCCAGGGCGGAGGTCAATCGAGGTGTCGTCAAAACCAATCGACTTATCACTCAAAAGCTGCCGGTGGATATTCCGGTTCGCTAGATACCCTCAATGGGCGGTGATGGCCGCGACTATGGGCTTGATGGCAATGCAACTGTACTCATCAATCAATGATGTCTGAGGTGCGCGCACGTAGTAGCGTGCAGAGCGAGCGTGCAAAGACAGCGAATGCGTCTGTACCTCGTCACCTTGTCTGGCGGAGCTTGGGCCTTGTCGCCGCCGTTGCAGTGCCGAGACCGCCAGTTTTGGGTGCGGAGGCTGTAGTTTGAGGGGAGAAAGGGCGGGAGAAAGGCGGGAGGGGTCATGGCCGCTTGGTGCGTCCGAATCTGCACTTGTGCAGTGCTTGCAGTGCTTGCAGCGGTGCTGCTGCACAAAAAATGCACGTCGGGGTGCCAGGCCTGCGAATCCTACGACCCTACCTCAGTACAGTGGACCACTGTGATGCGGGCAGCGCGTGTTCCCCATGTCTTTCTGCAGTCGCTGCAGTGGATGCGGTGGATGTAGTGTTACCTACTGCTACGTCCCCTTCTCCATCGAAACTTCGAAACCCACCACAGTCAAGGGACCCCGACGTTGCCCTTTGAGGCGGGTAAATCTGCTACCACCCACCCTACCGTTGCAGCGCAGAACGTCGCCTCCGAAATATGAGGCTCATACCCGACTTCCCTCTTGCGTGTGCGTGTGTGTGACTACTATGCAATTTCCATCATGAGAGATGTGATATCCATGCTCGTGACCACCTATTATGCCGCATCAAGGACGAGGTCAAGGCCAACAAAAAGTTTTGTGCGCACGTACGACTCCGTACTCCGTACCGACCACGGCACCATAGGTCTCGTGCAGATGAGTTAGTACTCGCCGATGGCCACAGGCGAACCATTGACAGCTATACACGAGAGCCTTGCGAGGCAGATAACGCCTTTGATTGGGGGAGAAGAGGCTGGCTCAGGTCGGTGGGCTCCAAATCTTGCATCATGTCACTCCTCTTGCGGGTTAGTGCACGGATTCGAATACCTACACGATACGTTGGGGACAAACGCACTTGACCCTATCCTAGTGGTGGTGTACTCTGTACTATGTACTCCGTACTACATAGTATGTACGGGAGTATGCCTCCAAGGGCTCCAAATCGCAAGTCGCTGCTCCGCACTCCGCGGACACGCAAACATGATGCTACTACTATGTACCGCTACCGCTTTTACTACTACCAAGTGGTAAAGTGGTAGCAGGAGTAGTGCGTGCTAATGGGCGGGGGGGAAGTTGCTCTTTTGGGGCATATTCGATTGAATTAACTGCGGCCTCGCCGAAGGCATGTTTCGTTACATGATGCACACACACGCAAGCACACACATGTTTCTGTGCGACCAACGTGCTCAGCCAACCGTTTGCCCACACTCGAGTTCCACTCTTGTTCTACGCCGCAGGTTGAGGGGTAACCGAACCGTCTGGCCGCGATGGTGCAGTAGATGAAGCACCATGCTCCTCGTGCGTGGGCTTCTTTCGTGTCTACTATTGGGGATTCTCCAATTTGTTATTCGTCATTGCAAGTTACACAAGACTGCACAACGCAGGTGAAAAGCGATCGATCAGGCAAGCAGGCAGATATACGAGCCCGGTCGATAAACTTGATTCGTCTGTGCACAACCTCACCTCTGCACCCCTCTAATGACGGACCCGGAAAGAGATACTATCGTCCGTACGTACCCCGTCTTATTCCTCGGGCTGAACGTCTCGATTGACGTGTTTCATCCGCGTCCCCCGACTTTTCGATTTCAAGGGCACATGATAGTGATCAAAATGGCGACTCTCCTGAAGAAGAAAAGGCCGTCAAATGACCCCCCTCCCCCTTCTCCCGCCGTCTCCCCCCCCCTTCCGGTTTTACCTAGACTAACACGGGCTCGGCGTAACACTTGCAGGCTGGGCTCTCAGGCTAGTACTACTGGGATTGGCGGCAGATGCCGTCGCCGCCTCTACCACCAAGTACGGAGTCATACAGCAATGTAGCTTGTCACGGTTGATAACTCATTTCATACGGAGTACAGAGTATGGAGTATTCTGCAGTACCGGGTACGTATCATATCTCGCATCCGAGAATTTGTTTGATGATGGTAGTCAGAACTGTCTATCGACGCCGCTCAGCGTTGCATCGACCATACTACGAGGACGCGTGTTGGGCTCACTAACGTCAAGTATCCCTTCCGTCTTCGTGCGAGGAGTTGGGCTCTCAACTCCGACCGTCCTCGACCGTTCCAACCGTCCTCTCTCTCGAGTCTCGACAAGTTGTCCATGTGCACGTCCCCTTAAAAAACTCCCAGAGCACTGGGACCGGTGGCGCGCCCACTGCCTTGGAGGCGGTGCCAAGGGCGTACGAGTCCCGTTGATTCGCATATTTACGGAGTACTATAGGCAATGGGCAATTCTGGTGCCATTTGGGTGTGAGTTTCTGCACGGATCAAACATTAGCAGGGCGGCATTTACGGAATGTCGACTGCGTGTTCCGTAGAGAGTAACAGATGACGAGCGCATTCTCTGCCCTCCAGGGTTGCACATTCGCATCCTTGCTGGCATATGCCTCGTCTCAGATTTCTTGGAGACAAAAGGACCCTTGGTGTACGGAGTACCCCGGATGCTATGGCATACCGTACTATGTACTCCATTACTCCATTACTCCATTACTCCATTACTCCATTACTCCGTATCAACCTGGTTATTGTACATGAGTCGGCCAGGACGAGGCGTTCGTCTATATACGGACTATAGGGTTAGCTTGCCATGGTGGTATACACGGATTCTGTTGGAAATGGTGGAGTGAAAGGCAGGCCAAAGACGTTTTTTTCCATGAAAAGGACCCTGCGGCTCCTGGCAGTTGGTCTACCACTACCAGCGAGTCAGTCAGCACCCAATCGCTTCCCCGGTCGCATCCATTAATCCCGAATTAGCTGGCACCTTGCGGGCTGCCAGCCTGCCAGCCTGCCAGCCTGCCAGGTACGGAGGAGGCACTCAGGCACTCAGGCACTACGGAGTATGGTACTCTGGAATTCTGGCACTCAGGCAACGCAGGGACAGGATAGCGAGTCCATGTTTCCATTGCCAAGCACCCAAGTCTAAGCATCCATGCTGAACGTTGTTGTTCGTTTATTCCCATTGGCGTGGGGAATCTCTAATAACCGACGACGGATTTTTTTCTCAACCCCAATCATTCATTCGTTGGTAAACGAGTTCTTTACGAGTGGACATGCCAGCTACTATGTACCAAATTACGGAGCACCAAGGCCGTGTATTTTTTTGTCTCTTTTCTCTCGAGACATGGGAAGGATAGGAAGTTCTCCGGCATTTACGTGTCAATTCCCGTCAGCTACTTTGCTCGCTAGTCCCCAGACTGCGTCTGGACCTTGGCTGAGGGGTCTGTACTATTAGTAGTAATTGCTATGGTATGTACTCCGTACTCCGTACTATGTAGGTGCTGGCTTCGCTACTGATCCCACGCTTGCTGGATACGTAAGGCAACAAGGAAAAGAGACGTGCGGGCACGTTGTGCGAAGATGCTCGGAAGGATGCAACGCTTCAACTCCGCCAATTTGCTCAATTGCACTCCCCCCCTCCCCCCCTCCCTCGTGTCCCCTCAGGGTCCCCAGACTTTTTGCCTGGTTGGAAGATGCTTGACTGGGCGGGAAGGGGGGCAAAGGGGTGGAAAGGGGTGGCAATTGATTAAAAAAAGAGCCTTCCACGTACTCCGTACTCCATACGGATTGCAAATGGAATGGATGTATCCCAACACCAGGGAACAGGGAACCGATGCGGTGTTGGAATTTCCCTACGTTCGCTATGCGTATGTACGAGTAACTGGAAATGTCCATGATTTCCGCCCGGCCCCCCCTTCTTGGGCCCCTTCTTGGGGCCATTATGGAATAGGGTACGGAGCCCGTACGGACTACGCCGACTATTCATGATGCCATGTACAGCACCGGCGTTCATGCACTTTACTTATCTGTAATTGTACGGAGTACGGAACGCGTTTTGTGCACATGCTCTTGCATTGTAATGGCGTGCCGCTCTCTGCTCTCTACTCTCTGGTCTTCGCTCTCCGAAAAGACTAAGAGTAGGGGCTAAGTTGGTTTACTCTGATAGGCATTTGTTGTCAATCAACTCGAGGTGTTGGCCCAATCAGCGACAGATGTCCTCCTCCCCCCTAGTCACCCTTTAAACGATCGGATCCAATGTCGAATTGACGAATCGTCCCGGCTGCCCCGGTATATGTACTACTCTATGCTAGCCAAGCTACTGCATAGCACTGCTGCTCCTATGAAGCCTGCCACGATGGCCTCTGCTCCTGATAAAACAGAGAGCTCGGGGGGGGGGGGGGGGGCGCACAAGCATTTTTCGGAACTCCGGGGGCCAGATGTGCGTCCGGTTAACCTGCTACGTACATACGGAGTACGAGGGCACTTGCATGAGATCCAATCCTACGAGCGCCTTTCGCAGTAGTACGGGGGCATGCATGCTCTAAACCGAGGTGTCGCCTTACGGAGCACCTAGCAGCATATCGATGTCCATGCCATTGTTCGAATGGGGGAAATGCTCGTCGTTTTGGTAGGTAGCAGGAGGGACAAAAAGGGGACCCAAGGAGTGTGTTGCTGCTGCATTGCAACCCTCCCCCTTTCCCGACTCAATTTCGCAGGTTACTGTTACTACTACCTCACACATCGGAGGTCCGCGGCGCCGGCCTTGTTGCCCTGGGAGGGGGAGGGGGGTTAAAAGCGAGGACGACGGGTACCTACACGCCGACCGAGTGACCGAGCCAGCAGCTACCACAATGCCAATACTAGGTCCGGGGGGGGGGGGGGGGGGCACTGGGAAACCATCCCAGGACGAGGATGCTTCTCTGCAGACCGAGAGTGGACAAGAAAAAGATGCGGGCCGTTAAATGGAGCACGTCAGGGTTGCGATGGACGTAGATCATTGCATCTGCCATCCGTGCAAATTAGACATGATTCACGATAAGTTCCTTTTTTTCTTCTTCTTGTTTTGCCTCTCTCTCTCTGGTAAACAAACCCCCCTGTTGCCTGTTCAAAACAAGCGCAGCGAGAGCCGGACGTGCCTCATTAGCACGCTACCCTCCTTGTGGCCCTCGGTACCACCACTACTACTACTGCTAATCCGTACTCAGTACTACCATACGGTACCGTGGTGGTGTAGTAGTAGCACCTGGGGCCCAGGGAAAAAACTCGCTGTTCGCCTCTTCGCGGTGTAGGATTCGTCTCGTCTCATCTCGATACCTTTTTGTTCCCCTTGGGCACTGAAACGTCCTATATGTGGAAGGTGGAAACATTTTGAACATGGAATCACCTGGACAGACTTTGGGAGGTTTGTCGGGCTCCTTTGCGGGGACTATTGATGATGATGAGAGTGAACAATTTTTCTCCCCCCTCCCCTCCCCCGTGACGACCTCCTACCATACATAGTGAAAAGCAAAGACCTCCTAAGGGAAAAAAGCTTAAAGCAAAAGGCTCCAAGCTTCCGGCCGGTCGGATGGGCTAGCACGGAGTACGGGGCTGCCTGCGTCGTACTACTATCTACTACGCATGTGCGTAGCTAAACACACGCGGTGCCCTGCTCCGTCACAATGGTCCTTTGCCCAAGAATTGCCCATACAGGTCTCTGTGGGGAGGGGGAAAAACAGAGGGAGAGGGAGAGGCAGAAAGGATGCAGCCTAAGGGGGGGGGGGTCTTAGTCTCGGCCCAGGAACTTGGGTTGCATTTCCACAGCATCAAACTCTATACTACGTACACCGCACAGGCCCGGGCTGGGATCTGCGTCTATCCGTGAGGTATATTCTCCCAAATGGCGGAGGAATGCCCATTTTCCGCCTGGGCGGTATCGAGGAAAAAAAGACTTTTTTTATTTTGCCACGTAGAACAAAGGGCATTTTTCATGGTTATGTATGCATGCACTACTGCCCTGCCAGCGGTACCCAGCAGCACTCCCAAGGCGTGCGATTATGCAAACGGGCTGGGATGGGGGAAAAAGGAAAAGTTTCCTGATGGGGAAAATGTGATGGAAGTAGAGGTAATGTTTAAGCAAATCGTGGGGCCCTGGGAGCTTCTCTGAAGTTCTCGTCTGCTTGCGGTTATGGGCAGATATGCGGTCTAACATGGTCCAGCCAAGCGCCTTCTGCAACCTACACACACATCTCACAGCCAACGCACGATAAACGCAGAAAGACGTGGCCAACACACTCCTCCTCCTTCTTCTTCTTCTTTTTTTCTCTTCGCCATCCCGCCTCTCTAGGATGCCAAGCACTTTCTCCATAAGGGGAAAACCTCTGGCTGTATCATCATCGACATGTTTCCATCTTCCCATGCACCCTTTTACCCCCCTTCCGGTTTCCCCATGAACCGACCATCTGGGCTTTTTGGGATACAGCGCGCACTACCCTACCAAGGTGGGGGCGTTCTGGTCTTTTTTTCGGCCAGCGGATGGCAAAAGGGCAAAAGGGCGGTAAAGGAGTTTGGGGGGTAGAGAGGAATCTCGATGCGAACATGCGTATGCGGGCGTCGTTGGGCAATGCAGTCTCTTCCTACCTCCCTCCTACTCCCTCCCCCCCCGCTCCAGACTCTGGGCTCGCAATGGCCCTTCGCGGTAAAAAGGGGGACGTGGGGAGGGAAAAAGAATGGGTGGATGAAAATGTGACCGGGCAGAAATGCCAACACACACACTGCTGCCGATTGGAGTTTCTAAACCCTGTGCCTTGCAGATGCTATCATGTATTATGCCTGCGAAGATCGTATTAGGACGAAAAAGGGGGGGGGGAGGGGGGTCCAGGGGTCCTGGAGTGTTTTTTCCCCCCGTGGATCCAATAGGTGAACCTCATGGGGAAAAGGGGGAGAAAACTCCCAGATATTCCCAGACCCTACGGGCTGCACACCAGGGAGGAGGAGGAGGACGTTAGCCAAGAGTTCTCTCCTGCCAACGGCAATACCTTGAAGAATCACCTCTTCTCACTTGTTGGATCTGCCCAAGGGAATGAAATGCCGGACCGAGGAGAAGAAGGGAAGAAGAAGAGAAGAAGACGCGGAACGTTTGCAGACCCCATGTAAGTTTACTCGTTTCTTCCTGACTACGGAGTAGTGTCCGGGGACTCTTTTCTTTGTCCCTTGGGGGAGCTCGTCACTGCACGCCAAGCAAAGAGCCTTTCCTCGCATGATGGGCTTCTCCTGTTTGCCTCGCCGTTGCCATTGCTGTTACTTGAATGTGTCTACTCACACAGAGAGAGAGAGTCCTTGGGCGCCGCCAAAAGGCTCGTGAATTCTCGCTGTACTAGGAACAGGCGATCTTGATACGCACACTCCCGGCTGAAGCAGAGAGGAACCCGGAGGGAGGAGCTTCTTTTCTCATGAGGCAGATATTCCGTTGGGCAGCAAGTGTTGCCTTCTCTTCATGCTCGTTGACCTATCTAAAGGCCACTCGATCTGGGATATGGGCAGCAGCACCACGGACAGATTGCTGCCGTGGCTCGCGGAGACTCCTCGCCGCCGTTTGATGGGTTGTTCGGGTTGACGCTGGCTTGCTTGAGGGTACGAAGATGCCCCCCCCAGCCGTGCGTTTCCTTGGGCAAGTGCCGGAACGATTCAGTCTGCGGATCTAAGCTTTTATATACAAGGGGATGTCGTTTTGCTAGCAAAAAAAAAAGAAAGAAAGAAAGAGAAGATGACAAGATAAGAACTCTTTGCCTGCATAATGGGCCGCGGAGCTGGACTACGACGAGCGAGTCCTCCTTTTGAGTGAAAGGACACATGAAAAATGCCTCTTTTTCTTCTCTCAGTGTTGAGTATTCGCGTAATGAATTCTAGTGGTTCCAAACTCTACACGAACCTGTACCACGAGACTGAACTCCATCCCGGGCATACATACCTATATACATACTGCATATCCATGCGCAAAACTCACGTCTTCTTTTTATTACTTTTATTTATTTATTACCATAGTGCTCTCCCCCTCTCCTTTGCGGTTCCATGATCAGATCATGCCCTGGGCTCGGGCGCAAGTGATTGATATTCAGTACGTACCCAGCTCGAGTTATCGGAATCGAACATACGGAACATCTCCGTACTGTGGACGGAGTAGACGGATGGGGGAGTTGAACGTGATGGGCATGTATGTACGGAGCACGGGGGTAGTGCACCCCGCGGGACCCTCCTCCTGATCGGTATACCGGCCGCCCGGTTCTTACGGTTCTCTTTAACACACATACTCCGTACTTCCAATTCAGTCTCTCCCCGGGGGATTTGTCATTTCATTGATTCGAAATCAGGATGCGTACCTACGGAGTACATGGATCAATGGATGCAATCCCTCCCTCACCACCTGCAAGCTCTACCTAGTACTATAGTACCCCGTACAACTGCTACTATTTCCCATGTTTAAAAAAAAAAAAACAATTGGTAATCCATCCCACGTTTATTAATCAAATCCCGCCTCGACTTATCGCAAAACCCCTCTGAATGAAACGCCGAAAAAATTGGGGAAAAGCCAAGGGCGCTCTTCTCTGTCTGTCTGTCTGTCTCCTCTCTCCTCCCCTCTCCTCTCCTCCCCGTGCCGCCCGCAATTACGTATGAACCCCGCGATTCCCGTGGTGGATATTCATCATCTTTTATTGTCAAAAAAAAAAAAAGTTGGGGAAATCCCACCAAACCCCCCAACCACCACTCCGGCCTATTGCTATAGAAGTCGGGAATCTGTCGTCATTCTCCAACACGCTGATGTAACATTTGGTGACGGAGAGTGCGTGTGAGAGACCGAGACAAATAGAGAGAGAGAGAGAGGGCTCGGACTTGAAAAGGCCGAAGCACGTAGCGTATCCCCCCCTCCTACTTGGTGGTGGTAACAATGATGATGATGATGATTAATGCCATGGGTGGTAACGGTAGTACTACTGTTGCCCTGCGCCGCCTGGGGCCCCGATTGCGCGCGTCGGCGGCTGCCAACGACGCCATCGAGGGCGCATTTGACGCCAGACTCTGGTCCCGGCGGTGGTCTTCTTCTTCTTCCTCCTCGTCGCATCATGGATATAAATACCTCGGCGGCAGCAGCAGCAACAACAGCAGTAGACTGAGTATACTAGGTCGACGGCCACTCACTTCCACCACTCTCACCCCTCCCATCACCAAAACATCATCGCCATCTCTGCTCAGCAGCAGGACAACTACGACGACGACGACGACGACAACATCTCGTGTACCGGCACTGACATCGACCAACTCGCCGCGCGCGTTTTCTACTTCGCCGAGCAACATGTCGCGACCCAATGGCCTCATCGCCACCGAGGGCATCGAGCTCCTCACCTTTCGTAAGTTCATACCCTCACCCTTCGTACACTCGTATTACACTCGAGCACGCGTATCATACTTGACCCTCACTATTGGCCCCCCTCCACCTTGGTCCTGCTCTTCTTTCCCTGCTTCTTCATCATCTTCTTTTCCTTCTTCTTCTTCGTCGTCTTCGTCCCGTTCTTGTTCTTCTTCCTTTTGTTCTTGTTGTTGTTCCTCCTCCTCACCATCCTCCTCATCCTGCTTATAATATAACCCACCCCTCCCTCTAGAAGCCCAGCTCCCTAACCAAACCCAGAAACACCAAACGGCTTCAAAGCCTCCATCCTCCTCGAGGAGCTAAAAGAAGCCTACAACCTCCCCTACACCGCCCAGTCCATCGACATATCCCAGAACATCCAGAAGGAGCCCTGGTTCGTCGCCCTCAACCCCAACGGCCGCATCCCCGCCGTCGTCGACCACGATAACGGCGGCCTCGCCGTCTTCGAGGGTAGCGCCATCCTCTCCTACCTCTCCCGCCGCTATGACCCGGACAACAGGTTCTCCTTCGACGTCCAGAGCGATGACTACACCCGCGCCGAGACCTGGATCGGCTGGCAGCACGGCGGCGTCGGGCCCATGTACGTTCCCGCCGTCCCGCCCACCTCCTTTTTTAACCTCCCCCCTTTTCTCGATCATTTCTCTCCTTTGTTAACCCCCCTTCCCCCCCGACCACTTCTCTCCCTTCCCCCTTTCTCCCCTTTTACATATCATGCAGAAACGCTGACTCTTTCACAGGCAAGGCCAGGCAAACCACTTCATAGCCGCCGCCCCCATCCGCGTAAACTGGGGCATCCAGCGCTACGTCGGCGAGACCGAGCGCCTCTACGGTGTCGCCGAGGCCCACCTCGCCTCCGGCCGGGACTACCTCGTCGGACCCGGCCGCGGCCGCTACTCCATCGCCGACATCGCCCTCGTCGGCTGGGTCAACTCCTCCGTCGCCATCACCATCGACCTCGAGCGCCAGTTCCCCAACCTCTTCGCCTGGTTCAAGAGGATCTGGGAGAGGCCCGCCGTCCAGCGTGGCTTCCGCGTCCCCAAGCCCCCCGCCAACGGCGTCCTCCTCGACAACGGGCCCGAGTTCGCAAAGAAGCTCGAGGAGAGGAAGGACTTTGTCGCCAAGGCCAAGGAGGAGTTTGGATACAAGTATAGCTCCCCGTAGGCTAAAACTCTCAACGAGCTAGGCAGCATTATCAAATAAACAAACCTCGAGTCTGCTTAGCAGTCCCCCGAATCTTCAAACCTCGTGCTATTTCCCTGTGCCAAAGCCATGGCCGCACCATCACCAACAGCTAATAGACACACACGCAGTTAAAGATGCAATAAACCGTGTGTGGGAAAAGTCTTCTGATATTTGCCTCCCTGAACTAATCAAAATCGCTTCCAGTAATAAAGAAAATAGCACCAAAAAGAAAAAGGACAATCATCCTCTCTCTCAAAGCCGTCGCCCAACATTATTCACACAGCATCGAAATCATCACACCCCAGTGACGTTGATGAAAGGAGCAATTCTTGCGTGGTGCCTGAAGACATAGACACAACCAGGGCAAAGGGGCCTCAAAGGACTGATATCGGGGAGGCCGCACCAGTGCAACAGGTCCAAAGCCCACTCTCCCTCCAACGACGCTATCCTCGCATCGGCGTGCAGCCTGTTCACCCATGTTTGCCAGTCCGTCGTCTGCCAGTTCTTGCATGCGTGGCAGAAATCGCCCTTCGGCGGCACCACGCACTGCCAGCCGAGGCGGGCGTACAGGGCCTGCGTGTCCGCCGCAGTCCACCCGCTCCTGGGCCAATATTCGTTGGCGATGCGTGCCATGTCCGTACATGTGACCCCCAGACAGGCGCGGTCCTCCTCGCTGAGGTAACTGGTTATCTGGTTGAAAATCTCAGCCGGTACGCCCGTGAGCGACGCTTCGCGTCCCGAGTTGGGCGAGCACGCGCGGGTCGACCGGGTTGTGTAGATATTAAAGTAAATCAGCGGTCTGTATGCACCTTTCTAGGGTCGGAAAGTCTGTATAAACGGGACAGGGCGCCGGGATAACCCCCCCTTCATATTAGCCTTGTTCTTCTACTTTTTATTTCTCTTCTTCATCTGGTCATCATCTTCGGTGTCGTTTGCTCCCAACCATCTTCTTGACATCTGGCGTGTGTCCACGTAGAAAGCGAGAGGGAAAGGTTCAAAAGAAAAGAGGGGGAAGAGAGAGGATACGAAGGGGTTTGCTTACGGTCCTGTGCTCCCTGTATAGCCGTGGCAATTCGTGGACAAACATGATTGTCGGTCGTTTGTTGATTCCTGGTCGAAAAGAAAGAATGAAGGGCCTTGATGATATACTAAAAGTTATTGGTAGCAAGCGCTGAAGTAGGACTGGTAGTACTGGTGGAAGCTTGAGTACAACGCAGAGAGGAAAAGGAAGTAGTGGTAAATACTTGAGGATAGAATAGTGCTGAAATAATGGTGTGGGAAGAAGAAGTAAGTGTTGCTGGTGGGAGAACAGATGGTTACTAGGGTTTATATAGACGAAGTGCCAGGGGCTGTCGCTAGAAGAGCAGTTGCCAGAAAGAAAGCCTGATGTTGATAAGGTTGGTAAACAATAGCAGCACTTGGAAGGACCTCTGGAGGAGAAAAGTGTCAGCAAGGAAGACTCAAGCGGAGGCCTACCCCTTCCATCATTAAGCAGAGGCCTACTGCCATTCTCCCCAATGCACCGGCCGTATAGATATCAAGCAAGTATGAATAATGCAGTGGCTCCCCAAGAAAAGATTAGACAATAGGAAGGAGGGCTGACGACGGTAAATACCAGAAGAAAGTATGCTCAATAAGACACGCCAGGGCAAAAAGCCTGTCTACAAAAAGGGTATACGCAAAAAGCGGCATGTAAAAAAAAAAAACAGAGGGCAAAGAAAGAGAGGGCAGGGAATGGTGCTCTCAGAGACCGTCCAAGAAACTGGCAGCTTCCTTCTTGGCCCTCCTCTCGGCCAATCCCTTCCTCCTCTCCTCCATCTCCCTCCTCCTCTTGTCCTTCCGCTCACCTGCGGCCCCGCGTGCCTCCTCGGTGCGTTTCCTCTCCTCGCCCAGCCCCTCCATCTCCCTCGCCCTGTCCGCCTCGTCCCGGCTAAATTTGTAGAAGCCCTGTCCCTTGGTGCGCACCTCGCGGTCCGCATCGTAGTGTTGCTGTGGCGGCGGCGTGGCACTGCGATCGCGACGAGCCGCTAGCTCCTCCATGCCGCCCGCGTCGTCGGGTACAAAGGCCATGGACTGAATCGTGTCGCCGTGTATGATGTTGGCCGGTGCCGCTGGTCGTGCAGACATGCGCTCTAGCTCTTCAGCGCCGAGAAGACCACGCTGCGCTCGCCTCTCCAGCCTATCCTTTTCGGCGCGTGTCACCATTCTCGCACGACCAAACTCATCCTCGAACTCGACCATTTCACGTGCCGCGTCGGCGTCTTCATCATCATCGTCGTCGGAGCCATCAGAGCTGTCAGCCCCACGCCCTTGCTCGCCGTCCTCGGCCCACTTTCGGTCAAAATCCACCAGCGGCGCCGCCTCGTTCTCCTTGGGCACGTAGTCGCCCCTTTTCATGGCCGCGTACAACCGTGCCTTCTCCTCCATCCGGCGTTTCGCCCTCGCCCGTTGCTGAGCCTCATCCTCAGTGCCGTGCACCTCCTTGAGTGACAGCTTGCCCCTGTCGCTAGCCCCTGCCTTCGGCTCCGACTTCTCAGCCTTGGTCCGGTGAAAGAGACTCTCCTTGGGTTCTTTGGAAGGCCGAGGGCGGCCTGCTGCTGCTGCGGCTGGACGTGCTGACTTTTCAGTGGACATGAGTGATGTAAGCTGGGCCTGAAAGTCGAGGGACGAGGATAGAGCCGTATTTTTCTTCTGCCTCTTGCTGGGCCGTTGGCCGTAGAGGTTGGGGTCTTGAGGCATGCTGGCGAGAATTTCTTGGTGCCGAGGGGGGAGAAAGGCAGCCTACCACCGAAGAACCTTGTAATATCACAGAATCCCTATCTGAACCTAGGCAGTCACAAGAGCCGAATTGTGAAACTTTTTACGATGAGAATTGGTCGCTCAAAGGCTTGATTGTACACAAGACATGGTTTTGTTTTTTCAGGAAGCAAAGCAAGCCCACCGGACGTGCATGATAATGGATAGGCAGGGGGGAAAATGATGCTTACGTTATCATTTTGAGAAGAGGCGTAAAGAAATGCCAACTGAAAAGATGGATATACCCAATGCAAAAACATAAAATTGAAAACTTTAATATCATCTACTGTTCGCGCACACAAGAAGAAAAAACCCCACGTGAGAATCTCCAAGAAAGCCTCTCGTAAGCTACAGTATGCGTTTGAGTAAGATTCCTGGGTGGAATGGGCATCTATTCCCTTAGCGGTGGTGGTTGGTGGGGTTTTACAGTTGGTTATGGAGTACTCCGTACCGAGTACAGTGGGCTCTTCGCCCTGGAGGGTCCAACAACTGGCCGTACCTCACAGTGCCCCGCCATCTCGTCATCTCGCCGCCATCGGAACACTGACATTTGAACTTTTTGTCCCTCATCTGATCCTTTTTTACCATTCAACTACTCCGTACATCTCTGTCAAGTGAAACGGTAAAGAAAAGAATAAATATTTAGAATGGCCGCTAACCAGGTCTCTATTGCCATCATTGGTACGTTGACACGCCTCTAAAAGCTATCATGGAGGCCAATGACTGATTTCGAGGGTACAAAAAGGCGCCGGCGGTGTTGGCAAGTGCTTTCTTACACAACTCCAGGCTTTGGCTGCCAAGAGACCCTCGCCCAAGCTGAGCCTCTGCTACATTGCCACCAGCCGCAAGGCTCTCTTTAACGACGACTACTCCGGCATTGACTTGGGCAACGTCGTCGATTCTCTCGGCAGCAGCTCCAAGACCCCTCTCTCCTTGCCCAAGGTTGTCGAATACCTCGCCGCCGCTCCATCCAAGGTTGTTCTCGTCGACAACACCAGCTCGCAAGATGTTGCCGAGGCATACCCTCTTGCACTCAGCAAGGGTATCAGTGTCGTGACCCCCAACAAGAAGGCCTTCTCCGGCTCCTACCAGTTGTGGCAGGACATCTTCAACGCTGCCAACTCTTCCGGCGCCAAGGTCTACCACGAGTCCTCAGTCGGAGCCGGGCTTCCAGTCATCTCCACCCTCAAGGACCTGATCGACACCGGCGACAAGGTCACCAAGATCGAGGGTGTATTTAGCGGCACCATGTCCTTCCTCTTCAACTCCTTCGCGCCTCTTGAGGGCCAGGGTGGCCAGTGGTCTGCCGAGGTCAAGAAGGCCCAGGCTCTTGGGTACACCGAGCCTGATCCTCGAGACGACCTCAACGGCCTTGACGTTGCGAGGAAGCTGACGATTCTGGCTCGCTTGGCTGGTCTACCTGTCGAATCCCCCACCTCTTTCCCGGTCCAGAGCTTGATTCCTAGTGAGCTCGAGTCTTGCTCGAGCGGAGACGAATTCCTCGAGAAGTTGCCTGCGTTCGATCAACAGATGGAAGAAACCAAGGCTCAGGCCGAGAAGGAGGGCAAAGTCGTCCGGTTTGTCGGTAGCATTGATGTGGGCTCCAAGAGCGTCAAGGTTGGTCTTGAAAAGTTCGATCGGTCACACCCCATTGCCGGTCTCAAGGGCAGTGACAACATCATCAACTTCTACACTGAGAGGTACGGTAGCAACCCCCTGATTATCCAGGGCGCTGGTGCTGGTGGTGACGTGACTGCGATGGGTGTAACAGGCGACCTGATCAAGGTTCTTGGCCAGATTGCTTAGGATATCGTAAAATAGAATCAACAAAAGTATTAGATGTGATTTTGCGAGTACTCGTCTCGTTGCTATGCCTTAGTGCGGTTTCGTGGGTTTGTCGTCTTCGGTTGGTTGGTGGTTTGTTCGTATCGATCTAGTAGTATTCTGGGAAGACCTTCGCGAGGCACAGCGTAATGTTCGCCAGATCCAAACACAGACGTCGAATACTATCAGGATCAAAAAAGGAGATATGAAGAGGAACCCGATCATGAACTTGTCCGACATTAGCGATCCGGCTTTTACGAGAATGTGAATGAGATGCAGCACTTACAAAGGCAAAGCAGATGTAGTGAATAATGGGCGGGAAGCCAGGGAGGATCAAGGAGCCCAAACCCCAAGTGCTGTCATCAGGCGACGAATAACCCATCTTGTCTGCTAACGGATTTATGCGAGTAATCAAGAATCTAGCATCATCGCCAGCGGGAGGACCGGCGTACTTATACGGAACGAAAAGGGGGAATAACAAATGCGATCCCAAGGGTACCGAGGTTGCGAGGTTGCAAAGGTAAGCAATTAATCTATCTCGGAAGCCATGGGCTATTAAACAGGGTCTACGGAGTAAAAACCACCAACCAGTGTTGATGGTTTGCGCGCTCAAGGATTGAGACGTGATTTCCCTTGCCGATGAGATCCCTGTCCGCCGCAGGTGCCAGGTACCCGCTTTTCACCGCCTACCGTACTCGGTGATTTAGTACTCCGTACCGATCACTCCGTACGCAGGCTTTGAAAGATGAGATGAGAGTCGAAACTTTGTGCAATTCAAATAAAGTCAGAGTGAAATCTGGTAAAGGTTCACACGACTAAATCAATTAGATTCAATTCGCCAATATGACCAAAGAAAAGCAAGAGGCTCAAAAGGCCAAAGCGCGGAATCAATATCGCGAGCAGAAAACCCGAGATGCCGTCGCCAAGTTACCTCAGAAAAGGTTTTATCGCCAGAGGGCGCATGCCAACCCCTTCTCAGATCATCTCTTGACCTAGTAATTACCCTCGGTACCTCACCTCTGAGCATGGAACTGTTGCTAATTTCTCAGCCCGGCATCTCCTGATGAAATGGACTGGTCATTGTATTATCCTGCCTATGTGGATGAGCAAACAAGAGCGTCAGAGTCAACACTGCCGCCCCGGTTAACGAAGGATATCGATGTGGTCGATATCGGATGTGGGTTTGGCGGTCTCACAGTAGCTCTGGCCCCTCTACTTCCAGAATCCTTAATATTGGGTAAGTGGTAGGCGAGGAATATCAATGGAAAGCTGTACTGACAACCGACGACAGGTCTCGAAATCCGGTCACAGGTAGCAGAGTTTGTCAAGGAAAAGATTTGGGCGTTGCGAGCGCAAAATGAAGGGTCATATCAAAATGCATCTTGCCTCCGCGCCAACACCATGAAGTTCCTGCCCAACTTCTTCAGAAAGTCTCAGCTCAGCAAGATCTTCATCTGTTTCCCGGATCCTCACTTCAAAGCCCGCAAGCACAAAGCAAGAATCGTGTCCACCACGCTCAACTCAGAATATGCCTACGCTCTAAAACCGGGGGGCGTCGTGTACACAATTACCGATGTCGAGGCTCTGCATGAATGGATGGTGCAGCATTTAGAGGCTCACCCTTTGTTCGAGAGGATTAGTGAAGCGGAACAAGACGCAGATCCGTGTGTGCATGTGATGAGGACGGAGACTGAAGAGGGAAAGAAAGTGGAGAGGAACCAGGGACCAAAATTCGTGGCACTCTTTCGACGACTCGAGGATCCATCATGGTAGATCTAGAGATTAATATTTAGTCCGTACATATCAGCGCAATGCACCCAAGAGAAAAAAAAGTGGCCTATCGCATTTTTTAGGAAGCATGTGACAATGTGGTGCATCCAAGTTTCGCATGATCAATTCGAGGGTCAATGCGACGCTAAGCTTCCGCTTTTAGCGGCGGTAGCTCTAAAAGAGCAGAAAAAAACCCCCCCTCTACGGAGTATAACAGCTGGCAGGTAGGGATACGGAGTACGCAAGTACGTAACCAACCCAACCCGGTATGATGGGGAACTGCATATCGATAACGAGGTACGACAGCGACCCTCCAACTTCCCGACCGACATCTCGTGTTTCATTTCCATTTCGAGACTTTGGCTCCCTCGTTTTCTTTTAACGGCCTTGAACGATGCCCCCAAGGCCTTAGCTTTGGCTATGGCCCTTAAGCGACGACATGCAGCGCTTGCTGGACTTGCAGTTTTCATAGCTTGGGGATACGCCGTGAGCTGGCTCCCCACTCTGCGCTGGGTTGGTTATGCTTTTGTGGCTGGCAGCCTGCTCACCATCGTCGCGCTCGCCGCTGTATCTCTTTTGACTGTGAAGAGGCCGGGTCCTCGGCGCTCTTCTCGGCCTCATGGAGCTCTGTTTCTAGGAAAGAAAGCGTGGGTGGCCGAGGTGGAAGCTCTGCGCCAACGCCGGCGATATACACGTATACCCCTCGGTCTTGGCTCTGCGCGCGTAGCTGAAGCCGTCGATGGCACTCTTGATCTAATACTCAGGGACTTTGTGCGAAGCTGGTATTCGCACATTAGCCCAAATCCGACCTTCCCGAACGAAGTGGACAATGCCATTCGTCAGGCATTACTGAGCTTACTAGATGCGTTCAAAGGCAAAGACCTGGCCGACATATTGACGAGCCAAATTATCCCTATATTTACTGTGCATACTCGGGATTTCTACGATGCTGAGAAAGCTGTGAGAGGACGAAAATTGAACCGCTCTGTTACCGAGTCGGACGAACTGGACCTTGCGATTGCTTCGAAATTTCGAGATGGCAAGCTTCATCCGGCAGCCTCATTGTCCTTTCCGGACATGAAGATCGTGCAGCAAGACTACCTCCGCTCCTTGGTCACGAAGTTGCTGCCGAGGGTACTGCCGGAGAACATACTTTCGAGCCGATCGGTGTCAACTCTAATACGGGAGATTGTGAGCTGTGCAGTCCTGATGCCGATCCTACAGCTTCTGGCAGACCCAGATACGTGGAACCAGCTCATCGAGAATTTTGGGCGTTCAATGCTGCAAGACAGATCTACTGTCCGAAAGCTTAGAGCGGCGTTGGATCAACATGCGTCACCAACACCAAAGGCTGGTCGGTTGGGGGCTATTCCTCGAATAGCCCCCGGAGACAGCGAGCGCAAGTTTGAAAAGTTCGTTCGCGGCATACGCAAGGTCAATAACCTCTCGGATGCGCGGCGGTTCCGCAGCGAGGTTGCAAGCCAGCTAAAGCGAGATGCTCTGGAGGACTATCCGGATGAAACCTACTTGCGGCGCCTGGAAATGGGTAAACGATTGCTTGATGAGCGGGTGAATCAGCTCGCAACCGGAAGCGATTCCCAGGCAGTGCCACCCATTCCCCCTGCTGCTACTTCGATGACCGCGTCCATATCTTCATCAAAGCTACAAGACGCATCCTTGATCGACCTCTTGCGGGATCCTTCCGGGCTTTCATATTTCATGGAATACATGGATCGTCAAAAGAGATTGTCGCTTGTACAATTCTGGCTCGTTGTTGACGGGTTTCGGGATCCCTTGGAAGATGCTGGCGCTGATGATGAGCAAGCGCCGTCGGGCCTGCCCATGTGGACAGAATCTGATAAGCTAGATCTTCTCCAGATACACCAGGCCTATCTTTCCAAGCCGGAACTCGGTGTGCCCGACTCGGAAAAGGACGAGGTCAGGAGATTCTTAAAGGCAGGAAAGATTGCCACCCCTGCACAGTACCATCGGGCTAGAAAAGCCATTATGAGAGCACAGACGGCTGTGTTGGAAGAAATGAAGAATCGATACTTCCAAGCTTTTAAAAAGACAGAACTATTTTATAAGTGCCTTGCGTCAGAGGAAGCACAAAAAGCGAGGCAGCAACCTCCTTCAGCATTGCCCAGTACCTTGGCACCAACCGCTCACTCGGCACCGAACAGGGCGCATTCATACCAAGCTAAGCCCAAGCCCATATCACGCCTTGCTCCTCCTATGACTGGCGCCAAAAGATCTGGATCAGCGTCAGACCTCAGGTCACTTAATGTTAATGGCAATGGGGCTACTTCTTCAGGCGAACAGCGACGGTCGTTAGACGACGGGTTCGGCAGCTCTCTCTTTGACGACGACGATTTGGACAACGAGAATATGGTGGAATCAACAGCCAGCCTTGAGCATTCAGGACAACAAGAGCGCGAGCCTGACACAAGGGTGGTTCAAGCTGTCGAAGAAGCATTATCGAATATATTAGAGGACAATAGGCCGCAAACTGCCGAGGATCTACGCGCTTCTCTATTTACCGGTTCAGACGATATAGGATCCGCCAGTCTTTTCTCAAATGATAATGACTCTAACCGTGGCTCTCACCGTGGTTCTATAGATTCGGGCCCTCCGCCGAATAGCAGCAAGGAATCTCTCGAAAAGCCGAGCCTGTCGTCTTTGGGCCTCGTTAGTGCAGCGTCTCGAATCGGCGTTTTCATTGACAATGATCTATTTGAGGACGAGGATAAATATCCCGCCAAAGAAGGCCAAGGCGAGGATGATGAACCACCCAAAGATGACGAGGATGAAGTTCACGAAGCTGCACCTGGAGATCTTGGGCTCGCCGAAGCTATTACGGTCCTCAGTGACGATATTGATAAGCTCGTTGCGCAGGAGGCTATTGTGGACTCTCTCACGAGGAAAGCCGAGTTAATCAATAACACAGCCGAGTTGCGAATTTTGACCAAGTCCAAAGCGAGCTTACAGAGAGAGATTCGACGCAAGGAACTACAACGTCAGCAATACGTTGTCCAGGAGAGCGACAACAGCCTTTATGGCCGGTCTAACATCAAGATAAAATCAATCCAGGTCGGCAGAGAGGACGACGGCAGGGAATTCGCTCTGTACGTGGTGGAGGTTCAACGTAACGCGGGAGAACAAATGCCCGCCGCTTCCTGGGTTGTGACTCGGCGGTATAGTGAATTCCACGAGCTTCATCACAAACTGCGATCCAGGTACCCATCGGTACGGAACCTCG
Organism: Trichothecium roseum; assembly: GCA_026184415.1. Classification (NCBI taxonomy): domain Eukaryota; kingdom Fungi; phylum Ascomycota; class Sordariomycetes; order Hypocreales; genus Trichothecium; species Trichothecium roseum. The sequence goes on from CM047948.1 coordinate 1,636,713, forward strand.
ACTTTCCACGGCGTCGCGTGGTTATGAAGTTTCAAAGCGAGTTTTTACGAAAACGCAGAGCAGCTCTGGAGAAATACCTTCGAGATCTCCTCACTTTACCAGAAGTATGCCGGAGCCGGGAACTACGAGCGTTCTTATCTCAAAGCGCGATAGCTCTCGGTCAGGATATTATGGACCGCGAGGATAAGAAAGATATGATGACTCGTTTGTACGATTCAGTGACGGATGGCATGGAAGACATATTGGGCAACATCCCCGTTCTTGACCAACTATCCGTGGCTGGGCAAAATCTAATTGCGGCCGCAACAAGCCAGTTGAACTCGATGCCACTCAACGTCAACGAAGATACGTTCCCAGCGGCAGAGGCTGAGGCTGAGTTGAACGCCTACGAGAATAAAGAACTCGAACCGTTTATCAAACCCATTTGCGACATATTCCTTGAAATATTCGAATTGAACAAAGGAAACAACTGGCTACGTGGAAGAGCTGCCGTAGTGGTTCTTCAGCAATTGCTGGGAGGCACAATCGAGAGAAAGGTGCGGGACAATGTGAAGATGCTCGTTCAGGATGAAAGTCTACTCCGCTACTTGGGCATGGTAACGGACAGCCTGTGGCCGGACGGGGAGCTCAACCGGGGTCGTCAACCGCGCACCGCGGCAGAGAAGAAGAAGACGCGAACCGAAGCGAGTCTGCTCTTAGCTACACTAGTGCCGGACCTGGCTGGTAATGTTGTGGGACGGGCGAACGCCCAGGCAGCGAGTCGTCGAGTCTTTGCAACTTTCAACAACGCTCGGCTCAAGTAAGTCGCACTCTCGACCTGCTGCTACATGCAGTCTTTGCTAACTCGCATTAGTACCCATCTTGTGTTTACCATACTGGACGAAGTGATTTCTGTTCTGTTTGAGGATTTGTAAGTGACAAAGGCTCAAGGGAGTCTTCAGGTAGTAGCAAGGCGTCTTGGACTGCGGCGTATGGCGACTGGCCCTCATTTTCCCCCCATCACATTGCATCATGTTGTTACTAGTAGTGCTGTCGATACCACTGTTACTTGTCTCTTTACGCGTTTGATCTGGATTTCATGCAACACATTCTTTGATTCAATGGTAGTTTGGGGTTGTACTCTTCCTAAATACTGTTGGTTAGATATCCGTTCCTCACTTTGTGTGCTTGTGACAAACAGTACAAAAGGTTCGGAGGAATAAGAAGGGCGAAACGCTTACCGAAAAAGAAGAAAAAAACCCTACAGCACTATTGCTTCCCCCCAAATATTCCTGATTATACGGAGTGCGACGTATGAGGGTCTCTGTGCGAGTCAATCAATCAATTGGCTGCGTATCTGTGACAAATCGACAACAGCGAGTGAATCTGGGCGGCCCTGGGCGGTTACACTGAACTTTGCCCCCTGCAGTTTCGAGTGGCCGGTTGAAGACGGCTGCATACCTACTACAAGGGTTCATGCGTATGGTTGCCTCAGGCAGAGAACTCAATACGGTTGATCTCAGAGAGAAGCCAGCTTGCGCCACTGCCATGCACACTGCCGTCCACCAGCAATGACCAACATGCCGCAGGTGGACATAAAAGGCGGACGCTTGGTTGTGTTGGTCCCCGGATAGCATGGTCAATCTTTTTCTGTCTGCTAGACCCACTAGCCCGGGCATCCACCACCCATCACCCACCACTACGGAGAGCCTAGCTTCGGAGTACCTAGCCCACTGGCCTACTAGCCCAGGAGCACAGTTCCAGTTACCTACAGGTTACCACCACCTCTACTGCCAACCGCCGGCAGCTGCTGCACCTCCTCTTTCCCTTCCGCAGCAAAAAAAAGAAGAAACAGTTCAGGTAGTCGCCCACCACCACTACCTCAACTGTTTTCCTCTCCAACTGTCATCTCTATCCTGGATTTTCCCACTCGATCGGATCTGGCGTCGTCCGCGCGTGGAACTTATTAGGACCCTTTTCCAGGATCCAGGAATTCCTTTTTGAACCGAAGACTTTTCCATCCCAAGGCTTTTCCTCCCATCGTCGCATCATCCACAAGAGTAACTTCCAAAGCTTGCTGCCCAGCATGACGGAGGTGTCGGCCACGCGCCTCTACCTGGGGAACCTCCCTCGATCAGGTCCATCCTCCTCCTAGATGGCTTGCGCTCCCGCGCATGGAGTCATCAAACGTATTCTGGAATTACGACTAACACGCCGACGACAGCTACTAAGAGTGACATCGAGGCACACTTCGCGACCCATGGTACCGGCGAGATTGTCGAAGTCAAACTTATGAATGGCTTCGGCTTCATCGAGTACAAAGACCCTATGGATGCGCGCGACGTCGTTCCAGGTAAATGCTTTCTTCAATTCCGCACCGCAGAGTTCACCGGCTAACATATTACGTCACGCGATAGCTTTCCGTATGTGACTACCTTGATTCCATTCCGGCCTTCCTTGAGACTTCCAGGCTAACCCGACGACAAAGACGGATCCGACTTCATGGGAGAGCGCCTCACCGTTCAATTTGCCCGAGGAAACCATCGACAACGCGAGGGCACCGAAGGTAGCTTTGGGGGTCGCGAGCGAGGCCCTCCTCGACCACGCCGTACTCCGCATCGGATGCAGATTACCGGTTTACCCAACGATACCAGCTGGCAGGTCTGTGCAAACTTCCCGTTTTTTGTCGCCGGATGAATTTGAGTCCCAACGTATGCCCATGTCCGGATTTTGCCAAAAAGAAGTCTTCCCTGTCCTCTTTGCCAGGCGATCAAGGGGCGTCACTTGTCTTTCCTAGGATATCTCTTATGGCCCCGTTTTGTTTCTGCGGATCTTGATCTAGGGATGTCTCTTTTCACTATATGGAACCAGAGCCCCTTGCACGTTCTGTTTTCGGATTCTCGCGGATTGCCTGTCTTTATCCTCCCCCAAATAATTCTTTTTGGTCGAGCGGAGACAGGGACCCCCCTTTTTTGGATATCGTGGTTTTTTCTTTTCGTGCATGGACGTCTTCGCCCCTCCTGGATAACGACTTACGTGGATTACTGGAAATAGGATCTCAAAGACTTTGCCCGTCAGTCTAGCCTTGACGTGGTCTATTCCGAGACTGGTCGTGATCAGAACGGCCGAGGGTGAGTTGTCATGTTCGATTCGACGCATGATGCCTTTGCTAACAAGCCATTTTCTAGCTTTGTCGAATTCGAAAGCGCCGCGGATCTGAGAACTGCCGTTGAGAAGCTCGATGGTCGTGAGTTCAAGGGTCAGCGTGTTCAGTGCGTTGCGGATGTGAGTTTCTTACTGCGGGATCCGTGCCAGCTCAGTCGGGTTCATATCTGACCTGTATCATTTCCAGACCCAGCCTGATTGGCCTCCGCCGCGAGGTAGGTCACGTTCTCCTGGACCTCATCGCAGGGGATACGGTCCGCCTCGCGATGACTACGATCGCCGTGGTCCTCCCCGTGGCTATAGCCCTCGCCGCGAGGGTGGTGGCTATGGTTACCGTGACCGCAGCCCTCGCCGGGAGTACTACGATGACCGTATGCGCAGCGGTCCTTACCGGTCTCCCCCTAGGGGCCCACCGATGGAAGGTTATGGACCTCCTCGTGGCCGCTATGACGACCCGTACCGCCGTGATTACCCCCCTCCACCCCCTGACCCGTACGCTGCTGAGCGACCGTACGACCGACCTCCCCCCAGGGACTTTCCGCCTAGGGAGCCAGGATACCCCCGTGAGGGAGGAGGGTACCCGCCCCGCGAATACGAGCGTGGCGGTCGTTACTGGTAAATTATATTCCCTATATCTGTCTGCGTGTTCTGCACCATCCTTTCCTTGCTTTTGACCGCCCCGTGTTCTGCAAACGCGCGTCAGCGGGAACCGTCCTTGACCGGAGGTAATAGATCTTACCATCCTCGGACACGGCAAGCTACGCATACGATGACAACGACGATTACTGTATGACAACAAGGATCGATCACCAGGGATGACGACGTGGGACGGTCGAACGGAAGTGATGCTTTATTCTTTGGGTTTTATTTGGGAGAAGTCAACGAAATGGGCCATCGGTCAGCTACGTCAAAGTGGAGCAATGCCCGGCGTGATTTTGCGCAGACTTTAGCTGCCATTCAATGGATTTTTGAGAGGTTAGGGACGGCGGTCCTTGGAACGCGCAACAGAGGTAATCAGGTTGTATGATTGGTGAGTTCACACGTGACAGTTGCCTAGCAAAATAGCGTTTCACCCAGCTCGCTCGGTTTAGTTTACTTCTTTATTCACATTAAATTGACAAGTTTCTTTATTACCGAAATTGAAAGATTGCTGCTGAAGCGAAGCGAGAGGGTTGAAGAGACGTGAAGAAAAGGAAAAAGGAAGGGGAGAGAACGCTGGTTTAGCGCCTCGGGTAACAATAAGTAGTAGGCTCATAAATGTACATGAATATCGCAAGGCATATTTCGACTTTGTCTGTGACGTGACTCGTTTATGCTGTCTTCTTCCACTGGCTGTAGACACCGATGACACTGCTCGTAGTACCAGCGATACCGACGATGCCGTCATCCAACGCAAGCCAACCAAGTGCCGACAGGGGGATGGTGAGATCGCAGACGTCGGAGAGGAGCTGAAGCTGGCTGGCAGCGCGTTCCCTAAAAAATCCACGAGGTTAGCAGGGGGACCTAGGTTCCCAGAAAGAAAGAAAAGAAAAAAACGTACTTGGTGATCCTCTTGCTCTCGACAACGCCCTCGCCGTCCTTCTTGTCGATCCTCGACTCCCTCTGCTTGAGCCTCCAGAGGGTGTACACCTGGGCGACGACGCTACAGGCGAGACCCGCGGACCAGAAGCGGTAGGCCTCGTGGCCGGCCCTCTTGGCGCCCTTCCAGGGCCTCACCTTCATGGCGTCGAGGACGGTGGCGGCGTCGAAGGAGAGGTAGCCGGCGTAGCCGAGCTGGCGGCCGACGGCGGCGTAGCGGAGGACGGGGTCCGTGGACTTGGCGTCGGCGGCGGCGGCGGCGGCCTTGAGGTGCTCGACGTTCTTGCCGACGCGGAGAAGCTTGCGGGCGAGGCCGAGCTGGGCCTTGAGGGCGGAGAAGGGGGCGGCGGCGGCGTTGGGCGCGTTGGTGCGGGCGAGGTACCAGGCGTAGAAGCGGGCGAAGTACTGGATCGTGCGGAGGAGCTTGTCGCGGCCGACGGTGGTGGAGAGGAACTTGAGGTAGTGGGACACCGTGGGGTGGTAGACGAGGGCGTCGGCGACCATGGTGGGCGAAGATGAAGATGTCGTGGGAGTTTGAGCGTGTAAGTGTGTTTCGGGCGTGAGAGGCTATCGAAGCGGTGGGAAAAAACTTTAGATGCTAATGATTTATTTTCTGGCGGTGTCTACGGCGATAGAGAGAGAGCGCGCGCGATTGATGCGAAGCAAAAAGAAAACGTCGCGGATTTTCCAAATGGTTTCGATGAGAAAAAAAAAGGGAGGTTTGTATTTTTTTCCCTCCCGGGCAGTTTGCTTAATCTCGGCTGGGTGGGAATGGGATGGGCGTCGTGATGCCGAGGCTCTGGCTCCTCCACAAATAATGACGGACAGTGGGAAAGAGAGCGGCGGCGAAAGTTTCCTAGGCTGGCATGGCTGGCATGGCTAACATGGCCAAAACGGAAAAACGTAACCAAGCCGTGCCATGCAACAACTGGAGGCCCCCAGGTCGCCACCCCCCCAAACACATCAAGCGCGCCGGCCGATGCTCGGGGAGGAAGACGGGTGCATACCCGCACCGCATTACGACTGGCACGTGAAAAAAAAGCCAAGCTCCATTTCTCGGCCCCCATTTTTTACATCAGCCACGTGAGAAATGTATCACTAGCCACAGCGAATGGACCAGCCACAAATCAATGTTTCACGAGCCACATCAACTTACACTAGCCACAAGAGACGGAAAAGTACGTAAGGAAAAAAGAAAAACACGGCATTTCGGAGGAGACGCCTTTCGGAAACGGGAGCATGCAAAAAAAAAGGTGGTCCATGTGGGGTTTGCGGGACACTTGACGCGATGGCGGGAGGAGCAAGTGAGCACGCACCTCGCGATGGATAACCGAGGAGCCCCGAGGGAGAAGTGATTGCGGATGGCGGGATGGGCGAGGGGAGCGAGATAGTAGAGTAAAAGAACTTGGTGCCTTGTGCTGCTTATCACTCAATCATGCCTTCTCGTCTTCTCCACCAGTAAAAGGGTGTTGTTCTTGGTCACATCCATGGTAGTCTAATTGGTGTTTTTTTTCCTACGTACCTTGGCTAAGTGAACTTGCAGATAAGGGAAACCCGAATGCTAGCTACGACTCCAAGCAAAAAAAAAAAAAAAATCAAGTAGCCAGAACCGCGTCCCGGGAAATCTTCTTGGGCCCCATGTACACGATTACATACAAATTATCCCATGGTGGAACACGGGGGAGAGTGCGGTGTAGTAGCCGAACAGATGGCGAAGCCCATCTACCCCAAGAAATAACGTCGGAATAGCAAGCCGGCGGTAGGTAATTGGATACCGTCAGGTACGCGCAGCAAGGGGGAAACGAACAATGACGGTGAAAAGCTCTCCAATGGATGGGATTTTTTTCATTTTTTTTTTCAGGTCAAGTGACCCCTCTGTGCTTTTCTCTCCAGCTTGACTAGTCGTATTCTTGGGTATTCTTAGCATCGTGCGTGCGTGCGTGCGTGCGTCCCGGTCCAGAATGTGTGCCCAGGTACGGAGTACATACAGCCTTCGCCTCACCATCCCCCGGGAAATAATGGAAACATCTGCGAAGTCTCCATAGGCTCGGGCCAGCGCGGGGAGTCGTTAAAAAAGATTGGTTAACGATGTCAAAAGGAGAAGGGGTATGGTAGGGGAGTAGGGGGGGAGGGAGGAGGATACTAGCAAGTAATAGCTCTGAAAACGATGCCCGTAAATGGCCGTGACTTTTCGTCGTCATAACCTCCACGTCTTCTACCTTTTTTCTTCTACAATTCTTTGCATCCATTATCCTTCCTCTCTCTCCTCCTTTTTTTTTCCAATTAAAAACCCCCGGGTCTCCCTCTTGGAAATTCGAACCTACCTTTTTTCTTTTATTCATTAAGAAGTACGGTTCTGAATCTTTGTTGTATACATAACTGCACATCCCGCTTTCTCCCCTGCTGCTCCAGTTTGCCGAAAGAGCTAGTACCCCGCGTGCCCACCTCGTTATTCCTAATTGACGACACTTCGCGGTTATAAGCCGAGCTCACCCGCGATAGCTTCAAGCTCCCAAACGGTCAAAACCTCCAATCCGTTCCCGCCTTCTAGTCCTTTTCTCCCTTTCTTTTCTTGTTTTCCCCTTCTCCATAGTTCCTCTTTGGAAAGTCTTGTGTTTTTCCTTTTCTTTTCGAAACTACTTCAAGATGGCACAAAACGGACAGCCCGAGATCGAAAAGGTCAACACTCACATCATCACCCTTACCCGGTTCCTTACCGAGGAGCAGACCAAGCACAAGGAAGCCACCGGTGATTTCACGTATGTGGAAGCAATGTCCCCCCTTTACATATAAAAGAAAAGAGCGTCCGAGTTGACAAACCCCAGTCTGCTGTGCCATGCCCTCCAGTTCTCCTTCAAGTCAATCGCCTATTACATCCGTCGCGCGACCCTCGTCAACCTGACGGGCCTGGCAGGTTCTTCCAACACAACTGGCGACGAGCAGAAGAAGCTCGATGTCATCTCCAATGACCTCTTCATCGAGGCCATGCGCAGCAGCGGCAAGTGCGCCCTGCTCGTTTCCGAGGAGGAGGAAGACATCATCTACTTCAAGGACTCGCAGGGGGCGGCCCGCTACGCCGTAGCCTGCGATCCCATCGACGGCTCGTCCAACTTGGACGCGGGCGTGTCGGTCGGCACCATCTTCGGTATTCACAAGCTACCCGACGGGTCGACCGGGACCAAGGAGGACATCCTGAAGCCGGGGACGGAGCTGCTGGCCGCCGGCTTCACCATGTACGGCGCCTCGGCCCAGCTCGTCATCACCATGAAGGACAGCACCGTCAACGGCTTCACCCTCGACAACGGCGTCGGCGAGTTCATCCTGACCCACCCGGACATGAAGCTGCCCCGGAGCCGCGCCATCTACTCGGTCAACGAGGGTAACTCGCTCTACTGGGACGAGCCGACGGTCAACTACTTCAACTCGCTCAAGGTGGCCCAGGGCGACGGGAAGCCCTACAGCTCGAGATACATTGGTAGCATGGTTGCCGACGCCTACCGCACCCTGCTCTACGGCGGCATCTTTTCCTACCCGGCCGACAAGAAGAGCCCCAAGGGCAAGCTGCGTATCCTGTACGAGTGCGCCCCCATGGCCATGGTATTCGAGAATGGTAAGTTCCCATTGACAGTCGTGGGCCATGAAGGAAGACATTGTTCGGCTAACCAAATTTTATAGCTGGCGGTCAGGCTCTAGACAGCAAGATGAACAGGATGATGGAGGTTGTTCCCCAGAACATTCACGACAGGTCGGGCATCTTCATGGGCAGCTACGACGAGGTGGAAAAGGTCAAGGGTTTCTTCAAATAATAACATCGCCCGACTGCTTGTATAAAAACAAATATTTACGAATTTATCTTGACAAATGTACGGTGTACTCTGCTGAATGCAATGTACGGCCCGGGCACATTTTACGGCTTATCTAGCATATTGGCAAATCGGCACATGCGCAATACTAACTTACATACTAATCAGTGACTCTGACGACACGCACTTGATGCTAGTAGATGCGGGCCGGGCAGAGGCCAATTGCTATTCATGCATGGTAGAAGCATCAGGGAGACAGCTCGGGGTTCGGAACGTCTGCCGAGCTTGGCCTTCCAATCTCGGTATAAAGCTGGTTGGCCAACCCGGATTGTGTGCGGGGGGAGGAGGAGAAAGATTGCATGCCATCCGGGGGGTATCATCTTGGATAAGGAAACAGGTCCCTCTTTGCTTTTAGCCTAAGAGCGACCGAGGATTCCGTGATTGTTGTTGGTGGTAGGCCAAGCATAAGATATCTTGTCCTGCACTAAGAGAGAGGCTCTGTGGACGGAAAAATTGAGACCGTACGAGGAGGGAGGCGGAAGGGGGATGATAATGGGGTGAATTACGAATTACGTCGGTCTGCTGCAGAGGAATAAATCACGTCGAGGCCGATGCTCAATCAATTGCCCACGAATGAAGCTTCTCTGCCAGAGCAAAGCGGGTAATGCGACGGTAAATGCGATTCCGCGTATTCAATGCCGCCAAGGATATTGTCACGGAAGGGAGGGGGGGATATAAAGGTGTCTGGTTTTTCTCCTCTCTTCTTTTATTTGAGTTGCTTTTAATTTTATTTTTTTTTATTTTTTTTTTTACGCATACTCTTCGGAAGAACAAGGTCGAAGAGAAAGACTTTGCTAGATGAGCAAGTCGAGAAATAGGTGTTTTGATATAAAGGACGAAAAACGTCACAACAGCCATAAGATATGCTGTCCAGCCTCTTGTATATGACCATGGCCACGGCCACGGCGCTGTTGCCCGGCCCAGCAGCAGCAGCGGGAGCGGCGATAGTCCCCCGCCGTCAGGTCCCGGACCGTCCGGACATCCGGCCCTGGCCCCTCCAGCCCTACAAGCCGATCCCCGTCCCCGGCGAGCGGACCAACAAGACGTGCTTCGTGGACGCCGGCCTGGGCGCGGACCCGGACGACGACGCGCCCGCCATCCTCGCGGCGCTGGAGTCGTGCAACGGCGGGGGGACGGTGGTGCTCGACGGCGAGTACACCGTCTGCGCGCCGCTGGACCTGCGCTTCCTCGGCCGCGTGGACGTGGCGCTGACGGGGGCGGTGCGGTTCTGCGACGACGTGGACCGGTGGCTCGGCCTGGCCTTCCAGCTCGGGTTCCAGAACCAGAGCACCTTCTGGCTCGTCGGCGGCGAGGATGTGCACCTGTACGGCGGGGGGACGCTGGACGGCGGGGGCCAGGCTTGGTACGACCGGTTCGCGGTCAACGAGACGCTGCAGAGGCCGATCCTGCTGACGACGGACGGGCTGAGGGGGGGGTCCATCACCGGGATCAAGATGCGCAACTCGCCAAACGTGAGCAAAACAAACTCTCTTTCCCCCTTTTTTTCTCCTCATTTCTGCGATGACGAGCCGAGCTTTTTGCTAACGGTGTACGCTGTGTTGAAATAGTGGCACACCCTCATCGCCAACAGCAGCGACGTCCTCGTCTCCGACATCGACATCTACTCGCGCTCCGCCAACGACAACGAGGCCAAGAACCTCGACGCCTGGGACACGTACCGCAGCGACAACGTGGTGATACAGTCGTCCCGGGCCGACCACGACGACGACTGCGTCTCCTTCAAGCCCAACAGCACCAACGTGCTGGTCCAGAACCTGGCGTGCAACTCGTCGCACGGGGTGTCGGTGGGGTCCCTGGGCCAGTACCCGGGCGTCGTCGACCTGGCCGAGAACCTGTACGTCTACAACGTCTCGCTGACCAACGCGTCGGACAGCGCGAGGATCAAGGTCTGGCCCGGGGCGGACACGGATTACCAGCCCGGCCTGGGCGGCGGCGGCGGCGAGGGGAGGGTGAGGAACGTTACGTACGAGAGGTTCTACGTGGGGGGGAACGACGCGGCGGTCAGGATCGATCAGTGCTACGGGGAGAAGAACCTGTCGAGGTGCGAGGAGTTTCCGAGCAAGATGGTCATCGAGGACGTGGTTTTCAAGGACTTCTGGGGGTTCGTGTCGGCAAAGTATGATCCTGTTGTCGGATCGCTGGTCTGTAGCATCCCAGAGGTACGTTTGCCCCTTTTTGCCGCCCCCCGCCCCCCCTTTCCCGCCCCCCGGAAACCCGTCAAGATATGGTCACGAAAATGGTTTTTTTTTTTTGGTTTTGCTGACGAGTTTTTCCTGCCCAGTCGTGCCAGAACATCCGCGCGGAAAACATCAGCATCGAGAACCCCAGCGGCGAGGAGGCCCGGTGGGAGTGCAGAAACGTGGACGAGAGCCTGCTCGGCGGCCTCAATGGGGCTGGGTGCGTCGAGGTTTAGCTTTTCATAGGTTGTTGTTGTTGCCCTATGTATATATGTATATGTGTGTATGGTATGTGTCGTGCAGATTAAGAGTCGAGAACAAAGTTGCATGCGTATGCATATGTGCGAGGAATATCATACAGAATCTTTTTCATCATACTCCGCCTTCTCAAGGTTTACGGCAGCTGTTTGTGAAGTGCCCATGGGCAAGCCTTCCCCCCTTGATCCCCCCCTTCCATTGCCTCTGAGGCGAATCTATGTACAGTTGATCCCCCCGAGTACAATATACGTAGGACCCTACCAGTCTCCTCCTTTTCCTTTTAAAATCAGTCAGCCCAATCCAACCCCTTTCTACAAAAGGGTGGAATATGCAGCTCGGTATTTTGTTTTCCTGCGCTTCGCCCGACGTCGTCGTGTTCATTTCAACCCTGTCGGCAGCCTCGGCGCTTACCGCATTGGAGGAGAAAGAGGAACGCCGCTTACTTCTGCGGTAATGAGAGGCATAGGCAGCGCATGTAATAACCCTGCGGTATCACTTGGTTGGTTCATGGTGGGAAGGATCGACGGCATTACGTCCGCGTCGTGCCGCGATCACCCGAGGTCTCATTCTTCATACATCTCAACTACACAGCTGCTGTGAGCATACACACAGGAAGAGTGTCGTAAGCATGCCCCCTGGTCAATGCTGTTTTCTTGGTATCGTAGGGCTGATCTGGCAGGCGTTGATTAGGTAGGAGAGCCGATTCCAAGATCCCATCAACCCGTCTATCACTCTTTAGACCATCCGGAGATATCTGGACAACTGCGCTCACTACGAATACTCTATCTTGCTACTGAGCATTGAATTTTCTGTTCTAAGCTCTGAATTGGGTTTTCAAAGAGAGAATAACACGCGGTATTCCTATTCATGAAATTACAAGACATGACTGTACAGATATCGAGAGCTTGAACAAAGGGAAGACAGTTCAATCACCTCCAACGGTCAACAAAAACATGATCAGCGCAACTCAAATATGCTATGAAGCTTGTTTTTCAGCAAGATAACCCTAAGTTTCCGTACAGCACGATAGTTTGTTTCTTTTATCAGGGTTTTCTTCCTGATCTCGCAACTCTATATGTAGGTGTGTAGGGTATGTTGAGCATAGGACGAGGGGTCGCGAATCGCGGCAAGACGAGACCAACCGAAAAAAGACAAGAAAAGAAAGGGACAAAGAGAAAAATCGAGACCTTGGTCATGACAAGCGCAAGTGAGAAAAAAGGTACGGCAAGGTAACTGGGGGAGATGGGCGCTCACATGATCCGCGCCGCTTCGTCTTGTGATGGAGAACCTAAACCAATGATATGGTACCATAGGGTCCAGCAGAAAAAAGAAAAAAAGCAGCCTGGCTTACGAATCTACATCTAGGTACCTTTCCCATCCCGCTGTCTACTAGTATACATAGACGAATAAGAGGGCACAACGGTAAAAAAAAAAAGTCTTTGAATGTTTTTCTCCAAGACCCCGCCAACAACGAGGACGATTTCTCCCCAGACGTCATTGTGCTTGGCAGGTATGGAGTATATAGGGCGGTATGCATGCATGCGCGCGCAGAACGAACCCTTGGATGTTAATCAGTAGCATGTAAATCGCATGCACTGCACGGATTATCACCTCCGCAGAGAGGGAATGGAAGCTTTCATTTGCTTGCTTGGTGTTCCAGCCCCCCTCCCCCCAAAGTAAGGCTGTAAAAGCCAACACGTGCTTGCATATTTTTTCCAATATTCGACCTGCCTCTCTGTCTCTGTCTCTGCCTCTCTCTCCGCAACTCGGGACACGTTTTTCTGCTAGCTCTAGATCCTGCGGCCTAAAAGCCAACTGAAAGAAAAAGCGTAGTGAAGCCCAATGAGTGCAACATGTTCTGAGTGACGTGCATTCATGGCCTCGAAGACGTTGAAATAATACCTAGTGGCAGGCATTGTCTTTGCGGTAACTTTCGGTGATACCCCGCAAGGGCGGAAATCCGCGTGTCTGTAACACTACGACTACGACTGGGTAGTACTAGGAGTAGCCGGATACGAAGCGGGCATATTATTAGGAATTGACTTTTGCTTTGGGCTTTTGAGTTCAAGGGGGGTCAACAGAGGTAAGATGAGGGTTCGTGAGCACAGCTAGAGGATAAACGTGTAAACTTACATAGTACTTCGTACCCATCTCCATGCGACCCATTCCTAAAGTTGCTCGCCGGATAACCTTGGATAGTCTCTCTTGGGACAGCTACTATGTAGATGGGTGCATGCTGTGCGCCTATCAATACATAGTACCCTACTAGCTACCTATGGATGTGTGCTGTGGTCTCCCCCAGCCCTCAGCCACCCCCGATTCATCCCATCCCATCCTAGGCCAGGCAGCTTTCCAGGCAGGATCTCAGCTGGAGGGTCGTCCCGGTATAACACTGGATGGATTGGGAAGACTCCAGGCAGGGCAGGGCTGCATATTGGCTCCGTATGTGCGCCCAGATTACGGAGGAACACCACAGAGCGTAGGCAGAGCGAGGGTAAGGGTTGGATGGATGGTGCCTATCAAAGTGTAGGTACGGAGCAATATGTACGATGCAAGGCAAAAAAGAAAAGAAAAGAAAAAAAAAAAAGCTGCATGATGCAACTCGTCGCGTCTCTTTTTTTTTCTCTTGCCCTAAATCCTGTTTTCTGTTTTGTTTTTTGGACCGCTTGTCTCTCTCTTTTGCCTTGGCTGTCTCCCTACGACATGCGCACCACTAACCGCACCGCGGGAAACATGCAACGAAATGGATGGCGCGAGTTTCGCCTGCCGATTCCCGTCAAGTGCGTGTCCCCTTTCAAGTTCTCTCCGGCTCGCGGTAAGCGCAAATTGGCCAAGCATGGTGGTTGGGTCCCGGCGCGCGCCCTTTTACGACGTCCTCTCTCTGTTCCTGTTCTCCCCCCAGGCTCCGGCCTACAGGAGTGGTAAAACGGAGGTGCGTGGCATCTATTCTGTCCTAGCACCAAGTCTAGTAGGGTTAAGGGTTAGATGGTTTCCTCCCCACAGACAGGTTGCCTTAGACCAGGTTCGCAAAGTGGAAACAGCGGCCACTGCAAGCAAAACGCACTCGCATGTCGATGAACTTTTTCTTCTTCTTCATATTTAGTAGTACGGGGTATTCTATGTAGTATTCTTCTTGTCCTTCTTGACAGGCATAGCGATGCGAACTATGCAGCAAACCCATTCTTGATGCCCCTCTTGTGATACCCATTCTTCCCACCACCAAAAGGAAAATGCAGTCTTTTTCAACGAGAATCCGGCAAAAACGCCTACTGCAATCGTAACCACGTTTGCTGACCGTAGCAAGCTTCCTTTTTTTCCCCCCCATGCCCATCCATCATCAGCACTTTCTCCATCACATCCATCGTTTCCTGCCACACCAATAACGAAACCCCTGCAAGGCTTACGCCCGGGCTCGTTTTCTTGTTAGGATGATACGGAGTAATTAATGTGTTTCTTGTCAAAAAAGGGCGCCGTTTGACCGGCTACAGTAGCTTATTGGGGGGGAGGGAGAGCCATTGAGCGGCGAGCCAAGGGGATCCGCCGGTGACTCACACTTTTTCGCGCTAACTCGACTCGGCTGGCCGCGTCCTTAGGGCGCTTCAGTGGGCGAGCCCCGTAGGTTGGCGGCACGGTGGGCGTTGCTGGCCCCCTACGTCGCTAACAGGACTGCGCCTTTTCTAGGCGTAACTGCTGTTAGAGCCGCTGTAGGTCAGGGCTGCCCTCTGCGGGTACCGAGCCCCCTCCAGCTTCGTGTGTGTGGCCTTGCGCCGTGTCGCTGTGTCGCGCATGTCTGCCTGAGAAATACAAAATCTCGTGCCCCCTCCATCGCCACACGTCTTCTTTTTTTTCCCCTTCCCTTCTTTTTTTTTCTTCCCCACCCCCAACCTTCATACACAAACAACACATAGACATCATCAGACATTCACGCCTCAGGCGGTTATCAAGATGCGATAAATCAACCTCTCCCCAGAGCTTTCCCCCCCAACTTCAAAATTCAGTCTCTAGACACCACAACCATAAACTCCCCTCAACCCCCCCTTCGTTCAGATCACCATTCGGTCGATTTGAACTTTAGCACTACTGCTTCAAGCACGCGCTCCAGTTCCCTCACCACCGCCACCATTTCAGGCCAAGACTACCCAGTCTTCACCACGGATCCCCAGTCACCATGGCTTTCTCAATCCAGCCCCAACCTGCCGGCATCATCCGAGCATCAAGCACATCAGAGCGACAATCAGCATCAGGACTTTGTTCTGTTCGACAGTCCCCAGCCCCCTAATCGATCTCCGTTGTTTCCGCTGTCTGCAAGCCACAACTCGCGCCAGGTAAACAGCCATCGCCGTCACTCGTCGTACCATCACAACAGCAGCAATCGCCAGCAGCAATTAGCTACCACTGCTGCC
Source organism: Trichothecium roseum (assembly GCA_026184415.1). Taxonomy (NCBI): domain Eukaryota; kingdom Fungi; phylum Ascomycota; class Sordariomycetes; order Hypocreales; genus Trichothecium; species Trichothecium roseum. The sequence goes on from CM047948.1 coordinate 1,652,157, forward strand.
CGCAATCGCCGAGTGAACATCCTCCAGGCTCAACAGGCTCAAGGTCATCTTCAGCAGCAACAGAATTCGCCCAATAGCTCTCCTGTCCTCTCCACCGGAAACTGCCATAACAACAATAACAACAACAATCAGCTGTACGCTTTGTCAGCACCTTCTTCATCCACCGCACTGCACCAGCAGCAGAATCGTCCGGCCAGACCCCCAGTACCTTTGTTTCATCAGAGCACCGGTAGTGTCCCAACCGCCAAGATGATGAACGCAGCAGGTTTGTCCACCGTGCCTTGCCCCACGGATTTCCCCTACTTACATGGTCCTCTAGATGTCGATTTGGGTGAGTTTACCGCCTTCGAAGGCGGTTACTCTGCCGCAAACTCCAACTTTGATTTCAACGATGGCCTCGCCAGCTCGTGTGATCTTGGTACGATCTCGCCCACGGAGCTTCAGCTCCAGGAGAGTTTTGTCATGTCTGCGCCCAATTCCACTTCTTTCACGCACTTGACCTCGCCTTCGCTGGGCGATGGGTCACCGGCCTTCGATTCATACGATGTTTCTCCCAACTTTGGCAGCGCCGATTTTGGAGATACCAGTGCGGATTGGTATCCTCTCTTCCCCGGGGACGCTCAGCAAGGAGTTCCTAGCGTTGATGTCTCACCGAGCACTCAGTCGGAAGACATTGAGGGCGGGAACCGCTCCGGCAACGGAAGCGGTGCCCGCCGGAAGACCTCTGCCAGTGGCTCTCCCAACAACGGTTCCACCCGTCACTCGTCTGTTTCGGGCGTCAACTCCCGCAAGAGGGACAAGCCTCTTCCCCCGATCATTATCGATGACCCCACTGATGTCACCGCCATGAAGCGTGCCCGCAATACGCTTGCTGCCCGCAAGAGCAGGGAGCGCAAGGCTCAACGTTTTGAGGATCTGGAGGACCGCATCGCTAAGCTCGAGGCTGAGCGTGACCACTGGAAGAAGATTGCTCTCGCCCAGGCTAGCCAGCAGAACTAAAAAAAAAAGTACTTTGTCTTTTTTTCGATTCTACGTTGAGGCTTCGCAATACGAAGAGCCCCTTCAGTTTATTGTTTTGTCTTTTACTTTCCTAGGCATGGTTGACTGAGGATCCGATGGTTTTTTTTCCCTCTTCTTTCTGTTTCTTAGGGACATGATTCCCACGTACGTATTTATCAGTTTCGAATGATTTCCTATCAGCGAGCTCCATCGGAGCGGCGCATAATACAGTTTATGATACCAAATCTGTGCCCTTGGTCTGGCGACTTGTTTGTTTGCATATGATGTTCCTGTGCTCTGTATACTCACTGTAGAGCATCTATCCTAATGCGCCTGTCCACATCGGCCTCGCAATCTTCGGGCTGGTGCGGTTATATCGGCTGTTTGGTGATATTGCCGGCCGATGAGAAGGAAGGAAAATTAAAAAAAAACCCTCATGTGGACGATCAACGACTTGGCGCCGCACGACTCTCCACCAATCCCGTTTCGCCGTCTGAAGATGTACGAAACCGTGGGGGTAGGGGGAAGGCGATCTCTGGGAGCAGCGATGTCCAACTGTTTGGCATGAAGATCCTCGTATTTCTGGCCACTGGTTCCCGCGAAATGCGGACGCGCGCGAAAGAAAGTTTGCGTTTGAGACGGGGGGGACGGAGTCGTTCATTCCGGTGTTACCGGTTGGGAGGGAGGGGAGCATAAGGGGGAGGGGGGGGAGGGATTGGGTTGCAGGATCTGGGAACACGCCTACTTCGAAATCCGCACACACACACACACACGTTTTATATGTAGACTCCGTCATGGCCAATCTTGGGGGGGGGGTTTTCGATTTTTCATCCTTGAGAATCTGGTAGGAACTACTACTTCTCATGAAAGGCTGCGCGAAAGAGAAAGATCGGTATATAGCATGATAAGGAATACATATACATATACATATATATGTATTATGCATGGAATAACATGAACAACCAGTTATTTCCCCATGAGACGGACCGCAGTGATATATCGTAAGACAAAAAGTAACGGCTCTCTCTTTTCTTTCTTTTCTCACTTGCTCACCCCCACCTTACCCCTTTATGCTCCTTTAGGAGCTCGGAAAAAAGAAAAGAGCGCGAACATGAATAAATAATGATGATATGATATAAAATGATATGATATAATATGCTATGGTATGTAACGACGGGTGGTGGTATTTATATAAACATTCAAAAAAAACCTCGTACAGCCTCGTGCTACATGTATGCATACACGGCATGCGACCCTTAGTTGTAATTGCCGGGCGAGGGCCCAAAGTACTCGCCCTCGGCCAGCGTCATCCTCACGCAGTCGGCGCCCTCGCAGCCCTGGGCGATGACGGTGTTGCCCCACCAGTTGATCTCGACGTTGTTGAAGGCGAGGGCGAAGAACTGGACGACGGCGGAGAGGGCGACGCCGCAGGAGAAGGCCGCCGAGAGGACAAAGTTGTACTGCGAAAATCTTTGTTAGTATTCGTTGTACACATCGCATCTAATCTTCAGGGGTAGTAGCTTTACCTTTGACCAGAGACCGAGGTAACGAGACTTGAGGTAGATCCAGGAGAAGAAGGCGACGGGCACGGCGGGCCACAGGTAGGTGAGGTTGTAGGGCGCGAACATGATGCCGCCGTAGAAGAGGACGACGGGGTGGAAGTTGCGCAGGACGTTGTTCTTGGGGAACTTGTTGGCGATGAACCAGTAGACGAGGACGACGGCGGCGCCGAGGGGGAAGGCGACGAGGGTGACGGCGTACTGGCCGCCCACGCCCCAGAGCTTCTTGGGTCCGACGGTGCCCCACATGATGGCCGAGGTGAAGTACGAGTTGACGGCGGGGCAGTAGAGGCGGAAGGGGGCCTCGGGGGTGCAGATGTTGGGGAGGTGGATCTGGTACTGCAGGATGCCGACGCAGACAAAGGTCGAGACGATGGTGGGCACCATCTGGGCGGCGAAAGTCATGCGCGGGGGGATCTTGAGGTAGTGGGCGAGCTTGAGGTCCTGGCTGAAGTGGAGGGCGTGGGAGCAGGTGATGTAGCCAAACGACTTGAAGAAGCACATGGAGATGGCGTTGCCCTCCACCCAGGCGCCGCCGATGAACTCGGCGAGGACGTTGAGGGAGATCTCCACGCCCGTCATGGCCATGATGATGCCGCAGGGGACGACGAAGACGAGGGCGAGGGCGATGCCGTAGAAGACGACGCCGGGGGTGGTGTAGGTGGGCCAGAGGCCGACGCCGAGGCAGCCGAGGATGGAGGCGAGGACGAGGCAGACGAGGTACCACCACTCGGGCACCTCCTTGTACGACTTCATCAGGCGGCTGTGGACGTCGAGGGCGCGGCCCTTTTCGACCTCGTCCTTCTTGGAGGGCCGGTAGCTGTTGACGAGGTCGCGGAAGCCCATGACGATCTCGCGGCGGTGGAAGAGGACGGCGTAGGTCACGGTGGCGGTGTAGACGGCGAACCACGACATGTACTGCGTGGCCGAGGCGGCCGTCAGGTAAGGCGGGGAGTAGGCCTGGTACATGTCCTGGTCGATGATGCCGCGCGAGTCGACGATGCGCTTCACGTCGTAGGCCTGGGCCATGTTGTCGTAGGGGAGGTTGTTGTTGATGGGGAAGTAGCTGGTGAAGAGGGCGTTGGTGAAGTACATGCCCGAGATGATGAGGAAGCCGAGGGTGATGCCCATGGCCAGGTTGAAGGTGGTGAAGAAGGGCACCATGAGCGGGTCGACCCAGAAGGTGAGAAGATTCCAGTCAAAGGTGGGAAAGGGGTTCATGCCGAGGCCGTGCTGGCTGCCGGTGATCCATGTGAGGGGCTTGTTGTTGGGGCTGATCCACGTCATCCAGCTGAAGTAGGTGAGGGCGGCGAAGAGGGAGTTGGGCAGCCAGAACCAGGCGAACATGCCGACGCAGGTGATGGCGAAGAACTTGAGGCGGCTCCAGCGCCAGATGTGGCCAAAGGGACCCATGGCCTCGGGGTTGGCCTCGTTGTGGAAGGCCGTGTTGAGGGCGATGGTGACGAGGGACGAGGGCCAGACGCACGACGAGGGGTAGACGAGGAAGCGACGGCAGAGACCGGCCAAGCCGTAACCGATGAAGTTGGTCGAGAGGGCGATGAGGATCTGATAACCGAAGCTGATGGCCCAGGGCATGTTGAAGTACTGTGGCAGGTACTGGATCCAGACGAGGTAGTTGGTGAAGGGAGTGCTCTTGGCGATACTGGCCATGATGGCGATCATCATGTGCTCCTTCTTGTTGAACGGGCCCGGGTTGAGGCTGTGGCGGACACCGAAGAGGGTGATGCCCCAGTCGGGCAGCGTCTTCTCCAGGAATTTGCCAAACGGGTAAGCGAGCAGCTGCGGTACGTTGGAGGTGACGTAGATGGCCGGCTGACGGATCTCAAAGAAGCCGTTGATGAAGGAGATGGCGGCCGAGAAGATGAGGCCCATGAACCAACAGCGAATGGTCGAGCATGGCATGGTCGGGTCATCGTGGTTGTCCACCACCGAACGCACCTCGGCGTAGGGAGAGTTGTTGGTGATGAGAGCCGCCTCGATCTTCATCTCGGTGATGAGCTCCTCGTGCTTTTCCGGATTGCTAAAGATGTCGTCGTTGTCTAAGAGGCAAAGCGGAGGGGAAATGGTGTAAGCGCAACTCATTATAAACGCAGTTTCTCTCCCATAGCTTAGTTTCACGCGGGAGGCGAGGGGCGGAGCGTACCGAGAAACTCTTCAATCTTGTTGATAATCGCCAAGGGAAAGTTGGGATCCTTCTTGTGAAGCCTGTAAACGTTTTGCAAAATCTGTAGCGCAAACACAACCTGTGAGCTTTCTCTTCCTCGAATTATTTCACCATTGGGAGCAATGGCAGCATATCCGTCACGCTTACATCTCGGCACGAATCTAGCGAAAAGGTCGCGGCCAGCTCCTTGGCCTCGAGCAAGTCATCCTCGGTGACGTTGAGGTCCTTCTCAGCCTTGTTATCGTCGACGCCGGCCATCATGGGATCGTGAATGGCAATGTCGTCCAACCCCGTCGGCTTCTCCCGGCTCGACCTCTGGCCGCTCCTGGAGCTGTCCTCGGACCTGATGCCGCCCGTGGCGGACACGAGGTCCCCATGCCTCTCTGGCGTGTCGGCGGCCATGGTGATGCGGTTTCGATCCACCCCTATCAGGAATTATGTTTTGCGACAAACCCGACAACAGAATGGTGTTGGTGATTGTCGAGGGGGTCCTTCAATTCTGAGCGAATAAGGATTTTGGGGGAGGGAGGAAAAAGAGAATAAAAAGGAACGAGGGGAAGAGTCAGGACAAAGACCTCAATCGCAAAGAAAGGATGCGCGAGAGGAGGGGGGGAGGACTTGTATGTAGATACCAATCCCTAGGAAGAGAGGCTGGTCATCCCCGTGTCTCTGGTATTACTACATGCTACCTAGCAGCAGCATTTAGACACCTGGGAACAGGGATCCTTGCGCTACACGCTATCAGCCCACACCCGTCCTGGCCTCCCCCCCCCCTCCATCCTCTTCTCCATCGCCACGGAACCTTGAAGCAGCCCATAGCAAAGGGCCAAGAGAACCCCTAAGGTCTGGGCGGCACCCGACTCGGAAAAGAGGAATGAACGCTTGTCTTTAGCTTCGACACTCTCCACACCAAAGTCCACGTTTTTCTCTCTCTCTCGCTCCCTTTTTTGCTGTCCCTTTTCTTAGATGAAGGTTCTCTTGGTGGGAGGCGAGGCTTGTGTTTAAGCCTTTTTTTTTAGACAGCACGGGCTCGAGGGAGGTCCGTTCATAGGCAGAATGCCATCTTGAATTTTTTGGGGTAGCACGCAAAAGCTGTATCGAAACGAGTGAAAAGCAAGCACCTCCGTAGCCAGGGAAAAAAAAGCGTCAGAGTTGAGTTGAGTCCTTCATTCGTGTTTGTTGTCATGTTTCCCCGCATCTCTTTGATTAGTTTTCTTGGCTCCTGTTTCTCTCTCACGCGAGAGAATAGAGTGAAGGATCTGACACTACTACTATCGAGATCAACACAAGCGTGACGTACGAAGCATATGTTTAGCATGTATACGGAGTACCGTATCCAATAAGTTGTATGCTCCATCGCACAGCGAAGAGGCAACACGGGACGCATTGCAACAATGATGACTTCTCGAAAACTAAATCGGTCAGTTCCCCTGCTTCTTGGGTTGCTGCGTACCCTGTGCAACCCACTGCATCATTCCACCCTCATTGGCCTGTCAGACCTCGATATCTGCAAGACCAGGGGTCTCTGTATAGGTCCGTGCAAGTAGCAACGGGATTAGATTGAGACTAGCCGGTGCAGGTTTCCCACTTGCCACTCAACCACCAGGGTAGCCACTACGGAGTAGCCACTGCACATTGCGCTTCGAGATAGTCGTACAGTACTCCGTACTCCGTACTACCCACGTATTAGTAGCACGGATACATCATCTCACCCATCCCAATCCCGCAAAGGCTCTATCGCGGGTTCTATTCATGGGTCAGTCGTGACTTGTCTGTTTCAATTGGCTGACAGGCTTCGTGGTGAACGACGGCGTGGAGCCCTCCCCATAACCAGACTGGAGTTAATCATCGTCGATAGCCTTTCCGCTTCCCGTGCCAGACGGCAGTGATGCCAGACGGCAGTGATGCCAGAAGGTAGTGAGGTACTCGGATCAGGGAAACCCGGTCTTGGCGTCAAGACGTTGAGTCCACTGCGGTATCATTGTAAATTTTGACACCAACGACCTGTCATCTAGGCAGTGTTTTACTGAGTAGATACCCCAGTACGTGCATGCGCATGCTGCAGAGGTTAGCCCATCTGGGATTACCTATTCTACGAAGTACGGAGTGCTCACTGCAGAGTAATCCGTACACCACCTCTTTGAGTGCTGCGGGCGCGTTAGTGGCAACTCCCCAAATACCTTCTCGTCGACATATTCAGCTGTTTGCTGTTCACTTCACTGATTCCCACGTTCATGTCGCCCTCCTCCATCGTGCTTATCAAACCCGCCGATCCCTCCAGTAGTTGTGACTTCTTCTCATGGAGCCAAGTTTCAGAAATGAGCATCAACACCGAGGATGGGGGTAGCGCAACACTCTCTCTCTATCCCTCCTCCAAAAGAGAGACGTGGTGGCTTGCTCCGGATCATCCTTGGCGGAGGAGGGCGAGAAAATAAAAAGGATTTTCAGCTGGGCGAACTTGGCGAGGGCCCTAGAAAATTAGCTTTTAAAATCTAAATGAAAAGACCTATTGTTAGTCTCCAAACGCGAACTAGGCCCTAGGCTTCATATCCCGCGCTACTCTCCCTTCCTTGTCCGGCCCTATAGACAGACGTGACAAATTACTAGGTAGTAATCTTGTAAACAGCATCACCTGCTTCTTGTTCTATCTTGGTTTGCGGGAAGGGTTAACTGAGCCAAGCACTGTCGACATACAATGAAGGCGTGCCCCCTTTGTCCTCTGGTGCGTCGAGGCCCTAAAAAGAGGAGCGCCAGAGAGCAAGCGCTGTGACGATGAGCTCCACATGGATATTAGGAGTGCCGTGCGGCACAGTTGCTGCTTGCTGCTGTGCCGCACAGGGACCTGTGGCCAGAGTTTGAACGGCCTTTTCATCGGTTCCAGGTAAATGGAAACAGTTCAATTAATACGTAATCGTGCCTGACGCTTAGAAGAACGTTGCCCCCAAAACGCACTTGCATAGTGGTCACATATTTTCAACTTTGAATGTTGCGAATGGCTTCGAGGTTTGCTTGCCTTGTCTTGGTTGTCCGACAACCAGAAGCCAAAACAGCATGGGCTTAAATTTAGCTTGCTGCCGGATGCGAAACAATACAGACTCGGCCGACCAAGGACGCAATTTACGAATTAGCTGGGGGGAAGAGAGCCTAGCTGTTATTTGGTGATAGAGCGATGAGTGGAGGAGTACCCTAAACCCCATTAGCTACCGGCGACCGAGGTAGAGTCCGCGTACTCAGCAGTGGTGATAAGGTATCGACTGCTCCGTACTCACTTCTGCAGAGATGGAGCGAGCCGCGCGGACTTGATTTGCCATCGCCACTGCGGATCATTTTGTAGTAATATAGCATAAACCCCTCTATCCCTCTGCGATATGTGCATATCCGATCGATAATGGATTGAACAGTTGACTTTCTGGAAATGCTGCCCCTCAAGCATCTGAATCATACCTATCTGGTCAATAGCCGTTCTTACCACACCTTTTCCAGTTCGACGGCTTGGTCAAATCGTCGGATGGTAAGGAGCTAGTCCCGTAATAATATAGCGCTTTGTGTTGTGTCCATCTTTATCACCCTCCAAGCTCTTATGAGTCTCGTGCATCGACAATTCGCATTGCCCTGAATATGCCTACTTGAGGGTTTTCTGGAGGTGGAGCACCCCAAGATATCTCGATCTTGGTCAGCGCAACGGGCGGTTGGGCGGGCATGCACCACCGCGTTGTTTGGTTCCAGACTGAGCACGGCTTGGCATTTGAGCGTCCTCGTGATACTACTAGATAAAGAAGAGGGGTTCTGGGCACTGGTGTTCTGTCTTGTAAACTGCCGTATTTGGGTTGAACCCCCGCATTTCAGGTAGAATGCTATTCGAAAACCACCTTTGGGGGCATGTGGCGATAGAGGTTTGTCGGCTCATTCAGGTTAGTGACTTATCATATGCATGTTATCAACATGTAGTGCACATACTAAAAGGCCTGGAACGCGAGAATGAGCTGTCAGCTATTTCTTGATGCCAAAGATATCATGAGTAAGTACATAAAGTATCTTGGCTTGCATGATGGCGTGTGGTTTGGAAGGCTTGCGCGAGGGATAGTAAACGCTGAAACAGGATGATGTCCACGATGTTCCTCGCCGCCTTGGTGGTCTGCTTGTCTCCCCAATGAGTATACGAGTGCGAGTGACCAGAATCATGTTGAGGATGAAGTCACCCCCTCTCGGGTTTGATGCAGTGGTGTTTATCTCGATAGGACCTTTATCGGCTATATTCTGGTTATCTTCGGCCTTGATTTTGGGCTAGAATATGCATGAACCATTACCATGATCAGCTAGCAACGTTATGCGTCAAACCTTGGTTAGCTCTCAGTCTGTCCACTGAGCACCTAGCGGGTCAATAAATCTTGGTTATTAACAGACGAGGTAATGCCCAAAGTGATCATAATGCTCCTTGTCTTGCAGCGGCATCGCAGGGTTGTTTGTAGTGGTTGTTGTGAGGATAGCTGTGAATATATGCGGTCTGCTCGAGGGTGCGTTGGTCGTATATAGTCATGATTGCTGTGGTCATGCGCTTTGGAGAGCTGTAATGGCGGAGAAAGAGGAAAAAGGATGTGTTCTGTTCGTAAACTGTTGTGTGCACATTGGAGCTGGTGAAGCAGGAAGGGGCGACCTCAGGGAGGGGCCATCCTATTAGGAATGGGTTTCAAGGCTGATGACGCCATGATGAAGGCATCATAACTCAGCTAACAGAAGGATTGAGAATTCAAATGAAATGACACATCCAAGTATTCATATCCCATGTACTTGATCCTAGCCTAGTATCGTTTGGCTACATCTTTTGGCCTGCATATTTATAAGGTCTCCCCTCGATGGGAATAAACACCCTGATAAGCAGTCAGTACACTAAAATATACTAGGCGAAGAAGACTGCCTTACAAATCACGTCAAAGGCACACAAGGTATGAACGTATACGCGGTTCCTTGCTTCTCATTGAGGCACAGCCATTCTCCCTTTGAACCAGACATAACTAATCCATATCTGACCTGGCTGGTGCATGATATAGAAAAGGTAATGACGGGCCTTTTCAAATTATCTATTCTTTGGAAATTTGGGAATTCATACACATGGTCGACATGGTACGTGAAAAAGAAGAAATATTCAATCGTCTTTCGGGTTCTTCCCTCTTGCGACTATGGAAACGCTTTGACTTCGAAATGTTATAGGTAACTCGTATGAGTCCCCAAGAACGTTCTATTAGGCACAGAGCCTGCGAGGTTCTGTGAATTGTATTCTCATGTACTGGAGCGTTGGGGTCGTCACTAGAGCCAAGTCCAATGACGTTTGTCTGTTTCGGCTTCTTGGACTCCAGTTAAACCGCCAAATAGCCTTCTTACTATCCACCTCTCGGCTATATGCCTCGTATAAGTCTAGAGCCAGACCAACGTTGTCCAAAAACCTCGAGGCCTTCATTTATGCATTCGATAACCTGATTTATCTCCGCCGCGAAGATGTCGCGGTCTATGATCAGGGCGGGGCTGCTACGCCTCTACCCCTCCAAAAGGGCGCCGGCAGCCGTTGGGCGGGCATTCTCGACCACAGCCAGCCGGTATCTGATGGAGACGACGGGCTTCTCCGACACGCAGCTCACGGTGCGCGAAGCCGTGAGCCAGGTGTGCTCGCGCTTCCCCAACTCGTACTGGCGGGAGCGTGACGAGACGGGTACGGATCCGTCCGACTTCCACGCTGCGCTGGCGGGAGACGGCTGGCTCGGCATCGCGCTCCCAGAGTCCGTGGGCGGCGCTGGGCTGGGGATATCCGAGGCGGCCCTCATGATGCAGACCATCGCCGAGTCCGGGGCCGGAATGGCGGGAGCCCAGGCTATACACGCCAACGTCTACGCCACCCAGCCCCTGGCGAGGTTCGGATCCTCGGCCCAGATCGCCGCCATGGCAGACATTGTCGCCGGCAAAACGAGGGTGTGTTTCGGCGTCACGGAGCCGGACTCGGGACTCGACACCCTGAGACTACGCACCGCCGCCGTCAAGCTACCGGACGGGTCTGGGTACACCGTCACGGGGCAGAAGATTTGGATCACCTGTGCTCAAGTGGCGTCCAAGATGATACTACTGGCGCGGACGACTCCCCTCGAAGAGGTGACCAAGCCGAGCGAGGGCCTTTCGCTGTTCTTCATCGACCTGGACCGCGATCAGCCCGGCCTGGACATGCGGAAGATTAGGAAGATGGGCGGTCGCGCCGTCGACGCCAACGAAGTATTTTTTGACGGTTACCATATACCCACCGACTCTCTCGTCGGACAGGAGGGACAGGGTTTCAAGATTGTGTTGCACGGCATGAATGCCGAGCGGTGCCTGCTGGCGGGCGAGGCCCTCGGCCTGGGGTACGCTGCTCTCGAGAGAGCCGCCACCTACGCTCGCGAGCGCACCGTCTTCCGCCGGCCCATTGGCATGAACCAAGGCGTTGCCCACCCGCTCGCCGACGCCTTTATGCGCCTTGAGGGGGCCAAGCTGGCGACGTATCATGCTGCTCGGCTGTACGACGATTCTCGGGAGGGCGGTGCGGCCGGCAGCGGTGGTGGCAGTACGGCCGCTGTGGGCGTGGCGTGCAATAGCGCAAAGTACATGGCCGCCGAGGCCTCCTTCGCCGCCTGCGAACGCGCCGTTCTGGCCCACGGCGGCATGGGCTACGCCGCCGAGTACGACGTCGAGCGCTGGTTCCGCGAGTGCCTTGTTCCGAGGATAGCTCCCGTCAGCCGGGAAATGATTCTCAACTACATTGGGGAGAAAGCCCTCGGACTGCCGCGGAGCTACTGAACTGGCGGAGGGTGAGAAGTGGTGGAAAGGGGCGTGCGTGGTCCGAACATAAAGCTGAATTCCAGGCGCGGAATCCGCTTGAGGGGCACGCACGGGGTGTTTTGCAGGACCTTTGCTTTTTTGGACAAGATTCTTGTTAAGAGCGCCATTTGTATGACCTTTTCAGTCGATTCGCCATGGACAATCTAGCGAGGTATGGCCTTTTTGCATACTACAGTGGCTAACACTCACCTGAGATTAAGGCGTGATATTCACCGAGAGAGCAATCCATACACTTCTCCGCGAGTTTGAGAGAGACTAGACTTCATATGCTATAACATAGCCTGGTATAATATAGTTGCAAGTGCTTTGGGGATGTGTTTTGTTGACTCTATAGTGTGAACTTGGGTTTGTCGTGGGATGTCTCGCGCACTCTACGAACCCTACATCACATTTCGAGGCGACGAGACTTATATCGCGCTTCACATAATCAGTTTTGTAAAGCCAGTCACTAGCCGGTGTATTTCAGGATGTATAAATACCCCTGAGCGTTGCAGATACTCTAATGTGTAAAATGTAGTATGTATGGAGCCCAGCTTGGTCTGCTGGGGCATCAGCTCCATTTTCCTGGCGGAGCATGCCAATATCGAGCTGTGCCTGATCAAGAAGAAGCCCTCTGCGTACAATGCACCTAGTACTCAAGACGGAGCCCCATGCAGCATTGCCAAGGTAGGGCATCGCGTGGGTGTTTGATCCTGATTGAACGTCTGTACGAGACACCAAATGGTCTCCCCTACCCTTTCTGCCTCGTGATTATTTGCTTCTTTCCATTTACTGCGACTGCAAGGTATTCCTGGATGTAAAGGGCTGGCTTATCAATCGGTCAGCCGAATAGCCACTCTTATCGGGCTAGGAGACGGGTTCACGAAACCGTGTAGCTGCCAGGCAAAGCACGGCATACATCGTGCAGGATCAGGTTTCCTACCTTGTGGGAAAACTGCCACTGGGAAAAAAAAACCCTTGTTATTAAGAAAAGAATTCACGGATATTTGTATCTATGTAATATGAGTAGAAGAAGTTTGAATATTCCGTACACGTGCAATGGTTTTCTTCTACCGGTAGTACGGAGTATATGGAGAGAGAAAAGATGGTTGCCGAGAAGATGTCACTATTCATGATATCAACCGTTCGGACCTCGACCAACCAAACACCCTAGTTCATTTGCTGTCCGACAAAAATAAAGGAAAAAAGAAAAAAAACCGCCGAGGAGTTGAAACGCATGAATTTTCTCGCTTGTGCTCTCGACAGCAGGCAGGGTCGGCATTCCGTTTCGCTATGCGTTCTGCAATTTCAACATGCAGACCCCATCATCCGTTGGCTCACCTTTTATTTTTATTCTTATTCTTTTCTCTTGTTTGCTTATTTGTCACCCATATACTACATAGTACCCATTACTGTTAGTGGTAACTGGTGCTCCGTAGTGGCTGTCACGGATTACTCCGTGCATGCCTCATAGCCGGGGCCGGTTTCGGGAACATCTAGCAGAGCGGAAGCATGGAGGAGATGGAGATGAAAAGAGATAGAGCCCGCTTCGGCGCAAGTCTAGAACCTGGCAACTTGGCTACGGAGTACTTGGCTCTTCCCGGGCAGGCTGGGTGGCTGGCTGGTCCTGCCTGGAGGCCCCAGGCTCCTCTCCAGGCTACTAAACGCCCGGTGACATAAAACAGCCGTCGACAAGAGCCGCTTCAACGGCCCTGGCTCCTTTTTGTCCATATTCCCACTCACTACCCACCGGCCTGGGCGCGCGCCGCCCGCCGTCGCCTCCTCCCCTTCCAGAACTATTTAAAATGCGTGAACGGAGCTAGCCGACTCGGGTAGCTGCCGAGGATATGAGACCGACAATATCGACTAAAAAGAAAACCCATCCGATTGATTGGAGGAGGGATGAAAAAGGAGAAGAATGGAATATTCTTATATTCTTCGTCGTCCTCCGTATTCTTTCCTTTCGTCTTGTCCTTGTTCTCCAACCTCAGTCCAAAACTCATCATCACGCTCATTTCACAACATAACAGACTTGTCCAGTTTACAGTCGTCCAATCGCTACAACCAAACGTGTAATCACATCTACGCGCTCACAGTAGACACAAAGAAGAAAATCTCTGAGACACCACGATAATAACCATGGTCCGCTCCTCCGCCGCCCTCGCCCTCGCGGCCCTCTCCGCCCTGGCCGCGGCCAAGACGGACATTGGCGGCTGCACCTACTACGACGGCGTCTTCACGCCGTCGCACGGCTACCCCTACGCCACGCGCATCTGGTACGTCGACGGCACCGGCGAGCTGTGCGAGATCCTCGACTGCGGCGGCGGCCGCGCCCCGCCCAAGACCACCGTCCCGGGCTGCGACAACTACGTCGGCACCGCCACCTACGAGCCCCGCTTCATCGACCCGGCCACACTGGGCGACGAGCCCATCACCACCGACATTGTCGGCACCGTGAGGGGCGCGGGCGACAGCGTCACCTCCACCAGCGAGGCCGCCGTCTCGGAGACGACGACCAGTGAGTCTGCCACTGAGACGAGCGACGACGCCGAGGATACGGCTAGCATCACCGACGTCAGCACCACCGCCGCGCCCGAGACGGGGAGCAGGTCCGAGACCACGCCCGCCGCTACGCAGACGTCCTCCTCGGCCGAGGAGACGGAGACCGGCGCCCCGGACAGCGCTGCCGGCGTCGTCGGCGCCAAGCTCGGCGTGGCCGCCCTCGGAGCCTTTGTCGCCGCCGCCGGGTTCCTGTAAGGGCGACCGAGGTCGAAGGTTTGGAAGAGTGTAGACAGGTGACGGGGTTGGGAGAAGGGGGAGGGAAGGGGAAGCGGATGAAGGAGAGAGAGAGAGATAGAAAATATAGAAAATAATATCGACTGAGGAAAAAAAAAACATGATACCCCTAAACTTTTTTTTTTTTGGTTTTTTTTTTGCATTCTCCTGGCGCCAATTCTTTACAACAGCCCACGAGAGGAAAAGGAGAAAGAAAATAGTAAACCTTTTTTTTCTAGATCGTGAAATCTTGCCCGCCGCCCCCAAGATCGGTTCCGGCAAGTGGGCATGCCAATCACGAGGAGGGGGTTACCCTACTGCTACGACTTAAGTAGGTAGTACTACATTTGCCTGACCACTCTGTGCGCCCACGCACGAATCAAGACAGTCGCCAAGTGCAGTATTTGTGCATCCACCGCGTCGTGCGAATACTACTACTACCTATTACTCCGTGCGGCAGCAAACTGTTTGGACTACTGATTCGCCGGCGTCGATCCCTGAGGGTTGTTTGCTGTTCCCCCCCCCCCTAAGTCCCCCTCCTCTCAAGCCTCTGGACACGAGGGGGAAACGTTCAACAAAGTTGGGAACTATTGGAATCCTTTTCTGGCGCCTCGTGACCTTTGCACTTTCTTATCTATCACTTAGTAGATATCGGTAGCGGTTAGTGCTATTTCCCCGTTTCTCTATTCTCGTCATACCTTTTTCCCCCAACTTTTCCCCAAATCTCTTCACACCCTCTTTCTTCCCTTTTTTTTTCTCTGTTCCTGCACTAATACACCACCACTCCCCTCCCTCCCAGAGAGGAGAGTGCGTCAGCACGCACACAGGGCCATGGGTTTGTTACCTACTATGTTTTTTTTAATCTTTAGTGCAAACCAACGATGGAAAGCGTGTGATGAAAAAAAGGTCAACTGACAACCAGAACAAGCTCGCCATTCGCTGCAGTAGCACAAGCAGGTGCAGTGTGTTTCTTCCATCTCCCACCAGCCTTTAACAGCCGTGATCTACAATTCGTCCCCCCTCATATCCAACACGCCCATGCAGAACCTGCATATTGTGCACATTCCTCCGCCGCCCCTCTCTTCAACCCCGGGCGCCGCCAAAACGGCGGGGAAGCGTGCAACGGATAATGGTCAGGGAAGAGGGACTAGGCAGGTCGCCCCCGGAGCCGGTGATTGCTACGTAATACGCATTGTGCTATTAGCTACTGCTGCTGCTGCTAAGCGCAGGTGTGCCGAATGTGCATGCATTGCCAAGGAGGGGGGATTCATCATCGTTCGGCTCAAGTCTTGTTTGTGCTTGCTTGGAGCGCGCGGCGTCCCCCGCCGCTCGAATCGGCAGCTGACCCCCGGGAAGGAGGGGTGAATTAATGGGGGCGGGCGGTAGGCGGTGGGCGGTGGGTTCCAGGATCCCCGTACTCCGTAATCCGTGCATACATAGACAACTACTACGGAGCATGTACTTACTACAAACTACCATACGGAGTACTACTACTACCCCGTAAAGTCTCAGTTGCGCTTATCTGCTCGGGGGCAATGACAAGGCAGAGCCGCAGCTAGCCGGGCGCCCGACTACGTAACAGAGATGCGCCGGATTGGATGGATGGCGCGGGAAGCAACCAGGATCGTGGGGAACAGCACCTTGGTCGCCCTTCACGTGCCCTCCTCCTCCCCGTTGGCCGTGTTAGTTGTAGTTATCCCACGATGGATGGGTAGAAAGTAATCGTTGTCCCCCCCCCCGCGGACTTCCTGATCCAGCAGAAAGGGAAAACAGTAATTGACAAAGAGGGGTCCGGGGTATTTTGTATTTTTTCAACTTCTTCCTCCTCCTCCCAAGTTAACCAGAGTGGCCTGTGCCTTTTTCTGCTCCTTGGTTTTTATTTTATTTTTACTTATTCATCTACTATCCTTTGTTCCTTTTCCAACCCTCCCGAAACTCTGAATTTTCCTTTCTACCTTGAAAACCAACTTTCTTTTCCCTAGACCTGCTCCTCCAAGTTTTCCAATCTTTCCATAAAACATCCCGAAAAATATCCTAGATTTCCCTGATTTCGAATAGAGAAAAAAGAGAAACCCCGCGGTCCCCCCGTCTCCCCTTTGCAATAAGAGAAAGGGGAAAGAGAAAAAAAAAGGATTTCTTTTGCAGCCATGGGCGTTTTCAACAGCAAGCCAACGCAGCAGCAGCAG
Organism: Trichothecium roseum; assembly: GCA_026184415.1. Lineage (NCBI taxonomy): Eukaryota > Fungi > Ascomycota > Sordariomycetes > Hypocreales > Trichothecium > Trichothecium roseum. Next base: position 1,668,698 of record CM047948.1, read on the forward strand.
CAGCCCGAGGGCAAGCGGTATTGGTACCGCGACGGCTTCCTCCTCACCAACGACAAGACCTATCTGTGCCCCAAGGTCGTCAATGACGCCTTCGACTCGGACCTCATGTGGTGGAACGAGCCTCTGGGCGTGGAGCAGATGGGCAAGCTGCTGAAGAACTGCCTGACGGTCGGCGTCTACGCCGTGCCCGAGACCGAGGAGCAGATGAAGAGTGAGTCCCCCCCCCCTTCTTCCTCTCCCCTCCTCTCCCCATGATTCCCGTCACCTCTCTTTATCCTAACCCCCGCCTCCCAACCAAAAAGAAAGGCAACTAACAGAGCATCCGACAGAAAACGGTCCCCCGCGGCGAAAGAACGGCAAGGACCTTAGAATGGTCGGCTTCGCCCGCCTGGTCACCGACTACGTCTCCTTCGCCTACCTCACCGACGTCTTCGTCCTGCCCGACTCGCAGCGCAAGGGCTTGGCCTCGTGGATGATGCGGTGCATCAAGGAGCTCGTCGACGAGTGGCCGGACCTGCGCGGCCTCATGCTCATGACGCACGACAAGGCGGCCGCCAGGATGTACGAGACGACGCTGGGCGCCCTCGACTTCGATAAGGGTCCCTCGGCCGGCATGATGATGCTGGAGATGGCCGGGCCGGGCGAGAAGGAGACGCCCAAGGATCATTGAACCAATCATTTGGTTTCGACGATGATGGCGACGGGGGAAGGGGCGGTGTGAATGAAAGCATGAACCAGGATTCTTGGACAGGCGTGTTTTTTTGTTTTCCCCCATTGATATCTCTTTTTGCTTTTTTGATGGGGTTGGGAAATTTCTTGATTTTTTAACTTTGCATAGATGTGTTTTTTGTCTTGTCTCTCTCTTTTATTTCAAGACTTGCACTTCTGAGACTGGGCAGCGCGGGTCTCAAGAGCACGCTTATACGGCGGGGCAATAGGCGGTTGGACAGGGTCCAGAGATACATAGTCCTCCGGGAGCTGATACGAGGCATCGGAATCAAAGGCAGATAGATCACCGCAAGCAATGAATGGTGCAATCCAACGTATCCCGTCGCCGCTCCCATCCGCGTCCACGCCGTCGTCATCATCATCATCGTATGATTCAATCTCCGTAATGCCCTGAGGAGGCAGTGACGCAGCGCTGCGGGGCCCCACAGCTGAGTCGACGTCCCACGTGGCCCTTTCCGGGCTCTGCATCAGCGTCTCGGCCAGGACGGGTCGCTGGAGCTCGCGGGCGCGTACCAGCCCGTCGAGCCGGCGGCCCACGCCCAGGGGCTCCTCCAGGCTGGCGCGGAAGCCGGGCGGGGGCCGGAAGTCGAGGCAGACGACAAAGGCCTCGACGCTGCTGGCGCGGCTGCTACGGGGCTTGGCGACGACGACGCGGGCGAAGAAGACCTTGAGCTGGGCGTAGAGGACGTCGACGTTGCGGCCGCGGAAGATCTTGGCGACGAACTTGCCGCCGGGCCGCAGGACGCAGAGGGTGAGGTTGAGGGCGGCGAAGAGGAGCTGGGACTGGACGTAGATGTCGAGGTCGTGCAGGCCCGTGACGTCCGGGGCGCCGTCGCTGAGGACGAGGTCCACTGGGCGGCGGGACGAGGCCTGGGAGGGAGGAGGCCCGCTACTATTCTCGTAGCCGGGGTCGAGGGCGGAGAGGAGCAGTGGGACGGTGGCGGGGTGGGTAATGTCAGCCCTCAGCGTCGTGATGCCGGCGAGAGGCGAGATGGGCTGCAGGTCGATGGACACAATCTTGACGTCCTCTCGCGGCCCTGCAGAAACCTGGCCCTTCTTCTCGGCCAGCTCCTTCTCCAACTCCCTCTGCCGATCCTCCTCGAGCACGTCGGGCACCAGACCCAGGAGCTGCTGGCGGAACCTGGAGTCCTGATCCTGCCACGCCGCGCGCCCGAACTTTTCCCCCTTGATGAGCACCCGGGAGAGGACCTGCGACCAGCTGCCGGGCGCGGCGCACAGGTCGACGACCCGAGCAACGTCCTTGAACAGGTCAAACTCTTCACGCCCAAAAGTATGTCAGCACAACACCGGGTTTCAAAGTAATAGTCGGAGGAATTTCCTATGGAGACTAACCTTCGTCCAGCTGGAGGAGCTTAAAGGCGCTGCGCGCGCGCCAGCCCTGCTCCTTTGCGAGCCGGTAGTACGCGTCGCGCTTGTCCTTGGAGGATTTACCCATTCTTTGTCGCTGTCTTTTGACTGTGTTATGAGGCTCCCGGCATAGTAGTTTAATTTGCAATAAAGGTGTCGGGTTGCGTCAAAGTTACAGTCGCAGGCACGAAGGTCTGAAGGGAAACTCCCCCACCACCAAAAATCAAAATTTCTAGTCAAGTCGTTTTGCGGGGAGCTTTTTGCCCCGCAGTGATTTTTACGTCGTAATAGCTCTCTCGTTCTACTAAAGGTTACCTACATATTCAAAAGCCACGTTTATCACCAACCAAAATGAGAAGGGATACATTCATGGTTGAATGGAATATATTTGGTAGTCTCATATAACACGAAGTTGCACATAAAAAGGCCACAGCTATTAACAATTTGGCAAAGAACAAACGCCTAGCATCAAACAGGTTGCTACTTAAGGTATCATCCAGTGGTAGAAGTAGGTGCTCTCTCCTTTACCTCGATAAACATTTCCATGAATTCCATAATATCCCCGGCGCCCTCGACCCTCTTCTCCCCCTGTATAGTCACCACGGGCACGCCCTTCCCGGCCACACCGGCTCTGTTCCGGGCCTCCTCCTCGTCCACTTCCCGCGCCAGATCACTTTCATCATCGAGCGCCCTGTTGACATGCCCCTCGGCGATGCCCACTCCCCTCGCGATTTCTCTCACTACCTCTGGGTCCGAAATGTCCCTCTCCTGCTCGTGGTAAGCGCTGAACAGGGCCTCGGCTAGGGTTTCCTGGACCTCCCGGCCGGCGACGGTCCTCAAGAGCCTGTGCGGCAGGACCGTTCGCCCGACGTTGCCGCCGTGCCTGAACTCGATGCCGACGCCGCGCCCGATGCGCTCAAACTTCTTGGCGAGGGCCTCCCTCTGCTCGGCGCTCATGTGCGCCAGCTTCCTGTCCGCCACGACGCTCTTGGGCAGGCTCCCGCGCTCCAGGGTGGCGTAGTTGAGGTCGGGGAGGTTGTTGTAGTTGAGGTAGTAGGGATGGTGGACGATGTCGAAGGCGTCGGAGGAGCCTCCGGGGTAGGTCTTTTGGTAGAGAGCGATGGCGCGGCGGATGTTGCGATGGAGGATGAAGCACCACTTTGCGTTTGCTCTTTTGTTAGCAGACTTGCGATGCGGGATGCGGGATGCGATTGGGGAGGCGACTCACTGCGCAGACAAAGTCGGACACAATATCGATCTGGAAGACAGTCATGCTGGGCTGGGCTTCTTAATCACAGATGTAGTTACGAGAGTATGGGATGGAAAAGGGGAGTAGGAGAATAAGGCTCGACGGGTTCATTTAAAAGCAAGCTGGCGGAGTTCCGCCCCCCGGAGCTTGAAGCTCGTCACTTGCGTGTCCCGACGTCGATCAACGGCGGAACAGTGGAATGAGACGAAGCTTGTGGCATCGGCGAGGAGTTGTACATATATTTGGCTATAAGTAAAGCCAAGTAAAGTACTACATACGTACGTCTACTGGTAGACTTACTTGGAGCGAAAGTTTCATGTTGAACTATAGAGGACTACTATAAGTGTTCAAAAGAGTCCCATGAGGATAATTTCCGGAATGATATATATTTGCGACTTCATGGCGCCCATGAAAGAGGCACGTATGAGTCCAAAAAAAGTTTTTAAGTTGATATCAAATACCTAGAGCAACATGCTTCATGGAGCCCTCCAAGCACTGTCGTATGTTAGGTGAATGTAGGGTATATGATTATATGGTATGAGGTACCTACATATGTGCGGGATTCGGGAAGTGGGCTTCATCGTCCGTCTCCGATACCGCACAAGAAAACTGGCCAAAAGTTCTGATTTCCATCCTCAACCGCACATATATTGAACATCAGCAGCCAACTTGGACCGCCGACCATATTTTTGTTGCGGATTTCCCACGATGATACCTACGAGATAACATAAGCATCACGTTATCCCCGACTTCTGCTCGTCCGCGCACAGAAAAGAAAAGAAGAAAAAGAACTAGAGGTGGGAAGCAAACACATCATCAGCCATCATGCTGCGCACCACCGCCACCAGGCTCGCACCAGCGTCTGCCGACTCCATCGTAGTCGGCGCTGGCCCGGCCGGCATCGCGGTGCTGGGCCACCTCCTCCACAATCAACAGCAGCCCCAATCTCGCTCCTCCTCCTCACCCTCCTCGACCCCGTCCCGCAACGTCTGGGTAGACCCGTCCTTCAGCGCGGGCCGTGTCAACGCCCGCTACCGCCTCGTGCCTAGCAACACAAAGGTCGACCTGTTCTGCCAGTTCGCCTCGACGCTCCCGCCCCTGAACGCCATCGTCTCCGGGGCCGCGGAGCCTAACGCCTTCACCGAGCTCAAGGCGCTGCGGCAGGACAAGGGTTGCGAGCTGGGCAAGGCGGCGGACCTGCTGCTCATGCTCAGCGAGGGGCTGGGCGCGAGGGACGACGTGGCGCGGGCCAAGAGCACAGTCCGAGCCGCGGAGCTGGACGTCAAGAGCAATACCTGGAGGGTCAGCATCGACGGCGGGGAGGAGGACGAGGACGTATTGACGAGGAGGCTGGTGCTCTGCACGGGATCGAGCCCCATCACCGCGCCACTACCTGTCCTGCAGTCGGCGGCACCGCCGATTTCCCAGGTCCATCTCGACACGGCCCTCAACCCGCCGCTGCTCGCCGACGCGCTCGACCGCACGGAACCGCGCACCGTCGCCGTCATCGGCGCCTCGCACTCGGCCATCCTGGTGCTCATGAACCTGTACGCCTTGGCCAGCACCACGCACCCGCACCTGCGCGTCAAGTGGTTCACGCGGCACGAGAAGCTGCGCTACGCCGTCGACAAGGGCGGCTGGATCCTCTACGACAACACCGGCCTTAAGGGCGAGGCCGCCGAGTGGGCCAGGGCCAACCTCGAGGCCGACGCCTTTGCGTCCAGCCCCGCGTCGGCGGTCATCACGCGGCTGCACACGCCGACCGTTACAGGGGAGGAGGAGGCCCTGTATCGCGCGGAGCTGCCGGGCTGCTCGTACGTTGTCCAGGCGGTGGGGTACCGGCGGGATCCCCTGCCGGAACTCACCTTGGCGGGCACCCAGGAGCCCATCGGCGTGGAGCACGACGGGCTGACGGGGCGCTTCTTCTCCTCATCCTCCCTCGCCTCCTCCGCGGGCGCGGGCGCGGGTGCCGCGGGGAAAGGCGGGCAGACTTATGTCCCCGGGCTCTTCGGCGCGGGCATCGCCTTTCCGGAACGCGTGACGGACCCGGCGGGCAACGTGGAGCACGCGGTCGGGTTCTGGAAGTTTATGAAGTTTCTCAACAGGGTCGTGCCGCAGTGGGTCAGCTCGACGGAACAGAACGACCTGCGGCAGTAGTAGAGGCGAGATTCTTTTCTTCCTCCTCTTTTTTTTCTTCTTTCTTTTTGATCTGGTTCTGGGAGTTTGGGTTGCCGTATATAATACATATATAGAGCTAGATGTTGGTACGCGCCGCGTTGAAGCATTAAAATAGAGAAATTTGGCCTAGATAGATAGACTATTGTGCTTCGCTTTTGGCATCTTACCAACCTTCATGTTGCCATCTATCCTACATCGGAGTGCCTTTGTTCATTTGGCTTTACTGTGTGACAGTTCGGCTGTGATAGCCTGACTGCTTGGGTGTTGAGGCATCACTTCAGATATTTCTTGACAAGAAGATGACTTTTGTCCTTATGGCCACGGCTACGCACGGTGACTTTGTATACGACTCTCAGTCACCACGAAGACATATTAAACTGACATCACCCGCTGTTTAACAAGAGACTTCCAAGTCCTTCTTAGCACGAAGTCACGGTACGATACTCCGTACCATCCCCCCAAACAAATCATGACAGGTCGCTCTCGCTTTCGATGCACATATGCACATATATGAACACGTACGGAGTACAAAGCGTGCATGAGCACAACAGGCAGGCACGGCGAAAATCCCTCCGATTCGCTCAGAATTAGGAATCGGCTTCGGAGCATTGTGTCAATGGAAAAAGAATATCTGTTCCTATTACTGATGCTGCTACTGCTGCTACTAATTGCTAGTAGTATGCACGCATGCTGGCTAGCAGCAGCTGGATGGCAACCATCACAGGATCAGCTGCTTCCTTACTTTTTTGTGTTTTTGTTTTTGTTTAGACGAGAATCCAAGAACCTCAAATTTCGGACTGTAAGTATGAAATGCAAGCGTAGGAAGAGAGAGAGGAGAAAGAGAAATATTCACAAAGCATAACGTCAAAGCTGCTGTTGCTCGGCTATTAGATATGCAGCGATTGATCCAGAAGGAGAAAGCATCGCGACAGCCCGAAAAAAAAATAAGATTTAAAATTAAACCCCTTCCCATACGGTAACAACCTTCAAGACAAGCTTGTTCGCTCGCTCGCTCGCTTAGTTTGTCGTCGCCCCCTAGCACGGCTGAGACGGCACACCTGGGTTTGTTGTTGCTGTGAGTGAGCCTGAGGAAGCCTGTGCGCGGTGGCGGCTCGTTTTTGGGGGAGAAGGTACGGAGTAGGTGGGCGGCCGCGGCGCCAGGGGATGAAATGTTAGCGCGGAGGAGGAGGAGGAGGGATCGTCAGGGTTTGCTACTCCGTATAGTGGAAGTGCTTTTCAAGACTTCGTGGTGTTGAAGATGACCCATGAGAAACTCACGTCTGGATACGGAGTACGCTAAAGGGGAAATGCAGCCCTATGCTCCTGTTTCTGCTCGCTGTTCTGGCATAAAAGGTGGAAGGGGAGTGAGTGGGCGTTATTGCCGATGGGCCGTCCTGTCTGTCTGTCCGTCTACTTGTCTGTCTCTCACATACGGAGTACTCCGTAATACGCTTTCTATGCTCCGAAAACCCTGCAGCCTTACGAGAGCCCGCGCGGGATGTGGGAGTGGCTCTTCACGCGGCAACTCTGTCTTCCCACGCGCCCTCTGACTGTGAATACCTTCACTTTCACCCCAGAGCCCAACGAGAACAAGCCCTACGAGTTTGAAATCTGCTCTCTCTCTCCACCATCAACCCCCATCCGGGGAACGCGATGCATGCTAAATACCTAGAAATCAATGTACATACTGCCACTACGTGCGTGGCTTCGTTCTGTGGTCCTCGTCTCTATGCATGATGTGTTCAGACAAAACCAGTGAAACCAGGTTTGGATGAATGGTTCCTCCCCCCCTGGATAAAATTACCTCAAGGAAGCCATAGAGCCCCTTTCTGGCTCCTTTCTCATTACTACACAGTACCACCTTGGCAATCCCTAACCCCCCCCAGGCACTAACAGTGTAGCGAGACTTGGTTTGGCCATTTAGCGAGGAACAGGTCACAGGAGGCTAAAATAGTAACATCGCCTAGCTTCCTGAGAGTCGGCCGTGAGCTCTGCAGCTGAACGAAGACGCGACCCACTTGGAAAGGTTTTCCCCATGGGTCTTAATTCGCTAGGAGTGGAAAGAAGAAATTCACGGTTTCACATACACACACCCCGATGAACAGTTGTATTATCTACTACGGGGGATGGAACCGCCAGTATTTAGATGCGGAAACAGAAGTCGTTGGAGCAAAAAAGAAGCATGCGCTGAACATCCATCAGTCATCCATCCGTCTTCTCTAAAAGAGAAAAAAAAGGTGTCCCCGATTCAGGGACGAAATCAATAGTTTGGGACGAGGCCATCGTGGGCAGGGGGGGGGGGGGGGGGCAAGGGAAGTGGGCAACCGGGAGTAGCATAGTATTATGATTAGCAGATTCAGCCTCGCGGGCACAATCGTACCATCCATGGATGTAACCACCCATATCCGAGCCAGCCCGTGCGAAAGAGAGAGAGAGGAACCAAATGCTACTGCTGCTAGACTACCGAGTACGGATTACGGAGTACAAGAGTATGCAGCTCAAAATAAAGCTAACGGTTTCTGGTCTCGCCGTTAGGCATACTGCTCTATAGCATGGGACTATGGGCGTATAGAGCGTGTACGCTCCTGTGATGGACGCATATCGTGTCCGTGGGGAATCAATAAGTGCCGTGCAGGATGCGCGGGAAGAAGGGTCCATGACAATATCTAGGAGCTGAAAACACTTGACGGTTGTCCCCCTCCTCTTCCTTTTCTCTTCTCTTTTCTCTTTCCTTTTGTGCTTGTTGACTTGGCCCTGTGATTGGTATCGTTCTCCTATCCTCCCGGGACTATTTTCTCTCTCCCTCTTGCTCTATCACATACACGCCTTCTCACCCTCACTATCCCATACACGCTCCCTCCCTCCCTCACAAGATGCGTTCCGCCGTCATTCTTAGCCTGAGCGGCCTGGCCGCCGCCGCCTCGTCCGGCCCAACATACTTCTCCTCCTCCTCCCGGGGCCACCAAAAGAACCTCCTTCCCCTGGGCCCCTTCGCCAACATCCCCTCGACCTCGTACGCCGCCGCCACCTGCCCGAGCGGCCAGGTTCCCTGTGATGATGGCTGCTCCGAGGCCGGCTCGACCTGCTGCTCCAGCGGCGACGGGACCTACTGCCCTGACGGCTACTACTGCTACGACGAGGGCTGCTGCGAGGACGGCGACGTGTGCTCCGGTCCCCCCGTCGGCTGCACCGAGGGCGCCGACATGTGCGGACAGTACTGCGTCCCCGAGGGCGGCGACTGCTGCGACACCCTGTCGGGCGAGTACTGCCCCTCGGGCCAGAGCTGCAACGGTGACGGCACCTGCTCGCTCGGCTCCGGCGGCGGCAACAACAACGGCGACGATGATGATGACAGCGATGGCGGCTCGCTGTGCGACAAGGGCCAGGAGACCTGCGGTACGAGCGGCTGCATGCCTTCCGGCTCCGTCTGCTGCGGCGGCATCGGGTACTACTGCGAGTCCGGCTCCGTGTGCGAGAACGACGGCACCTGCTCCCTGGGGAGCGGCAGCGATGACGATGATGACAGCAGCGACGATGACGATGATAGCAGTCTGCCCTCGCCCACGTACAGCTTGACTCCCGTGCCCACTAGCGGCAGCGACGAGGACGACTCGAGCTCTAATGATGACTCGTCGGACGACAACAACAACGACAGCAATGATAACAGCTCCGATGACAACAACAACAACAGCAGCGGCGACGACGAGGATTCCGCTGCCGCCCTGTTAAACCCCAAGGTCCTCATCGCCCTGGCCGCCATGGTTCCCGCCCTCCTGTAAATGTAGTCATGAGAGTGTAATCCTGATTATGAATAATTGGGCATGGCTATATGTGTATGCCTGCGTTTCCTCCCATGTTATTGTATGGAAGGAAGGGGGCGAAGAACTACTCCAACCGACGGCACCCGCGCATTTACTCTTCTCCGGGTGTGAAATAATGTTCGGAAGCAGAGGAAGAAGGGAAGAAAACGGCTGGTTAAAGAAACTAATCACATACTTTTTATTTTTTGCTCTTTTAGTTCAATGTACATACGATATTCAGAGAATTATAATATTTTTATATTATGTAGCCAGCGTCCGGTGTCTTAATAGCGTAAATCGCGATGGAGGAACCCAAAAGAAGCACGAGATGGGGCCATCAAGACTTCTACATTGAGACATACGTGTTGGATGCCGCGACTCCCTTTTCAGCAGCTTTAGACTGTATATCACGGCATCCACGACGGTAGTTTTGAAGAGTGTTGCAATGGAACCCCCCTTCCTCCTTGGTGGCCGCTTATCGATAATAAGGCAAAGAGGGCATCCCGGAATGCGACCTCACCGCTTGCCTAGTTGGGCCTCTTCATTCAACCCCACCATGGTGCTTGTGTGCCCGGGCGGTACTCGGTATTAGTGTTATTAGTAGTCATAGGCACCTTTAAACGTCTCTCTTGCGTGACGCATTCGCAAAACTTGTGAGCGACCTGTTGTGTAACGCGTCTTTTTTTGCTCCTCAGCACAACGACAATATCTATCGCGCTGTCAAGCGAGAACCACCGCCACCAACCTTCAACATGACGATCAAAATCATCCTTGGCGCCCAATGGGGTATGTCTCCCACTCTTCTGCCCCTCAGCTCGCTCTTCGTGCATGCCCCGCCGATACCGGCTATCGCGCGCGATGCCGTCAAAGAGCCTTCTCGTGCTAATTACTTGTGACTTACAGGTGATGAGGGCGTACGTCTTTTCGCCCGATCCGGGGCTCAATCTCCTGATAAAGCAACGATTATAGGACCTATAACTGACAACGTTCATTGTGTAGAAGGGAAAGCTTACCGATATCCTTGCCCCCGAGGCTAAACTCTGCGCACGCGCCGCTGTAAGCAACAACGCAACCCACGGCAGCCAACACTTGCTAATAGAAGCATCAGGGGGGTCACAATGCTGGTCGTAGGTCAATATCCTTTCATCCGAAGTGTATCTCACCTTGGCTGTACATGAAGTAACCGCTGGCGACAGACTCTATCGTGTGAGTTAGCTACCCCTTCTTTTTCCTAATCACCTTACTTCGTATAAATGGATAGCTGACTCTACAATAGTGCAAACGGAGTTTCCTATAGGTAGGCGCCAACAGACATCTAGCCTGCGAGCCGCCCAACAACTCACCATCTCATAGCTTCCACTTGCTTCCTTCCGGACTCATCAACCCAACATGGTACCGTTGCACCTCAATGCGCCCAAGCGTATCCTGTGGTCGATATGGCTTACACGAACTAGCATGAATTTCATTGGGTCCGGAGTGGTGTTCAACGTGCCGCAATTCTTCAAAGAAATGCAAGAATTGGCCGACAAGGGGCTCCAAGTAGACGACAGGATCTTTGTGTCCGACCGAGTACACATCGACCTACAGCTGCACATTGCAGCAGATGGTCTCGAAGAGAAGGAGCTCGGAGGTTAGTTACCCATTTTGAGGCATATACAACCGAACCCGAACAGCTAACATCAACCTCAGAGGACAAAATTGGCACAACGGGACGGGGTACGTCTGGACAGATATCTAACGTCCAGTCTTTCTTATTGATCAATTTGCAGGCATTGGACCCTCCTATAGCACCAAGGCCTCGGTAAGCAGAAAACCAACGTTGCGTGCATGGAATTCCTCCTAAACCCATTGTAGCGAAGTGGCATCAGACTGGCCGAGGTCTTCAACCCTGAGGTATTTGAGGTTAAGCTTCGACGACTGGCCAACAGCTACCGAAAGCGCTACGGAGACCTATTCGAATACGACGTGGACAAGGAGATTGCTGAATTCAATGAATACCGACCTAAGCTGGCTAAGTACGCTGTGGACGGTGTCTCCTTTATGCGGTCAGCTCAGGAGAGCGATACTCCAATCTTGGTCGAAGGAGCGAATGTAAGAGCCCAAGCCTGCACTCGGCGAGACAATACTGACATCTGTGGGTCGGGCAACTGTGCTCGTGGTCTCATGCCTCTTTCCTTTGCCTGCAGAATAATACCCGTGGAGTGAACCCAGTAGCCTCTCTAACAAGGGCATTATGCTGGCTACTCGAGGTGAACTACTGTTGGGTCCCGCGAGCCGATTATCCTCCGCCGAGATTCGAAAAGTTTAGACGACTTGCTCGTATCTGTGCTTTGCCAGGTCTCGTGCTCGGGTATTCGGGGAGTGCCTCCCTTGACGTAAATATTGTGCCCTGAAATCATCTACAAACAGACTATTTCTGGCCCTTGGGGTCAGTCGCTATGCTTGGCATGCGATGGTCCTGTTATATAGTTGATTTCGGGGCATTTTTTCATGTCGGATTCTTTCATCCTCTGAGACAGGCGAAACAGCCGCCAAAGATCAGGCTAGAGGCAAAGGAAAGGGGCTTGAGGCCGAGAGCTGGGGCCCGTCCCCCTTTATTCAGGCACTCATGCTTGACCTTGATTTTGGCTCATACCCAGTGAGTTATCATTACTTCCATCATTAAGTCTTCTTATCATAACTGACGGAGTAGTACGTAACATCGTCCAACACTTCCCTGGCAGGCATCATTGGCGGACTCACCTTGAACCCTAAGAACATCACAGAGGTCATCGGAGTTGTCAAGGCTTACACCACAAGGGTTGGCTCGGGCGCCTTCAAGACTGAGGACACAGGAGAGTGGGTTTCTTACTCCCCCAGAAAGGCCAATGAGAAGCTAACTAGTTGTAGGATCGGAACCAAACTTCAAGAGATTGGAAGAGAATGGGTGGGACTCTACCAGCAATCCATTTCACCCTCAAAACTGACGTATCTAGGGGACATCAACTGGCCGCAGACGCAGATGCGGATGGCAAGTCTACGCATAAGTCCCAACTTCACCGCACGGCTAGCTAACTTTTAGCAGGCTCGATTTAGTGGTTGTGAAGTACTCAAATGCCGTCAATTACTATTCCTCCCTTAATCTCACAAAGGCACGTACTTACAAGGCGCTCCCCGAAGTTTTGCCACGATAATTGTCTGACTGATGTTATTCTTATAGCTCGATGTTCTGGACACTTTCGAGACGATTCGCGTCGCAACGGCGTATAAGATCGATGGCGAGGTTTGTTTCCCGTCTTTTATTTCAGTGTGGAAAGCAACTAATGGGGTTATTACAGGAACTCGATTCCTACCCGGCCGACCTGGATATCTTGGACAGATGCGAGGTTGTGTACAAGGACTTCCCGGGATGGCAGAAGCCGACCACGAATGCGGCATCGTACTATGATTTGCCAAAGGAAGCCCGTGCTTACATTGAGGTACTTGTAACTGCCATTTGCAAAGATGACTTGCGCTGACAACCTTTGCAGTTTATCGAGGAATACGTCGGAGTCAAGGTAACCTAGTTCGGGGAATTTCATTAGAGGTACTTTGCTAACGCCTATCCCACCAGGTCAAGTACATTGGCACTGGTCCTGACCGCGAGGCCATGATCAAGCGCTCCTGAGCGATATCTTTTGGGATATTGATGCAGGTGTTGGAATGAAGAGAGAAGTCTAGACGGCCATGAATAGCGGTACCCCAGTCTGGGCAGCAGCAGAGTCAATTCCACACATTGGTCGGGGCCTATGCATCTGTACAACTTGTCTGCTAGGGTTTACATAGATAACAAAAGTTTTGGGGCCCTGAATATAAAATTGTTTTTGAGTGTATGAGAACATATGGTGATGAATAAGCAGACGGCCAGTTGTATAAAAACAACATGTCGTTGGTATTTTCCAACGCGCACTCTAAATTACTCGCATCCGCCATGAGTGCCCTATACTACGAGTAAGCCCTGATGATGCTCCCGGTAGCGTGCTCCGTGTACATATGCTAGTCATGTCATAGGCAGGGCAGGACCAAGGCCCTTTTCTGCCGTGGGTCAATCAATGGATCGGTATGGATGGATAGATGGGTGGATGGATGGTGAATATGGATCCCAAGTTTTCGGATTTCCCCCTAGGCCTGGGCAAAAGGCCAGGGCCCGCTCTGAGACTGACTTGACGATTCCGATTTCCTAATCGGGTACAAAAACAGCGAGCGTTGACATCTATCGATTTTCCTCTTTTTTTTTCTTTCTTTTTTTTGGTCTCCTTGTTCGCTCGTCCACGACGCCCTACAACCGCCGCCGTATGCGGGTCTACGCAAAGCCTGCAGTAAGTACTACTACTAGCATTAAGTAGTAGTTTAAAAACCGGCCTGCATCATGATATATGGCCGTATTCGTGACAGGATAGCATTGGAGTGACGGGCAGACCAACGCTGAGAGAGCAGCTTACTATTGTTGTTTCCGCTGTACCGAAGATCTTCATAACACAACTTTCTTTCCTTTTAGGAGATAAAAGTGGAGGGAGGAGACGAGAGGAGAAACATAAAGAAAAAAAACGAGGCTTGAGAACCTGACATATGACATAGCATCGTCCCCCTTTTTGGGATAGATAAAGGAAGAAGAAAAAACACGGGGAAGCGAGAGGGGGGAAGATAGAGAGACGAGAAGGAGGAGGACAAGAAGCAAGCAAGCGGGCAAACCAACGAGCCCAATCATGCTCATACAGCTGCTATCCAGCTTGGCCCCGGCCGCAAAGGAGCACGCAAACACCCTCTGCGCGGTCCTGGCATCCCTGTCCTTAGCGCAGCTATGCGCTCTCCTCTGGGCGCGCAACGCCCGCCGCCGCCGCACCGATGCCGCCTCGCCGCCGCAGGAGCCGGAGGCGCATCTCAGGAACCTGCGGAGGGTCGGCGTGCGGCGCAGCAACATGGCGGACCAATACGACGCGGCTTTCGGAATACCGGAGGACGCTGCTGGTGCCGCGGGGGACCCATCGCTGGCAGAGGGGTGGGCAGGGCGCCGCCCGCGGGTCAAGGCGCTGTTCCTGCACCCGGTCAAGTCGTGCGCGCCGGTAGAGGTGGAGAGCGCGGTGCTGCTCAAGAGGGGGTTCGAGCACGACCGGTGCTTCGCGCTGGCGGTGCAGAAGAGGCCGAAACCCGGGAAGGGGGACGCCGACGGTGACGGCAAGGACGGCGAGGGGGAGGGCGGTGCGGAGTGGAGGTTCGTCAGTCAGCGCACGAAGCCGATGATGGCGCGGATCGCGACGGAGCTGTGGTTCCCGCGTCGAGGTGATGCGGCGGCGGGGGGAACGGGAGAGGACGACCGGGATGGTGGTGATCGGGATGGTGATGACCTAGTGCGGGCGGGCGGCTGCGTCGTGCTCCGGTTCCGGGACCCGGATGCGCCTGATGATGCTTCTACCACCGACGACGTCAGCAGCCGGACCACGACCAAACCAAGCTCCCCGGTCTCCGCGACCGCTGCCGCAACGATATCCCTGACGGTGCCGCTCCGCCCGACGGCCGAGATGCTGCGCGCCCACGGCATCAGGCGCAGGCCCTTTGGCATCCACGACCGCACGGCCGTGGGCCTGGACATGAGCCCCTTCCCGTCCGTAGCCTCGGCCCTGCCCAAGCTCAAGCGCTTCCTCAAGCTGCCCGAGCACCACGGCCTGGCCCTCCTATCGTGCAACGGCACCGCATCCGACTCCGACGGAAACGACGATGGCGGAAACGAAGACGCCATGCTGTCCCGTACGAGCGGGAACCTCGCCCCGCTGCGGCACATCGGCACGCCGTCGGTGCACGGGTACACCGACGACCAGCCGCTCAACGTCAACAGCCTGGCCTCGGTGCACGCCGTGTCAGCGCTGCTGCCGCCCGGGGGCGTCCGGCCGCTCAACGCGCTGCGCTTCAGGGCCAACGTGTGGGTGGCGGGGAGCCCGGCGTTTGACGAGGAGACGTGGAAGCGCTTCCGCTTCGTGCCGCCTCCGCCGACGGCGGATGACGATGGTGATGATGCTGATGGTAGATCGAGGCGACGCGTGTGCGCCACCATATCAGCCGTGTGCCGCACGTCCCGGTGCACCATGCCCAACGTCGACCCGGACAGGGGCGTCATGTGCGCGGGCGACCCCCCGCCGGGGCGGAAGAAGGGCAGGCCGCAGCCGAGCGCGACGCTCGTCGAGCACCGGAGCATTGACGACGGGAACAAGGGGGCGCTGGGCTTCCTCGGCGTGCACTGCGTCCCCGAGGACCGGAGCCTGGCCGAGGCCGCCGCCGCCGCCGCGAGGAGGGGGGCTGGCAGCGGCGCCGGCCTGGTCGTGCGGGTCGGGGACGAGGTCGAGGTTCTCGAGAGGGGCACGCATCTCTTTGGCTCGACGGCCAACGAGTACTAGAAAGGGGGGTGGACGCGACCTAGATATTAAAGAATACATCGTAGACATGGAAGGGAAAAAATATTAAAGAACTAGATTTTCACTTGAACACCTGTTGCTGAAAAAACAAACGCCCTTTTTGCCTCCCCCCCATTTACTTTGTTAAACGCCGACCATGGTCTCGTTTTCCTGCGCGTTCCTCTTGGTCACGGCCACCTCGTCCCCAACCTGCAGCGTGCCTCCCACGGGCGTGATATACGAGTACTGTCCAAAGACGGGTTTATCTAGCAGCGGCTATCAGCATACTTGAGGAGGCATAAAGGGAAGGGGGAAAAGGGGGACAGCTTTGCCGGCACTTACGGGGAAAGATGTGGTTGACGCGGCGGTCCCTGGCCAGGAGGCCGTAGAGCTGGTTCTCCCTCTTGGCCGTCTCCCCGTTGTTGAGGTCGGCGTTGAGGCTGAGGCAGCGGGCGCACTTGAAGATGCAGCGGATGAGAGCCTTCTGCCTCGTCCTGGAGCCGTCGGTGTAGACGGTCAGCTCGTGCCACTCGTCCTCGTCAAAGGGGGGCACCTCGTCGCCGACGTCGATGTGGATGTTGGGCCTCAGGCGGGCTAGGATGTCGAACCCCTGCTGGTCGAGGGGGAGGCGGGACAGGGCCTCCTTCTCCGAGGCGGACGAGGTGACGAGGTAAGGGGCGGCGTCGGCGAAGCGGATGGCCTGGAACTGGGCGTCGCCGCGGAACTGGTGGACGAGGGAGGGGAGGGGCTTGGTGGAGCTGGCGGTGTAGGCGGCGCCGGGGATGCGTCGCCTGCCGTCGCCTCCGATAAAGAGGAGCCTGACGGGTAGGTCGAGGTGCCCGCTGAAGAAGGAGGCCACCTCGTCGCCCATGTCGACACCCGTGGCCGTGGTACCGAAGATGCTCACGATGTAGGTGGCGGCCGAGGTGCAGTGGAAGGGGGAAGGGGTGAGAGGGATGGTGATGGATGATGATGACGACGACGACGATGACGAGTCCTCCTCGGAACCCCCGTTCCCTCCACCTCCGCCTCCGCCTCCGGACCGCGACTGGGTGTGGCGGATGGTCAGCTTGGACCACTGGTCGTCGATGCTGGGCTGGAAGAGGGCCAGGCCGTACGTCTTCTTCACCGTGACGTGCTCGGCCAGCCGGGTCGACGGGTCCGGCGGCACCTTGACCAGGACATACTGGCGATCAAAGCGGAATCCTTCGCTCGTCACCTCGGCGTACGTGACCTCGACGGGTAAAAGCGACTTGACGGGGAAGATCAAGAGCTTTGAAAAAGTAATTACGCGTAAGTGACTGTCGACCAACCAGCTTTTGATATGACGGGGGTTGAGATGAGAAATATTGGGTAATTCAACGAGAAAAGAAAGAAGAAGAAGAAATACTTACACGTTGGATCTTCATCCCTAGTCACATTTATATGCTCCCAGAGAGTGCAAGATCTTCTTCTCGCCTGATGGGAATAAGAGAAAAGAGATCGGGGCGATCTGGGGAAAAAGTTCTTATTACCAATGTTACAGGTTGCATGTATGATGGCGTTGCATCGTCGACAGTCAAGTTCGGAGAGCGGAAGTCTAGGTCCGTCTTCCCTTGGGGTCAGTACGATGGATATTCCGTACAGGCAGGTAATTTGGAAGTGACCTACTACAGAGTTGATAGAGACCAAAAAAAAAAAAAAGGAACGCAACCAGGCTATTTGCGTCTTCCGGCACATTGCGAATTGCACTCTGCGGGGTCCAATCTCAGCGGTTGGCAGTTGTATGGACTTGGGCTATTTTTGTTCGAAGTAGCCTGGCTGCCGATGATTACAGCGCTCAGGCACCCCCGGCTACAGAGCGTGGAAGAGGCTAAGAGCCCAGACAGCCCCCTGCTTCTGCCCTGTGACGAATCACGCCATTCCCCTTTTGGTATAAAAACAGCGAGGTCGAGATGCTGGAGCCGCTCCGTACCCCGAGGTGATGTAGGTGCGCTGGGTGCCAAACGAGCCAGTGGGGACCGTCCGATTTCTTCAACTTTAAACTCCATCTCGTGTCATCCATCTTAGTATTCCCATCATTGCTTCCTGTCCATTCGATATCAGTTGCTAATCCCCGTCTCTCCATACCTTCTCCTCATATCCACGAACTTGGGTTTGGCCCAAGGAACGTTTTTTATACTTCTAGCCTCGCTTTCTTATTTCCTCATCTGGCAATCTCCACGAACAACTTTAACGTTTTGACTTTGGCCCGAACCTGTCATTATGTCTTCCGAGTCCTCCTCTCCAGCTATTGCGTCCATGTCCTGCACGCGATGTCGTACTCGTCGTGTCAAGGTAAGATCATATTCTCTGACGAAAAGCATATGCTTCTTTTCTTCTATTTCTTCTTCTTTTTTTCTTTTAGGAACCCAGTCTCTTTACGTCATGTCCTATGCTAATCTTGAACCCGATTCTAGTGTGACAGGATACTCCCTGGCTGCAAGAGATGCGAGAAGCTTATGCAGCCTTGTCCTGGATACAATCGATCTCGGCGCTTCCGCGATGAGGGACCGAGTCTGCGCAAGAAGTTTGGGGTCGAGGATGAGCAAAACACCACGACGCCAAACTCGGATGCAACCAACGACAGTCCTCCTGCATTGCCTTCCTCCTTACCTCCCCCCTTCCTGAACCATGTACCAAAAGGAGAGGAGCCGCTAATTCCTCAATTCGGAGAGCCCTCGTTTGACCAGATGTACTTTGACATCAACCCTGACATCTACTGGGCGCAAGAGGAGAACTCGTGCGGATTCGTGCCTACTCTGTCAACTTCAGATATCGACGCGCCTCTGGATCAGTTCTCTTCGTCTCATGCCGAGAGCCTGGATGAGCTGAGCAAAGACGGCGGGGAGGTGCAGGATAACTGGCTTGCCGAGGTGTTTCTCCCACGACGTTTCTCCGAAGTTATCGGACCATGGCTCGACGTAATGAGCACGGACAAGTACTTTGGGCACATGATACCGCTGAGAGCGCGTAAGAGCGGTCTGATAAAGAGCAGTGTTGCAGCTGTGGCAGCGAAACAGTACGGTAGTCAGAAGCAAAATGGTACCAACGGGCAACCCGAATACAGCCCGCAAAGCCCCGAAAACAGCAGCCAAGGCCGTGCCCTCGATTGGTCTTTCGAGGCGGCTAGTTTCTACGACACGGCTATTCGACACATGATGCGGTCGATTAGTGAGTGTAACCCCTTTCTTCCAAGGAGAACCATATAGTTAATGACGATAAGACTCTGTGGGCAGCGGCTACGGGACCAGCCCCATGAGCCTGAGTAGGCCAGAGGTTTTCGAGAGCGTTGAACAAGAAAGGTTTGGTGATCTTCTGGCGGCCATTGCCATCTTTCTTCTCTACGAGTCAATAGATGACCAACAATCCAGCATGGTCCAGTAAGTACCAAAGCACTCATTAACGCGTATCGAAGGACGTGTGCGCTGATACATTCTTAACAGGCACGTTGCCGGCGCTCACCAACTGCTCCAGAATGTTGTCCAGCAATTCTTCGGCGCGTCCCAGAGTGTCCTCTGGAGCGCCCGCCCAAAATTTGACAGAAGCTTCAGCAAGGCTTGGGAGGCTTCCTTTTGGAATTTTGCCACCTTTGACTACATCACATCGTACTCTACACGCAGCAGCCCACGGCTCGACTTTGCCGACGTACGGCTCTGGGAAGCCGCCGGACTGCCCATGGTTAGTAGAAGCGGGGCTTTTGTTCCCAAACTGTTGATCCAAGGCACCTCGTCAGACGGGCAGGAAAAGATGTCAGAGGCCGAGGCTTGTAGGACACTGCTTTGGATCGTTATCAGGACACTCGCCTTGATAGCCATGACGGGGGATAGAGGATACCACGCCGAGATAAAGGCAGAGGAAGCAGGCACGGGCTCGGAGTCGGCTTCTTGGCGGCAAATAGAGGAACACTTACGTCACTGGTACGCATCGATGCCGGAGGCTTTCGAATTGCTGTCAAGGGTGAACTCGACGCATGAGGACCCCATGGATATTGACTTATCGTATACCTCGGCGCCCCCTTCTACGGCGACTACAATTCCGTTCCCGCAGTTGGTCTTTACAAGCTCGATGGCGACGTCGGCACTCATGCTCTACCACTTCACCTGCCTACTGGTGGAGCTCCAACGTATCCCTGGCGGGCGTAGCGAGACGTGCCGTCGCCCTCCGCCAGACATGTCCCGCATCAGCTACCACGCCGGGGAAATTTGCGGCATCGCGGTCGGGCGGCCCCAGGCCGGGGCACAGGTTCACCTCGTCCAGCCGTTACACCTGGCGGGGCTGTGCCTTGAGTCGTACCGGCAAAAGGTTGTGCTCGCGGACCTCTTGGTCGGGTTGCAGCGGCGCAGCGGGTGCTCGTCGGTTTGGAAGCTAAAAGATTTGAAGAAGGCCTGGGGCTGGGAAGCGGATGTTGCGCACAGGGGCATCATGGTTTGAGCGTTGCCGCGGCTTAATGGTGTTGAACAATATGGATATTAAACACAGGTTTTCTGGAGGCAACGGTGTTTTTGAATCTCCTCTCTTTTTTTTCTTTTTTTTCTCTGTACAAGGCTACATTTAGAATAAGAGTTGACTTTGCGATTGCCATGAGCTATCGGTCATGGCAAATTCGTAATGAAATTACCATATATGGAGGTAAATTGAAGCCGAGATACCATCAGGGCTGACACGTCATGAGGATCAATAGCGTGCTGTAATAGTACTTTTGACATATGAAAAAGGGTCCGATATCTCTGAGTTGGAAATGAGAGAGAGGGAAAGAAAAAGTCTCCGGTCTCCGGTAAGACATTCGCGCGCGACTCATGCCAAGTCTCGTCCCTCCTCCCCGCAAAACTTGCTCTAGCCAAGCATTGATTCTAGTGCTCGGTAGCATTGATTCCATGGATTCCAAACTTCCCCCTAACGAAAAATCACCCCACCACCGCCAAGACGCATCGGGCATAAAAAGAGCGAAGCGAAAAAAAAAGCATAATTGTAGATCCTTGTTTTTTTTTTTTTGCGTCAGTACCATACGGAGTACTATAGGCATTACGCAGAGTGGAGAAGATAGATGTCT
Organism: Trichothecium roseum; assembly: GCA_026184415.1. Lineage (NCBI taxonomy): Eukaryota > Fungi > Ascomycota > Sordariomycetes > Hypocreales > Trichothecium > Trichothecium roseum. The sequence continues at coordinate 1,689,497 of CM047948.1, forward strand.
CAAGTGTCCAAATGTCCAGCATAGGGCGCGCCTCAAAAAGTTGGGTGGGGGATCGTGAGTTTATCCTATACGGGGCATGATGAGGAAGTTCTTTTTCTTCAAGCTTCTTTCTTTTTCTTATCGGAAGTGCCGTGGAAAAGAAAAAAATAGTATGATTCGGTGGAGACGTTAAACGTGATGTTGTTCAGGGGGGTTTTCTTGTAGGTTAGTTTCGAGGTTGAATAAAAGGGGGAATAGTACTTACTGTAAACTTGGGGGGTTTTTTTTGGGGGGTTTTTTTTGTGCATACACCTACTACAACAACAGTAATTACTTATATATCTATGTAAAACCACCACGCAGGATTAAAAGAGCTACCAGCAACACGGCATTGAAAACAGCCTCAATCTGTTCTGTTTATTGTCCTTCTCCCTCTTCTGACTACTGCGGGCAGTTACCACATCCGTTCCTGCTCCCGGCAGCAGTAGTGGTTTAGTAACAGTTACGACATCTTTACGCCGCCTGAAAGGGAAGAGAAAAAGAAGAAGAAAGAAAAAGAAAGAGTGCTGCGTTTTTTTTTCTACTGAGAGATATAACCGCGTATGGTACCTACAGGCATACACACACGGCACTGCTTTTCAGATATAATCTCCCTCCCTCTCTACCCCTAAACCGACCCCCCCCCCTTTTTCCCTCAAACCGCCGCCTACCATGACTGCTCAGGAGAGCAACGCAACACCACCCTCCGCCCAGGCCAACAACAAGCCGGCAAACCCCCAGGCCAACATCAACAGCAACAGCAACGGCGACACGCCGGCACCGCACGAAAAGCCACGCCCGGCAAAGGCGGCAGCGAGGCTCCGCCCGGCGCGCCCCTCTGACGCCGCGGCCATAGCCGGCCTGGGCGCCGACGCCTTCTCCCAGACCTTCGGGCACTCGGTCGAGCCGCACGAGCTGCAGGCCTTCCTGGACGCCGAGTACACGCCCGCGGCCATTGCGCGGGACCTGGCGGATCCAGAGAAGGAGGTTGTCGTCGCTGTCGCGGATACACCCTCTTCTTCGCCTGATGATGCTGCTTCTGCCACATCCGGCCAAGGAAAAGGAGCAGAAGAAGCGGAGGAGATCCTGGGCTTCGCCTACCTAACCCTCAACTCCGACGACCCCGCCGTATCAACCTTCCCCTCCCGCGCCGAGCTCCAGCGCATCTACGTCTCGCCGCGCGCGCACGGCGCCGGGGTCGGCGGCGCGCTGGCGCGCGAGGTGGACCGGCTCGCGAGGGCGCGCGGGTTCAGGCACCTGTGGCTCGGGGTGTGGGAGGAGAACGCGGTAGCGCTGAGGGCGTACGCGCGGTGGGGGTACAGGGTGGTGGGCACGCACGACTTCTGGGTCGGGCCGGTGTGCCAGAGGGATAGTGTTATGGTCAAGGAGCTGTGATTGCACCGCTTCCCTTTGTTTGGGGATAGATGGAAGGGGGGTGAGATGTTTGGTTATTGAAGGTTTTGTGTGCGTGTGTGTGTGTGTGTGTGTGTGTATGCTTGGGAAACGGAAGAGTTGTAGAATATAGACTTGCTATAGAAAGCGAATGGATATGCTGAGCCAACACTTCTCCCGCCGCCGCCGCCGCCGCCGCTGCTGCTCCTATTACTGAATAGTTCATTACTGTGATTACCAGCTCCGTACTGCCTGCTTCCTACGTCCATATTACCACCATTTCTACACAATAGCGTACAAACCTTCCAGAACAAATCATGACAAAACATATCCGCCGCTCCCGCTACCGCAGCACAGTAAGCCCAAAGAAGTACATCTACCAAGACATGGCATACTACTAGTAGTTATGACAAGTCCACCCCCTCTTCTCATCCCCTCTCCTCATCAATCCCATCTCATTAGCAAAAAGCCTCCGGTCCCTGAATCGGAGCAACCTCTCCTCCCCCTTTCCGGCCGGTAGGTCAGAATGTGAACCGGCAAGAAGAACCGGTCCGGGACGGGGGGGAGGCGGGACAGGGGTCAAGGGGGCCGGGCATGCAATAAAGTTTTGTGTCAATATGAGTGGTAGTATTACTCCTCTCGCATGAGTGTGTATGGAATCTTGTACGGGGTACTGCATAGGTAGGTGTGCAGCAGCAGCAGCGGCAGCAGCAGTGGTTACTAACCGCTGTGGTTAGTGGTCACCTATGGGTAGCAGTTGGGAGTCGGAGCGGACGTGCATAAAGGCGGGGCACCCCCAAACCCCTACCCTGATCCGGCAAGAAACAGCGAGCCCTCTCCGAGTGCCCTGAGAAGCCTGCGTCCAATCGCCAAAGGGCTATTACTACATACGTGGATCTGTGCTTCATCAACTCCATACCACCACCACCAACACTAACACCACCACTAACACCTACCTACCTACCTAAACATGCATAGATGCGTGCGTGCGTGCTACGCAGGTAAATATACTACGCCGGGATCCACTACACTTACTACTAGTGGTAGATCCTGTAAAGACTCATGTTTCTTTCCCCGTCCGAGCGGGAGGAAGGGTGGGAATGGGCTCATTTGCGTGCGTGAGGATAACATCGGCTGACTTACCCGCATGTTTCCCACTCCTGTTCGTACCTGAGTCCCGAACATCGGATCACGGTTTGATTGGTTCTCACGACACTTCTATTTGCTCGTATCTCTCTCGGACATATATAAATACAAACAAAGTTGCCGCCAGAAAAGGAATTGCCGTAGAAAAGAGACAAGACATCAAAACCATCCACTCCCTCCGTCTGCCTTTTCTTTGAAAAGGTCTCAGCATTCACGTTGACACATTCTCCCTTGTTATTTTACTCAACCCATTTCCACACACCCCCTTCACAATGTACATCAGAGGAACGCACGCGGAACCGGACCTGCGCGTCCTCCGCCGGCTGATACAGGAGAACCCCCTGGGCATGCTCACCACGGCCATCAAGTCGCCCACCCACCCCTTCCTGCAGACCAGCCACGTCCCCTTCGTCCTCGACGTGGACGACCCCTCCAGCACCACCGAGAGGGGCCGGCTGCGCGGGCACATGGCGCGGGCCAACCCGCAGGCCAAGGCCGCGGCCGAGAGCCTCGCGGCCGACCCCGCCCTCGCCGGCGTCCTCGAGCACGAGGTCCTCGTCGTCTTCACCCGCCCGGAGCACCACTACGTCACCCCGAAATTCTACGTCGAGACCAAGCCCGAGACGGGCAAGGTCGTGCCCACGTGGAACTACGCCGCCGTCCAGGCCTACGGCCGCGCCCGCTTCTACGTCGACGCCAAGGCCGACGAGACGGGCGCCTACCTCGACAGGCAGATCCGCGACCTCACCCGCCACAACGAGACCGAGACCATGGGCTACACCGGCAGGGACGGCAACCCCGACGGCTGGACCGTCGAGCAGGCCCCCGCCAACTACATCGAGCTGCTCAAGAAGGCCATAGTCGGCGTCGAGATCGAGATTGACCGCCTCGAGGGCAAGTTTAAGATGAGCCAGGAGATGAGCGAGGGCGACCGCGAGGGCGTCATTGCTGGCATGGCTAGCGTCGGAACTGACGCGTCGAGGGCTGTCTCTGGCATGGTCAAGGAGCGCCACGAGGCAGCAAAGGCCGCAAAGGCGGAAAAGGCAGCAGCAGCATCATCCTAGATTAGCGATTAATTGAATTCCCTCCAACGATATCCCAACAACATTCACGTCCATGCTGCCATGTAGAAGCAGCGAACGCTGTCTTCATTCATTCGGTATATGGTTGCTTGCAGCTCCTGGTGCTGAATTGATAACTTCAGGGACCGACCCTCAAATGTGTAAGCATGGCTGTTCATGATGTAGCCTCAACAAAGGTACGGGAATAGATAACCTAGCGTGTAGGTAGCTCCTATAATGTTGTCAATTGAATACTCGGTATTATTTCCACGCGCATCTCGAATCTCCAGAGTCGTCCAAATCCTCTACGTCTCGAAACCAAATTCTTCCCCTACCACGTTTAGAGCGCCTCTAAAAAGCCCCAACACCTCGGGATCCGCGGTCACGCCCAAACCCCTAACGATAAGGGGATAAAGTCGAATGAGATGTTTCCGAGTCTCGCTTTCCACGCCTGCCAGCCCCGGGATGGCTTCATCCTCGCTCTTGAGTGCTACCAGCTGCTTGAGCATCCAAACAAGCTCTCTCTTCTGTGAAAGGGGCTGTGGCATCTTGCCCCGGAGTGGCTGATCAGCTACGTAGGCCCGCAAAGTCAAGGCACAACGCAGTATAAAGAATGGTGCGGCTGTACAAGCTATGCGAACATGCGCCGGTGTGGATGACTCTGATGCTGTTATCAAGGCGAAAAGTTCCTCAAGAGCAACATAGGCCATCTTGCTGCGTTGAGCTGGGAGCACGACCAGTGTTCGGCCAGAACGAGCCTTATACATCTCCGCCAGTCCCGCGCCTTTTCTGGGGGACAAAAGCTCTTCGTCTGTTGGAGCTGGCGCATGTATAATGGATGCGTTAAAGAGACTCTCGGCATAAGAACGTCTAGCTTGATCCTCCACAGCCTCCTCTCCCAAGCGAGGGATGATTAACTCGCGCAGTTTCTTAAAAGAAGCCACGTCAAACTCCTCATCTTCAGATAAAGACGATCCTGGTGGGGCCATATCGCAGTCCGCACTCAGTATGCCATCCGCAATCTTCACGATCATACTCCAGATTTCCTGCGTAGATTTCTGAGATAGGGATAGGTTTTCAATGTGACTTAGAGCAGGTCCCAAGATATCGAGACTTGTCGTCGTAGCCACTCTCCACGGCTGTGCAGATTTTGTGACAATAGAGAACCGATATTTGAGTGAGATGGGCATACATAGCGCAGAGAGTGCAGTGGAAAATGCTTCACTTTCATACACATCCTTGTCAGAAGCATGCGCAACGATGAACTTGTCCAGCATCTGCATGCCAGCCTTGGACATGGCAACATATGTTCTCGCTGGGTCTTTTCCCACGACGCTCTCCTGCTTGAAAGGCAAAGCAATAAATCTTGAGACTTGCAGTATTAGGGCCGATGGCACTTTGTCAATATCAGTGCGAATCATTTCAACCGCGCTGAGGACTTCCCCTTGAAGTTGGGTAACTTGTTCCTTGTCTGAGCTATAGGCTCCAATAGAGGCCTTCTCCACTGCTTCGTGCAGGAGGCCAAGCATTTTGCGTACCCTTTCCACGGAAAGGTTGTCCTTGATCAGTGCGTACACCTCTCGCAGAGCGCGGACATATGCTACAAGGCAGGACTGGTTATCGTCCTTTTTTTCCGTGGCGGCTGACATGGGGACGCTCCGAGACCAGAGCTGCCAAGATAATTCTACCGCCCCTTTGTTCAGTATTGGTACGCCTTCAGTATTCTTCTGAGATAGAATATGTTGCAAGGCCTCAAAAGTCGCCGTGGATATCTCCAGGATGTCAAAGTCTATCAAACTAGATAGGTGTGCTGTGACATCCTTCCATAGATCGTTGAAAGAAGAATCCTGTGTTAAAACATCGAGGTAATTTGCCAGGAGGTTGGATATACCGTTCAAGACAACAACAGCTGTGCCACTCCATTCTTTCCGGTCATTCTCCTCGCCATCTTCAGTAACATTGTCGAGCTCGTCTTCAAGAGATGTCAAAAGTTTAAAGATGACAGATCTAGTGCAAATAGACCACGCCTCAGCATCCAGCTTATCTCCATACGCGTCGAATATTCGTAGAAGTGTCTGTATAGCGCTATTGCGTAGCTCCAGTCGGTCGTCAGAAGCTACCGCTGTGAGTCTGAGAAGCAACAGCATCCAGAGAGCAGCATCGGACCCCTTCTGGCTTCGATCTGCCGCCATCTTCTCCAAATCTGAGGCCTCGCGGTTTGCCATGAGGTCAGCCGTGATTTCCAAAGACTCGTTCTTGCCGGAAAGAAAGTCAGAAAGAACCCAAAAGAATGTTATGGTCTACACAGGTCAGCACAGGCATTCTACCAGCAATATTCTTAAGTTGTCTTACCGTGAGGGCGATGTTTAAGTCATCGTCTTGGGAGGAGAACTTGTAAAGAGTATCAACTAAAATCAGGAAACAGGAATTGGGCACTGAAGATAGGAAGTCCGAGCAGATTAACTGCAATGAGTTAAACGCTGGACGAATTAGTTTAGAAGAGCGCGTAGTCAAGATAGTTGACGCGCGACGATCTTCAGAGACGGAAGGCTGCACCGTGAAAATAGTGCCCATAATCTCAAATGCGAGGTCCCAACCTTCAACCAGACTCTCGCCGCTTTCTTCAATGATGTTCTTCATACCATCAAGGACAATACGGTGGATATCTGTTTCAGTTGTGCTATTTGCCACTGATGCCTCGCGACCAGTTTGCAATAAGGGGGTAACAGCTGCTCGCAACGCTTCAAGTGCCCGAAGCTGGATTGGGCCCCGGTTCTCCTCGGGTATCGAGACAGCGGCTTTAGACACTTCAAGCGTCAGACGGGTGAGAATCTCGGCTGCCCGGACCCTGACTGACTGGCCTCTCGAGGTCAAATCAACTATCGCTATCAGCTCTTGGGTGAGCAGTGACCAGCCCGACATATCAGGTTCGAATGTTAACAACCTCTCTATGTTTATAGACGCTAGATCACCCAGCTTTGCTAGGGCAAACTGATCCTCCTGGGTCGAACTTGCGGGGGCCTGGTTGGAAAAGCTCATCACGCGCCGATGCTGACCTGTAGGGGTGAGCCCAGGCCCTGACGCTGTAGCTGCTGGCTCGCTAGTCTTTGCGTCGGATTTGTCGGCCATACGCTGTTGAAGCAATTTGCGCACAGCTTGCACAACCTCCAAGAATGCATCATTAGGAAAGTCGACTGTACTCTCAATCAACCTAGAAGCTGCTGTTTCCACCGCCCGAACTTCATGCCCAAAGTTGGCCGTAAGAGAAGTCGCCTCACTCTCGCCCGTGGTCTGATTACGAGGGAATGATGATGTTCTCCCAATAGCTTTGCCACTCGAGAAGAGCACAAAGTCAGCTTGCTGGAGTGTCTCGAGTATAATGCGCCATGCTGAACTCAACGTTGGCCCCAACGCAATACCAAGGTTAAGCAGAGCTCGAAGGCACAACAGATTTCTAGTGTTCAAACTCGCGTTTTGCAATTCAAACGACGGTTGCCGCTTGTCCGTGCTGGAAGATCCCAGGTTATCAGCACTCAACAGTCCTCGTGCATTGTCAAGAAGACTAGTGGGGCCATCAGTGGCCGGGTTGGGTGACACCGCACGGTTTTGTTTCGCATTCAAACATGCTGTGAACGTATTGGGTGGTACTGCTGCCTTGCCCAACGTGGTCAAGAAGGCGTCTCGAGGTGTGGATAGTTGTAGCAGGCCTGCTACATGAGCGAATCGCTGAAAAGCTCTGACTAAATTATGGTAATACTCAGTATCAAGTGCGGCATAAAGGAATGTCGAGCAAGTAGCCAAGATAGCGGGCCAGCATTCGTCCACAATAGCCGCGCAAGTTTTGATTTCTGACAGCAGGGGATGATCTTCAAGCTCCAACGGGTTGATAGGAAGGGGGTTCTTTTTGAACGATGCCGAGCTTGATCTCTCTGGTCTGTTTCTAGGGCTCCCGCCATCTGATTCGTGTATAGATGGCGCTGGTGAATCCCGGCCGCTTTCTTTGGAGGTCTTTCTGCGACCCCGTGCCTCAGTAGGAACCGTAAGTGGCAGAACAAACTTGGCCAAACCATCAGATAAGGAGGAAATGCAATTCAATATGAGACTGTACGAGTAAGATTCCGGAATGCTCGGGGGATCGGTCTTATCGAGCTGGTCAATACAAGGGACTCTGACGGAGCTCCATTGCGTGCTGATACCCGTGTTTGAAGTCTCAGACACTGAAGTGCTTATGATGCCCGTAACACCGGCGGCATCCAGGACAGCCTGGTCAGGAGCTGAGCCCGAAGCCTGTGCTGAACTGATTGGAATGGTTGATTGGTGTCCAAGACCGATGACAGCAGGCTTTTCTGTACTCAATCGCACAAAGGTCGCCGTGAGTGTTTTCAAGATGTCACGCTCACCATGCTTGGCATCATAGAGAGCAAAGATACGGCGTAAAAGCCCATGGTCCGCAAAGATACCACGGAACACCTCCATGCACAGTGCTCGTTTCCAAGGGGCGGGGTCGTGATCCAACAAATACGTCAACATCTCCAATGCCTCACCACATTCCGTGGGGAGAACAGTAAGATGTCGCCGTAACAGGGTATATAAGATCCGGACAATACGCACAGAGGTTGCAAAGGTGGGCTTTCCCTTCAGGGCGCTAGTGAGAAGTGGCATGACACGAACACGAAGTATGTAAGCCTGCTCAGGATGACTGGAAAAGACAGATGCGTGATTAGTGATGACAGATTCAATGAGCTCCAGCCCAAAGGTCTGTGGCAGACCAGAGAAACGAATAAACTCTGGTCTCTGATTCTCAGTCATGAGACAGAGGTCATTGAATATCTAAAATGTTAGCATATAATGGGAATCCAGACATTAATTCTTACATACCCGAAAGGCGTCCAACGCAGCAGCCTTCAACTCCACATTGCCCTTGTCAGTAGGCGCCTCGCCGGCAACTGGACCATTTCCATTTTCTTGACGAGTCAGTAATATTTCAACAAAACTCATCTTGTCAACTTACTATCCTCAGTGACAACTTTGTCAAACACAGAGACGACCAGTTGCTGCAAGGTTGCGGCGCTCGTGTTATTCACTATAGCATTCTTGCTGCTCTGAAGAATGAAGCACACGTTGAGCGCCGTAACTAGCAAATCGCCCATGAGCTCCGCCGAGTAATTCTGTACTAAGCTCGGAAGGGCCTGTAAGATCTTGAGCTGTACATCAAGCCCGGCGGACGAAGCTTGCATAAGCGCCTCAAGGACCTGGTTTAGTCGAGACCGTGGGAGAGCACGGGCGACGATGAGCCTCTGCAGGCAGACAATGGCGATGGCAGTGAATTTTGCATTCTTGGTCCCACACGCTATTATGAAGGGATTCACAAAGTTTGGTTTTTGGGACAATTCTGAAGAGGTATAGTTAGTAAAACCGCCAAGCATATCGGAAAGGCAAGGCAGAGGATATCACCATCTGGAGCGCCTTGTTCGGAACTATTTCTCAAATTCTTGAGCTCTTCGAGGGATTTCTCCGCTGCCTATATCACAATTAGTCTCACACATCTATCAAGAGAATTGCGTAAAAGAAAAATAAGACCTACTTGACGAAGGTCATTGTGCTTGCGCTTGCTCTCTTGGATGAGATTAGCCAACTCCGTGGCCAATAGTTGCGTCGTCATGCCAGGCAGCCAAACTCATCAAATCCGCCAAGTAACATGCGCACGCTTCCACCACCTCCATGCGGTTTTCGATTTTTTTTCCAGCGAATTTGTCCCACAAATGAAAAGATAGAAAGCCTAGCTTTAAACTTCAACAATTGTCCTGATGTAAGTGGATGAACGCCAGACGTCACCAGCGCGTCGCATACCTTAGGTAAGGTGTCCCCCGGTATGGCATAATGTCTCACCGCCTGCCTTTTCAAACTTATCTATCGTCCGATAAGAGCCATCATCCAAACGCAGACTGCGCAATGCTCTCACGCTTCATGAAACAGGGATCAGAGTAAAGCGTATATATGAGATGACTGTCTTCTTTTTCTACATTACTTGTTGAGTAGATGAAGTCGTATGCTACTCTTGCCTGACTACCTACTTCCCGTATCTGAATTGTACAGCCCAGGGAAATATCACACTGAACATGAACAAAGGATTCGTTAGAAATATATGGAGTGAAGCATTTCCCTGATAAGCTGAGTAGACAGATCGCATGGCTTGAAGCCGCATTTTCTATCATGCTAAGACATATGCGTTGAACTTGATAAAACAACTAACGCCGTCCTGGCCCCATTCCACAACCTGATGTCTCTACCGGACACATAACGTGTGCGCCCCGTTTGTGTGATCCAAGGAGCTCAATGTTGCCAAAAAGAAAAAGAAGGGAAAAAAAGAAGAACAACAAAGGAACTGACAAAACGTAATCCAACCCAGGCTTCTCCGATCACATTCATCTGGTAACATTTTCGATTGTATATCTTGCCGTTCAAACGGGAACGTTGGTGAAGAGATATGAAACCGACTCACCATTGTGAGTACGGCGAATGGCCTGCTGAATGTCAGCACGCATAACGCAAATATAGACTGAGAAGAAAGACCACTTACTTCGGCAAGGGTGCCAGATACGTCAATAACCTTGAGCTTGGGGCAACGTTCCGTCTTATCGCCAACTGCATTTGTCAGTAAAAGGAATCAAAGGGTAAGAAGACTCCAGTGTGAGTCACTTACGTGGTACAGCTAGAGTTTCACATCAGTAATGTAACATCGTATCAAAAAGTAACGTTTTACTTACTGTTGGTCACGACCAGCCCGGACAGACAAGACGCATTGATCGTATCAATGGCCTTGCCGCTCAGAATGCCGTGAGTAACAATGGCAAACACCTCCTTAGCCCCATGCTTCTTGACGGTTTCCGCGGCCTTGGCCAACTGTAAATATTTGTTAGTCTCTTGACGCTTCCCTTCGCACCGGCGTGGGTTCAACGAACCGTTCCACATGTGTCAGCCATGTCGTCCACCAAGATAGCAACCCTATCTTCAACGTCTCCCACGAGAACCATGCGGCCAACCTCGTTGGGACGGGGACGCTCTTTGTGAATAAGCGCGAAGCCAGTCTCAAGGCGATCCGCAATAGCGGCCGCGCGCTTGGCACCTCCGGCATCTGGTGAAACGATTACAACGTTGGACTGGTCAAGGTTTTCACGAATCCACCGGAGAACTGAAGGCTCTGCGTAGAGGTTGTCTACGGGGACGTTGAAAAATCCCTGAATTTGGGATGCGTGAAGATCCATGGTTATAACGTGGTTCTGTTAGTCGTTAGCTTGTCGGGCCATGCCACAGCTCGGAGTGCGGTAGGCATACGCAGCCGGAGACTTGTAGCATATTGGCGATCAGCTTGGCACTGATGGGAGCTCTGGATTTATCCTTCTTATCTTGCCTTGCGTAAGGGAAATTAGGAATCACAGCCGTAATGCGACGAGCCGAAGCAGTCCGGCAGGCACGGATCATGATGAGCAGTTCCATGAGACCATCATTGACATCACCTGGCGCAGCAGACTGCAGAATGAAAACATCTTCATCACGGACGGATTCGCCAATTGACACACTCGTTTCCCGGTTTGAATAGTTGAAGCTGAGAGTGTTGGCGACTTCAATTCCCAAGCTGGTACGTGGGATAACATTAGTTTTCTACTCGATCACGAGCGAGCAAAGATGGCATCAATGACTCACCGACTGGCGACCTGAATACTGAGATCCGGATGGGAGCTACCCGAAAGTAATTTGATCTCGTTGGCCATCTGGTCCAACATTTCCGAGTGTTGAAAAGTTGTGAAGGGAGGGTGTTATGTAACGAAGCGTCAAGGCAGGCGAGATATTCGCGAGCCTTGGGAGGAAGCTGTAAATTTCGGAATGTGCAGTGATGCAACCAGCCAATGAAAACCGATCACGGGGGGAGCACACAAACTGCAGCGGGCTGTTTGGCGTAAGTGTAAGAGAGGCAGCTGGTGGGATGTCTGGGGCGGGATTTTAGCGGCGGGCCTGCAGGAAGTTTGATGCGATGCAACTGCAGCTATGGGGAACGATGCCTAATGCCAAAGAACCAGATACCTCGGAAGATGAATTGCAGTATGGTACTCCGTAGTGTGGTCTAATGAGGGGCAAGACTGGTGAGAGTGAAGATGGTTTTGGTAAGTGGTTATTCCAAGTTACGAAGCCATGAGGATTTTTCTCCATTATCAATTTATGACATTCCGTCGGTGGAGCAAGCAGCCTGGCGCTGCCAATTGCTTGCCGATGGCTGAACTCAAATGCGGATAGAGCTGGTAGCATCGGTGCCCAAGTTGCCCTCTTCAAACCTTGCGTGTCCTTTTTCGAAAAGAAAAAGAAAACTCTTTATGAATTGTTTGCAAACCTATCAATTCAGCATCGTTTGCTAGAGTGATGCACCAAAAAAAAGTATCTAGACTAACATTTTGTCGCGTTCATTCATTCATTCATTCATTCATTCATTCATTCATTGCATGCACTAGCTGCTTTTCTTACTGCTACCACGGCCTAATAGTAGCGAGCAGGAATAGGTATATGGCAGAAGATTCATGTGGTGTTTTATTCCCAGACCGAGCAAATACTCTCGCCTTTCCCTCAACGTAGATGTAATATTTCTATACGGAGTGTGCGTAGTAGATCTGTTATAGGCATAAAAAATTTAATAGCTAAGAAAAATGGTTGTTTCCATAAGTATACCCTTATTTAGGTGCTACTGGTACTGGCAGTACAGGGTACGGCGTATGTTCACAAAATTCGAGGGTCAAACGGAGTCCCGGTATCTTATCGTTCGGGTGAAAGCCGCCACCTTCCGTTCCTCCTGCTCTGCAGTACATACTAATGGATCCATCCATCAGTCATCCATTCATTGTATTGGCTACCAAACATGCTGTCCTCCTGGGTTCTCACCGCCCAACCAATTCGGGCGCATTCATTCTGTTATTAGTGCAAGATCACACCAGCAGGCAGGTTTATTTTTTAGTCGTTGATTGGAGCAAGGGGTCAGTCAGTAGTACCATTAGTGGTGGCAGGAAACTCGATACCCATTCATATTGTCCTACTAGCAGTAGTAGGCATACTCCGTACATATTCATCCTGCCTAACTGGCTACTGGCCTCCATTTCTTTCGCCTTTGCCTTCCCCCCCATCCCACTCATCCCGATCTTATTCCGTCCAGACATCGCGATGCATTGCTGCAGGTGATGCGTATCATTGAGGAGTGACGAATAATTACATCAACTTCGACGTCCCTGCCGCTCCTGCACAAATCTATCATTTTCTATATCGACGGATGACAGCCAATTTGCCCATTTCTCAACCTCAATCAAAACATGATAGCTTCACCATCAAATCCAACTTCATGGAGACTTTTCAATCTACTCTGCCCCGCCTGATCTCTAAGAACTCATCTACCTCTTCTTTCAGTGACCTCGCCATCTCACAACCCGCCCGCAAAAAAAAGCTCCGGCTTCTCGTTGCCGCCACCGGCCCGCGCGATACTTCCTGGTCTCAAGCCCTCGTCGTCCGACTATCCAAACACCCTCAGGTTGAGACCCGTGCCATAGTCGACGATGTGGTTCCCCGTCTCACTCAGGCCATCATTGTGATGCAGAACCAGAGCCTTGTTCAAGGCCAAGGTGTGGACCGTGCGGAGGATGTCGACTTCTACAAGCAACAAGCCTTTGAATTGGTACAGTGGGCTGATCTAATGGTGTGCCTGCCGCTCGATGCCGATGGTATAGCAAAGATGCTGGCAGGACTGGCCGACACTTTATTGGGCGAGGTCCTACGAGGCTGGGATACATCGAAAAATATTATACTTGTGCCGGGGATGAGCACACACATGTGGGCGAACCCGATGACAAAGAAGCATATGAATAAGATACATCGCAAATGGAGCTGGATCAGGACCATGACGCCTATCTTGTGGCATTACGAGGGAGCCGAGCATCCCAAGCGTGTGCCTAGCTGGAACGGTTTTAACGATCTCCTGGTTATCATTAAGAATCGCGCCGACCTAATGGGACTTGGGCGGGATGTCGAAATCGAACCGGAAGTGGCCATGATTCCGGACAGCAACGTCGAGATCAAGTCTAAGCTTCCGCCTGAGATATGGACGATCATTCTGGACTTCGCGGGGGACTGGGAGCTCGCGAAAGCACTCGGAACATACACCAACCTTCCCATGCCTCGCAGCTGGACTCTGCACCCAAACGATCCTGCCAACGATCTACAAGTATATGCCCACGAGCTTGAATGGACAACCCTCACTTGTGATTGTGCCGCCATTTGCAAGAAACTTTCGCAATCCCCGCCGAACTTCCAAGATCTCCCAGCGCAGGTTGTCAGGCTTGTGATACGATTTGCTCTTATAGATGTGCTCAAGTACTTGGAAGCCAACCGACCGGATCTCTTCAAGGCATTTGACGGCACTACTCTTCCGAACCAGGCATCGGCATCGTATCCACGTATCGACGTGCTGGAATACTGGAAGAACAGCAGGTACTTCCGGGACAACCACATGTATGACAGCGAGGCTGTGGACCAAGCCTCTAAGTATGGTCAGATACACATCCTTGATTGGTGGTGGCGTCGTTCTGGGTTACCTCTAAGGTACACCGAGCTGGCGCTGGAACATGCCAGTGCTAAAGGCCATATTCACGTCCTCGATTGGTGGCGTGACGCTGCCAACCAAGACGACACGGTGGTGCTCCGTCCGGGCCGAGCGCTGCTGTGGGCTACACAGCATGGCCAAGTGGACGTTCTACGCTGGTGGGATGCATCTGATATCCCGATTGCTCACGGTGAAGGTGTAGCAAAGATGGCCAGTCGGTGGGGTAAAGTTGATGCTCTTGAGACCTGGCGCCGCCTAAAAGGAGACAATAAGCTCGTCTTTGATGGCGAAGTGCTGGTCGCTCCGACAGTTCACCAACATATCGGCGTCTTAGAGTGGTGGCGGCGTTTCGCCCATGGCGAGCTCGAGGGCATGGAAGGTAGAAGGCAGCCTGTCGAATTTCGGACGTGCAACATCGAAGAAGCTTTGGAAGACAGCATTGGCGACCAGAAGGCTGTGCGCAAGTGGTGGGGAGAGAATGGACTAAATCTGGGTCTTCGGAATGAGGAATGGCTGAAAGTGAAGTATCTATAGCAAGGCCTCAGGACTAACACAGCAATCGGTTATGTGTCTTGGTTTACAGACTATGGGATTAAGGATGCTTATTCTAGAGAAAAGCCTAGTTTGGTGTTTCGGGAGTTTGTCTCACTATATTCTTGCATCATTTCAACATCAACAATTCTTCTTCATCAACCTGACCCACGAAACCTAGCGAGACTGGCTTTTTTTAAGGAGCGCGCTGCTAATGATTAGGTGAGGTTCAGTACTGATCAAACGACGACATACGGAGCGCATCGTAAGCAGCTATCTCTGACGACTACGGAGTACTGCTGCAAGTCTGTATTTTGTCTTCATTGTTATCGGTTCCGTTGTCATCCGTCACTGTGGATGCTGCTGACGCAGGGCCCTACCGTCTGATGTATGTCGTCAGGGGGGAGTATACCCCCCTAGTGATAATCATGACAGGAAAGCTGTCTCGTGAGCGGGCCACGCCGGCTACTTAGTAGCAGGTATAATTACCCGGTCGCTGTTACTAATCGCTAGCACTACAACAGCACGCAGCTAAGAGAGAGCTTGGTCCACGTGCTTGCGGTGGTTCGGTGGACATACAATCAATGGGGGAGATACGCTACAGTCCGGAGTATCTAGTACATAGTAGGGGGGACAGAGAGGAGCGGTTAACGAAGGGGGAGGAGGACTGGCCAGTGCAGAAAGCGAAGAAGCATGGTCGTTTCCTGAAACATCATGGAGCGCGCACCGCGAACTGTAGGGGTCACCGTGGCAGCGGTACTCCGTAGCAGCAAGTACGGAGCACTACTGCTATGTAGTTATCTGTGACCCCGTACGGAGTAGGTAGGGGACATGCGGGAAACACTCCTTCTCTCTTCCCTGTGCCGGTTGAGAAAATGACGAGACCCTTTTTGTTCTGGGCTGCTAGTAGAGGTAGGGGAGGGGGAGGAGGGGGGAAGACACACGGCTGGGGCCGGAACAAAAGACGCGAACTATTGAAATGTCAGTGACCCAAGGGAATGGATGCGCCCGGCCGCTCGCGCTGTATTCCTCCTAGTAGCGTTATTACATACTCCTCCGCGTCTATGTACGGAGGAACCCCCCCTGTATGAAACTTACCATCCCCCCCCTTCGAAGTTGGAACAAGGCAGGCTGGACGGAATATGGCCGACTCTACCAACAACACGCGGGGATGTCTCTCGGAACGACGAGCGGGACCTGCTCATTTTCCCTGTCTGTGTACGGAGCAATGACCTAGTAACTCCATACGGAGCATGCATGTCTTTTCCTGCAACACAGGCTTGTTTTTGGGGTGGAAAGGACGAACAAGCGTGGCTTTGTACTCCGTACTTTGTAGGGGACCAAAAAAACGAGAGCGAGAATCGCGCTTTGACACAGTTTTGTAGCGTGGATGGACAAAAGAGGATGAAGACAAAGGGCTGATGTTGCTAGTAGCCGCTACCATTATTACTACCATGTACGGAGTACTCCGTACGGAGTACGTCTTCTACCTCGTGGCCCTTGCACCGCCGGGCTCTTTGTACATAGTATGTAGATTGGGAAGGATCCAGATCCGGCTTGAGCTGTCGTTCGCTCAGGATTCCTATCGCGGATATGGGAATACTATGTACTAAGGAAGGCGAACAGGGGGGAGGACTAAGATGTTGTATGCCGTCACTGCAGACTCCCGAGATGAGGAAGAAGAGAAACACAAACTAGGATGGCTGATTGACGGGTATGTACGGAGAACTCCGTACGGAGTAAGTGCATCTTTTTGTTAAGGAAAGAGGGTGATGAAGTTGGATGAGAAAAAAAGGTCAAAGAACGCGATTTTGTGCCTCGTACGGGGTATTCCAATAGGAAAGAAGAAGAAAGTTCGGTGAGATTTAGGGGAGATTGGATATTGGCTTGTTAGATAGCAAGCCTACTAATGGCAGTGTCATCAACCGCCTCATTGTTAGTCATGGACACTTCTTTCTTCTTCTTCTTCTTCATCATCTTCTTCTTCGTTAATGAAATGAAAGAGAGCACCTAGTGGGTAGATCCGTGTGATGCAGAGTCACGGAAGAGATAATGACGGTGAGAGTGTATAGGAAGAGGCAGGTTTTGTGGAAATGAAAGTGACATATCACTAACGAAAATGATCTGCAGGAAACACCAAAGAATGAAATGTCACGGGAAACTACATTATGCACACACACACCGTCAACTACTAGTACATACTCGGTAGTAGTAATAGTTGATGGTTTCGGCTCGCCGTGTTTCCCTTCTTTCATCCCTTGTTGGGCCAGGCCGAGAAGCCAGAATCGCGGTACCGTCTGTTAGCAGGTATTTGCTCCATGCTCCGTACCGATTACTCTGTACGGGCCCCTCGCCTCCGAACCTGATCCCTGGGGGTTTTATTTGCCGAGAAACTCTATTGTTTCCCACTAATGCGCCATGTCGTAGCTGTAGCAGTCCTCCTCCTCCGTAGTATGTAGTACATGCTCCGTAGTGCACCGCCGTACTGGAGATTTTTCCTCAGGTTGAGAGGGGAGATGATCAGGGGAGGGGGGAGACGTCTTGGATATAAATCGTCGTACTCCGTACTCCGTACTGGGCTGTGCAACCCTGTGACTTTGCTGCCAAGAGATGGAGAGAGGGGGGGGACGTGAGACATGGGTGAGTTTAATCATGCCGCGTCTGATGATGTGATTTGATGGTCTTTGTTGGTCCTCCGGGGAAAAAGGGAAATGCGCGTTTTACCTTGTACGGAGGACGGTGCCTGTGAAGGGAAATTCCCATTGAAGCCATGAGGAGCGACATACATACATAGGTACTTAAAATAGAACACTCTTTCAATCTTTCAATGGCCTTCTTCCTCTCTGGCTCACTTGCAGCCAAGTACCATTCCTACATTTTCAACCATGATGATGATGCGTTATACGGAGTTTTGCGTTGCGCTAAAATATAGCAGATCATGAGATGAGATCCTTCTCTAGGTACGTAGGCGCACTGCTAGGCGCAGAAAAGGATTTTCCCGTGCAGAAGTTTGCGCAGGCGGCCTTATTACAGCACAAATGAATGGATTGGATGAGATGAGATGGGAATATCCATGTACTCCGTACTATGTATAGAGTGAGAGAGAGCCAAAAGGGAAAGTCGTTGTAAGACTCCGTGTGCAGGACGAGGTACGGAGTACGGAGGAGTAGGTTGCATACGGAAAGCCAATTCAATTGACCAACGAGTAGATGGGAAAGATGGGAAAAAGGGAAGGAAGAAAATGAAGGAAAGGAAAGGAAAAAAAAAAAAAAGAGGTACCCCTGATCTGCGACTTGATGCAAGTCAAGGCTCCCCCGGTTGCACGACAGCAAGCGGTAGGACCCTTGTCAAAAACGACAGTGAGCGCTGCTCTCCGCACTGTATACATACATACGCGAGCCACGACGGCTCCGTGCTTTCGTACATACTCTGTGCTCCTTACGGATTACCGATTGTACGGAGTACTGGATTCTCGATATGGTTTTTCTCGCCCCAATATTGCTTGCATTCCGAGCAGATTCTCCCTCAATGTGTTGAGATACTATCGCTGGAAATGTCTCATTCCTCGCCATGGCTTGGTGGAGATTTATCAGTAGTACTATACTGTGGTACTCCGTACTGTAGTATAAAGTTTGTCCTCGCCCCTCCATGCATCGCGCAAAGTTGTAAGCTTTATTAGCGAGCAAGTAGTGCTCCGTAGTACTAGAAGCATTCCGCAGAGCGCGCTTCGAAGCTTCACGGAGGGGGCCGATCCTCCCCTTTTCAAGGAAGTACCTGGAATCCGGTAACCCGCACTCCATGGAGGCAGCCAGAGTTTACAACGGCGCAAAGACCGTGTAAACCCAATAATGGACGCTTTGAGGTGCAGGTTACCTCTCAGCTGGTCCGAATTCCGCAGTACCTCAGCATCAGTACGGATTACTCTGTACGGAGTATTGAGTACGGAGTAGGGAATCAGTAGTTGTAGGCACGTAGCGATGGAGTCCAGGTAGGAACTTGCGGACGCGCCTGTGCGACGCGATCGCAGCAGATTCCTACAAGATCAGGGACGTTTGCCGCACTGTGCTCGCCCAACCACCATGTCGCTGCTACTACTACGGAGTACCACCACCACTAAGAGTAGTAGCACCTACCATACACATTGTAACACGGTAGCACAAGTTATACTCTGTGCAGCTACACTATCGTCACAACATCATATACGGAGGATAGCCTCGCGCAGTGCTAGGGTATTTCAAGGCTGTGTTATATCATTGCATACCTACCGACAGATATAGCCACAGATATAGGCAGGGCGTACTCCGTAATGTTGCAACTCTCCGTGATTGTGACAGCGGCCTCTGCCAGTACTTCCGTCATGGGTGGAATCTCGTAGTAATGCCAGGTATCTACCCTGGCCCTTTTACGGATTGTTGCGCCAGTTTTAGTCGGTCAGCATCCCTGCTTGTAAATGTTCTGGTAGACTTACATAGTACTCCGTACTAGTTACCAACCCGCAAGGCACCCTGAAGAAGGCAACCTTGAAGGGATGTAACCCAAACCCACTCACATCTGATCGGGTCCCCCAAATTCCCCATTTCCATTCTGAGCTTCAATTTCATGCTCTCCCGGCAGTCGCCAATTTTTTCCGGGTTCCTTCCATTTTAATCATCTCCTACCATACCTGTCCCCCCCCCCCTCCTCTCCGTCAAAGAAGAGAAAAATCTTCTCTTTTTGAACTCCGTACTCTTGGCCTTTTTATCTACTCTACCTCATTGTTTGGATAATCTTCGAAATTGGTCGCCTTTTTCCGTTCTTGGGGTGGGGTGGGCACTACCTACTAAGAAAGACACAAGCTCTCGAGACGGTAGTAAATCGGTACTACTGGAGATGATGAAGAATCGTGAAAGTTACTAGTAGTACTACGACTCTTACTGCTAATTCATACACCCACCCATCCATCCATCCAACGCTACTATTACTACCACTACTACTCCTGCGCGCACGACGGCAAAGGCGCCCCCAAAACGCAATTGTCGGTGGGAATAAATGGCCATTGCGCTGCACTACAGGGAGCCACCGCCGCCAGCCTGCACGAGCTATTCATCTACAAGGGATAGCCGCTATCTGCTTGTATCCCAACGACTGACTCGCCGCCACGTGGGAAAGAAATCACGACGACGACACCGCTTTCTTCTAGAACCGGTCCGAGTTGCTTCTTTCTCCTTCTCTTTCTTCTGATTCTCTTTCATGAGGGTTATCCCGGCGTCTTCCTGTCACCTCATCTCTGCGCGGCCATCCCGGCACCCTTCGGAGAATAAGCCAACTAATCACCTTCATCGAGCCTGGGAGGGAAGTGAGTAGGAAAAGAAAAAGGCAATGAGTACTGGTTTCACTCGTCGTGAAAAGAGAGGTGCTGCCGCCACACCGGGCAATTTCTTGTATCCTAGCTCATCATGGGCAAATTCTCGTTATCGCTTCCCGGGCGCACCAAGAAGGCACCCCAGCCTGTATACCCAAGCGAGAACCTCAGCAAAGCTCATAAGATCCTAGGGTCCTCACAACTCAGCATAGACGCCACTGGAAAAGCATGGGATATTTCGTCAAAATCAGCTTCAAGGACCAATGTCGGCGAGGCTGGTGGGTCAGGCCCAGCCTCGGGGAATCGCAATAGAAGCTATTCGCGACGGGCTGAGATGGAGAGGGTGTGGGAGGAAGATTCGGACATCCTCCCTCAACACATGGCTTACTGGGAAGACAACAACGCCGACTACGCAAGCAACTTGAAGGAGTGCCCCTCAAGCTCGACCATCCGATCATGGTACGACAAGTCACAGCAGCCTTTGACGATTTCTCAGCAGACTTCAGCGTCAACCATGGCCAAGGGGCTGCCTTTGAAAGCCCAGCGCCTCCTCGATATGGATAATTCGTCCTGCTACACACCTCCCAAATCGAAGAAGAAGCCTGCAAAACTTGACCTGTCGGGTAATGGCCCAGCCCCTCGTAATGATGGGGTACTGTACGACGGGCCGGTGCTTAATGACAATCATTCGCCTGCACCTTATTCGCCTGCGACCTCCCTCTTCACCGGCAAGCGACAACGCCGCAAGATACAAAAGCGACCGACTAATGAGAGCCTCCAAAAGCATGACCCGATGCCATTGTCTTATAAATCGGGGGCAGCCGCAATCCAGACATTGCCACAGCATACTTCCATGAGTGAGCTACCAAATCTATACAGGGATTACGAAGAGACGGCGTGCGTTGAGATTGGGGAGGATGCCATTTCGCCCAAGACGAAGCCGACCCGGGTCCGGATCTCTCAGTCCGAGAGCAACCTCAGAGGCTTTCCGCAGAAGGTCTACCAGCTTCAGGCACCGAGACGAGTAAATAACGATATCCCTAGCCCCTTGTCTAGCCATCCTACGCACCCTATCCCTACACACATTATCCAGGCACCAACACCCACATCCGTTGGGCCGCCGTCGCCCCTTGCCGACTGCGCTGCTAGCATCTCCAGTCGACACACGCAAACCTCGAAGGCGTCAAAACGGACCAATAAGAGTTTCCAAGTCGCTGACCTCCAGGAGCAGAGCGTTCTACTATTATCATCCGACTCCGAAGAAGAGGACGAGGAAGAAGATTACGATACGTTCAACGAGCCCACCACAAGGTTAACGACATCCGCAAGCACGTCAAGAAGACCTTCTGAATCAGAGATACGGCATTCCATGATGGTGGATGCCCCTCTGCCCTCACCAGGCCCTGTCGAGAACGGTTTTGATCAGAGTATGAGCTCCAAGACTATATCGGCAGACAGAGCTATTCAGGCCCCTCCGGGTTTCCTCACCATGTCTCCCGATGGACCAAATCCCACTTCAATCATGACCCCGCCTCAAACCCAAAACAACCGACAATCTCAAGGGAGTCAGCTCTCGCGCAACCCTAGCTTACCATCAAGGATCCCTACTTTGCCGCCTTGGTCACCTTTGCGCTGGACTCAAGAGTGGCCCATGAAGTCGGGCCACGAGTCACAGCCCTTGCAGCCACCCTTTGAGCCCCTAGAACAACTAAATGATCCAGAATCATCTCGAAGGGCCTACACCGACGAGTCCTCGGACGCTACACAGCGGAGTGTAGAGCAGCGCAAACAGAGCCGACAGATCACGCCCCCTCTCAGCCCGCTCAGTTCTATAAGCCCCTCGGAAGACTTTTGCATCGATTCGGCACGATCACACGACGCGGCAGCAGGTGGAGATTGGAAGGAGCAGTTTGTGGGCCTTACGCGACAGGAGCACATGTTGATCCAGGCGCTCAGGCAGAAACGTTCCTTGATGCGGAAGCAGAGCATAGCTTCGAGCTCCGACGACAGCCTCGTTCCCCTGGACAGACGCGGCGGAAGTAAGCACAAGGCAAATTCATCCGAAATCACCATTACTCCCGGCACCTTCCAATTTGATTTCCCGGTGCCCCCGGTATCCTTTGCTCCCCCGGAAGAATCAACCATGTCGTCTACCGCTTCCACTCTGGAGTTGCCTCGAAATTTTGATGGAGAGCTCTCCACGGACGGCGCCTTGTTCATGCTGTCCCCTCCACCATCGACCCATAGCGCGAGAAACAGCATCGTCAATGCCACGAGCAGGGGCAATTCCCCGAATCGCCAGGCTCTCAGTGGTGCATCGTCGCAGAGCGCGACCCCTAGAAGCACGTCTGCTGAGCGCCCCAGAAAGGACAAGCAAATCATGCTGTACCTCGACCAGCCAGGTGTGCCCTGCATGACCATTACCGAAGGCGTAATGAGCCCTGATACCCCTGGATTCGACTCCAACACGACCATCACATATGCCTTGTCTCAACAAAAGAAGACCCAGGGCTCTCAAAAGCTTCCTCGAACGTCATCCAATCGCCGCAAACGCGATCATGCGCCCGAAAGACAACCGAGTACTTCCTCCTACAGGCGATCCACGATAAACGAGGCTCCCCCGCCTATAGCTGAAGAGGAACCCATCCCATTTGTTCCGCTGTTGCCTCCAACCAGGTATAAAGCAGACAATGTCCCCAGGGACGCGCCCGCGCCGGACACATCGTCAAGCCCCCTGGACACGGTTCTCCCCGACGAGTTCCCCGCGCCCCCGCGCCGCCGGCGGACGGTCAACAACTACAACCAGTCGGTCCGCCTGAGTGCTGTCGGACCTCCCCAGGCGATGCTCGGCGGGCCGGGCTGGTGGGGAGACGAGGACTGAACTGAGAGGACTGGCCGGTTCAACAAACACTACTTGTAATACTACGTGGTGCTACTACTACTACTACCTACCGAGTAGCCAGCACTACAAATAATTATTTTTCTCAAGATTCTAACGACCAACAATCCTGTTCCATGAGACTTGTTTGGACGACATGTTTCTCTCTCTTTTCTTTTACGTATCTAGACTGGGGGGATTCACCATCATTATCATCATCATCATCACGAAAGACGGAGCCATTTTCTGCGACCATCGTTTTCTTTTTCTTTTTCTTTTTTTTAAACACTTTCACACGAGAAGGGTACAGACAGGCAAGGCGATGACCGGGGGGTGTATTTATTATCCAAAACACGAAATACAATACATCCATGAAAAAGGGAGAAACGAAACGGACGGATTTTTTTACGAGGAGTGCTGGATTTAAGGAAACCTTCGTTTTTTTATGGATACTACTACCACTACTACTACTATTATTAACATCATTTTATACTACTACATATATTGTAATTTATATACGGCAACCAACCACCATTCTTGTCTCAAGCCTTCTTCCTTAATGTTTTCTACCTACTCTCCAACCCCAATACGTCTTTTGATTCGTTGCTTTACTTTGTTGCCTTTCTGATTCCCTTTTCTTCCTCAGGATGTCAAGTATCCGGCATGTGCCAAACGTCCTTGCTACGCCACACGTACTAATACGGATTACAAAAACAGAACGAGAGAAGAAAAAAAAGCCACCGTCTCTTCGTCACACCTTATGTGAGTCCCGAAGGGTTTTTCTTTTCTTTTTTCCAAAAAGAAAAGAGGGGCTTCAAAATTGTATAATTCGTAAAAAACTTTCAAGCCATACTTTCGGTCCGTCAACTTCCTCCCTTATTCCCCCTTTCTCGTCTCCAATTTCGCCCCTCCAGGTCCCTTTTTCCTTCCGTAAAAGTTTTGAAACGCAAGTGTCGTATATTTCCCACCCCCGGATCCTCTCTCCCCGCGCGCAAAACCCTGAACCTTCGTACTGTCGTTTCTCCCCCCCCCCCTTCCCCGTTCCCTTGCCAACCCTCATCATGAGTAGGTCGATCCCTCGGGGGGCTGGGGCAGCTTCTTATTCCCGGCAGCAGCCATGTACCTGCGCAGAGAGAGAGAGAGTAAAACCACACATGTCAGCGGAGAACGCACGTGAAAAAAAAGCCATCTTTTTCCTTTATTGGGTGTAGAAAAAAAAAGGGGGGTGGGGATGGGTTTCCCTCTTACCTCCGCAGCTCGATGAGAACAGTCTCCATCGTGTTGTCCCTTTTCCACTGGGCGAGGCAGGGCAGCTGGGCGGGATCGACGAGGCCGTTGCGGGGGTTGACGGCGGGGAGGTTGACCTGGGAGACGAACTGGACCGTCGGGGGCGCGTCGGGGTAGTTGTCGCCGCAGTGCATCTTGACG
Organism: Trichothecium roseum; assembly: GCA_026184415.1. Taxonomy (NCBI): domain Eukaryota; kingdom Fungi; phylum Ascomycota; class Sordariomycetes; order Hypocreales; genus Trichothecium; species Trichothecium roseum. The sequence continues at coordinate 1,713,925 of CM047948.1, forward strand.
CTGTAGATGCGGTTCTCGTGTACGCTCTGTTCAAAAGTGGGAAACATCCTCCTATATCAGCACTCGCTCAAACATAGTCTACCCTTCCCACTCTCTATCTCTCCCCCTTTTTGCCTTTTTTTCCACATCGGGAGAAGGGGTATGTATTTCTCAACGCACATGAGGAGGCCCGAGGATGGTGCCGTTCCAGTTGCTCATGAGGAGATCCTCCGGGTCCTCGAGGCCGTAGCTGCATGCCTCCGCGCCGAGACCCTTTTCGCCCTTTTCGAGCTCCTCGAGGAGGCGGAAGTTGCGGGGGACCTTGGCCGTCATGGTGCAAAACAACAACGCCTTGCTATATCCTCTATCTTATTTCTTTCCGTGATGTCCCCGGTCGTCCTATATAAGGCTTGCTTTTTCTTCCTTTCGGGTCTCTTCTTTCGCTTTCTGCCACTCGTCCCCCGTTGTTTGAGAGGCTCGTTTCGTTTCGTTTCGTTTCGTTTTGTTCGGGAGGAGCAATGCGGTATCGGCGAAAGAGGGGAGGGAGAAGATAAGAGGAGTACTAACGAGCGTCTTCCGGCGGGCGCGTATAGATTTGATACTCCTTAGTTGGTGTTGTCGTTGGAGTTTTCCTCTTCTGATGGCTCTTAAATTAGAATAAGAAATTGTGTGTTCGGACGGCGAAGTTGTCACGGCCAGATTCGCGGGGGGAGGGCCTGTGTCGGAGGTGAGCGGGTGGTTTTGGGTAGATGGGACGGACCATGATGAGCCTTTCTGTCCGGTTCGTTCTGTTGATATTGGCCATGTGGGGGTGGTAGTTGGAGGTGGGGGAGATGGTCTGCCCCTCCATTAGAGTATCCTCTTTTCTACTTACCCTATGGATATCTTAGTACCTGGTACTCCGCATGTGAGGAATGTGTTATGTAGAGAAGGCAGAGGCGGATAAACATCGGCGCCGGGACCGGACTCGAGCGCAAGTCAATTCCGAATCGCGAGAGCAGCAGCGCTAGGTAACACTGGGCAGAGTGGGCTGGCAGTGCCTCCCGGTAGCTGGAGCTTCTGACGATGCAGCGAGATCAACGTCCAAGGCTGGCAGGGCTTCGTCTTCTTCACTCCTTCTTTTCGCCGCCGACAGACCGAAACGCAAACCCAAACCCGACCACGACAAGCTTACTCTCCTTCTGTCTCTCTCCCTCCCCCTTACCCTCACCCCCTCCCCCGCTCCTCTTCCAGGGATCAATCTCACGGGTGTCGGAAGGAGGTGGGATTTTAAAAAAAAAAACAAATACCGACCACGACCACACACACACACAACCTACTCCATCCAGACGTGGAGTAGTTGCAATAGCATGGCCACACAAATGACGAGGGTAGCCCTGGGGGCGCCTCTCCGACGACATGCTCCGATAACGACGGCAGCTACAACTCGCCTCTTCAACTCATCAGCAAACAGCTTCCTCGGCGGCGGCGGCGGGACGTCCCCGGGGGGCTCGTCGGGTCTCACAGGTCCTCTGCCGACGTACTTCCAGAAGCCCAGGCTACCGGCCAACACGATAATCCGCTTCGTGCCGCAGCAGACGGCCTGGCTGGTGGAGCGCATGGGGAAGTACCACCGCATCCTGCCCCCGGGCCTCGCCATCCTGGCGCCCTTCATCGACCGCATCGCCTACGTCAAGTCGCTCAAGGAGTCGGCCCTCGAGATCCCCAAGCAGAGCGCCATCACGGCCGACAATGTGACGCTGGAGCTTGACGGCGTGCTGTACACGCGGGTCTTCGACGCCTACAAGGCGAGCTACGGCGTCGAGGACGCCGAGTACGCCATAAGCCAGCTCGCGCAGACGACGATGCGCAGCGAGATCGGCCAGCTCACCCTCGACCACGTTCTCAAGGAGCGCGCCGCGCTCAACACCAACATCACCACGGCCATCAACGACGCCGCCGAGGCCTGGGGCGTCAAGTGCCTCCGCTACGAGATCCGCGACATCCACACCCCCGCCGCCGTCATGGAGGCCATGCACAGGCAGGTGACGGCCGAGCGCAGCAAGCGCGCCGAGATCCTCGACTCGGAGGGCCAGAGGCAGAGCGCCATCAACATCGCCGAGGGTAAGAAGCAGGCCGCCATTCTGGCTTCCGAGGCGCTGAGGGCGGAGCGCATTAATGCGGCCGATGGTGAGGCCGAGGCCATCATGCTCAAGTCCAGGGCCCAGGCGCAGGGCATCGACGCCGTTGCGCGGAGCATCACCGCCGGCGCTACCGGTGCGCAGGGCGCCGTCAGCCTGCAGGTAGCCGAGAAGTATGTCGAGGCGTTTGGCAAGCTGGCCAAGGAGGGCACCGCCGTGGTGGTCCCCGGGAACGTGGGTGACATTGGCGGCATGATCGCCACGGGTCTCAGCGTGTACAACAAGGTCGGTAATGCGCAGGCCCAGGCCATGTCTGTTCAGGGGAGGACCGAGGATGCCGAGCCCGTCGAGGAGGAGCCCACCACGGTTGAGGGCAGGAAGAAGGCCATGAAGGACAAGGTCATCCAGGGGTTCACTGATATTGCCGGGTCGAGGTAATTTGACGGCCGTCACGAAGAGGCGGATGCGGTTGCAGTACCGAGTGATGTGGATGGGTTCCAGAAAGAAAAAGTGTATTGCGTATTAGTCAAAAGCAGGCGGACGGTTATTCGGTCAGGGTTCGGAGGGGGGTGCACATTGTACAGTAGCAACGATATCCATTCTTCTACGTAAAAGGACCAAACATCTCACTATTCGACAGCATTTCCTGCTGGTCATTCATCTTTGTGGCCCTCGCTATATTGCACCATGCCACCCATCCATCCATCCCACTTCATGCTCAGCACGAGCTGTGGGCGGGGGAGGCAGCCCGGACAACCACGCAAGGAACAGTACTCCGTACCACAAGGAGACTTGCAGCTCCGGTTTCTGGCATCCGGTGTGAGCTCATCTCTCCGTTCGTATCTGGGGCCAGCCTATGGCCCCTGAGAGAGAGCCCATTCCGGAACCTTTTGCTCGACCTTGACAAAAAGGAACAATCGCCACATCGTCGCGGGGCGTGGAGCCCAGAGCAGGTTCTTCGCGACGTTTGATCGAGGTCCGCCGAGGAACGCATCCGAGCTTACGGTGGATATGCCTCATGGCGGACGGTTGAGAAGCTTCAGATTGGTCTGCGTGAACTGTGAATTCCCGCATGTTGATAGAGGAAGTATGGCCAAAACATTTAAAAGAACGTTTGGCTTCTAGAGAGGGGGGGGGGTGGGGGGTTCCAACTTCAGGGGTCCCCCACTGATACTAATGGACAGCGGAAAGTTGACAGGCCGTTCCGCCGCCGTACGCTTCGTCGTTCCTAGTGCTTGTCAGGAATTCGGAGGTACTCGGCGCACCCTTTACTTCTTCCTTTCTTTTTGTACCTCGCCCGAACCATCGTGGATTCAGCACATATCTGTTGCGCAGTCTGGACGCTTTGGGCAGTGGCAGTCGGAGTTTCGCCTGCGGAGGAAGATGGAAATCAGGAACTAGGTTTGAGGGTCATACAATATAGGGACAAATTCAGACCACATTGACATGGATCCCCCACTACGTCGGTTGCGAACAGCCGAAACATCTTCCGTAGTATAGTGGTCAGTATGCAAGCTTGTCACGCTTGAGACCCGGGTTCAATTCCCGGCGGGAGAGAACTTTTTGACATTTTTGCTTTTGGGTTCCTTTAACATCCCCATAAGCTTTTTTACTTCGTAATTACCCTTTCATTCCTATTTTTATTCTTGGGTCTTAGTTGAGGTTCAGTCATAGCTACTCTACCTACCTGTTTGCAATGATCTCAGAAATCCAAACATGAACGAAGACGTAGGAACAGAACTAGTTTCGGCACTTTTCTATATTCGAAATGGATTGTCACCAACAGCAGCCTCTTCGTGCCGTATTCTGCGCTGCTGTCACTCCGCAGAGTCCGACTATGTCCTTGCCCCGCGTTGGACAGATCAATGCCATGTATAAATCTTGCTCCGCTCCTTGCTACTACGACTATCCATACCACCTACCTCAAGGAAAGAAGAATATGGAGGGGGCTTTTCGAGATCGGGCCGACCTGCCCCAGAAACGGCAAGGATCTCAAGCCAAAAGGAGAAGTGGTGGCAACGTGTGTTTTGAGCAGCATCGGGTTGCCTTCGCGGTCGTTTCCGCGTGTTCAGCTCGGGAATAGCGTCGATCCAACGACATCATCGGCCTGAGGGGTTCCATCCGGATGCTTTATGTACTACTACTCCGTACATTGCCAACTATTCTTCCAAGGAGAATGAGAACAAAATAGGCACTTGGTAGTAGTGATTGCTCAGGCCAGGTATCATATTCCGAGCGGATGACCACCTGCATAAGCCACAACTGAGCCCACCAGCTTCTGACAAAAGAAAGAAGAGAACCAAAAAGGAAGAAAAAAAAGCACGCAAGGTTATTTCTTTATACTTGAACAAAGCTTTCCCCCCTAGCTAAAAAGGTGAAAAGGGAGAGGTTGAAAAAATAAAGGGCAGATAACACGGAAAGAACCATGGCTGGCCAGGATTACAAGTTCGAGGGCTGGCTCGGCCACGATGAGAGCTCCGCCGACGGCAAACTGGTCTGGGGCGAGTTCGAGCCCAAGCCGTGGGAGGAGACAGACGTCGACATCCGCGTCACTCATAGCGGCATCTGCGGGACGGACATTCATACTCTGCGCAGCGGCTGGGTACGTTCCCCCTTCAAAACGCTCGTGATTGTACCACTCCCCCCCTCTGACATTCTTCTACCTCCAAAAAGGCCCCGACAGACTATCCCGTCTGCGTAGGCCACGAAATCGTCGGCGTAGCCGTGCGGGTCGGCTCCCAAGCCGAGGGCGGCATCAAGGTCGGCGACCGGGTGGGCGTGGGCGCGCAAAACGACTCGTGCCGGGGCCGGACGGCGGCCGGGCCGTGCGAGGACTGCGACGCGGGGCTGTACCAGTACTGCGACGGCATGGTGCTCACGTACAACTCGCGGCACGTCAACGGCGGCAAGGCCATGGGCGGGCACGGGCGGTACCACCGGTGCCCGTCGCGCTTCGTAGTCCGGATCCCGGCGGGGCTGGCGTCCGAGGTCGCGGCGCCGATGCTGTGCGGCGGCATCACGCTGTACAGCCCGCTAATGAGGTACGGCTGTGGGCCGGGAAAGAAGGTCGGCGTCGTCGGCGTCGGCGGGCTGGGCCACTACGGCGTTGTCTTCGCCAAGGCGCTCGGGGCGGAGAGGGTCGTCGGCATTTCCAGGAGGGAGGAGAAGAGGGCTGAGGTGTTGAGGATGGGCGCGGACGAGTACATCGCCACCGAGGAGGAAGACGGCTGGGACGAGAAGCACAAGGGATCGCTCGACCTCATAATAAGCACCGTCTCTTCCAGCAAGGTAAACAAACCGTTCAATGCCCTCCCTGCCAGCCACGAGGCCAGAAAAAAGAACCAAAAAAACCTGCCCTCCGGGTACATATGCTAACGCGTATCAACCTCTCTAGGTACCGATTCTTGGGTACCTCTCCCTGCTGAAGCGCGAAGGCGTCCTCTGCCAGGTCGGCAACCCCGACGACGGGCCGCTGCCCGTCCTCGCCGGCGCGCTCATCCAGAAGCGGCGTAGCATTGTCGGGTCGACCATCGGCAGCCCGGACGAGATCAGGGAGATGCTGCAGACGGCCGTTGACAAGAGTTGCGAGTTCATGATCGAGACGAGGCCCATGGCCGACGCAAACCAAGCCTTCCTCGACATGGAGGCGGGCAAGGCAAGGTATCGCTACGTCCTGGTGAACCCGGAGTAATTCGTTTCTCTTCTCCGCAACACTAGTAGTTAGTTAGTCTATGTATGTATGATAGTGGACTAAGGTATTCCAAATGTTATAAGTAGATTTGGTTCGGCGAGTGAGTCAGTTTGATACCATAGTGTATTCTAGCTGCAGTCAACCAATCCGCGGCCTTGATAGTGGGCGTCGTTAGCCTGCAGATCCGAGTAGGCATTCCTCCCTAAGGCAGTGAAATGGTTCGCAAAAGCAATGCGTAAAAAAAAGACAATTAAATGGCTGCCTCATGCTGCATCTGTCGGACTAGAAAATCAAATAAAGATCTTGTAGAATTTTCCCACTGATTGACTTCTTCGTTCGTGTAGCTGCCCCTCATATCCTACCATTAGCCATCATACACCTCAAACCACCTCACTAAGTAAACTCACCACTTACAATGGCCGATACAACTGCATCAAAGCCCGACATGCCGCACAATTCCTTGGCAGGGTTTCACGATCTGTTAAAGTCTTCAAAGAGGATTCTGGCGCTTTGCGGCGCTGGTCTGTCTGCTTCCTCCGGTTTGCCGACGTTCCGCGGCGCCGGCGGCTACTGGCGCAATCACGACGCAACCAGGCTTGCCTCGCCTCATGCGTTCAGAGATAACCCGGGCCTTGTCTGGCTATTTTACGCGTATCGGCGTCATATTTGTCTCAAGGCGCAACCGAACGACGCCCATCGTGCTCTCGCGGCATTGGCCAAGACGGCAGATAGGGAATTTCTCTGCTTGACGCAGAATGTAGATGGTCAGTCTTTGCATCCCTTGATGGCTGAACCAAACTTATAAAGCTAACTCTTCTAAGGGTTGTCGCAAAGGGCGGGACATCCCGAAGAGACCCTCTACACCTTGCATGGCTCACTCTTCAACATCAAGTGCAGCAAGTGTGACTGGATGCAGTATGATAATAAGGATGACCCGTTTTGCCCAGCGCTCCAGGAAGCGAGCATCGACCCTGAGCCTGGATCAGGGGGTTACCTGTCGTTACTGGACCCAAAGCGCAAGCTCAAGGAGATTGAGATAGATGATCTTCCCAAGTGCCCAAAGTGCCAGAAGGGGCTTCAGCGTCCTGGAGTGGTGTGGTTTGGAGAGGACCTAGATGAGGGAATGCTTGATCGCGCCGATGAGTTCTGCCAGTCGAAACCCCTGGTGAGTACGATCAAATTTCGAACAAGACGTGGAATGACGGTGCGCTGACATTGCTGGGGGGCCCCTTCCAAGGATATGATCATGGTTATCGGTACATCTGCACAGGTCTGGCCGGCGGCTGGCTATATCAGCAAGGCTCGGGGGAACGGTGCAAAAGTGGTCGTGGTAAACCCTGAAGCTGAAGACAGCAGCGAGCTATACAAGATTCGTCCCGGTGACTTTGCGTTTGGCCGTGATGCGGCAGACTGGCTTCCAAAGATGCTGGAGCCCGTCGTTGGCAAGATTTAGGCCCATGGTTGCGGTGCCATCATCGAAACCAAGGGGGATATTAACTCTTTTTTCCTACAAAGGCAACGCCTCCATGTTGCACTTCTATGGGACAAGGAGGTTCCTAGTTCAGGAGTTGCAGTGCTGCTTCTCCTAGTAGATGGGTATTCTCACTGTTGGATGTTGCGAGATGGATACTCGCTACTACTACTACTACTACTACTACTACTACTATAGGTAGCAACGTAAGCGTCCATGGATAGATGAAAAGCTGGAAAAGAAGGCAAGACTATGAGTGGAATGAACGACTCGGGGAAAAAACATTCGATTTTCTCGCATAATGACCACAGATTCGGTTATCAATACACAATTTGTCTGAGAATACGTCACCTGCCATCTGAAATGAATCGCATGGCGTGCTGCACGACCAAAAACACAGCAGGTGCCATGGGTGATACATCTCACGAGGCAAGCACAGCCTTTCACCTAGACTTCTTATTTTAACCCCCTGCTTCACTCATTGCCCTCGCTCCCCTCGACATTATTTTCTTCCTCTCCTCTTCGTCACTACCTTACTATTTCTTCCACTTTTTTAGCTTGCATCATTCTACACCTACGACAAACACTAAAGAGCTTCTTCTCGAATAAGTCCAAGTATGGCTCACCGCTGCTACATCGTCCCGCCTCATATCCTTCGCCACAAGGGTCAATATGGCGAGCACGAGGGCCTTAGAGCTCACGCCAACCGTACTCTAGAGTTTGATCAGGCCCGTCGGTCGAAATCCCAGACTGCCGTTGCTCTTCAGGGAGAACGGCCACAGAAAGATTCTCCGGCCGAGAGATTTCTACATAATGCGAGGCATAATTTCAACGAAGCTGACCTCCCTGGAGAGCTAATTCGGAAGGAAGGTGAAGGACCTGTCCCTGATAATGCCGTCAATGAAGCATATGACAATGTTGGCATAGTCCTCGACTTTTACAAGGAGCACTTTGGCTGGAAGTCTTTTGATAACAAGAATCACGATGTGACGAGCACCGTTCACTTTGGCGAGGAGTACGAGAATGCCTGTAAGTTCCCATAAGATACAGAAAAGTCGTGCCTAGCTAATGCTGAGTCGAGTTTGGGATCCAGAGAAGCGACAGATGGTCTTCGGCGACGGAGATGAGTTCCTCAACAACTTTACCGGCTGTATCGATGTCATCGCCCACGAAATAACGCACGCTGTTACCGACAACGGTAGTCCCCTCGACTACTGGGGAATGTCCGGGGCCCTCAATGAACACATTTCAGACGTGTTTGGCATAATGGTCAAGCAAAAGGTGCAAAATGAAAAGGCTGGCGTGGCAGACTGGTTGATTGGCGAAGACTGTATCCTTCCGGGTGTCAAGGGTACTGCGCTGCGAAGCATGAAGGCACCGGGTAAAGCCTATGATGACCCCAAATTTGTGAGTACCGCGGCATCTACCGTTTGTTCTCTGTTGACATGTGCTTCCTAGGGCAAGGATCCCCAGGTTGCTCACATGAGTGAGTACAAGGCCATGTTCGAGGACAACGGCGGTGTGCATATTTACTCTGGCATCCCAAACAAGGCTTTTTACCTGGTTTCTGTTGCCTTTACGGGTTACAGTTGGGAAAAGGCTGGGCAGATCTGGTGGAAATCGCTCCGCAGTGGCCGCATCCCGCGCAAGTGCACATTTGAACAGTTCGCCAACGTTACACTTGATGTAGCAGTGAAAGAATTTAGCGAAGATGCAAAGGCCAAGGTGCAAAAGGCTTGGGTCGAAGTCGGTGTCTTGAAGGGTGCTGACCGACCCAAGATTCCCAAAGATTGGTGCAACTTCCTTTGAGCTGATGGGCGCTTGTCTGATTAGTATTAGTACTCGTGATTTCGCTCTAGAAGCTGGTCGTTGTTGACAGCCAGGTTCATCTTTATATCGCCCTAATAAAACCTACATGTTCCGTACTGATTGCTTAACAATGTCTTCATGTTTGCTTAAAGGCGGGAGTGTAATTGTTATGTGAATAATTGGTGAAATAGAGGTCTTGTCCCCGTCCGCATGTTCCAGCCATTGCTGTCCAAGGAAGGTACCCAATCGATAACCATGTGCTCTTGCCTAGAAACCAGCTTTAGGAATAGATGGCCATATTTGTCATCATTATAATGCCTTCTCGGATGTGATGGCCCCTTCCGCTATCTTCTTGACACGTTCTCATTTGCTCCAGGTGCGACAGTAAACTGAGTTTCACTTGCAATCATGGCAACCCCCGTAGGGCAGCAAGAGGCGGGCAAGTCTTCTAGCACTAGTACTAGTACCTCGACCACAGGTGCAATGTCGAAGCCCGAGGCAGCCGCTTCCAGAACCCACGACTTGCAGCTGCGTTACAAGCTCTCGTCGGCGACGCTGAGAAACATCGACACCGTGGCCAGGGGGCCGGACCGCCGGGCCGTCCTGGAAAAGGCGTGCTCGGCGACGGTCGAGCTGCGGTCGTTTCCCATGAGGGACTCGGAGAGGGCGTTCTTCCGGCACATCAACGACCACACCAACATACCCTACCCGCTGCTGCGCGAGGGGGCATCGACGACGGGGGCAGTGGCGGCGGTGCCGTCGGAGCCGTGGCACAAGGTTTTCCTGCTGGTGCAGGCGGACCTGTCGGGGACGGCGTGGCCGAACAAAATCTCCGGGGAGGGCAGGAGGAGGATGCTGCAGGAGCGGGGGAGGATGTACGGCGTGCTGGGCAGATCGCTGCGGTGCCTGGTGGACGTGATGGGCCGGGGGCGGGACGGCAGGGGCGTGGCCGTCGGGCTGGACGTGCTGCGGAGCGTGGCGGCCGGGGTGTGGGAGGGCGCGGGGAGGGACCTGCTGCAGGTGGGAGGGGTCGGGGAGAAGAAGATGGCGAGGCTGGCGGGCGCCGGGGTGGCGGGCGTGGGGCAGCTGGGGCGCATGGAGTGTTACCATGTTGAGAGGCTGCTGAGCCGGAACCCGCCTTTTGGGCAGAACCTGCTGCGCTCGGTGGCGGGGTTCCCGGCGCTGAGGATGAGCGTTGACATTGTAACGGGGCTGGAAGAAGAAGGCGATGGCGCTGCTGCTATTGCTGCTGCTGACGATGTTGCTGCTGCTGGTAAAGTGAAAGTAGGGAATGGGCAGCAGCGGCAGGAGGGCAAGGGTACCGGCGGCGAGAAACCGAAGCCGCAGCCGCAACCGCCGTGCTGGGTCGCGAGAGTCAAGCTAGGTTTCGAGAACCCGCAGCCGCCGGTGTGGAAGAAGAAGCGCCCGTGGACGACGCTCGTCGTGGAGGGCGAGGACGGGCGCCTCCTCTGGTTCTGGCGGGGCAGCGTCAAGAGGCTGGAGGGGGGCGGAAAGGAGCTTCTCGTCTGCCTGCGCGCTTCGAGGGGGGAGCTGGTCCGGGTCGTCTTCGCCTGCGAGGAGATTGTCGGCACGTCTGTCCGGGAGTCGTTCAGGCTGTAGTCATGTGTTAGGAGGGGTGAGGGGAGGGAACTAGAGCGGGAGGTAACGATGGCCAGGACTTGGTACGAGCCATCCCCTATGTTTCAAACTCAAGTAATTGTTCTATTTGTTCTCCATACGGCATGAGCCCCCATGAGTTCGCGTTGACGGCCATGTTCAGACATCACCGCCCTCGATTCTTGAACAGATTCCCTCCCCCTTTCCCTTCTTCTTCTTTTTCTCTACTTATACAAAGCGCTTCTTCATCACCTCTCGTGGCAACAGACGCCTGTGCATGAAACACTCAAACACGTGGTCAGGAGCAAAAAGAAAAAGGGGCTGTATTACTAAATACCACACAATATGACTACTAACGTGTCAGAAAAAAAGGGAATATCGAACAATTAACATGTCCCGTCATTTGCGCCTGGGTAAGCAAGCCCTAGTAGTGCCGAGACTTTTTCAAAGTCAGTAACACTCCATCACGAAACCGAAGAAGAAGATGATGATAATGAAGAAGAATAAGGCACCATCAACCTTGGACATTGGTTGGCGATTGTCTTCGATGCCGAGCCACAGAGTTGCCTTTCGAGGGCGAGTTCCACCTGCGACGAGCGGTGTTGTCATTTTCCCCGGTGCTGTTTGACCGGCCTTCTTCCAGGTCAGGCTTGTGGCCTTGGGCATTCGACGGGCGACATAACGCGTTGTTCATTCTAGCCAACATTCGCTTCCAGCCAATGTCTCGAGCATTGGCATCATCCGCAGATGAATTGACTCCTGGCTCTCCAGCGCCAGGTGCAGGAGGAGCTTGTTTACCCCGTTGATTCCCGCATTTGGCCGCCCAAATCTCTTTCAACTTCTTCACCAAGGGCATGCCGGTCGGTAACTTGGCGATCATGAGCATAAACTTCTCAGGAGCTGCGGCGTAGTAGGCCAAGGGAGCAAAGAATATGAATGAGACTCCGACTGGAACATCGCCACTCTTATTAGTGGCTTCTGAGTCTCATGGAAAGCTATTTCTTTTAACTCACATATGACGACAAAGCTCCATGCTGGTGCTTTAGAAAATGACGCGACATCGAGGGCAAAAAGGGAGGATAAGAAGGATAATGGAGACTGTCATACCGTCAGTAAAGATTCCTTTTTTGGTTGTTCCCGCCGAGCGCGACAAAACGAATTCGGTAACACTCACGAAAAGAATAGTCACGACTGAGAAGATCATGAGCGTCTTATTTTGCGAAAATGCCATCTCGTTTTGTTGCAGCGATAGCGTCATGTCCACCTAATATTTTTTTCTCGTCGTTAGCTCAAACGATCCGTGAATCATGTGTGTCTAGGTCTCATCTCACCGCAGCCTCAACTCGCATCGAGACGTTATCCATTTGCCCAATGTCGTTGAATACATAAGTAGCCAACGAGTTGGATTTCTTGCCCCGTGCTCTAAAGATCCTGTCTTGGACGTTTTTCTGATACCCTGCCACGGCTCGCAAAATGCTAAGCTCGTCCCGTATATCCTTGATTCTGTAGGACAGTGATTCTGCGTGTTTGATTGCATCTTTGGCTCCTTGGCCTGATATCACTGGAACATCTTTTCCTTGCCTCTGGTTCTTGGATAACAAGGTGAGTTCATCGATTCCCTGTGATGAAGTGAGAGTTAGAAGGTGCTCTGTTCTATTCGTAGGTGTCACTAACAATGAGATTGATGGAGTGTGAAAATAGTTGACGGATTGATCGGTCATCAGTTTTCTCAGCCTTCCTTTTCCGTTCGTAGGAAGCGACGCAATACTCCACTATGTAATCACTCATGTCTGGTGCGGTTTTGGGCAGAGATTGGCTCCCACCGTAATCTCCTTGTGACCTTAGTTCTTCAAGAATGTCCTGAAGAAGACCTTCTTTTGATCCATCAACAGGGTACGAAGAAGCCGTCAATAGCCATTCTGTGATAGTGTTAGCGGTGTGCAATACACTTCAAACGAGAGAAATAATGTTTACTCTTGCCAATGGTCCAGGCCCAAATTTGATTCACCCCCACCAATGGCCAAACCCTGGCGGTGTCCTCGACGAAGTTGTCGTTTTTCATCAAGCGCTTGGTTACGACCTGGCTCTTGTTGCGTTTACGGCGTTCCTGGACCAAAGTTTCTTCTGTTTCAAAGTGGTAGTAAGATTCATCCAAGGTTGGCGACCCGTGGATGACCTGTTTTATGTCGGTGTAAGCACCAATCAACTTATCATACTTGCGCCTTGAATTTCTGAGTTTAGCCAACGCTTCATTTTCTGTTGCCTCCCTCCCGGATTGCTTGTCTTCCTCGTCAGTTTTTTCGTTCGTCGTTGAATCATTTTCGGTCTCGTCATCTGGCGACGCTTGATCATGGTCAAAGTGCTGAGAAAAAGAAAAATACGGCATCTTAAAGCACTGGTTTAGCTTTGCACCCATGATATATATGCTGCCCGAGCACAAGGACGAGTCAACTCACATAGACAGCCTCTATAACTGCGCAATCATAGCATTGTCGGTTGGCGTTGCCGGAGAGGTTCTCTGTATGCTCTTTGTTTGTAGAAGAGAGATGCTCTTTGTTGGTCGAAGAGAGGTCATTTTCAGAACGTTTACATCGTTTGCATCGTCCTGGTTTTTTGGGTGTGCGGGTGTGTATTGGCCTCATAATCCGGGAAGGCACCGTACTGTCGGGAATCTGGACCCAGCTTTTCTTCAAGAACGCCCTTATCTTTTCGTACTCGATTGTACTACATTCTTCGTCTTTCATGATTCTTTGCAGCAGGTCCTATGCATTAGTTAGTCGGTGCTAATTGGGACCCAAACAAATATCCCCCGTGCTTGAGTTTCAAGAAACATAACAAGCAGTATTCAGAAATCGCCACTCTTACATTCATCCACTTCATCTGCTATGCATTAGCGGAATCGATATGAACTCATCGTTGCGACTCACATTTGTTGCAGGTAAATGTACCCAGATGAAGTTAGTTTCCATGCTGCCCCCCGCCGCCTGTTCTGGTTCCTTATTATCACCACCCGAGTCCAAGGGCTGCGACATCCCGTTGATGTCCTTCATCAACTGTTCAATGTCCTGTATGATTTTCGAAGGTCCGAGGGTGTAGATGGCTTCCTTCGGTGAGCGAAATCGCTTCGAGGTAACGAAGCCATCTTCTTCCGATGAAAACAAAACTATGGCCACCTCGAGGTTTTTAAAGTCCTCGAGGTTCACGCCACCATCGGATGGTAGGCATAGCTCTTTGATATCCTGGTAATACATGCTTGGAGGGTCACGTAAGATATCTATGATAACATTAACCTCTTTCGGCACATCAGGCTCATTGGCCTTCGTGTCTCGCCCCGTACTTTTCTCATGAGAGTGCTCCTTTGCAGCCTGGCTACTTCTCTCTTGTGATTTCGCCGGTACAAGGTTTTTAGCTTGTGCAGGGGCCAGTCTTTCAGCGATCTCCAACGCCGATTTTCGACGCCTTTCTGTCTCATCATCGTGAGATGACCAGGCTAACAATAGCCACAAGACGGGTGCGTTCTTTCTGTAAGCAGCCCACTCAATAGCTGACCACGCTTGATCTTTCTCATTCAAGTCTTCTTCAGGCTGTGGACCCTTTGAAAGAAGGAGTGCAGCTAGATCATGTCGGTCCTGATTCTGTGATGCCCACCTGAGGGCATCCTTTTCTGCCAGTTCCTTTCCCCCGAAATACGTCCCGTCAAAGTTCTTCAAGAGCGTCTCCATGACGGCTCTTGATCCTGCTTGACATGCCTTCATAATAGCAGTGTGACCATCATTGTCAGTTCTCTCAATTTGCTCTTTCCCTAAGTTCGACAGGAGACAGTTGAGAACATCAACATGTCCTTCAGCGCTTGCCAGATGCAAGGGTATGCAGCCATCAGAATCCGCTGCGAGTGCGTCTGCGCCTTTCTCAAGAAGAAGTGGGACCATGTTGCTCATGCCGTGGTTTGCAGCTATATGCAGTGCAGTTCGTTGCTGGGGACCTCGCTTATCAATCTCAGCTGGTTGCCCTGCTGAAAGTAAAGCCTCAGCAATGCCTGTCTCAGGTTGATTGACGGCTTTCATGAGAGGTGTCGTTCCTTCATCTCCTGTCACCGCATTGCAGTCTGCCCCAGCATGTAACAAGACCTGCACAAATTTCTCATGTCTCATACGTATAGCCAGATCCAGTGCTGTTTCCCCCGACGCTTTCCTGTGATTGATATTGGCCTTATCTTTTTTCAGGAGCATTTCTGCTATTCCACTGTTGCCCCAAGAGGCGGCCGAATGCAGCGGTGACCATTTACCTGCATCGACAACTTGGGTGTCGGCATGGAGATCTAATAGCACACCCACCATATCCTCATTGCCACCGAGGCACGCATGATCAAGTGCTGTCCTACCGTTGTTATCTTTTGCATTGATGTCGGCTCCATGTTGAACAAGCAGCCTGACCAGGTCCTCGTTCTCGACAGAGAATACCGCGTGGAAGAGAAGTCTCTTGGGAGGCGAAGTCTTCCCTAAGACATCTTTCCAATTCTTCAGCAGGAATTCCGCAGCCACATAACTGTTCAATCCTACTGCCACGTCAAGTTCCGTTAGGTGATCATCGCAGTAAGTAGAATCATCGACTCTGTCCTTGCCTCCGTCCCATTGCAATATGTCGTTTATCTGCTTCTCTTTGTCATCGTCCGAAATAGCTTCACCGTCATTAATCAAACACAGCAAGTCATGTAACCACTTATATAGAGCCGTTGACCTTTCTTCGCCATCCTGACCACCACTATCCTCGGAACTCGCAACGCTGCTCTCTGTCTCATCTCCAGCGCCACGCTCCGCAGACACCGAGTCTGCATTCTCAGGGGAAATATCAGCCGCAAGAGACTTTTCGTCGTCAGAAGACTTCGCGTTCGTGGTCAAGTCCGCGGCAGGTTCGGGGCCGGTAATGTCGGCGTTTTGGTCGCTTGTCGTGGAATGGTGGCTTGGGGCCGCCATGCTTGAGTGTTTTCGAGTTTTGTGCGTCTCGCAGCATAAGATTAGAAAGTGCAATCTTGCAATACGTATTTGGTAGGTGCATGCAATGCGGTGCCTGCCTACTGAGTTGCGTTACTAACTTTGAACAGACAAGCATTAAGAAGAAGAAGAAGAAGAAGGGAAGAAAGACTGCCCAAGCCTACCCTTTTAATGCTTTCTCATCGAGAAGTAAAGGGCGACCAACACTCAACCTCCTTTCCTGAGGCGAAAGCCCGAGCCCGGGCCCAAGACTCCATCTACCTGTCTCATCGATGAACCAGCCAGCGCAACCACCGAACAGGCTATTCTCGAGTCTGATTGGAAATTTGGAAGCATCCAGCTTTCTTTTTCTGCGGCTGGAACCGCGCCTCATGCACGCAACCCTCCATACCCAATACCCCCTGGTTTCTATCATATTTTGACTTGCGGGCCCGTCATCCATCATTGGGCAGAAGGGAAAGCAACAAGGCTGTATGCGGCCCTGCTCTGCAACCAGCTCAGTTCAGCCCCGCACATATATATCCCTTTATCAGGAAATGGATTTACGATGGAGTACTGCGGCTCCCTCGGGGCAGCTGAACTTCTGCAATCCCACCCATGCAATATGCATGTCTCGCTGCTTTTCGCGGCCAGTTGGTCCCCATAACGGCTTCGATGTGGGTGGAGGATCCCGGCAGGGCATCTGCTGGATACTGCCTTGCAGCAGGCGGCCGACGCTCCTACGGCCAGTTTATACGCCGAGCTGGACATGAGAGTGGAGGAGAACAGGAGTGAAACCTCCGAAGGCTCAACAGTATCTTGCCAAAGAGGAGGCCGGGACGAGGTTCTCAAAATAAGGGCCCGAGACCTGCGTGATACCAACGGGTGTTTGCCCCATAGCACGGACGCTTGCTCGATCTACTTACTCTGACATCCATCAGGGGTAAGGAAGCAACGGTGCATCAAGTCATCATTAATATATAGCACCGGATAGTCATATTCTTAAAGCAGCATTACATTTCTTCGTGCCTATTAAAGTCGTTGTTTTAATTACCGTCGCAGAATCCAATCGTAAATGCAATCGCAGGTGGCCCGCCGCGCTCCCTGTGCCACCAAAAAATATAGTGACTCTTCACCCTTAGAGGTGGTCAAACCCGGGATACCCGTTTTCGACCGTGTTTCCCATGGCCATCTGATGCATCATCCCGTCAGCCCAGGCCATGTCCGGCATGCCCCCTCCAGCCGTGAACTGGCTGGGCCCACCAAACGACGCGTCCCACAAGACTCCGTTGCTCCAGGCTTGCACCGCCGCCGGATCCATCGTTCCTGCCGACGCCGACACGCTCATGGGCGGTGTGCTACCCGTGTGCGGGATGATATGGTGGTGATGCTCGTTGATCCCGGCCTGCAGGATCGTAGGCATCACCTCTGGCTCACGAGGCATGAGCTGGCTTCCCCGAGAGCGGATCGTCCGGACGCTGTCTCTAGGGTTGAGACTCATCATGACACTTCCGCTCTCTTCAGACCCTCCGTCATCCATGACGACACCCGAATCTGGACGGGGCAGGACGTCCTTGGGCTTCCTGGCAATAGGGACCACGCTATTACGCGCGCTTGGCTGGGGCGCCTGTTGCTCTCCGGAGTTGCGTTTGTTGGACCTGTTGGTGTAGGGCTTCGTCTGGGCGTTGGTTATGCACTGTTGTACAGTCTCGACGAAGCACTGGTGAAACTTAGTGGCCAGAGTCTCCAATGTAGCCTGGTTGGAGATCTTGTCGGCGAGGGATGTCTTGAGGAGGGAAAAGGCAGACATGTAAGACGCAGAGAGCTCAAAGTGTTCAATGACGGGTACAAAGTCTGCATATGGTCAGTAAATCAAAAAAAAAAAAAAAAAAAGGTCGTGATCATTAGAGGGGTCAACTTACGATAGGATTGTACCCGATGATCATCATCGTCAGGGAAGAGGATGCTCCAAATCTCCCTCCATTGCACCTCAGGCGAGGAGCCACTCGCTCTTTTGCGACTGAGAAGCTTCGTTGCAGTCGGGCCATCGATACCAGACTCGGGGTCGTAGTCGGAAATCTCGCACATCAACTCCCTGGGCAGACGTTGGTGATCCCGCAATTCTTTGCGCGTGGGGAAGTCCCTGTTGCATCGATCGCAGACGAAAGCCGAGGGGTCATCCCTCTTGTGTTGCTTCACAATGTGCTGCCTATGAGGGCCAACTGTCAGTAAAGAATAGAACAACAATAACCATACTAGAGACATACCTCAACTCTGCAAACTTGGGAAAGTAAGTCATGGAACAGCTGTGGTAATCGCGCACGTTGAAACGATGGGCGTTTCTCTTCCTATAAGGGCAGCTCAATCGCAAAGCTTCATCCTCACGCATGACCCTTGGCCTCTTGATGGGCAATAAATTATCACCCTCGTTGTCGGAACCGTCGTCACCATTATCATCATCCCCACGGCCGCTTGCCTGCTTCTTCCTCTTTCCGCCTCTCGAGTTAATGTTGCTTGCCTCGCCGGACCCTGAAGTGCAGCCTGGCGTGCACAGAGAGCTGTTGGATGAGGACGAGTGCCCGTTGCTGGACTGGGTGTCGGCGGGTGTCTGCCAGATATTTTGCCCGAGTTGGCGTACAAAGTCCTTGACGGCCTGACGAGACTGAGATGCGTTGACTGTGCCATCATGCAAATCCACACCGTACACTAACTGCAGTGTGTAATCGAGAATATCGTCGACATCCTCCTCGGAGCAGTCATCCGAAGCAGTTGAGCTAGAATCCCATCTTTGTGCAAATGGGTCGCTAGACGGTGCCTCAACATGAATGGATGAGGGCGTAGTCGAAGAAGCAGCAGCAACATTTACCGATTGCTCGTTAATCGGGGCTTCAGTCATGGGGCTGTGGCAAACACGTTAGTCTACGACCACCCCTGCTAGAGAGTTTTGAAACGGGACGAATTTACCTGACCACGAGTGTTTCATCATTGTTTGCGCCCAGGTTGTTGGGAGTTACGGGGCGGTACTGCCGGACTTTGTCGGCAAAGTCGGGCGACTCTTCGACAATGATACCATCGTCTTCATCGTTGACAAATGTTGAGCACGTGCCGCTCGAGGGCTGGTGACGATGCAATACCCGACTCGCGGGTCGCGAACTGGTCACACTGAAGAAATCCTGGAGGTCGTTGGCGTAGCTCGAGCTGAGCGGGCTGGCGAGCGAAGAGATTGATAAGGTGGTGGCGGAATCGGGGACGCTACCTATTGACGACTCGGTAGGGGAGCGCAGGCGCGACGCATTGTTGGCAAGTTGGCTGCTCAGGTACAGCGACTCTGGACAGCGCTTGCGCAAGGTCTGATGATGCTGAAGGAGGTGATGGCTCGGATGAGGGAGAATGCCATGTTCCCCAACGGATTTGACAGGCGAAGGCACTTGGAAGCCTCTGGCCACTGCTTCCTTGCTCCTTCCTTCGCGATCCCGCGGTCGCAGCGCCAAGTGTTGAAAGTGCTGCGATTGTTCCTCCATTTCCAAGTCTTGCCCAGGTCACCTCCAAAAAATGGAAATAAAATAAAAATGGTGGTGAGACAAAAGCGAAAAAAAAGGGAAGAAAAAGAAGAGGAAGAGAATAAGTGTTATGTTCAAAAACCCCCCGATGATTCCGTCCCTCGCGCTGTCGTTGTGCTGACGATTCTTGTAGGGGAATATGGATCTTTTCTTGCTTGGTTTGGGGGGGTGATGCGCCTGAATTGATAGATACAGTGGTAATTAGATACTCAGCTGCGCATACGTAAAATTGTAGTGTAGATTGGGAAACAAAAAGTGTGGCGATGTGCGCCATGCACAGGAATGAACCGATACGCAAAAGAGTGACTATAGAGTTGACATTGAAGAGAAGAAGGAAAAGCTTTGTGCGCGCGCGTGCGTGTGTGAGTGTTGCGTGTTGCGTAAAGAATGAAAAGAGCTGGATTAATTCACAATGCCAACATTGTTACGGCGTATGGTACGGAGTACTTGATAAGGTGGTAGGGTGGTGGTAGATTTAACCACATAGTCCACACACTCTCACCCCGTCTCCCTCTCTCTCTCTCTCTCTCTTTCTTTCTTTCTTTCTATCCATATCTACTCCGTACCCATGGATCTCTTACTTTCTCTCTTTCTGTTTCAAGCTAATACCTTGTGTCCTCTCCTCCCCCCTCCCCCCCATCTTTCAGTCTAAAACGTCGTGGACTTTTTCCTTTTCACTACCTAGTGGTGCTAGCCCCTCGGTCCTTGTCCCCAACTTGATCAATTTCATCAATCATTCTTCTGAGCTTCTCTTTAACCCCCTGTCTGTTCCCCTCCGAAGCTGCCTCGTCCGCTGCAGGTCGCACGCCGCACGCCACTCATCCACTGACATTGCCCATTATGAACCAGGGTGGTCGCTCCCAAAAATAAGCAATGGGAGGCTATCATTGGCTCGTGGCGACCGTTTTTCCCCAACGGGAGCTTCTGTTTGAAAGAGTGGATCAGGGGCGGAGAGCGGGCGGGAAGGCGACGGACTGCGACTATGACCAGTAGCCAGTTAGCCAGTACGGAGTATAGCCAGCACGGGATTACTGCAGAACACACAATCGGTATGCCGTACAGAAAAGGCGTACCGAGTACGTACCTGCCTACTGCCTTACCAGCAATAGTAGTACTGACCAGCTGGAGTTATACCACAAAGCACATGCATCCTTGGCCAAATCCATATGCGGAGTATGCACGGAGTATGTACATACATATGTACGGCGTATGTCTGTAATAATAGGCCCTGGATCAGGCAGCCCTATGGAAAGCGATCCCCCCGAGACCGGGAACGAGAAATATGCAATAAATGATGTGAATGGCAATAATAGAGCGGGTGTTCAGATCGTCCAGGCTGCCTCGTCGTATTGCCTAAATTCATCCCCTTCCGCCTAAAAAAGTCTCAGGCTGCCGCAGGTCAACCTACACAGAGTGTGGTCCGACAACAACTTTCAGGTTATGGGGTATAACGAGCGGAAGAGTTTAACCCACCACCGACGGAGCAGCAGCCTAGAGCAACGCAAATATGATCGTGATTGCAACGGCACAGTTAAGGGAACGTTCAAGACTCTTTGCCGCGATTTCGAATCCGGCAGTTCGACTCAAAAACCAATGGTAAGTACTCCGTAATAGTTCATACGTTTGTTGCCGCCCCTTTTTACCGGCGTAGCGAGATGCGCCAAAGGAGACTTGGTTGCTCATAAGGTGGGTGACTTCGAAGCTTCCTCTTTAGTACCATTGCGGAGTAGTAGTCTCATTGTCGTCACAATAAACGTCGATTTTATCAACCTCATCAAAAAAAAAATCAGGCTAGGAATGGGGAAGGGGCTTTTTTCTTCCTCCATTTCTGGCATCTCACCCTTAGAGGAAATATCCCATGCCTCCCCCCACCCCCCACGCGGTGATCAGATCTCAGGTTCAGTTGCGAAGAAAAAAGAAGAATAAACAAGTAATGCCGAACGTGGTGGCCTTGTGTGCATAACGACGAACCAAACCCCCTCCCCCCCCCCCGGCAAAGGAAGAAATGTCAGGCAGGTGCCGTGCAGCGGCGTCTAAGTCTGGTCGCTCTGATTGGATCATGATCTGTCGGTTGATTCTATTATTTTCGCTACAGGATCCCTTATCGTCCCCGGTCGAAAACCCCAGCTCTACTATGTACGGAGCCCAGGCATTTTTTGCAGCAAGCCGAGTCCACTCTCGGGCGCCTTGGGACCCTAGGGAAGAACACACTGGGGTAGGGGAAGGATGGGCAGAAGGGGGGGATGGAGGGGGTACCCGTGCCTAGCGCTGGACTGGGCTTAGGCCACACCGGGTTAGCCAGGATACGTACTTACTTGCTGGCACCTCAGGCAGTCTTCGCCGTGAAAAACCAATGGAGGGGCCAAAGACGCTCATCGTCGTGAAAGACGCAAAATGTTCCATATCCTGGTCCGTGAATGGCGGATCTTCTGTCTCGACGAGGAAGCTGAGCGTGAGAATAGTGAAGGGGGAGAGTGCCCGTGCCTGTGCTCGTCTCAGGGTGGCTGGAAGTAAAAAAAGACAGTTCATGGTTGTCTGTTGGTTATAGAATTTATACGCATATATCCATACATATGTATATATATATATATATATATGCCTATTATTAAGTGAACGTTTTCATTCTGTCCTGAGGAGCAAACCAACACATTCATACCAAGGTCAGCCTATCCGGCCAAAAGAAGCCATCATCGCCTCTCTCTCTACCTATCCACATATACTTCAGGCTACTACTACAGTACTAGCAGTATTATCCTCCAATCCTCGCCAATCATAATGGACTCCAACACGCACAGCAGGAACACTTCCACTTCCTCTACCAAGTGAGTCCCACCTAGGCAAGGCAATGTGGCGATGCAAACTCAAAGGCCGCCTCATACACCCCCTAAGTACCCCCTAGCGGCTAACCACAAACACATCCTCGGGTGCGGGTAGTAGTTCCGTCATGATGGATCGGTACCTCAACGACCACAGCAACATCACCGATCGCCTAGTAAGCCACTCGGGTAACGCAGCCGACCAAAAGTCCACCATGGACAAGAATTTGCAGGACATTTCCAAGAATATCAACCGAGTCTCCGAGGTCATGAAAAGGTAGTAGTCTGGGACACTTGGACCGGAGGGGTGAGGAGGGGTTTCCAGGCTTTGCAATAATGCTGGTCGTTTTGTGTCTTGAGAGACTTGGGAGGAGTATAATTATCTATATTAATATTTACCATATATTTTTTACTAATTTCTCCCTGTAGAAGGGAGTGTCATGGCACACACCATCGTTTTAGAGTCTTTATCAAGTTCCACTGGACACAACCCTCAACTACCACCACCTGCGCAACACTTGCAGGCCTCGTGGATATAATCAAGTATTTTATGCAAGACGGTTTGCTTCTTAGCTTTAATAGATACCTTGGCGAATTTACCAACCGGTTCAGATCCCTTCACTTTCACCTTATTCCCCAAACGTTAAGAACTCCGTTGTCAACGTGCACTGCAGTAGCCAAAATGTTCGCAAAGTCGCACGCTACACCAGGCCAAGACGCATATAATACTTACAGAAAAAAAAACACTCCGGGGTATATGACTAGGCCATCGACTTCTCGAGTGGATATTTCTCGCATCCGCGTCGCTCCGTGCGGGCAGCCACCGTCGCCGCCACCGCCACCATCGCCGCGGCCCCGGATCCGAGTCCGGAGATGGGTACATACTCCGTACCGGGTCGAAAGAAGGTGGCTTTGGAGCGACAACGTGTGTAGCCCCCGTACCTGCAGACGCGAGTGCGTTACCAGCAAGCAAAAACACATCAATGATTCCGTTTTATTGGGCACCAGCTATTGGGAACAAAGGAGTTCATCCGGGCTAGACTGCACGTGCCCCCATTACCCTCCAGCAGAAACCCCGAAGAACAATCTTTCAAGTTGGTTGATGCGCAGTTAATTGATCCGAGTTTTATGCTCCTGATTCCAGTCCTGAGGAACCTACCAAGAAAATACATTCATAGAAACTACTATTCTGGCTTAGTAGTTATTCCCTATGAAAAGGCACCACGTTTGACATAGGCTAAGGGTTGAAGCTGGCGGTACACAGACGTACCCGTACCCAGTCACTCTGCATATTAACGGACGATGGTATTCCGATGCCTACACTAAACGACATATTGTTATACAAACCTACACGTCAGGCATATTGTGATGGATTAAACCGCAGCTCCATACAGAGGATATATATATATTGGGGGGGAAGAGTTCGTGAAAAGGATGTCCACGGTCAAGCAAACCTAAAAGGCATCTCGTGCCATTCATGACTCCGTACGGAGTACTCCGTGCTCCTTAATTTAGCATCCAATGGCTCCATTGGCAGTGTGGGGTGGCTTGCCGCGGATGTCAGGTGCAAGACTGCCGCTTCAGGTATAGAGCTGTCGCTGTATTCCGTACAGAGTACCCTCCAGCACCTCGTGACCAGACGCAGCCCGCCGCAATTGGAGCCGAGACGTTAACAGCAATCGCAGCAATGTTAGCCTGCAGCGTGATAGTGCTTAGCGCCGGTTTTCTCCAATGACACCGGGCTGGTGCAGATCGGAGGAGGGGAAGAGAGCCCGAGGGAGGGGTTGGAGAGGCCCAGCGGGTTAATAGCTGGAGATGCCCGTTCCATTGCACTGGAGGGTAAACCGTTCATGATTCAGACTTTGACTTTCGTCATTCATCCATCCACCAATCCATCCATTTCTCTCATTTTATTGCTCTCCTCTCTTTGACCCAACCAAGAACCTCTTTGGTTTTATTTTATTCTCTTCCCACCGTTGCTCATACCACATTTCTCGTTATATCGCGAACAGCACCCCGACCCCGATTCAAGCAGGCCTTTTTGCCCTTTTCTCAACTTCTCCAGCGAAATCCATAAACCCGACAGCAAGCAGACCGTACACTCCGTTACCGCTTTCACTTCCAGCGACGTCGACCTTTTCTGCAGACGGAAACCATTGGGCATATCAGGCTCAGCAAGAAACAACAAGCCACCATTACAAGCCAGTATATACCATATTTATCGGCAGACCTACGACCGCAGAGATTCTCACTACTCCAAGCAGCCAATATGAGTAGTCCACGACGCAGGATCGAGACAGACGTGAGTCGCCGAGCAATGTAGTTCATGGTCAATCAACGACCGCTAACGTTTTCTTTCTCTAGGTCATGAAGTACGACGACGCCTATAGACCCCCTCTCTCTCGATGACTGTCAGCTAACTAATATGGCTACAGAATGTACGGATACGCGCCGTTGGAGTAAAAGAGGGGAAGATGCTGATTTACACAGGCTCATGAGCGACTACGAAGTAACTCTGGTCAATGATAACAGTAGACAACCCCCCTTCCCCTGCGCTTATGCGCAAGGATGTTGCCATTCTCTTCGCTTTGCTAACAATGAATAGTGTATGACCTTTAATTTGATGACCATCGATTATAAACATTGGCGTATCTGACACACGTACGATAGGCAAGAATTCTTCGTCCGCTTCAAGGGACCAACCGAAAGTGAGTGCCAAGCTTCAAAGCCACCTGAGTCACCTTTAACCGCAAAGAAGGTGGGAAGAGCTAACATGTGCTGTTCATCACTACGCAGCTCCCTTTGAAGGTGGGATCTGGAAAGTCCATGTCGAACTCCCCGATACGTATCCGTATAAGTCACCTAGCATCGGCTTCGTCAACCGGATTTTCCACCCCAACATTGACGAACTGTAAGTGGGAAAATACGGTTTTCTTTTTTGGCTACTCAGCGAGGTAGACGAGGATTTGGAGCTGATAGAGTGGCGGCGGTGCAGGTCAGGGTCCGTTTGCCTCGACGTCATCAACCAAACGTGGTCTCCCATGTTCGATATGATCAACATTTTCGAAGTCTTCCTACCCCAGCTTCTGCGATACCCGAACCCCTCCGACCCGCTGAACGGCGAGGCGGCCGCTTTGCTCATCCGTGAGCCTAAGACGTACGAAACAAAGTGTCGCGGTACGTTTATTATCTTCCATCTTCTTCTTGCCTCGAAGAACCTGCTTCCTCTTGAGTCCCCGGCTGACCACCAGCACGACCAGAATACGTTTCAAAGTACGCGACTAAGGATGCAGCTGACGACGCCGGTGCCGAAAGCGAGGATGACGACGACCTGTCCTCGGTTGCTAGTTTCGACGAGGATGAGGAGCCGGCAGGGCAGATGGACGACGTATAGCATGCGCCTACTGAAGAGGCTGCATCGCATACACAGCAAGGGGGTAACGGCGGGTAGATATCCAGGATATAGCCGACCATGATGATGGCTCTGCTCTCACTCCTCGGCTTCATTACTTGAACGGCGTTTAGGTTTTTTTCTTTCAGGCATGGCACGAAAGGGAGGATTTACATAGGGAGATTAATTTTCTTAATCAGTCGGACAGTTGTCCATATTACGCTACACAGCGACACGGCTTCTACAAAAGCGCACCTCATGATTTACGATGAAGCTGGCGTGTAGGCCAAGATGCTTACGACATTTGTTCATGACATCTGTAGGTGCTTCCCGTAAAAGGGGTAGGTGGGTGATAAGTGCTGGTCCACAAGAGGACCTGTTATATTCAGAAATCTATTTGCGTAGTATCAAGTAATATAGAGGGGGTATCATGTCATAAAAGTCGTAACACGTGTGCTCATTAATCGGAATCGGATCCGTACGCGACCAAACTCGTCGAGGCGCTCTTGGCGGCCTTGACGGCAGGTTGCTCCGATCCTCCGCCGCCGCCGCCGCCGCCGTCAGCCGCGGAACCGGCGGCCCTCTTCCTCTTGACGCCGGGGATGCCGATCCTGCCCACCGGTGGCGTCTTTTCCCTGCTCCCGTTGGTGTTGTTATTGTTGTTGCCGTTGTGGCTGCTCAGAAAGGGGTCCCTGCCGGCCATGGTGTTGCCCATGACGATGGAGACGAACTTGCCCTTTTGCTTCTGCCTCTCCCTTTCGCGCTTGAGCATGGCAACACTCTTTTTCTTCTCTTCTCCGCTCAGCCCCGTCCCTGTTCCCGTCACCGTCCCGGCCGATCCGTTTACCGGTTGTATTTGTGCTCGCCGCTGTCCGGCGACGGCGGCCTCGCCGAACAGGGGCTTCGACAAGACGTCATCGTCATGGCGATCACTGCGACCACCAGCCCTAGCATCACCATCCTCCGCGTCATCAGAGGGCAGGGCGCGGAACTCGACGACGGCGGCGCGGCGGGCGTCCTCCTCCGTCTCGGGGGCGACGTCGTAGCCGAAGCCGAGCCTATCGCGCAGGTCGTCGTCGGCGGCGGCGGCGCGCTCACGCTCCCGGCGGCCGTGGCGGAAGTGGTCGCGCAGGCGGCGGTTGGAGGCGTAGTCGTCGCGCCAGGCGCGGTTGGCGGCGCCGCGCAGCTCGTCGATGCGCAGGGCGGCGGCGTCGTGGGCGCGGCGGTCGGCGATGGTCTTTTCCAGGTTGCTGAAGGCGTCGCTGCGGAGCTTCTGCCGCTCCTCGTCCGTGAGGATGGCGCCCCTGTCCGGGTCTCCCGTCGCGAGGGGGTGGTCGTCATCGCCGTAGTCGCGCTTTCGTGCTCCGGAGACGACGACGTACGCCGTGTTGCGCGGGTCGGTGCGGATCTGGATGGTGCCGCCGCACGGGGGGTGACGCATGAGGAAGAGCCACTCCGTGGTGCTGTGGTACCGGCCCGCGCGGCGCTTGGCCGCGTTGAAGCGTACCCCTTGGCCGATTATGGCCTCGGGCTGGCAGGTGGTGCACCAGATGGCGAAGGGCATCTCGAAGCGGACCGTCTGCTCCGGCTTGGCGCCGCGGTTCGCCGGCAGGGAGGAGGAGGAAGCTGTTGACGATGATGCTCGTTTGTTGTTGTTGCTGGAGGGGGAGGAGGATAGGGCGTTGTCGAGGGTTGAGGGGGGCCGGTAGCGGCCCATGTTGAAGCCCTGCATCTTGGCCGGTTGTTTTTTTTTTTCTTTTCCCTCTTTTTTGCCCTTTTTTTCCCTTCTCTTTTTTCCTTTTTTCGACGGCGATGGGCGCGGAGTAAGTAGGTTGTTCGGAAGTGTGTGCTTTGTTTTTTTTGGGGGGTTTCTTGTCGGTGAGGCTGGTGCTAGGTTGAGGCAGGCTATGGTTTGTGGCTGCGATTGTGGTTTGAAGTTGGCAAATTGGCCGCCGGTGTGGGAGTGAAAAGCCCCAGGCTTCTACGGGTTGACATCCATTGCTTACACGTGGATGGGAACGGGTTACTGTGGGTCTTACCCGTGCACCGTAGCGCGCCCAGCCTCCTTACTCCCTCTTCTCTCCGAATTAGCGACTTGGAAGAGTTAACCTGTAGTATAAACTTGAACATGTTGTATGAGATAGAATTCCGCCCGGAAAACAAAGCATAACGTACTCCGTACATGAAATGGCATATATGATGGAATATTTATATAATGATTTTTTTTGGGGTGAATTATATTGGCTGTATCTCAATCATCAACACATCTTACCTTCAACTGCTGCTTATTATTCCTTTCTCATGCAATACCCTACATATCACCGTATACCGATTACACCGTACAGTTTTCTTTTAGGAGGGCCTTTATTCACCTTTTCGGTGTCGATTACTTCTTTCATTAACCCCGCTAGCCCGAATAATACCTCGCTGGTTAGAATCCATGCTTTACAATGATTTGCTAGAATATTTACAGTTTGTTTTGGACTCCGTACAACTTGTGCTGTCGTAGGAATCTACCTCGAGGCACGAGCCAGCGCGGAGTAAGTCCTCATACGTAAAGAAAACCGTGTTGAACGAACTCGGGGCAGCCAACACAACACTCGGATCTTCCATGGCAAGCACACCCTCGCCCAGATTACGAAGAATATCATGTTGGAACGCGCAAAGTTGCCACGTCGAATCACATCCACCCACCGCAACAACTTACTCCGTACTCATGGATAAAATACTCGTTTGCAGGCTGCTCGCCATCCATACGTACATAGGTCAGTCTGTATTTCCACCAGTGCAATGCTGGAGATGGAAGTTTGGCCTGATACAAGACGGAAGCAAGATGACGCAATTACTACTGTTCTTTACCAGCTCGCCTCGAATCTCTCGATGAACACCAACGATGGCACACGCGCAAGCTCGAAAGCTCGAATAGTATCACTTCTCAACTTCTTTGCACGGAGTATTGGCACAGAGTAGGTGGCATGTAGTCGCATCCAGCAGGCTGTTTTCCACATACCCACGTACCAGAAACTCTACGGTATAATAATTCTCCTCATAAGCCATAATAACCGATCGAGGGGTTGCAACGGCGATGGGTAGGGTAGCACCCGCCCCCTCCAGCACGTTTGCACAAGGAGATACGGAGTAGTCCGTACTGTATCTAGAATTAATACTCCGCACTCTGCAATCCCATTCAGTTGCCTACCGGTCCTGCATACGGAGTACCGGCCCTGAATAGGCGAATGCCACAGCAATGCGGAGTCACCACTGCGGAGCAGGTGCCGGTACTGCGTGTCCTTCCCCCCATCGCGTGCTCCCAGGCTCCAATGAACTAATAATTGCCGACGCAAGGTCACCATGCGCCAAGGCATCCCAAGGCATCCCAAGTGGCCCTCGATCTGTATCACAAAAGACGAAAGGGGGGTGAAAGAGAAAGTGGTCCAAGAAGTCGGGCGTTTTACTTCGATGGAGGCCGGGAGGAGGTACGGAGTACGCAATATGTAGTAGATAGATTGAAAATACGAGATGAGAAGAATATGATCTGGAGACCGGGGCAAAGAAATCGTTTGATGGCGGAGAAGGCCAAGAAAGCCACCGAGTATTGAAACTCGCTTCTGGAAGAAAAAGGGAAACAAGCTGGAACCCCCCTCGATTGAAAGGGGAATAAAGCAGGCGCTACATATATTTGTCGACTCCACACTGAATTGCCGTTCCTGGACACGCCCTCCCAAGCTCCGTTTGCCTATTCGACCAACAGCATTTTGACCACAAGTCACATGTTGCGCCTACCATACTCTCCCCTCCTTCAACCATCCCCTCTCCCCTCTCCGAAAAAAGAATGACGATCGTTGCCGCCTGTGGTACACACGCAAAACAACCTCATTGATGGGATTTCTTAATTCAGCCTTCAATCCCGATCCTCGGAACTCTGCCGACAGGTGCGTTTATACTTTATGTTTTCGGTTCGAGGACTTTGTCAACCTACCGCTGTTTACTCCGTACGCGTGGAGAAAAAACTACCGGACGAACAGGGATGAGGGGGGAAAAGAGAGAGATCAAGGCGCTTTGCCCTGATCCAGGGGGACCCTCACCCCCGCCCCGTCCTTCTCTTCCCGTTTCAGGTGTTTCGAACGTAGGGGAGGAAAACAAACTGAATCGGCCGTGAGTTCCTACTCGCGCAAAGATGATGTTCCTTCAATGAGAGCGCGGGAAGGGGGCCCCCGGTGGATAGGAGGGCCATGAAGAGAGGCGCTGGGTACGGAGTAGTGCTTCTCTTGCCTGGTTATTGAAACAACGTCGTTTGATACCCATGGAATACGCGGAGCGGTCAATGGCCTTTGGCGATTTGGAGAGCTGCAATCCGTACGGAGTTCTCCTTGCATGGACAAGAGGGGGAGGGGAGGGGAAGACCGGAAAAGGTATAAAGATGTCGAGCTTTTTCGACAATATCAATCGGCTTCTTGCTTCATTCCCTTCATCAACTCAATCCCACAGCCTTCACTTCTTCGCTTCCTCAAAGGATCCCTCACATTTCCAACATGTTCTTCTCTCGCATTGCTTCCGTGGCCGCCCTGGCTGGCGCTGCCCTCGCCTCTCCCACGCCCACCATCAACGAGGTTCCCTCCAAGCGTGAGCTCCAGAAGCGCGCCGACATCACCGAGGCCGCCAGCCTCGGTTTCGCCTCCGCCAACGGCGGCACCACCGGTGGTGCCGGCGGTTCCACTACCACCGTGACCGACCTCGCCTCCTTCAGCGAGGCCGCCGAGTCTGAGGAGCCCCTCGTCATCGTCATCGAGGGCAGCATCCAGGGCCCCGGCAAGGTCAGGCCCGCGAGCGACAAGACCATCGTTGGTGCCTCTGGCGGTGCCGACCTCGAGAACGTTGGCATCTACGTCCGCAGGGTCAGCAACGTCATCATCCGCAACCTGCGCATCGCCCGCGTTGACGCCGACAACGGCGACGCCATCGGCGTTGATGGCAGCACCAACGTCTGGGTCGACCACGTCGACCTCGAGGGTGACCTCAACGTCGGCAAGGACGACTACGACGGTCTCTTTGACGTGACCCACGCCTCGGACTACGTCACCATCTCCTACTCGTACTTCCACAACCACTGGAAGGGCTCCCTCATCGGCCACTCGGACAGCAACGCCGACGAGGACACCGGCCACCTCCGCGTCACCTACGCCCACAACCACTGGGTCGACGTCAACTCGCGCAACCCCAGCATCCGCTTCGGCACCCTCCACGTCTACAACTCTCTGTACGAGAACCTCGCCACCTCGGGCATCAACACCCGCATGGGCGCCCAGGCCCTCATCGAGTCCGTCGCCTTTGTCAACGCCAAGCGCGCCGTCACCACCCTTGACTCCGACGACGATGGCTTCGCCGTCCTCAACGACGTCGACCTCGGCGGCAGCGCCAACGAGGCCCCCGAGGGCACCATCTCCGGCTCTGACCTTCCCTACACCTACGAGCTCGTCGGTGCTGCCAACGTCGCCAGCGCCGTCGCCGACGTCGGTGCCACCCTCAACTGGTAAAGAGTTGGTTTCTTTTTTACCGACTTGTTGGACTCTGGAGAAAAGAGGGGAATGGGGAAGCATGATTCGACGGCTGGGCTATCAGGGCTGAGGGATTCTCTATGTATATATCTCATTTTCTTCTTTCGAGCATTGGGTTCATCGTAGCTCGAACAATGTCAATATTGCCAATCAAGATGCCTGTGTGTCCCGGTTTAGCCTCGTAACTAACTGTCTTGTAGTAGAGCGGAGCGAACGGGGATGATTACCTTGTACTACGCCATAAGATCTTTACCCTTCGATGCTTCTGTTACCGTTGTTGGGTAACTGCTATGGACAGCCTAACCACAAGACATGTTAAGATGGTCGACGGGCCGGCCGTAGATGCTTAAGAATGTATATGTCCCTCTCCCCAACTCCTTTCTCCTAGCCTATGCTACTTACCGAAGGAAAATCAGGATATGATTATGATGGGGAAAAAAAGCAAAGTCCTTTTTCTGCAGAACAACGAACTTGAAATGCGGGGAGGTATCATGATGTGATGAGCGATCGAATTCTCTTGGATGCTTACTCGTGTCCAAGAAAAATTGCTGTTACCTTCATTCCTTCTTCTCCAGGCGGTTTCTTTTCTTTTCTTTCGTTTCTCTTTCTCTTTTTCCTTTTCATCTGTTGGCGGGATTGGGATGGGTGGGTGAGTTATCATGAATACCCCCCTTTTTTCTCTCTCCTTCAATTACACGGGCACACAAAGACTCGCGAAACACTTTTATCCGCGGCAAAGGAAGAAAAAAATAAAGAGAGAGAGAGATGGGAAAATGGTGACATAGAAGCGTTTTTATACTAATAGGAAAATAGGTATCTCTAATGGAGAAAAAAAAAAGAGGGCGCTATGACTCTTCTGATGGAGGAAAAGAGAGAAAGGAAGATGTACAAGGGAGGGAGGGAAGACTAAAAACGACGGCGACGGCGACGATGAGATACGGATATGTATTTCCCTAGGCACTGTTATACTTCCATGCAACAGCCCCGTTGGCTAAGTGGTATAGCGTGTCACTAGTAAGAAAATTACGATCAGACATGACAAGATCACTGGTTCGATTCCAGTACGGGGCAGCATATTTCTTTTTGCCTTTTTGGGGCCTTGTATATATATACATACAATATGGCTTGGTCTTTCTGTTTTATTTCTTCGTGTCTCTTTTTTGTTCTTCCTTTTTTTCTCGGTTGTTTCTTTTGGGAGCAGGGGTTTGTGAGTGATCGGTACGGAAAGTGAGTGTTGGAGGAGGGTGTTTTGGCTGGAGGAGGAGGGTATGGCGCCTTGCCGAGATGCTCGCTCCGGGTGTTGGATCGTATTTCTTTTGCTTCGTGTTCAGTGGAAGCTAGGCTGTCGTCGAGTTCTAGGGGGGGGGGGCTTTTTTCTATACCTCACCTCTTCCTCCTCCTCCTCCTCTTTACCTCTCCTTGCTAAGTAGAGCAGAGGCCTTTCACGACATTTTGAAGCCCATGGCTTTCTGCCTCTATTTCTTTGCATCCACTAAGCTCGTCATGCCCATCACGTCGAATACGAGATTCTTCTCTTCTACTCCCCCCCCCCCCCTTTTTTTTTTCAGGGGAGAAGTGCTAGTCAGTAAATCGGCTCCAGGCCAAAGCCGAAACGACGACGACTAGTGTAATAGCTGAAGAGCAAGATGGCCCTTTTTGTGTGTGTGTGTGTATAGTTTAGGTCGAGGGGGAGGGGCGCTTGGGGAAGTAGACAACCCCGAGGCAAGTGGCTTTTTCCGCGTGCCGTGCCGTCTTTGATGCCCTCTTCTATTTCCTGCCCCCCCCTCCTTTGCTTACTTACTTGTTGGCTTGCTTTCTTGGTTACTTTCTCGCAAGGGCAGATGAAGGACGGGGAAGCTATGCTTCATCTCCCCTCCTTTTCTCGCCGTGAGGGATATTCTTTGTCAAAGAGACGAGTCATCTCGGGAGAGGCGTCGCGGCTTATACGAGGACACGAGGAGGGGATCGAACCGCCTACTGCTGCCGCTGCCTGCGGGAAGTACTGCTCGGTACTCATTGGACTCCGGAGGCAACACGTACACACACACACACATACGCATGTATGTACATGCATGTATATATGCAACACACCAACAAACGAGCCGTAAGCACAATCTACGATAAGAAAAGGGGTGAAAAGCGGGAAGGGGATCGGTAGCTCCAACACTCCGTTGTAACAAGCACACGAGCAGCGAAGGAGAAAAAAAAACTCTTTTGTCAGCAAGCGAGTTTCCCTCCATCCCTCCCTCCATCTCTATCTATCCCCGTAAACAAAAGCTCTCAAATGCCGTGTACGCAACGCTACATCGCCTCACTCCAAGTAAACCTCCCATCAGTACGCCATGCGAACCGAGTAAATACAAAGTACGTACTTGTACATCCATTACATCCTCCTGATTGGGAGGGTAGAGAGGGGGGGGGGGGGGGGCATCGTATCCCAAATCGCAAATCATCCAAAGCTAGAGAAGTACTCCGTACAGAAGTACAGAAGTACTGATAATACGTGCTCCTTTTTCCTCCCCCTCCCCCTTCACTGATTCAAACCATGGTCCTTTACGCAGTACCTCCACCACACACACACACACACACCCTCCGTCCCCTTAACCATGCCTCCTCCCCCCCATCACACACCGAAAGAAAGATAAGACCAAAACAGACACACGAAGAAAAAAAAGGGCTCAAGCTCCTTCACCTTCTTTCCCTTACCGTATGTACTTACTCTGTTACGGAGTACTCCGCACTACGTAATAAGTACTCCGTAAACCAGACCAGACCAGCCTACCACGTAAGAGAGAAAGAGAGACGGAAAAAAAAGGCCAGTGCCAATATGGACCGTGATCGTTCTTCGTACTCTTTTAGCGCCTGGGCAAACAATGCCCACCAACAAAGGGGGGGGGCTAGGAAGTAGAAAAGCAAATCGGGATCAGATGTGTATGTGTGCGCGGCAAATACGAGAATTTGGGATTTGGGCGGCTGTAAACTCCGTACCTGCAGTAGCGGTAGTAGTAGGGACCGCAAATTGCACATTTGCTTTGGGCTGCTTCTTCTTCTTTTTTCTTTTCGTCCCTTTTTCCCTCGGCTGGTCTTGGCTCGGCTCCGGATACGATGTCTTGGCTTTCTGTCACAGCTGTCTCGGGTCCAGGGGTAGCAAGATAAGATTAGTAGTAGTAGTACGTCGTCTTAGTAGCAAAGGAAGCCTCTTGTCCATTTCGCCCATTCCAGTTGGTCGGTGTAAGCCACCTCTTCCACCTTCATCAAATCAAACGGCAAGCCAGAGCATCAAGGTAATAAGTCAAAATATCTCTTCTGGGAATACGCTCAAACGCTCAATACAAGAAAACAACAACAATAATAATAAAAACAAAAAAACAACTTGGTATAATCATTTCCCACGACGATATACATGCAGCAACATTCCAAATACACAACATGAAGACTTCAAGCCCCCTCTCGCATCCAAGCTCATGCGCTCATGCTCATTGATAGCCCAATCACACATCTAATAGGTATCACATCATCCCCACGCGCATCAACGCTTGGATTCTTCTCCCGTGAATCATTGCCTCAAGACTTTGTCCGCCAGTGCGTGACAACATCAAGAGCCATCTGCCATTAAAACACCTGCCTGTGCATCAATCAAAACAAACGTAAAAATATTTTTTTCCATCATCCAACCACATCAAGTGCCCCAACGCAATGCGTAAAAAGAGGCAGGCTTGGAGAGCCCGTCATGTGTAGGAGCTCTTTTCTGTTTGGTGTATGTAAAAATCAGGCCATCTTCTTAATCCCTGGTCGCTCGCTGCGGGGGGGGAAGAAAACCCCCCGCTCGGAGCTAAATGTGGTATCATTGGGAGAGAAGATGGCGTCTGATGTTGTGAAAATAGTACATCGAGAAGTGAAGACGAAACTCATACTGGAAAACGCGAGACTAGGCGTTTACAGCAGCTGGCCAAGCAGCACGGCGACACCAGCAAAGGCAGCGCCACCGAGAGAGAAGGCGAGCTTGCCAGCGGCAGAGTCATCCGATACCTCGGCAGGGGGGGCATCAGTAGTGGAGGGGTCCTCAGAGTCGGAGCCAGACTCGGTGGGGGAGGCGGATTCCGAGGTAGAAGCACCGGGGGTGGTAACAGTGGTAATGGTGCTAACGGCGGAGCTGACGGTGGAGGTGACCTCGGCAGAGGTGGTCTCCTCAGAATCGTCGGCAGTAGTGGTGGAAGCCTCAGTCTCCTTGGTGGTAGTCTGCTCCTGGGTCTTGGTGGGCTTGGCGGTGGTGGTGGTCTCATCATCATCGCTGTCATCGGAGCCGTCACCCTTGACCACCTTGATGCTCTCCCAAGAACCAGTCTTGTCGCCCCAAACGTACTCCTTGACGCTGTCCTTGGTAGGACCGTCGCCGCCGGCGTAGTCGGTGACGGAAACGCTCTTGTACCAGGCCTCGAAGGGAGCCTCGTTGAAGTCGGTGTAACCACCGGCCCACTCAACGGTACCCTCCTCACCATCGGGAAGACCAGCAACCCAGGTGCCGATCTTGACCTCCATGGGGGTCTGAGGGAAGCGGGAGCCACCCTTGGCCTCCTCGTAAGTCAGAGTACGGACGACAGCGCCATCAATGGCCCAGGTAATGGCCTTCTTGGTCCACTCGATGGTGTAAGTGTGGAAAGAGGTGAGGGGAGCATCGACAGGGTGGTAAGCAGCGCGGTCGTAGGTGGTGGTGTCGCCCTTGCCGAAGTAGTTGGACTGAACCTGAGCGTTGTCACCTCCAACCCACTCCCAGTCAATCTCGTCCAGGTCCTTGGACTGAAGGACAACCGAAGTAACGACGCCCTGACCGTGGGTGGCCTGGAGCTCAACCTCGAGCTTGCCGAAGAACATGAACTTGGGAGTGGAGATGGTAGGAGCCTGCTTTCCGTTGCTGATGGAGAAGAGAGCACCCTTGTCGTCGTAGGAGACGGTGGTGTAGGGGAGGGGAGTGAAGTCGCCGCACTCGCCCTTGGTGAAGTCACAGTTGATACCACTCTTGCCGATACCAGGGTCGGCAGGGCAGGCTATTCGTCGAGTTAGAAACAGAACTCTATCAGTACTACACCGGATACGTTGGCGAGCTTACTCTTCTCCATGGGGTTGCAGTCAGTGAAAGTCTGAGCAGCGACGAGGTGCGAAGCCAGAACGGCCAGAGCGGCGGGAGTGAGAGCCTTGGCAAACATTTTGACTGATTTTCTTTAGAAGACTACTCTTGGTATATAGTAGTAGTAGTTGTTGTTGTTGTAAATGTTGCAGTTGATGAGAGACGATGGAAGTCGAGTTGAAAAAGAAATGGGCTGCGTGTATCGTCTTATACCAAATGTATAGAGCAAGATGGAGAGCAAGCACTGTTGAGCGAAGGAAGCGCTTGACGAGGGGTTCGTTTAGTTTTAACGAGGGTCCAGGGACAGAGCTGATAAGTACTAGGTCCGTGTTATTATTAAGTAGATAATGGGGTAAGAAGGAAAAAAGCGAAGGTTGGTACAAAAAGTCAAAAGGGCAAGGTTCAGGATCTCGGGGGGTTGAAGTAGTAAAAAAGAAAGAGAGAGAGAGAGAGAGAGGGACGCACACAGAGATGGATACCATGTATGGTAGAGAGACACACACAGAGAGAGAGCCTTGAAGGCAGAAGGGACGACGGTCGATCACCAGGGACCCGTCACTTTTCTCACCCTCCACCTCTTCCGCGCCACTTTAGGAGGAATAATAATTGGCTGGATACGGCAGGCGGCTCAGGCACGGCGCAACTGTTGTTGCTGCGTTGCTGCGTTGCTGCACACGATGCGCTAGAGGGCAGGTGGCGCCAAGGGACTTACTAGGGGTGTGTGAGTTCTTTGGGGAGGGGGCTAAGGTAGTGTCAAGGGGGGGTGCGCTAGGTCCTACCATGTACATACTGTACTGGCAGCTGGGGCGTATGTGCATACAAATACGGAGTACCGGGGGGGAGGAGGGAGGAGGAGGAGAGAGGGGCTAAATGGGGCTAATGGATGGAACTAATGGGAGGGCCTCGGCGGGAGTACATACAGCCCTGTAGATGCGCTATACCGTCTGAAAAGGGCTCTCGCAGTTTAGGTACCATCTACGTACAATTTCTGCTGCTGTTCAATGCTGTAATCCGCACTCCGTTTGTACTCCGCAGACACTGAATGCTGGGTGCTGCCGTGTTCGTTGAGGGCCAAGAGGCCGTGCGCCTCTCCGTGCCTCAGCGCAATCAACCATTGGACAACCAAAGTCCGGTCCTCCACATTTTGCCTATTTTCCCCTTCCCACCATCTTTCCCAATCTCTTCCCCAGCCCGACCCTGGCCGGAACCTTTTTGTTGTTTGTTCCTCTGCAGACTACGGCGTACATCCGGATTGCAGTTGCTCTGCATCTTATCCTACGAATCGAGCGCTAACAATGAAGCCCCTGAGACCCTGAGATATTTCCCCTCCCACCGAGGTGAACACGAATGAGCAGCTCTCGAGATAAGGTGATAGGGTCGGAGAGGCATACGAGAAAAGCCCACAAAGCAAAGCACCACGACCTTGCACCGCCCACGGACAACAAACAGCTCACAAATATTCCAGAGCTGCCCAGCCTCGAGTTCTGGGCAAACCGCAGTCAGCCAAGACTACCACACTGCTTGAACAATCCTTTTTACGAGCAGTCATTTACGAGCCTAGGCAGGGCTTACGACGGACCAGCTGACAGCCTACAGCCTAGCAGAAGCGAGAAGTGGATGTTGGCCTCGGAATTTCAAGTGCCGACTTCGCGTCGGTCAGAGCAAGAGAGGGCAAAAAAAAGGGTTTTTTTTTCTTCGTGTGTTTTTGGCGCAGATTTGATTTGACTCGGATTCTCTTGCCCTCTGCTTTCCGTTGATTCTCTGCTTATCGCTCTCCGTGCACACCCGCGCTTTGTTCAGGGTCATGCCATTGTTGATCCGCGATACGAAGATCAGCATGTTTACTCCGTACCGTGGCATCATAGGCACTACGTACTATGCTAATTGCCGTTGATCGTATACCTTTGGGTATGAACATCACCATTCAGACCGGCAGACCGTGCACGTCGATTGTCTATCGCGTTCTCCTTGCAGGTTAATGTGCATGTACCTTCTCTGTACTCCGTATTCAGTACGGAGCATGGCACGGAGTACGGAGTACAGAGTAGGACTACGTACGTCGTCGTTTGCTGTACGGAGTACGCCGCGGGGAGGTACAAAGTAAGTGGTTACCGAGTGAGCAGTACCCCGTACAGTGGAATTTGAGCCGTCTTTTCGCCGTTGCCAGGTGGCCACCCAGCTTGCATCCCACACAACATTACTGAACAAATTAGCTGATGTTGATGCTGCTGATGCCTCATGCTGTGCGCCCACGATCAATCAATCTGCAGATTCTATATAAGGCTACCGTTTGAAGATGCAGTCCAACGGCACGAAATGCCACAAACGTCGAAGTAACCTTCTGTTCCAGGCGCATTGAAGCCCAGAGAGGCAACAGCCGACTTTGCAAGCCATGAGCGACTGTGAACCACTAGGCATACGGCTCCGTAATCCGCTGACGAGCTCTCCAGGGGCCCCAGGAAAAAGCCCCGAGTGGGATGGGACCCGCCAAGAAGATCGATACTACGTTTATGTCGCTCTTGATACACCCGTGGGCGGTCGTGAAACAGGAGACCCATCGTTGACTCGTCACACAGTACGGAGTATAATCGATTACACATTCCTGTGTTGATGGGCATTCTTTTCGAAAAACTCAAAGACGAAATGAGAAATATTCATCTCGAACCGAAAAGAAACTTCTCTTCACTTGACTCGACAAGGCCATCGTCATGGTTTTTCTCTACTCGGCAATCGGCGCCAAGGGTCCTACACGCTAGTGTCGATAACAGAAATGACCCTCTCGTATATTGTGGGGGGTGCGGCCCTTGGCGTGAGAGAGAGCAATGAGCACTCAGAGTCAGAGCAGAGCAGATACCATAGACCCTTGGCCCATAAGAAACCCGGCACCCGGCCAAAGCGACGGCCTCGGAAGACACGAGATCCCTTCCCCCGTCCGTGTGCAGCCACGGCACATGAAGAATGAAGATTGCAACGTGTTCGCACAATACGGGGTTGCAAGGTCAGTAGGGCTGAGCAAGGTGGGCGCGGTCATCATCAGAGCGCTTATGACGGCATGAAGACAAAGAAGAAGAAGGAAGGGAAATTGTCTAAAATAACTCTAGCGATTCTATTGGAGATAACGGGCGCGTTTTTGGTCGCGCCCAGACTCTGCCCAGCACACCACGAGCTCGGAGCGTTGCTGCTACGGAGTATGCACTTGCTGCGGAATACTCCATACCACTAGGTACGGAGCACCATCGACCGTCGGTCGGTGTCTGTCAGGCGCGTGGGAAGCCGAAGGAGCTTTCTCGGCCTGAGCCGTTGGCTTTTTTCTCATTTTCCTTTCCCATTGGAACCAGAGACAAGTCGCTAGCGGTACTCCGTAGTAGCATCCATCCATTCGTGCAGGTCACTTTTGGGGGTTCATTCTGTTCCATTCTAAAATTAAATAATCCCAGCGCAGTCACCATCCGCTTTGGGAGTTAGAGGGCAGCAAGGGCGAGGCGTCCTCGCTATTGGCGGAGAGGTGCGAGCACGTTGAGACACGTTTGAAGCAATCCACCCTAAGCATGCGAATGACCTCTTTTTTTTTCTCTCTTCTTCCTCACGGGACCAGAGAAAATCGAGAGAGGTTGGTAAATCAGATATATCAGTCCCGATTCTCCGGGTTGGGAGATCTGTGACGAACAGAGGTGGTTGGGGCAGCGGCATGGAGCAGAATGGCCCCGAACCTTGTTCCTGGCAACGCAACGATCTGCGAGCGCCTGCACAGGAAGGGAGCAGGAAGCACGAGGTGTGTGTGTGCCCGCGGTGTGGGATGATGGATGGATGGATGGGTGATGTGCCTGTGACGGACTGGCGGTAGAAGAGTCAATGGCCGGAGCCCGTCTGTCTTTTACTACTACATACACGCAGGACGCAAAAAACTCCGTTCGCCTTGCCTGGCCACGGGGGGTCAAAAAACACCGACCCCCCTACGCGTGTAGGTGTGTAGAGAAAGGGTCGGTGTTTTCTGTCCCCCACTAGCCTGGGCACCTAGGGCAGGCGCTAGGAGGGCGTGAAGGGGGCACCACACCACCACCATGGAACTCTCAGGCCGGCCAGCCAAGCAGTAGGCAGGTCCAGCAGGTGCGCCCAGGAAACGTTCCCTCGGGTGCTCGCTGCTGGCGAATGGCTGCGGGCTGGCCACGGAGTAAGGCAATTGGTAGATTCAGCACAAGGGCTGTCCGTCCCACCACTCATCAATCATCCAACACCACCCACCACGTACTACGGAGTGGGAGCACACACACACACACACACACACCACACCCCCCTACATCCCGCCCGGCCCGCCTTTTCCCCATCATCTGGTACCCCTCTCCGTACGACGAGAGCCACTTGATTGCTGCTGAACAGCTACACCACACACCACCCTCGTTGCAGAATACTACCCTGATGATCAGACGAGACCAGACGCTTCTCAATGTCGTGCAACGCGACCCAGCCATCACGACTAGTGGTACGGAGTCTGGAGTGCTGCATACGGCGTACTAGCCAAACACGCAACCAGTAGCAGGGCGAATACGCGGGCGGCTGAATGCTGCTTAACCAGCCTCCCGGATACAGCACAGCATCTCTTGTCCATCTACGGAGTGCATGCGTAGGACAGAAGTGGTTGATCACAATGTCACCCCAACTCAGCTATGTCATGATGATATGTTGTAGCTGGGGGGGAAGAATAAATCGTTAAGAAAAAGACGTTTGCTTCTTTGCATATGTCATCACGCGGTTGCTGCTCCGGACGCAAATGGGCAATGTCATGCTTGCATGTCTCAGTGCGTGCCTGCTAGTACTACGTACTTTTGGGGGATTGGTCGGGGGACGGAATTAGCAGTCTTCTCTCTTCTCCTTTTGCTGCTTTCGGGGGTGTTTTTTTATGAGTTGCAGAGGCATAGAGAGGCAACACGATACACACTTTCTCTCACTCCCCCCCTCTCTCTCTCTCTCTTTTACTGTCGGGCAAGACGTACACTGTTTCAGACGTACACTGTTTCAGACGTGCCACACTGAGACTGTGCGGGCGAGGAGATGAGGATGCGCGCAGCTTTTTGGGGGGAGCAAAGTACGGAGCGCACGTCAGAGGGATGTTTCAAAAGCCTCTCCAGCTTCTTCCCCTTTTTCCAGTCTTTTTTTTTTTTTTTTTTTTGGTTGCCACCCACCATTTGCCTATCCCCGCCCCCGCCACCACCACCATCACCATGACCCCCCTTTCCCCCCCCCCCTTGCCATTTCCCTTTGCGGTCAGTCTATTTTTTTTCTTTCTCTGGGCTGACACTGGGCTGGCTTTCAGCTGTCAGAAAAACAAACACAAAGGGCAACCGCACGGGGCGGTGGCACATACGCCCAAACGCCCACCTTTATCCCGATAGATGTACGGAGCATGGGTGTAAGGAGAAGAAGAAGAAGAAGAAAAAAATTGGGACACTCCTTATCATAGCGTGTTTTATGCTAGAGCAGGGGATGTCTATTGAAGTTTTCTAGTAGTTTTCATGTCACCCCCGCATTGCATTATTGCTTGCCCGCGCGTGCGGTCAGGCTGTGGGAGGGGTTATACTTTGTGTGCGGTTTCTTTTTGGCACCTGTACGGAGTATGTACGGAGTAGGGAGCACGCAGGCTCGCGTCGTCGTCAGCCGCACGGTTCTGATATGTCATCATTTCGGCTCTCCCAGCTCCGCACGTATAACTCTGTGAAGTACTCCGTGTATGCTGCCGATATTGGGATTTACCCTATGGAGCACTCCGTTGCAACGTCGATGTCGAGTTGCATTAATTTTTCTAACGGGGCTAAACCAAAAAAACAAAACAAAAAACACACACACACACACACACACACATCTCTTGGGAAAAGGCGTTTTTGTTATTAA
Organism: Trichothecium roseum; assembly: GCA_026184415.1. Classification (NCBI taxonomy): domain Eukaryota; kingdom Fungi; phylum Ascomycota; class Sordariomycetes; order Hypocreales; genus Trichothecium; species Trichothecium roseum. The sequence goes on from CM047948.1 coordinate 1,755,915, forward strand.
TGCCCATTTACATACTCTTGTGCATTTCTTTGGGGTGTTGAAAGAGAATACGGAGTCAACGGGATAGAAAGATGTGAGTGATTGACTCTGGTTTTGCTGATTGGGGTGCGTTGCCCACATTCGCCGGCCAGAGCGATTAATTACGTCTGCAACTCCGTCATGCCACGCGCATGTTGTGATCCGTATGGAGCACGGGGCAATACGGAGTAGAGATTGGTGATACACGTTGACTCAGGCTTCTGGCATTTTGTAGTTTTGCCATGAAGTTTTACGAGACTTGGCTACTCATCTGTAATGTCTTGGCTGCGACGTCTTGGCCCCTCGTGGGCTTTCGATAAACAACTGCCTTTTTGCATTCCTAAAAGGAGTTCCTTTCTTTCTTCCATTTCTTCCATTCTTCTTGGATGCAACACTCTTCGTCTCAGAAAGAGAGAGAGAGAGAGAGAGTACCTTCCTCTTCCCTTCTTCTCGTTGCTGACAGGCGGCTTCATCTCTGTTTCGATTTTTTTCTTCAATTTTTTTCTTACACCGTACTCCGTACACCGCCGACCTTTGTTCATGCGCATGGCAAAGAGTCGGGTGCCGCTCAGAGCTGGGGAGAAACAGCTGATTGAAACTTGCTCCCCCCCCCCTCATTATCCCCGATTCGGTTATTTTGTTTCATTTGTTACCACACCGTATTGATCCGTATTCGCGATTTGCGATTCCTACAGGAGACAAATTCGATTGTTTTTTTTTAATATCGGGTTCTCGGTCTGTGCATCGAAATTGTAACTGAGGTATGGGAAAGTTCCAAAGGGTGATTGGCAGCACTACTGAAGTACGTGATGTTGATTTCCCGGAGTTACTTTTGCATTTCTGTAGTTTTGGTCATATTTACTATTTACTGTGATCTACTGTACTCTACTGTACTGGGCGGGCTGCTTTGGGGGAGAGTGTAGCTGAGAGCGGCGCCGTCGTGGTATAGTGATGTTGATGGCTTGGGTTCGCGAGGGCCGAGAAATGCTCGACGTGAGAATAATGAGTCAGAGAGGTTATGGTATTATTATGCATGGGGTGAACGAGCTGCTGCCGTGATTCAGGCTTCCTACGTAGCTTTGTCTGATGTCACTCATGGGATGATAACTTGACATGCCCTGTGGCACGAGTTGCCGACGACAAGAATCGTACCTCTCCATTCCCCTCCCCGGCGGCGTGTCCGGATGGAACCTGCGCAGTCGCATACACGTGTGCGCTCGCGTTGGCCAACGGCACGTTCAAAACGTCATCGGCGACTTTCTGTAGAGAGTACACATTTTGGACTTTTAGTCGAGTGAATACCCATTACATCGCAAGTGCCTCGGGGGAAGATGTGACCTTGTATTTCCCCCCATGAGAACCTGGCTGTGACAAAATTTAAGCTTTGACTGTTCGCGCGCGCGTTCTTTGGGGGGGGGGGGGGGGGAGGAGGTTCGAATATGTTCTCATCATCTTCTGGGAAAGGGGGGCCCATTGTTATCATTATCATCGCCACCACCACCACCACACATATATGCACAACACGAACGAGGGTTCTCGACATGTTCTTGTAAAAGGTCATGGGGGTAGACGAGATATATCCCAAGTTAGGATATAATTATGCGGAAACTCTCAGGCGAGAGACGATAAGGATCCGAAGTTGTGACCCGCTTAGAAAATAAATGGACAGCAAAGGATATCATAAGATTCCAGACTTGGTACTTTCTATCCGCCCGGTTCCCCTTTTCTTCTTCTTCTTTTGCCTTCTTTCTAGTGCTAAAAAAAATACTGTCTTTGAGCTCTCCGCCGAGCGTTGACTTTTGCCAACATGCTTTCTGAGCGTGTAAAACGCTTTGTTCTTGATTGTAGGTTTTTTTATTTTTCTTTGGAGATTTTGAAATATCCTCGCGCGCCTGGACTGTTGCAAAATTTGATGATAATGCGTGATCTGGCATGAACAAAACGGAGTACATGAACTTTACTGCTAGTGCTACCTGCTGCGCCGATACGCCTATTAGGCGGATATAGACAATGCCTTCATACTTGGAGAGTGAAACTATAGAGATCATGATGGGGGGAGTGGCCGATCCCTATACGGCTTTCACCCTCCTTTCCCGCCATGCATCTCTAGAAAGGGACTGGTCAACATTTCGGCAAGCCTCTCCTCCGCCGATTGGACAGAAGCGCAGAAGGATTCAAGCGGTAGTAGGCAGGCCCCAGAGAGAGAGAGAGAGAGAGAGAGAGAGCAACAAGGAAAGCAAGAAGCCTTCTATGGTGGGACTTGGAAAAGAATACTCAACAGATAAAGGACGCAGAAAGCAGCTTTGCCCCAGCACCCCTTTTGACGGGCTGCCACGGTGCGTTTACGCCAAAAACGAGTATGCATCTACCGCTAAATAAGTAGCATTTACCTCGGATACAGAATAGTGCGGACTCGGGTGTACAGTCTGTTGGCGGCTCTTGAATCTCTTGGGATCGGAAACATTTGGGAGGAGGTCGTTACTCTGACGGTCACCCCCTTGACCCCTTGGCCCCTTTCCTGCCCCGTCAGTAAATACTGCCATGCGCTGGCACTCTTCGCGGCTACAAAGCACCAAAGCATCCCATATTTCCCGTTGCTTTTCTTGTGTCAGTGCTGTATGTATGGCCATGTACCTGGGGCAAAGCTGCGGCGAGGGTGTGCATTCTACCGGAGAATCCCAGGCTGCGTGTTACAGGCGGCAGGCTGGGCAAGATAGCTATTGAAGACTTTGTTGAATCTCGCCGGTACTAGATGGAATCAATCATGGTAGGTTTTTCTTTTCTTTCTTTCTTTCTTTCTTTCTTTTTTTTCCTTCAGATACGCGATGCTCCCCTTGCGTGGCATTCAGCTTGGTGTGCCGAGTGCGAGTATTTGATATCCATCTACGGAGCATCATGCATTCAATTGGCGCCGTACGGGGTATAAAAAAAAGAATCTAGGTAGACTTTTCATCTGTTTTATCTTTATTACATATATATATATATATATATATATATATTTAAATTTCTAATCCCTCCTGAGAATAGACATCAAGTCTCTTCTATCTGTTATGACGGTATACAGATTCGCTTACATGCGCAGGAAGCAAAAGTTGCCCTTCGGTTTCGCAATTGGTTGTATGATTCAACACAATCTGCGCTTATAACAGCGTCATTAAATTCTAGGCGTAGATTTAATTTACCTTTGTATAGTTGTGGGCTCCTCTTTTCTTTTCTTTTTTCAAGGTTTTAAACTCTTGTTATATGTATATTCGTAGCCCCAAGAAGTTAATGTTGACGTTGCAACGACGTACCGTCGAGATGGTAATCCGCTAGTTTAGCTCCCGGGGAGGGTGGATGGATGATTACGGAGTACTACTACTTAGTAAGTACCTATTAATAAACCAGGGTAGGTTTCCTCCCCCCCGAGTCAGCCTTGCCTTCTCCCCCTCCCCCTCAATCCAACGGTAAACTCTGCCATGCACGAATTAACACCTTGTTATATAATAGGCACGACAAAAAAAAAAGAAAATATATATATATATATATATATATACATACAAACTGCGCAAGCTTCAGGCTTTTCAATTTCTGGCTGTGCTTCGAGGAGTAAACATGGATGGATGAAATGACTGTAAATGGGTTCACCTCTTACTCCGTATTCATACATACAAATCACCCGCATCCTTGGCGAGGCGCAGCGTGTCGGTAGTGTATCAAGTAATCGCGTTGATGAACATGTCGAGTATTTATTTCTTTGATTGATTGAGGCAGTACACGACACTATTAGTGTGAATGGCGAATGGTGGTAGTAGGGAGGTACGGAGTTCACGTTGCCGAATCTTTTCATCTACATACGGTCCCTCCCCTCCATGCCCTCCATCCCCCCCCAGGCAGCCCAGGCTTACCGACTCCCCTTTTCCTCTTCATTCACGCATCCTCAACGCGTCGCGAATAACACGAATTAACCATCGTACAAAAACACTGACAAGTAGCCCCCGTTACACCGTTTACCAGCAACCGCCTACCAGCAACTGCTCTTCTCCAGGAGAAACCCAAAACCCATAGCCATCGACAGCTACCTAAAAAAAAGAAGAAGCCAACTCCCTCATGTCAGAGGCGTCCCTCAGCGATGCCGCAACGGCCGGCTCCAGCTTCTCGGAGCCGATACCCATCAGACCCTCCGGGCGTAAAGGCAACCGGAAAGTCCGCACCGGGTGCATAACCTGCAAGTACGTTTTTTTTTCTTCCGATTATTCCCCCTTTTCACATAGTAGGTGCGTAGAAGATAACCGGGGTTTACTACATGTTGTAAAAATGAAACAAAAAGAATTCGCAAGGTGAAATGCGACGAAACTAAACCTTCGTGCTTGCGCTGCGTCAAGACTGGCCGGAAATGCGACGGCTACGCGCCCATAAAGCCGCGCGCACCACCACGCCGGGCAGCAGCATCGGCATCATCATCATCATCATCAGCAGCAGCCGCCGCCGCCTCTGCCGCGGTTGGACCGTCATTTAATGGCACGATGTTGTCTTCTTCCTCATCGCCGTCGCTGGCCGTCAACTTCCGGTCCCCCGACGAGGTCCGGGCCTTCGACTACTACAGGGCCAACGCCGGCTCCCTCGTGGGCGCGAGCGGGATAAAGGGCGCCGACGACTTCTGGACCGGCCTGGTGACGAGGCTGTGCTTCGCCGACGACGCGGTGCGGCACGCCGTCCTGGCCATGAGCAGCCTCCACGAGAGCGTCGTCGCGGGGGGCAGGTCCAGGGGCACCAGCTTCGCCTTCCGCGAGTACGGCAAGGCCATCGCCGCCATGAGGGAGTACCGCAGCTCCGGGCCGGCCGCGGTGCCGCTGCTCGTGTGCGTCGTGTTCATCTGCATCGAGTTCATGCTCGATTACAAGGCCGCCGCTCAGCTGCACATATGCCAGGGGCGCCAGATGCTCGCGAGAATGGGCCAGCAGGAGGAGGGGGAAGGGGAGCAAGGGGAACATGCCGGCGGCTTCTCGTCGTCGTCGTCGATGGATATGGTTAGAAAGGAACTGGTGCCCGTGTATGCTCGCCTGAGCCTCGCTAGCTACCTGTTCGGGTCCAGGCCCGCGCCCATACCGGCCTTCCTCATCCCGCAAGGCGGCCGCGTACCGGCCATGTTCGCGACCCTGAGCGAGGCCAGGAACGCCCTGCACCACCTCGTCGACGCCGGGCTGGCCATGAGCACCGAGGGCAAGCCGGCAGCCTACGACCCGCGGACGGACCCGCTGGAGCTGCAGAGGCTCAAGGCGAGCCAGCAGGACGTCCTGGTGCGGCTCTCGCAGTGGCACTCGGCCTTCACGGTGCTCAAGACCATGCTCCCGGCCGCCACCGACGACGACGACGACGCCGCCGCCGCCCGAGACATCCTCCACATGTACCACAGCGCGGCCACGATATGGACGTCGACGGCGCTGGACCCGCTGGAGCGGGCCTTTGACGCCCACACCGCCCACTTCGCCTCCATCGTCGCCCACGCCAGCTCCGCCGTCTCCGGCCTGCGGGGGCAGAGCGCCTTCGCCTTCGAGACGGAGATTGTGCCCCCGCTCCTCTGGGCCGTCGAGAAGTGCCGCCACCCCCTGCTGCGCCGCGCGGCCCTGGGCATCCTGCGGAGGAAGGAGCTGCGCGGCCGGCGGGAGAACCTGTGGAGGATCGAGGAGACGGCCGCCGTCGCGGCCAAGGTCCTGGAGCTGGAGGAGGAGGGCCTGGGACGCGACACGGGCGGCGGCGGTTACCGGGACGCCGGGGCGAGGGTGTCCATCTTCGCCCCGCCCATCCTCGAGTCGCCGTACAGGCACCTGATGGAGTTCGGCCTCGGCGAGCCCTCCGTGGCGGCCGGGGCCGAGAGCCCGGACGCGAGGCAGACGCCGGACCAGCCCTCGCCGTCCTCCGCGTCCTCGGCGGAGTGCCCGCTGGGGGAGCCCATGCCGAACATCGACCCCGCTCATCTGGTGCCGCCCTTTGGTCTCCCCGAGGGGAGGAGGATAAAGAATGCGCTCATCGGCGATCCTGAGGATGGCGGTCTGTGGCTGACTACGTTTACTGATCCTCAGCCGGGCAGTTTGGAGTGGGACGTGAGGAGGATCTGGGTTGAACTGTAATAGTCCATACTACTGGTAGTGGATGAATATATGACATCGATCAGCGGGGCGACTGCAGCGGGGGTAGCTTGGAATCGTGTAATACTATTTCAAATTCGCTGCGTTTGATTATCGTGTAAACCCATTATGTCATATTTCTACGAGTTGAGCTGTACGTCTATATAATACCAATAGTAGTAGCAGCGGCGGGGGGGGGCGCCGCCGCAACAGTAGTAATATCTTACGAAAATGCTCGTGAGCATTGTGCCCCCATATTATACAGTAGCCGTACTCTTCGCTGAGGGAAAGCTGACGCGACCGCGGCCTGAGTAGTAGTTGGTGACTTTCAACGTTGCTGGGGCAAGAGTTGCTCGCAGGTTGCAACCTGAAACTACTAGACGGGTTCACGGACATGCACATACGCATGTCCTCCACGCGGCGTGTCGACCGCGCGGACTCGACTCGAAGTCCTTTGCTGACGTTGCGGACCCGAGGCGGGACCTCAGACTGTTTGCCATGACTGGCAGTTGTACCAGCTACGTCAGCCATTGACTTCGGCTCGCCTGGATGCAGGGCCAGCTGCCAGTTTTCGTCTCTTATTCCTCTCATCCTGCTCCGCGAGGACCTTGGCCGTCAGGGAGGCTGCGAGAGTATTGTTGATCCCACTCGTCCTCGAGTCTCCAGGCCTCGCCTTCTTGGGCTCTGGTTCCGCATCATCACCGGCCTCCTTTGCGATGTCACCGCCCTTGCGCTTATTCTTCTTCTTCTTCTCAGTCTTGTCCTTCTTTAAAGTATGCGTCAGCCCGGCCGCCTTGAGGTCTTCGATGCGTTTTTCTGCCCTCTCCACGTCCTTCTCAGCCGTGGGCAGGATGGCGACGACGTTGTCACCCGTGAACGCGACGGCACACTCGGGACAGGCCTTTTCTTGAATCTCCTTGATCGCTACCTCGGCAAACACGTGTCCGCACGGTACCAGATAAACAGCCTTGACGGCAGGCCCCATCTCTTTCATCGAGATGGGGCACGTCCACTTGTCGCCATTCTTGTGTAGCTGGAGCTTGGCGACGTCGCGCAGTGTCTTGATGCCAAACGTTGCAGGCGTAACTTCGGCGGGTTCGTCATCGGTCATGCCCCGGAGGATCGCTTCATAATTGAACAGGCGGCCTCGCCAGTCGGACACGAGGTTTTCAAAGTCGAGCGGCTCGTGGCTGAGAGCGCAGTTCTCCCAGGCGTGGGCTAGTGATTCGAGTGCTGTGGCCTTGAGTTCGGAAACTGTCGGTGCGCGGGCGGCATTCTTGACGAGCTCATGGCGGCGGGGAATTGAGCCGCCGTCGTTACCCATGATGGTGGTTGGGCGGTGGGGTCGGGATTCTTGGGTAGCGTGAGGAGGATTCCTAAAAACGTGAAACGGTAATGAGAAAGTGAAAGTTGTTAAATAGGTATTCCTAAAACGATCGTTGGCGACTCCGACTTAAAAAGTTACCCAAATGACCGTCTGCTGAGATCGGGATGATGTTAATGCTACAGCGCTTTCAATCGAGCCAAGTGTATCTGCACCGTGCATACAATTCCTAAATTTTAGATTTTCGGCCAGCCTGGACAGTGAAATGATTGAACTAGCACTGTGCCGCTACCGACGCTCGGGTCACCTCCCGCTATGCGTAAACGTGCAGCAGCTCTCCACCAACTCTCTAAGTTTCTGGTTCGGCTCCCCAGCGGCTCACTTCACCTTTGGTTCGGCTGCCACCATCATTGACATTTAGTCACCTTCATTTCCTCCCGACGATTTCCTCGCGACACAATGTCGACTTAGGTCCTGGCCGCAGAAGCTCGGCCGTCGCCTATATATACTCTAGAAGCAACGACTCCTGCAGCGTGAATTGGGAGCGGCACCGAGCTTTACCAAGCGAGCACCACTAACCCCCTCGACGCCCATACCACATCACAGCTAAGCCATCCTGAACAACTCATCTTACCAGCGCACTCGTTCGCAAGGATTCTTTCTGTACATGCTTCAGTAGAGTGGTTTGGAGGAAGGCTGGTCGGGGAGGATGGCGACTCAGCAACAAGTCGCTTTGGAGCGGCTCGACATCATCTTCCGCGGGCTGCGATCAAAGTATGTCAATTCTTTTCCTTGTTCGCCTTTTGTTCCTACTAACCTTCCTCTCGCTGAAGATGTCCGGACGAGGTGCGCGTTAGGTCTGCGATACAACTCCGAGAGTTGGTGGGAATCTGCCATCGAGGTATGTGTTGGAAATGAGCTTCTTGTTGCATATGCGCAGCCCTAACCAGGGTTTAGATTTGAGCCCTGAACAGTTCACGACATTCTACGGAGCTGTGAATACGAAGATAACGCAACTTATTACCCATGGAAATGATACTCATGAACGACTGGGCGGGATTTACGCGCTCGATGCCCTGGTCGATTTCGAAGGCGTTGACGTAGCCGCCAAGTACACGAGATTCACTCAGAATCTAAAGACGATCCTCCGAGGAAAAGACATCAATCCTATGCAACATGCAGCTGTGGCACTGGGAAAGCTATGCCGACCAGGCGGCGCCATGATTTCTGAGCTCGTGGACTCGGAAGTTAACACCGCCTTGGAATGGCTCCAGAACGACCGAATTGAAGAACGTAGATACGGTGCTGTCTTGGTTCTGAGGGAACTCGCTAGAAACGCGCCAACCCTCATGTACCAGTACATCCCGTCAGTGTTCGAGTTGGTCTGGGAGGGTCTCAGAGATATCCGCCAGCTCATTCGAGTCACTTCCGCAGAGACAGTGAGTGCCTGCTTTCGCATAATACGCGAACGCGACCAGGAGATGAAGCAGATTTGGATGGGGAAGATTTACGAGCAGACTAAGGCTGGCTTGAAATCCACCACCGTCGAGTCTGTTCATGCGTCTCTGCTGGTACTGAAGGAGCTTCTAGAGCAGGGCGGTATGTTCATGCAGGAGTACTACCACCAGGCTTGTGAAATCGTTTTCAAGCACAAAGATCACAGAGACCCGACAGTTAGGAGAACGGTAGTCCTGTTGATTCCGGACCTTGCGAGCTATGCACCAACAGAGTTTGCTCGCGAGTGGCTCCACAAGTTCATGCTTTACTTATCAGGCATGCTGAAGAAAGATAAAGAGCGTAACGATGCTTTCCTTGCCATTGGAAATATTGCCAACTCTGTCAAGAGCTCCATCGCACCGTATCTGGATAGCGTTCTGATTTACGTGCGAGAAGGGCTCAGTCTCCAGTCGCGAAAGAGGGGGACGGTTGATCCTGTTTTTGACTGCATCAGTCGACTTGCTGTGGCCGTGGGACAGACGCTCAGCAAGTACATGGAGGCGCTTCTTGATCCCATCTTTGCCTGCGACCTAACGCCAAAACTGACACAGGCGTTGGTCGACATGGCCTTCTATATCCCCCCCGTCAAGCCCACCATCCAAGAACGTCTGCTTGACATGCTCAGTGTCGTTCTGTGTGGCGAGCAGTTCAAGCCTCTTGGCGCGCCTCAGCCCAACACGTTGACCACGATTTCCACCATTGCGAAGGACTTCAAGGACCCCCAAGCGTATGAGAATCGCAAAGCGGAAATCAAACTGGCTTTGAACACATTGGGGAGCTTCGACTTCACGGGCCATGTGCTCAATGAGTTTGTTCGAGATGTTGCCATCAAGTATGTCGAGGATGAGGACCCCGAGATCAGAGAAGCAGCTGCCTTGACCTGCTGTCAACTTTACGTTCGCGACCCCATTGTCAACCAGACTAGTTATCATGCTCTCCAAGTGGTTGGAGATGTCATCGAGAAGCTTCTGACTGTCGGTGTATCCGATCCGGAGCCGACTATCCGGCGGACAGTTCTGGCAGCTCTGGACGAACGATTTGATCGGCATCTCGCCAAGGCTGAGAACATCAGAGTCCTCTTCTTCGCGCTTAACGACGAGGTGTTTGCGATTCGAGAGGTCGCTATATCTATCATTGGGCGCCTTGCCCGATACAACCCTGCCTACGTTATTCCTTCGTTGCGCAAGACCCTTATCCAGATGCTCACAGAACTCGAGTTCTCCGACGTGGCGAGAAATAAGGAGGAAAGCGCAAAGCTATTGAGTCTCTTGGTACAGAACGCTCAATCCCTCATCAAGCCTTATGTGGATCCCATGATCACAGTTCTCTTGCCCAAAGCCAATGACCCGAGTCCCTTGGTCGCGGCTACTATCCTCAAGGCTATTGGAGAGCTGGCGGCCGTTGGTGGTGAAGATATGCTTCCTTACAAGGATCGCTTGATGCCTCTGATCATTGATGCTCTTCAGGATCAGAGTTCAACGCTGAAGCGAGAAGCAGCGCTTCATGCATTGGGCCAGCTTGCCAGCAACTCTGGCTACGTCATTGAGCCATACCTGGAATACCCCCAGCTCTTGGAGCTCCTTCAAAACATTATCCGTACTGAAGGCCACCGTGTTGGCTTGCGCCAGGAGACTATTAAGCTGATGGGAATTCTCGGAGCTTTGGACCCTTACAAGCACCAACAGGTCGAGGAACAGACCCCGGAGAACAAGCGGAGGGCCGAGGCCAACCAGATGACTGATATCTCACTTATGATGACGGGATTGACGCCATCCGGTAAGGAGTACTATCCAACCGTAGTCATCAACGCCCTCCTGAACATCCTCAAGGACCAGTCATTGGTGCAATACCATCCTGCTGTTATTGAGGCCATCATGAATATTTTCCGGACTCTGGGACTCGAATGCGTTTCCTTCTTGGACAGGATTATTCCCGCATTTCTTCTTGTCATTCGATCCTCTACTTCAACTCGCCTGGAGTCTTACTTCAATCAGTTGGCGGTATTGGTCACTATTGTTCGCCAGCATATCCGTACGCATCTACCTGACATAGTCGCTATTCTGCAGGAGTACTGGAATAAGTCGCCGTCTCTGCAGACTACGATATTGTCGTTGGTCGAGGCTATCTCCCGTTCTCTAGAGGGCGATTTCAAGATCTACCTGGCCGGGCTATTGCCCTTGATGCTGGGTGTGCTGGAGAAGGACACGTCCCCTGCGAGGCAACCTTCCACGAAGGTGTTGCACGCCTTCCTTGTGTTCGGCGCAAGTGCTGAAGAGTACATGCACCTCATTGTTCCGGTGGTCGTGCGTGCTTTTGAAAAGGCAAACCAGCCGGTAACTATTCGCAAGCAGGCTATTGAAACCATTGGCAAGATATCACGCCAGGTCAACTTGAACGATTTTGCGGCCAAGATCATTCACCCTCTCACTCGTGTCCTGGATGCTGGCGACCCGTCTTTGAAAACGACAGCCCTGGACACGCTATGCGCTCTTATCCAACAGCTTGGCAAGGACTATTTGCACTTCATGGGGACAGTCAACAAGGTCCTCGTTCACAATCAGATCCAGCATGCCAACTACGAGCTGTTGGTAGGCAAATTGCAAAAGGGAGAGGTGCTTCCCCAAGATTTGACATCGGAAAGTCACTTCTATGGCGGTGACGAGCCCAATTTTGCGGATCTTGCAAGCAAAAAACTTGAAATGAATGCCGTCCACCTGAAGTCGGCCTGGGATACCAGAGGGAAATCCACCAAGGAAGATTGGCAGGAGTGGCAACGTAGATTCAGCACTACGCTGCTGAGTGAGTCTCCGAACCATGCGCTTCGAGCCTGCGCTACCCTTGCCAGTGTCTACCTCCCTCTGGCGCGTGAACTATTCAATTCGGCGTTTGTGTCGTGCTGGAGCGAGTTGTATGATCAGTTCCAGGATGAACTCATCCAAAACATTGAAAACGCGATAAAATCCGAGAATGTGCCTCCTGATCTGCTTGGCTTGCTTCTGAATCTAGCAGAGTTCATGGAGCACGACGATAAGGCGCTGCCTATCGATATTAGGGTCCTAGGTAGGGAAGCCGCTCGTTGTCATGCATACGCCAAGGCTTTGCACTACAAGGAACTCGAATTCCTGCAGGACCAGAGCAGTGGAGCCGTCGAGGCTCTGATTGTCATCAACAACCAGCTGCAACAGTCCGATGCTGCCATAGGTATACTGCGTAAGGCCCAGCTGTACAAGGATGGTATCCAGCTTCGCGAAACTTGGTTCGAGAAGTTGGAGCGATGGGAGGAGGCGTTAGCTTTCTACAACAAGAGAGAATCTGAGATCCCTGAGGACCAGGCAACCCCGGTTGAGATTGTCATGGGCAAGATGCGTTGCTTACATGCCCTAGGCGAGTGGGATGCGTTGGCAGACCTCACTGGGACGACCTGGGCTAACTCTGCTCCTGAAATCCAACGTAAGATTGCACCTCTGGCAACGGCGGCTGCCTGGGGCTTGGGCAAGTGGGAGAACATGGACAATTATCTGTCGTCGCTCAAGAGGCACTCGCCAGATCGCGCGTTCTTTGGTGCTATTTTGGCGGTACATCGAAACCAGTTCCGTGAAGCATTGGTCTGCATTCAGCAGGCTCGCGAGGGCCTGGACACGGAGCTCAGCGCGCTCGTGAGCGAGTCGTACAACCGAGCATACCAGGTAGTGGTCCGCGTTCAGATGCTTGCTGAGCTCGAGGAGCTCATTGTCTACAAGCAATGCGACGAGAAGAAGCAGTCCATGATGCGTCGAACCTGGGAGACCCGACTCAAGGGCTGTCAGCGAAATGTTGATCTCTGGCAGCGCATGCTTAGGCTGCGTGCGCTTGTCATATCACCTACTGAAAATATGCACATGTGGATCAAGTTCTCGAACCTTTGCCGCAAGTCTGGTCGTGTAGGGCTGGCCGAGAAGTCCCTCAAGCAACTCATGGGTATTGAAGGAAATCTCGAAACCATGATACCTCACTGGGACGATAGCAGCGCTGGGCGGCCAGCAGTACGGAACGCCCCCCCTCAGGTCGTTTATGCCGTGCTCAAGTACGAGTGGGACATTGGACAACAAGCGGGCATCAAGCATGGTGATGTCTCTTCTAGGACTTTATACTGTCTGCGCAAGTTTACCAATGAAACGGCGCAAAGGCTAGATGTGGCCAAGGTACAACTGACAGCTCAAACTGGAAGTGACCTTGGATCTGGAAACGATTACGGTTTTCAGCAACATATTGATCCGGCCGTCATGAGTCCACAAATTCAGCGCGACTTGTACGATCAAACCGTCCTGCTTGCCAAGTGCTATCTCCGTCTCGGTGAATGGACAAGCGCCCTTTACAAAGACGACTGGCAGGAGACGCAGCTACAGGATGTCTTGGCCTTTTACTCACAAGCTACAAAGTACAACCCTAGGTGGTACAAGGCATGGCATGCTTGGGCTCTGGCCAACTTTGAGCTTGTTCAGACGCTGTCGGCTAGGAATGATCCCCATCATACGCGAGCGGACCACAATGTCATCCTCGAACATGTTGTGCCAGCGGTCAAAGGGTTCTTCAAATCTATTGCGCTCTCGCAAGGTAGCTCCTTGCAAGACACGCTTCGCCTCCTCACCCTGTGGTTCACCCATGGGGGCAGTTCCGAGGTCAACACTGCTGTCACCGACGGGTTCGCTAACGTCAGCGTCGATACATGGCTGGAGGTTATCCCGCAGCTGATTGCTAGGATCAATCAGCCCAACAGGAGAGTCCAACAGTCGGTCCACAATCTCCTCGCTGATGTAGGACGAGCGCATCCTCAGGCTCTCGTCTACCCTCTAACGGTGGCGATGAAATCGTGGAAGAATTCAAGGAGGTCTAGGTCTGCTGCACAGATCATGGACAGCATGCGTCAACACAGTGCCATTCTTGTGGCGCAGGCTGAGACTGTTAGTCATGAGCTCATCCGCGTCGCAGTTCTGTGGCACGAACTCTGGCACGAGGGGCTGGAGGAGGCCTCAAGATTGTATTTTGGAGATCAAAACATTGAAGGCATGTTTGCCACACTGGAGCCATTGCACGACCTGCTTGAACGTGGCCCTGAAACTTTGCGCGAGATATCCTTTGCCCAGGCGTTTGGCAGGGATCTTAAGGAGGCACATGAGTGGTGCCACCAGTATGAGCAGAGCGGCGATGTCAACGACCTCAACCAAGCGTGGGACCTCTACTACCAGGTGTTCCGTAGGATTTCAAGACACCTGCCACAGGTCACCACCTTGGAGCTTACATACTGCTCACCCAAGCTTCTTCATGCTAAAGACCTTGACTTAGCTGTCCCTGGTACCTACCGCAGTGGGAATGAGGTGGTCAGAATTACGTCGTTTGAGTCAATGTTTACTGTCATCAACTCAAAGCAGCGCCCGAGAAAGCTGAGCGTCAACGGTAGCGATGGTGTTTCCTACGCCTTCCTGCTCAAGGGACATGAGGATATTCGTCAAGATGAGCGCGTGATGCAGCTCTTTGGGCTGTGCAACACTCTGCTTGCTAATGATTCAGAGTGCTTCAAGCGTCACCTGAATATCCAGCGTTACCCTGCTATTCCCCTATCTCAGAACTCGGGCCTGCTTGGTTGGGTTCCCAATAGCGATACCCTGCATGTACTTATCCGCGAGTATCGTGAGAGCCGTAAGATCCTGCTTAACATCGAGCATCGTATTATGTTGCAGATGGCGCCGGACTACGACAATCTCACACTGATGCAAAAGGTTGAGGTCTTTGGATATGCTCTTGACAACACGACTGGCCAAGATCTCTATCGCGTGTTGTGGCTGAAGAGCAAATCGTCTGAAGCCTGGCTTGAGAGGAGAACCAATTACACCCGCTCCCTGGGAGTCATGTCCATGGTGGGCTACATTCTTGGATTGGGTGACCGTCACCCGTCCAATCTGATGCTGGACCGTGTGACGGGCAAGATTATACACATCGACTTTGGTGACTGCTTCGAGGTGGCGATGAAGCGTGAGAAGTACCCCGAGAGGGTGCCATTCCGTCTCACTCGCATGTTGACTTATGCCATGGAGGTTAGCAACATCGAAGGCAGCTTCCGCATAACGTGTGAGCAAGTCATGCGTGTACTAAGAGATAATAAGGAGAGCGTCATGGCTGTATTGGAGGCGGTAAGTGATTTCATTTCCAGAAAACAAGAAAACAGTGTACTAATCCTTTTCTTTAGTTTATTCACGATCCTCTTCTCACTTGGCGCTTGACAAACGCCGCCTCACCAGCAGGTCCCAACTTCAGGTCTGATCGTGAGTCTGCCCTTGCGGGTCCTAATGGGGCCCGTCCTAGACGGCAGTCCATCCTCGAGGCCGATGTCGCTCCGTCTCTCCTTGCCGCAAGCGAGCAAGGCATGAACCCTGGCCGGACACGCGCTCGCACCAACAGCTCTGTGGCGGCGGCCAACCTGGACGGCAACCTCACGAACGGCGCCGGGAACCCTCAACAAGAGGCAGAGAGTCAAAACGAACGCGCTGTCGAAGTGCTCGACCGCGTACAGCAGAAATTGACGGGCAGAGACTTCAAGAATGAAGAAGAATTGGACGTCATGACACAGGTTAACAAGCTGATCATTGAAGCGACCAAGCTCGAAAACCTCTGCCAGCACTACATAGGTTGGTGCAGCTTTTGGTAACTGAGAGAGGTAGAAGGAAGAAGAAACCTTTTCTTTTCTGCAACAGAATGCAAGGGGCAAGGGGGGTAGGTGTGTTCCAGCATCATGCCACTCAAAGGGGAGTGGTATGGATTTTGAAGCGAGGAGGCGAAGTCGTTTATCACAACAAGCATACCTAGGTGGCTACATCTGATGTTTTCTTCGCTTTTTACATCATGATCCGCACTAGCAAGGAGTTTATTAGTCGAGTGATTTTTTTTTTCTTTCTTTCTCTTTTTTTCTTCTTTTTCCTTTTCAGGTAATGGACCTCGGTTGCTTCTTTCACTAGCATTCAACGTCAAGGGCAAGGTTCATGGATTAGATTAGAGCGGATAACTCTTAACACGAAGATATTACATGTTGACGAAATTCATACGATGCGCGTATGGGATATGATCTGGTACTCGGGGTGTATCCGTGGCATGTGACATAGCACGGTAGAATGTTCTTTTCTCTCGTTTTATGCGAGAGAAGCTGTAGCTTGGATTTCGTCACTATTTGCCCGATGTGTACTTTTAGAGTAGGTATGGTACTCTGGTCAGAAGGTGCGGTGGTACCTTGTCACTAAAGATCTTATCGGCAGCAAATATTGGGGCGGGCAAGTATCTGGGTGTCTCCTGCTTTTCTCGCTTATTGTTACCTATCGCGTCAAGAAAAGGGCGGAAGTAGCTAAAAGCCAATAAGAAAGGAAGGAGACTGATCAGCGAGGAAGGTGTACATGTATCAATCCAATAAACATAATTTACTTCTGCATACATCATAGCTCGTCATCATCCGTATTCTACCCAAGTGCCGTAAACAGCTGAGGTATTTCAAGGGCGCCAGCGAAACGAAGGGTGTTTCCAGTCCAAGTCCTCGATTTCCTGCTGCGTCTTATTGTTCAGCTCGGCGTCGACATCGAGCTGGGCCCTCCGTTTGTTGTCCCTCTTCATCCAGACGAGTGTTAAGGCGCTGACTATGAGTAAGCTACTGGCGGTGGCGAGGTTGAGTCCGTTGCCGATGTGGTAGTCGGGGCCGTCCCAAGGGAGGAAGCTCCAGCTGCTGACCATGCCACCAATATTTCCCATCATGACGTTCATGCCAATGCCGGCACTGCGAGCTGTGTCGCTTACCACGTTGGCCGACACCTGCGCGTTGGACAGAGGTCCCAGACAAAAGGTCGACGAAGCCACGAGAAAGGTGGCGCCGTAGCGTACCGACGGATCTGAGGAGCCGAGGAACATGGCGTAGCCGACCATGACGAGAGGCGCCGAGAGCACGATAAAGATTTGCCGCTTGTCTAGATACCAGCTCGCGAGGGGGAAAAGTACCACGAAGAAGGCGCCGACGACGTAAGGGGGAACCGTGTATAGCTGCTGCGTCACCAGGGCAGCATTCGGATAGATGGTCTGGATGACGGTGGGGAGGAAAAAGGCCAGCCCCTGGACGGTTACGTTGTTGAAAAAGAAGACGAGGGCGGTGCTGAGGGTGGCGGGGCACGTGATGCCACGAACAATCTTGGTCTTATCGATCCTATCGAGCACAACGGTGGCACCTACACGCTCCGACTTGATCCTGGCTGCGGCGAGCCTCTTCTCCTCGGGAGTGAGCCACCTGGCCGTTTCGGGCCTGTCTGTGAGGGTGATGAAGCCGATGAGCCCCAGGCCGACGGTGATGATGCCCTCGATGGCGAAGATCATGCGCCATGACTTGACGGTGCCGAAGTGGTCAAGCGACAGTATGGCCGAGGCCAAAAGACCACCGAAACAGCCCGCCAGCGGCGCCATGACCATGTACAAGCTCAGTCGGAAGGCCAGCTCGGCACGACGGTACCAACGAGAAAGGTAGTAGGCGATTCCCGGCATCATTCCGGCCTCGAAGATACCAAGCAAGAAGCGCACGGCCGACATCTGCGCCTTGGTGCTCACAAAGGCGGTGCATACTGACACGGCACCAAAGAGGATGGTGGTCATGGGAATGAACCAGCCTGGTCCCATGTACTTGCACAGAAGATTGGACGGAATCTCGAATATGATGTACGAGACGTAGAAGACGGAGATGATGCCGTTGTAGTCGTATCCCTTCATGTCCAGGTCGTCGCCCATGCCCGCGATCTTGGCATTGCCTATTGACGAGTCAACACATTTTTACAAGAACACGTCAAAAACTCAAGGTGCAACAAACCAATGTTGGCGCGGTCAATGAAACAAAACAAGTACAGAAGTGCCACGGTGGGCACTACATAGAGATCAATCTTGAGACGCAAGCGTCGTTCGGCCACGGGGTCAAACTCGACCAGACTCTGACCATACCTACCCGACAAATGATTAATAAAAGACAGCAAAACCGGGCAACGAGGACGACTTGCTCTGCCTCACTTACCTGTCCGTCGCGGCCACGCCCTCGTCGGCCACACCGTTGCGATGGACCGGGTCGGAACTCGCCTCCACATCGCCTTCCTTGTCCATACTAGCAGTGGTGTGGTCTCGTTTATTATCAAAGCTTAGGCATTGGAAGAGAGAAAAAAACCGGATGGAGAAGACAACCACGTTTGCAAATAACAAGGCTATCAATACGCGACCAAAGGAAAAAGAAAAGTATGGAACATGGAATATGGAAGAGAAAATACATCAATAAAGGGAAAGAAAAAAGCTTTTGCCAAGGAGAGAAGAAGAAAGGGCAGGACGAGGAACCCTGGTCTCGCTACGATCTCTCTAATCCCTCTCCTCCTTTGAACCCCCCTGCGAAAAGGATGATTGTTGTTTGGTAATCCACCAAAGAGCGATCTCGGAACAGGGATTCTTTTTAGGGGGAAAGAAGGGGTTTTTTTTTCTTCTTTTCTTATTTCCTTTCGGATTTAGGATGCGAAATGGCAGAAAAGGGAAAGGCAAAGAAAATGGAGAAAGTGAGGTCTGTGCCGGGACATGGCACCTCCTACTCAGAAAAGAAAAAGAAAAAGAAGAAGACACGTGCGGAAAACACCGCAAAAGGGGGCATGTGAAGATAAAGTCGACGACATAATGTACGATGAGAACGGAACCAAACAAAGTTTTCTCCTTTTCTCGCTTAAGATGTGATTTCACGAGGTGTGGCTCGGATTTCTTTGCCCGGATCATGTATGGATCATGTATGGTTTGAGAGGGTAGCACGGACGGAATAAACTACCATACAGTACAGCAACGCACGCGGAGGAGTATGGGTTGTCAAAACGGCTTCCCACTCCTCCCGTCTAGCTAGTATAGCACGCCCCCCGTAAAACGGGTAAAAAGGGGGAGGGAGAAGAAAAAAAACGTTGGTTGATAGATCTGGGGGTGAGAGAGAGAGTGGGCGGGAACGGGTATTGACTTGTTAAGGAATTGGTATGATTTTACACTAGAACCGCTAACAGGCCCGTTTTTTTTGGCGGGCAAACTCAACTCTCCCCCTCCTCCAAACCAGCCAAGACGGCTTTTTTCTCTTTCTTTCCCCGGGTGCTTCTTTCTCCCCCCTTGTTTACCCCAGACGAAAGACGTTAGAAAAAGAAATGTTCTAGCCCCTCCCCCCCCCGGACGAAAGATTGCGGGGGGGAAAAAACATGGTTGCGAATGAGACATGACGGACCCGACCCCCAAGATGTCGTGATCACAATGGGTTTCGTTACTTGTTTGGGGGAAGGAGGGTGTGTGGTGGGTGTGGGTGGGTTGTGTGGGCTTTTTTTCCTCCCCGGCAACTGAGATCGGCATATGCGGAAAAAGGCATATGTGTACATGTAGGAGGAGACGAGGGCTTCTTCTTCTTCTTCTTTTTTTTCAGACTTGATTTTTTCTTATAACAAATGGGAGGACAAAATCTTTTCTTGTTATTAATTGTTTTTCTATAAAAAAAATTAAAAAAAGATAGAAAGAAAGGAAAGCCAAGGATGTTGGCAAATAAAACACAGTGCTGTTGTTTCTTATGTACCGATTAGCATGACTTACATTACCACCACACGGGCGTGAATATCGGATGTTTTGTCCTTTTTTCCCTAAGAAACATTTTTTGGATAGAAGAAGAAGGAGAAGAAGAAGAAGAGGGGCAAGTATGCATGTGCCTTGCCTTGACCACATCAGCCAAGGGGAAAAAAAAAGGAAAGGAAGCTGCGTGATAGGTTCTTTTCTCTATCGCTCTCTTTTCTTTCTCCCCTTTGTTCATGTAGGGGGGGGGGGGGGGACCCTCTTATTAGACGAGGAGATTAGAGTGAAGAGGATAAGAGGATAAGAGGATAAGAGGGGTGGAGGGGAGGGGGGGGGGTGAGGAGAATCTGGATGCCCGTTCGTTTTTTGTCGTCATCATCGATGGCAAGTTCCGGAGAGAGAGAGAGAGAGTGTGTGTGTGTGTGTGTGTGTGTGTGTACATGTGTGGTTCGGTAATGCGTTGCGTTGCGAGGAAAGGCTCGGTTCGACGCGTTGGCTGCTCATCCCGCCACTGTTTCCCCAGATGCATGAATGCGCGTATGCACGTGCGTATGTACGTATGCATGTATGTATAGTATGAACAATTAGCCGGGGGCGGAGACGAGAGGAGAGGAGAATGCAGCATGCAGCCACCTTCCATGCATGCTTTACGATAATCCCCATCATCCCCCCCCCCCATCCCCGCCCTTAATCCTCCTTTCCTTGGGGAAGGGAAGAAGAAAAATGGTACGCAAGTGTGATCCTTAAAAGAATTATTCGTCAAAGAGTGCCCGGTGCCAAAGAGAGGGGAAAAGAAAGTGCCCTTGATAAATTAAGATTTCTTTCTCTTCTTTTCCTCCTGTTGAACTTTGTTTCCTTTCTTTGACATTCCATCTATCCACTTAAAAACAATAACTCGCTTATTGTACACGCTAAGAAAATGAACCAGTAACTAGTCTCGTCTACATAGACCTCCCAAGGGGATTGATTCAACTAGAAGAAGAAAAAGTAGCATGGAAGGGGGGAGGGGGGGTTGCCTAGTGCTGCTGTGCTGCTGCGCTACGCTATTCGGCAAACGTCGAATCCCCCCAGCCCTCGCCGCTTCCCGCCTTGAGAAACTCCATCCAGGCCGCGTCGTCGCCCATGACCACGTCGGCCGCCTCCATCGGCGGCACGTTGGGCCACATCATGCCGAGGACGTTGTTGATCTGAGTCTGCGGGCTCTCCTCCGTGGGTTGGTCTCCCGGCCACTGCACCTGCGCCACGAGTTCGTCGTCGAGCGCTGCCGCCGCCGATGTTGATGATGCTGCTGCTGCCGCCGCTGCCGCCGCCGCCGCAGGGGTCGCCGAGGTCGGAGGTGGAGGCGGGACTGCGCTCCCTCCGGGTGACAGTTGAGCCAGTTGAAGTTGCTGGACTTGGGCGTCGTCCAGGAAACGCCCGCAGAGGCCGAGGATGATGCTGTGGCATCGGCCGCTCGTGGCGTTCTGAGGCGCGATCGCGGATATGGCTTCCAAGGTGGTGATTATCTGCCTCCGCCACTCGGGGCTTTGGGGTGCTGAAGGCTCGTTGCGGAGGCAGATGCAGGGGATCAGAGCCGCTTGGAAGAGGAAGTATCTTTATCTACTTGTCAGCCTTCTACTGCCAGACCAAGGAGGGTATGTTTTGAGGGCCGGGGGGTTTCATCTTACAGCGCATACCAGGCGGACAAGCGGTTGTGCTCATGCTTGCGCCAATACTCCGAGATGCTCTCAATCGTGGCGTTGGCATCCGTTAGACACCGCTCATACGCCTTGACAGAAGCACTGTCCGGTTCCGCCCTCCTGTTGAGCGCCCTCCTGATGACAAAGGGCCGGTACATGATGATCCTGAGGTTCCGCAGCCGCCAGTCGCAAATGACTTGCGCCAGGGCGTACCGCGGCGGCACGTCGGATGCGACGTTGAAAAAGGCCGGCACCGATTTGAGCCACGGCTCGATGAACTTAGCTTCCATGCTCATGAGCTCGTCTGCCGAGGGAAAGGGCTTTGAAATGACCTTTGTGTAGCATTCTCCCGTGGCAGTGTGGAAACGGCCCTGGACTCCGACGGCGGTATAAGGGGTAATCTGGTCGTTCTCTGGGGGGTAGGACGTCGAGGCAGCCGTGAGATCCTGCTTCTCGTCAGTATTGTGTCTGCATGAAATGACTTTGTCTGATTCATCACTCTAGTTACCTTGTCATTAACATTGAGTGGTATGGACACTTCGACGCCTTGTGAAGGCCAGGCATTGGGTCGGCTAAAAGTAATGGTAGCACCAACGTCAAACACGAATAATGTCCACCAGACCCGGCGACGAATTTCCATCTTGAGCGGCGATATATTCCAGCCCTGGAACTCTTTATGAAGACCCAATCCCATGGCCATGCGAGCAGCTAGACCTAGGTACGTATATCCGGAATTGGGCTTGTCCCTCTTTTGTAGGTAGTTGGCCGACAGCGTCAGGGCCTGGACCAGTGTCAGGTTGCCGACCTCGAGAAAGTTGAAATTGAGAATAGATCGGGCCTGCGAGAACAGGGCGAGGTCAAGCGTGTCCGACGCCGTCGACGCCGAGGTCCAGACGCCGATGGCGGCGACCACGTAGGCTAGTACTGTCCAGCATGGGCCGTTGGGCCTGGGAATAATTTCGCTGTACTGCGCTCGAAATGTAGGTTCGTGAATGGCCGGATAGTGAACGTGGTAGCAGCGAAAGTATGAATCAATCATAGCCTCTGCCACGTGGCGATTAGGGTTAGGCTGCGCGTACATGGCCGGATGCGCCTCCTGTTGTACTCGTGAGGACGACATGCGTCTCCGGGAAGCGGGCTCGAGCAAACGGAGGAGGGCTGCCCCCGATGCCACTCCGAGGTACCCACCCTGGCTTTCGTTGACCGACAGCGCCGCCATGCCGTCGGATATTGGCCCCTCCTCGTCTCCTACGTTGCCCATCTCGGGTGATAGGCCATGTGTCTTGGTCGGATCACTCTCGGACCACTCAAAGTCGTCCAATGGCGGACCTTCCAACATCTTTTGGTGATCATTACTGCCGTTGGTAGCATATCCCTCGAGGCTCGGATCAACCGCCAACTCCTCCTTGAAATCACCCGTGCCCTTCTTCGGGGCATCAGACGTCTCCGTCAGTAATGAGCCCGGCGCACTAGAGAATTGAAAATCTTCCGTGGCTGGTTGGGGTGCCGGTTGAGGTGCCAACTTGTTTGCCGACCCGCGCTCCCAAGTCCTCAGATGAGGGGGGATGAGTGGTCGCATCCGCCTCACCAAAGCCTCAGCCCTCTCCAGTCTTGTCTCAACGTCGGTAAGATGTCTGTGATTATTTTGTTTCTCTCCTTTTAGTACAAGAACCCCCCGATCAATTTACTCAACGTGACTCCATGCGGGAAGAGGGAGGACCGGTAGACATACTTTCTTGTTAGCGGAGTCCTGGAGTGCTTCTCATATAGACAGTGACGACGGTACTTTGTACACAGGTCGCATGTCGGCAAGGCCCGGTTGCAGCGAGCTTTACGTCGCCGACACTCTTTGCAAGCTTGATCCGACGAGGCAGAGGCCATGTCGTAAGGATCGGCCTCGCCCCCAGAGTCCACTAATTGCGACTGGGATGCCGGCGGGAGCGTCGAGGCATCAATACTGGTACTGTCCATGGTGCTGTCCATGTTGCTGTCCATGGCGCTATCCATGATAGGCGAGCGGCACACCAGCCAACGACTCTGAGAGTGAAGTATGAAGACTGCTGCTGCTGGAGATGAGGTTGTTGCTGAGGATGAATATAATGAGGACGCAGACGGCGACAATATTGTCTGACAACTAGCGAGAAGCCCTTTCCCTCCACCCTCTACCTATCAAAAAGAAAAGAGTCAATGAATCCGATGCATGTATGCGCTCTGTTGGCTGTGGGGGCGGTTGCTGGCACTCAGATCCGTCTAGAGAAGTTCTAAGAGAGTTTGACGGATGGTGGAGTTGGAGGTTTTCTCAGCTGGCCCAACGCCATCCAACCAGACTCGACACTTACAGTACGTACCCGAGCGAAGAAGGGAAAAGGGGGAGGGGGGGGGGCGGCAAGGCAAACTGACTGATGGATGGAGATGTTGAGAGAAGAGGGGCAGAGAGGGAGACTCCTCCCGTACCCTAGCTTTGGGCGTTTTGGTGGATGGATCAATCGTTCTAGTGAAGTTCTTTGGCGGCTTCCAGCGCTACGAGCACCCGTGAACCACAAATGCTGCGCCTAGACTGCCCATCAGCCACCGCTGGCCAGTGGTACGTCGCTGTCAATATTGGCTCCACTGTCCCGCCCGCAGCACTGGCAGTTACCCAAATAAGGAGCATTACTACGTAGGGTAATCGGTACTCCGCACTACGTACTACGTGAATGGACGTCAGAGGGCAAGTCTGCTGACCATGCAGACTTTTTCTTTTCTTCCACTTCTTCGGTGCCTAGTTGCCGGAGCACCAATCGTGAATGATGGCCCTCTTCTTTTCTTTATCTTTACCTTGCTATTACCACTTGCTTTTACTATCAATTTTCTTTTTTTTTTCCAAGTCTTGTTTTCTTCTTGTTCCTTTTTTTTGTCATCTCTAGCTAATACCAAAGCAGCTTTGGCGATAAGATTCCGCGCCAGTCTCAATCCCGAGTACGCAGTGAAAGCCGTGTCTAGGCAATATCTGAATTAGGTGTGGTTTTGGAGTACGCAGTACAGATCTTTCGATTCTTAGACACATCGGCAACAGAATATGAAGAAAAAAAGTAGATTGCAGACAATCATGGTACTTGCCGTAGATTCAACTAAAAGCTTGCCAAATTTACCAAGATGGGAAAACAACAGAAAGAACAGGCCAAATAGATTTGCATCACAACTCACCCTCCATATATCTAAGAAAGATTGCACTAACTTGGACGGGTTCCAGCAACCAAAGTTTAGACTAATTAAATGCCTGGCTTTTCATAGCAACATAGTATAGCATCCCTGATATATATGACCTATAAATGAAAGCACAAGGCCGCCAACCCAAGAGATTGTCCCACCAAAGCCCCTCCGACTCCATAGAAAGGGTATTCTAAAGACGCTGCCAAGCAACATGATATACGGCATAGTATGTATACCTGATATAAATATGTAGATGCATCTGCACCCCAGATTCTTCGGCCCTGAGACAGCGAGAGTAGATAGCTTGCTTACTGGGAGACCACCCCTGTTCCCTTGCAGCTCCAACGACTTGGGACAAAGGTTGACCGTCACCCAGGTGGGCTCTCTGTTTGGAGTAAGGGTCCCCCTCCCCCGCATATGGACGGAGAACTGTGTGAGGCTTCCTCTCCCCCGCAGTCTAGGCATCTAAGTATTGGAGGACATACATCATTCAATGCCTATGCAGGCGGTTTAATAAATATGCTTTTCTCCTCTTATTCTTGTTCTTATTCTTCATCTTTTGTCATAACTTGCGCTCCTGAATACTTACCCAGCTGACTTATACACATCATCTCTCTTCACAATGTCTAAAGTAGTAGGTTGCCCCCCCTCGTCCAGCCTCTCGCCCGTTCGCTCACTCACTGACACTCTCGATAAAGAACAAAGCCTTTGTCCTACAAGACATCAAATCCGTCTCCTTCGAAGACCGCCCCGTCCCGCCCCTCTCCGACGACCACCAGGTCCGCGTCCACGTGAAGCAGACCGGCATCTGCGGCTCTGACGTGCACTTCTGGCAGCGCGGCCGCATCGGCGACTTCGTGGTGACGGGGCCCATGGTCCTGGGCCACGAGTCCGCCGGCGTCGTCGCGGAAGCCGGCCCCTCGGTCCGCAACGTCAAGGCCGGCGACAGGGTGGCCATCGAGCCGGGCGTGCCCTGCCGCCGCTGCGACCACTGCCGCTGCGGCGACTACGGCCTCTGCGCTGACATCGTCTTCGCCGCCTGTCCCCCTTGCCCCGACGGCACCCTGCAGACCTATTACAGCGTCGCCTCCGACTACGTCTACCCGCTCCCCGACCACGTCACTGACGAGGAGGGCGCCCTCGTCGAGCCCGTCGCCGTCGCCGTGCAGATCTGCAAGGTCGCTGACCTCCGCGCCGGGCAGACGGTGCTCGTTTTCGGCTGCGGGCCCATCGGCGTGCTGGCCCAGGCCGTGGCCAAGGCTTCCGGTGCCGACAAGGTCATCGGCGTCGACATCTCCGAGTCCAGGGCGCGCTTCGCCCGCGAGTTCGGCGCCGACGGCGTCTTCCTCAATACCGAGAGGCCCGGCCCGGGAGCAGACCCCGTTGACTTTGCCAGCGCGGTGGCCGAGAGGATCAAGGCCGAGCATGGGTTGGGCGAAGGCGCCGACGTCGTCCTCGAGTGCACCGGCGCCGAGCCGTGCATTCAGACCGGCGTCTTCGCGGCCAGGAAAGGGGGCACGTACGTCCAGGCGGGCATGGGCAGGGAAAACGTCGTCTTCCCCATCACCACGGCCTGCGTGAGGGCCCTGACAATCAAGGGGTCCATCCGCTATTCGTTTGGCTGCTACCCGCAGGCCATCCGTCTGATTGCCAGCGGCAAGGTTCAGCCGAGCAAGTTGATCACGCACCGCTTCAAGTTCGAGCAAGCGGAGGAGGCATTTAAGTTGGTGAGACGTGCAGAGGAAAATACCCTCAAGGTGATAATCGAGGGGGTGCAGCTGTGAGTACTACGTCCATTCCCGGATGTAGAGTAGATAAGATTTCGCACAATAACAGTCATTAGCATATGTGAGTATTCAAAGCGATGCACAGCTTCTTTCACTAATGTACACTTCTTACAGAAGCAAAATGTCGGCCAATAATGTGTATCTGACAACAACCTCCACCATGAAGCCTAACATGAGCTTGTCGTGATCAGAATCGCTCTGTCCTAATCCTTCTGGATCTCCGCTCTAAACTTGGCATTCCACTCCGTAAACTCATCCGAGCCTCCGTCCCACCCCTGACCAAGCAACTCGCTCACGCCCAGCACCTCCTGGAAACATGTGTCCATGAGTTCGTCAATCTCCTCAGGCTGCAGCTCGTAGAAAGCACACGCTAGATCCCCAAAGTGATCGGGCAGCACCTTCAACACCGCCATGGCCTTTTCCAACCTCGTAGGCACGCCGGCGTTTTCCTCGGAAACAGGGAGAGCGGGAAGCTTCTTGACTCGGCGTTTTACCACGGCCTGGTACAGGAGCGTAACCAGGCGCAACCTTTTCAAGGCAAATTCTAGACGGGGCCGGATCTTGTCCGGGTCCGATTTCGGTATTGAGCTCGACTCCATCATGTCGTCAATCATGTCCTGCGCACCCATTTCGTGGCCGCTGTCGGCATCGTAATCGTCCTTGCCGGCGGCGTCGTCCTCGACGGGTTCCTCCTCGGCCCATCCCTTCAGCTCCTCCATGACATCCTTCAGCGTATCCCTCCACTCCTCCACCTGCTTGACGAAGAATGTCGCGGCACCTTGGGACGTGAGCTCAATGACCGAATCGCAAGCCGCCCACAAAAGACCAGTCAACGCAACGCTGCCCTTGTCGCCCGACTTGAAATCTGTCTGCTCCGACCCGGCCAGCGACTTCCCATCCTTTGGCACTTTGGCGAACAGCTCGGTCAACTCAACCAAGACCTGTTTACACCGCCAAGCCAGTTCCTTGCGGAAGATTGTCGTGTACTGATCCGGGTGGCAGGCTTCCAACGCCGCCGCTATCCCGGGAAGGGGTCCATCGCAGAGCTCGCGGATTACGGAAATGATGGCGCTCGGGGTGAAGGGCTCGTTGATGAGGAGGAGGGAGAGCTTGGTAGAGTGCGCCCGTACAAGAGATGCGGATCCGTATGCCAGCTTGACAGCATCCACAGTCGAAGTTTTGTCGCGTTCGGCAGCAACAATGGTAGGATCGCGGTGGATTTCTGCGAGGGCTGCTTGGAGTTGTTTGAGGAGGGCGACGGCGGACTCGACAATAGTGTCGAGATTGCCTAGTGCCACAGCATCAGGCGCCATATCGATGAAGGTTAGATTGTCTTTAAAAATCACGAAATCGAATACTGTCTAATGAGTGCGATGAAGGAGGGTTGAAAATGATTATCGCAGTTCCTCGATAATCAATAATATTGCAGAATGACTATTCGTCGGATAAGAACATGGAGGGGCAATCGAGGGGCACCTTTTTCTTCCTTTTTTTCCCTTTTTGCTTTCCTACTACCTATCCACCAATCCCTACTCGTACTAGTAGTAGTATGGGAACGGATTTCAGGTTCTTTCCCCCGTTTCCCGTATGAAGAAGCGGGCTGCTTTAGGGTAGTTTGGTAGGAACCCCTGGGGAATGGACAACAGCTGGAGACGTGACAGGGCCAACAGCACACTAACAGCTACTAACAGCAACGGTGTTGGCGTTTGGAGCTCTCCATCTTCTTAATCATTACGGAGCACCCGTCTTCCTCTTGAACGACAACTCCTCCCTCTCACCCACACCGACACTTGGGGGCCCTCGTATCGTGGCAATTGCTCGATAGCTATATTCACAATGCAGCAGCCAACTTCTCTGGCTCTGCTGAGCGCCATCTACTCCTTCACACTGGCAGCTGCTGGCAGCTTGCCGAGGGGTGTAGGCCCTGAATGTACACATCCATCCCCCCCTTGGCCTCGGAAACCCAACCAGAATATATCCATATATATGCTGACAAAGTGTGGCGTTTAAACAGTTGCCCAGCATTACCAAAACGCCGAATCGTTCACTTGCATCACCAACAGCGCCATAAAGCTCAGCCTCGCCCAGGTCAACGACAACAGCTGCGACTGCCCCGACGGCTCGGACGAACCCGGTACCGCGGCCTGCGCCTACATCGACCCTCTCTCCCCTCCGCAGCCCCTCCCCGGGTCCAAGTCCGGCACGACCGGGGGCAGTAGCAACGTCCTGCCGGGGTTCTGGTGCGAGAACAAGGGCCACATCGGCGCCTACGTCCCCTTTGTCTACGTGAACGACGGCGTCTGCGACGAGGACCTGTGCTGCGATGGCACCGAGGAGTTCGCCCACGCCGGGGGCGTCAAGTGCCCCAACAAGTGTGCCGAGATTGGCAAGGAGTACCGCCGGCTAGCTACCGAGAAGAAGGAGACGTTGGAGCGAGCTAGCAAGAAGCGCAAGTCCCTGGCCAAGGAGGCCCAGGACGCACGCAAAAAGGTCGAGGACAAGATTGCCTCCCTAGAGAAGGAGGTCGGCGAGCTCGAGGTCAGGAGAGACGAGCTGAAGAGGAAGCACGAAGAGGCCGAGCGTGAGGAGAAGACCAGGGTTGTCCGAGGCGAAGGGTCTACTGGCGGTAAGCTCGGCGTGCTGGTGGGTGTGGCCAAGGCCCGCGTTGCCGAGCTGAGAAATACGCTCCAGGGCGTGATAACGCAGCGTGACGATCTACGATCCAGGCTGGACGAACTAGAGACGATTCTGCGGAAGTTCAAGGAGGAATACAACCCCAACTTCAATGACGAAGGCGTCAAGGCAGCGGTCAAGGGCTGGGAGGACTACGCTGCGAGGGAGGAGAGCGACGTCAAAGACATCATTCCGGACTCGGAGATTACAGATATCCTTAAAGAGGACAGCGAGTCGAGCGGTATCAACTGGGCAGAGTTTGAGGGTGCTGATGGCGATGACACCGACATCCGTAAGCAAATTTGTCTAACTGACACATACAACTCTCTGCTAACTCTTCTTAGTGTATAGTCTCGAAGCCTACCTCCCTGGCTTCCTACGCACCATGGTCCATGACCGTATCAACCTCGCTCGCATCTGGCTCATCGAGAACGGCATCCTCGCCGACTCGGCCCGGTCAGGGAGCGAGTCAAGCCTGGTCAAGGCAGCCCGCGAAGCCGCCGAGGCAGCCACCAAGGACCACAAGAGCAAGAAGAAGGCCCTCGACAACGAGCAGGGCGACCTCGAAAAGTACTACGGCCCAGACGACATCTTCCGCGCCCTCAAGGGCAACTGCGTCAGCACCGACTCGGGCGAGTACACGTACGAGCTCTGCTGGCTGGACAAGACGCACCAGAAGTCGAAGAAGGGATCCGGCGGTAAGACCAACATGGGCCACTTCAGCTCCATACAGTGGTGGCTCGCCGACGAGGAGGAGCGGCTCGACGGGAGGAGCCTGGGCAAGGGCAACCGCATGGTTCTCCGGTACGAGGGCGGGCAGAGCTGCTGGAACGGCCCCAAGAGGAGGACCGACGTCTGGCTGGCCTGCGCGGAGAAGGAGGAGCTGTGGCGCATCAGCGAGTCGGAGAAGTGCGTCTACAAGATGGAGGTCGGCACCCCGGCCGCCTGCGACGTCGAGGAGCCGCAGGGGGGCAACGCTCACGACGAGCTGTAGCTGCGCATTGAATTGGGTTCATTACTGCTTACGTAGCAACTACTTGGTTCATACTGTAGACACGAAGCGATGATGAAAAAGGAAGATAGATAAACATAGATCTGTATTTTGCCGTGCACTACTCTTGCTACCCCTCTACATTTAACTCCCTTTCTCTCTTATTCCGTCGATGGGAAAACAAGCAACTCATGCGGCAAAGTATGATTGATTTCCAAGGCTAAAGCAGCACAGGTCTATTATTCCACAAGCTTGAGTCTTCTATCTTCAGTCTTTTGTCTTTTGTATTCTGTATGCCACGCCGCGGGCAAAAGCATGGCTGCTCGGTTCCGGTGGCGAGTTGTGGTTGTAGCGACAACTCTTTGGCTCGTGGCTATCCTCTCACGCGATACAGAGCATTGTCTGTAATGCCGGGGGGAGGGGGGAGGAGAAACATTGCATGTGGGAAAGCTGACGGGTTGGGGTCGTTATCAGTTGTGTTTTGGAAGTTGATTCGGTGCTGCGATCTTTGCGATGTCCTTCTTCCCTCCTCTCCCCATGCGTATCGGGGGCAAGACGGCTCGAGGCAGGTCAAGTCGCCGCAATCATCGGCTTCGTGCGGTCAGACAATAATGGTATTCGAACGAAAAATGGGAATTACACATAGATGAGTTCGGAAGGGGAGCCCTAGCGAATGGCCGACGAAAAAGCCCAAGGAGGATTGAAATGCGGCGCGTCCTTGGTCCCCCCCTCTCCGTTCGGGCAAAGTTTGTCAACTTGTCGACGGTCGACTCCAGGTTCCATCTCTTCGCCAGGGGGGGAGGGAGATGGAAGGGGGGACATGATTAGGTTGAAGGTACGGAAAAGCTGGCATGATGTGTAGCGTGGCAGTGCCACGGACACCTCTCAGGTTGGCCGGTTCAAGAACCCAGAGGCGAATGTCCAGCCAGCACACCCCACCCCCGTATTTTTTTCTTCTCCTTCGCTATCTCTCTCCTTGAGTCATAGTGTAGGGGGAAAGGGAAAGGGGGGAGGAGGGAGTTTGCAGCGCGCGGATGACAAAGCAGGGGACCAAGACAATGAATTTCACCAACAATTTTGTGGCGGCGTTTGCTTTTTCTCCTCCGATTTCCGTTCCTTTTTTCTTTTTTGCGAAGAAGACCAGCTTTTGAAGGTCTTCCCCCCCTCCCTCCCTCCCTCCCTCTCTCCTCCTCCTCTTGGTATTCCGCCATATGCTGCTCTTCCACGTCCTTGACATACTGTAGTCCGTGAAGGAGCCACGTCAGGCCCCTTCATCACCAGGCCCATCTTGTCTAACGAGTTTCATGTAGTCGACGTCCTTTTCCCCAGAAAGCGTACGCTGGCGCGCGGGGCCCGGGGGGACACCAACGCACCGCCATTACGGGCGCTTTCTTCTTCCACACCCCTTGGACTTCCCCGGAGAACACACATCGCTCACGGGGGGGCTCATCCGCCCTCGAGAAAGAACCCCCGCCTTGATCAGTTTGCATTTACGTAAATCTCTCTTCTTTGGGCTGACCCCTATTATTCTTTTTTTGGCTTCAACACGAGGGGGTTGTCCAAAAAAAAGAATATGAAAAAAGGAGATTTACGTAAAGAAAAAAACGACAACAAAGTTTGACCTGAACTTGCTGGACGTAGAGGGGGGCGGGGCTGCAAGATTACTGCGCCCAGGCGGGAAGAAAAGAGAGAGGGGGAGGGTTAGAAAGGTAAGGGGTGAGGAATCTTGCTTTCTCTCCCCTCCCAGCCTCTTCTTTCCCAAACATCTTTTTTTTTTACTGCCCCCGTTGCGCTCGGGTTATCTCACGCGTTTTTCCTTTTTGTAAGAAACACTTCGAAGCCGCGGAACCCCCCCCCCCCCCCGTTTTCTTCTTTTGCAACTGTGACAAGGCTGGAGGTTTTTTTTGGTTTTTACTTTTTTGGTTGCTGAGAAGTTTAGTTGGTCATGTGCTTTTGTATGAATGTAGGGTTGAGCATTTTCTTTCTGTAGAGAAGAGAGAGTGAAAGGAGAGAGGGAGACAGGGAGGAAGGGAGTGACGAGGGTGTCAGTTACTTACAGGGACCGGGTGGAAGGCAAGTTTAGGCCAGAGCCTTCCTCTTCTCCCTCTCTAGACCCGAGCATAGAGGCCCATTTGTCGCTGTCAGAAGATCATAGCAGGGGAAGGGGAAGAGGGAGGCTCGGCGTCCAGGGGGGCCTCTTGCTCATCCATGGGCTACGATCCGGCGCGTGGAACGAGACGAAAAGGCCCGGCATAATATATGTATATATAAATATAAAATCGCCATAAAACAGACGTATCCGCGAGAAACGATGTGCGGCATTCAGGGACTGGAAAAACAGCCGACGCTTCGTGTACTTGCCGTCGGCATACTGGCCAGTTCCTGGGGAGATCTTGATGCCGGATACGGATGTGCGCTTTTTGATATGGGTTAGCTTTAGTAATGGTAGGGGGGCAGAAAGCGAATGATAGCGTGGCTGTGTTATGGTTTAAAAAGAATAGGGGAAATTGTGTAGGCGTGATTGTTCATCTGGATCTTACAAAGATCTGTGCGAGGGATAATGGAGGGGGGAGAACGATGTGAAGAGCAATGCGATTGAACTTACAAAAGGAAAGGGAAAAAGAAAAGGCTAAAAGATCAAGGAAAAAAAGAACAAAAAGAACAAAACGTCTTCCAACCCAGGGAGTTTAAAGCCTGGCAAGACGTGCCTCCCCAACCACACCCTCCTTCAGAAAGGGGGAGGGGGGGTGAGCAGTCTTGCCAGGCTCTGCTGGGGAGAGAAGGGACGTTCGCTGATGAGGATGCGGATGAGAAAGAAAGTCTCCTGTCACTCGGGGGGAAAGGGACCTATTTATGCCCCCGTCCGAGGACGACATGTACAAATTTCTTTCTTTTACCCTCCTAAGCAATAACGCTACCAGTCTTTTTCCCGGTCTCCAATACAACACTTCGTAGCAACCATTGTTCCCCTTTAGCACGAGATCTCGATGGAACCGACAAAATCCTTGCAGACCGCCATCTGCTGCATTGTTTTTTTCTCTTCCCCCTTCGTCTCTCTTTTATGGCTCCGAAATTAATCGCGCTTGCTTTCGTGTTACACCCGGCTGCCATGCCCCCGTCGTGGCTGGTATCATGTGTAACCTGGAAACCACGTCACGAGCACGAGAGACGGGCGAGGGGGATTAATACGAGGCAGGCGTACTCATTACCACACCTAAAACGTTTCAACTCAATTAAGATATGTATACTCCGTATATATTGGGTTCTAAGTAATGTAACATTTTCCGACTTTGGGGGAGATGGGGCTTCTCCTGCTGTTCCTGGCAAGTTTGCTGCCGGCGAGGGTGGAGGTAGGTTTTTTGCCTATACACCAAAAAGAAACGCTACCTCGCGGGAGAGGCAAAATAATAAACTTGGTGCTTTTCATTTTTTTTCCGAACGAGCCCACCTTCTCTCGTACTGCTACGGCGTATGCTGTTCTACTGTATTCTCCTTTCTTTTTTCTTTAGCCTAAGCGCTGGCAATGAGAGGGGACCAGTTTGTGTAATGCACCGGTTGGCTCTGGGACGCCCCGGGGGGGCAGCGGAAGAGAAAAGGTTCATGCATGTTGTGTAACGGACGATCCATTGTCGCCCGTATATTGATTCTCGTATACCAAAGGCAAGTTCGAAAACTCTTCTCCTGATCATCGGAACATATACTCCAACAAAAGAAAAGTTCCGGGTCCTGAGCTGGACGGCCAAGCCCAATCAAGGTTCCTATCCGCGAGACGGGAATGTGCAGACGGGCTGCCTCCTCCTCCTCCTCCTCCTCCTCGCAGGCCAGATGAGACAGAGCCAAAGAAAAAGAAAAGAAAAGAAGAAGAAAAAATCAAAGGACGATCAGATGAGGGCGGTGCGATGTTCTTGGCATGTCCCCGATTTGTTTTCCGCGGGAAGAATCGGCTTTGCTTCAGTGTCGAGGATATAGGAGGTCTAGAACCGGCAGCCTGCATGTTGTTCAACCCCTCCCCCCTTTTTTTTCTTTTTTCATTTCACGGCCACCCAAATTGCCTTGGCAAAAGTACCGGTACACGGCCGTTTGAAAGAGGCAAAAAAAGGAAATGTGGTATGATGTACTGCCCCGGCTGGTCAAGTTTCGAGGAGCAACAGCCTCATGCACTTGTCGGCGAAGCGGCCATGTATGCTCACTGGCGTGCAAGTAGGGCAAGATGGCTTGTCCAATGGGACCGACATTGGCAACTTGGCAGCCATATCTCCTATCCCCCCCCCCCCCCCCCTCCTTCCCCTCAACGGGCGACAGCAGCAGCCTCCTCCTCCTGCCCCCTGGCTTTCCACCACCTCCACGCGGCCTGGCCGTACACCCACGTCTCCAGCGTGCCGATCGCGCAGGCTATGACGACGACGGCCACGCGCATCTTCTTGCCGAGGCCGAGCTCCCGCAGCCCGGCGACCGGCATCTGCGGGTTCCCTCCGTCGTCCGGCCGCTTCTGTTCGGCGCGGAGGCGGCGTGCGGTGGAGAAGGAGAGCCGGGCGGTGGGCTGTTGTGCTAGCGAGCGCGATGGTGTTGCGGACACGATAAGCCCTCGTTGGTATATGCGCAATGCCGTTGGTGTTGTTGTTGTTGTTGTTGCTGGTCTAGCTTGTTGTTGGAGCGTGCGCAGTGCGCCCCGGGAGAAGGGTGCCAATTGACGGAAGGAATTCATGTTTCTCCCCTTGTATGCTTTTTTCCGTTTATTTTTTAGAAAAATAAACAAGAAGCAAATTACAATATTACAAAGTATTCAGAATGTTTTTTTATAATAAAATTATTCTCATTCGGACAAAAACAGGATCATATACCATATATATATATTCCCATCATCACGGCTGGCTTCAAACAAGCCTGAGGCTTCGACGCTTCTTTGTGCTTACGAGCCGTCCAATCAGAAACGTCCGCCTTCACCCCCTAAATCCTCCCACGATAATCCGCCGGGGCCTTTTTGACTCCCATGAAAGGAATACATACACTCATGGTAACCTAGTAGCCTTCCCAATACCGTTTTGACAAAGCAGCAAGGAAATGTCACTTTTTTCATCCCGAGCGTCAAGGGCCAAAAGTACCACAAGACGAGTTTATTTCGCTACTACCTAGTCATTACACACCAAATGTACACACGCACGGGGCGCACCGAGTATCCATCTTACAGTAGGGAGGATGATCCCCTTTTCCACTTCAACACGGCAATGAAGCCCAGCCTACCCCATCCTCTGCAAAGTCCGCGTCTGATCACGGGGCCAAACGCACCACAACATGTCGTAACATGCGATGCCCACCCCAACCGTCAATCACCGACTTTCCTCTCCGCAGCCCTGCGCGAAACAGAGCCTGCAGTGAGAAAAAAAGTGTCCAAGGAGAAGAAAGAAAAATGGAGGGGAAGAGGAGAGGGGGTGGTCACCCTTCACCTCCTAGGGTCTCTCCGTCATGTGCTGTTATATTTGCCAATAAGGAATGTTCCTCCTTTTTTCCAACTCTCTTTCTCGCCGGACTGTTCAATCAGTTGCATAGCCGGTTGCCCAATAAATAAATAAATCGATACCTATAAGATAGAAACAAAAAAGTAGGTCAGTATATAGCAGCTCTCCCGCTGCCGAGCACGTGTCGCAGACGTATAATAAAGAAAAGTAGTAAGTAAAAAATAAAAAATAAAAAGTCGTATGATGGTTCTTGTTCAAACGGTCTTGTTTTCGGATATCCGGCCAAAAAAAAGAAGAAAAACCGTTTCGCGTGAAATCCCCTCGGGTATCGTTATGCCTGACAAATCGAGGTCGCCGCTCGTTTTTATAAAATACAACGTCCATTCCAGTAAAAAGAAAACTCCCCTTCCCCCCTTTCCCACAATGTACTCTCGTCAGATTCCGTGACTGGGCCGTTTCCCCTTTCTCAGTCTCTCGTGATGCTCTTTTTCTTTCTTCATCAACGCCGTTGCCAGTATAAAATGCAAAAACAACAAAAAAGACAAACATCTTTCAACGTGTTCTAGTCATTGCACGGGCCGATTCTCTTCTCATGGACGTGTCTCAAAAACTCGCGCTGGCTGCGAAAGGAAGAATAGTCGCCACTGAGGATAACGTCGAGGATGCCGCCTTTCCCTTTACCGTCACCAATGTCTTGCATCTTGCCTCGCAATGCGACATAGGCATCGTCGAACCGCTGAAAGATCAGATCAGTATTCGATGAACCACCCGAAATATCATTCGACGGGTTGTTGGGGTCAATGATGGAGAGGCGGCCAAAATCTCTATATTTAATCCCTGTGGCGAGTTCCTGTTGCCGCGTCAGTAAGCGATGGCCTCTGTACGACTCATATATTGAACTCACCTTCTTCATGTATCCGATAGGTCGCACGGTAGATATAGCGACAGCTCTGTAGTTAAAGTGGTGACCGTACAAATCGAGAAACTCCAGAAGCATTTCGCCGAGATGATGTTCGGGAATGAGGTTGCGACTTTGAACCTGTGGCATGAGCTGAAGCATACTGACAACCAGGCAAATAACCGAGAAACCACCAATGCCACCATTCACAGGTTCATTCAGTCCTCTCATGAGCAGGAAATGCTTGATAACGGTCACCAGGATAGGCATCGCAGGATACTGTTCCTTCCACTGCCTGAAGGTTGAAATGGCATCCACTCCTCCGAAATTCTCAAATGACACATCCACCTTCAGACCGGTAGCCTTGTCGACGTACTTTACCAACGGTATGCGTGCGTGGGCGACGACTTCTATTGACGTCGGATCGGCAACCTGCTGCATAGTGAGGAATTTCTGAAACTTGTACAGCCAGCTTTTTGCGCTCAGGTACTTGGGCGGACCATTACGCATGAAGCTTGAAGAGCACACGACGATATCCATGTCAGCGGTAGGAAGGTATAGTCCCGACATGAAAGACCCGAATGGGTGAATCTCAGCATCAGCAAAATTTCGTCCATCCCGCCGCATCGCTTTCTTCAAGTTTGCTACTAAATCATCACGGATACGCTGCTCAAACTTTTTAGGCCTCGCGTATTCATAAAAATCAATGACCTCCTTGTGTAATCTATACCATGTCAGTACAAGGGGTTTGGTTCGATGGAAGCAGCAGGGCTCACCGGAAAGCCAGATCCTGCGTGTCCGAATGATCAATGTACCAAGGGCAAGGCTCCTCGTTGGCTTTTGGTGTCCAAAACGTGGTTATTTGGCCCTTGGAGGGCTTCATGTTAGCCTTCCTTGCCTGTCCGTAATCCGGGGGCTTCATTTCGTCGTTGGCCGTGCGCTTGCGCGTGCCAAGGGAACCGTTGCTGTCACGAGTATCTCGAGCGAAATCAGGCTCCAAGGCAACTTTGCCGGAATGAACGGGTAACGGCAAAGGCGGCGGAGGGCCAGCTGGCAAGGGAGGCTGCAAGTCCCTTGGAGGTTCCGGGGGAGGTGGTGGTTCGTATTCTTCTTCGTCCTCGTCGTCGTCTTCTTCTTCACGTCCTTCGTTCTCTGCTTCGTCCTCGCTAGACTCAAAGGCGATAAAGTCCTCGGCCTTGGTGGTCGCAGCCTGCTTCTCTTGCTCTTCAACGCGGGCCTTGCGAATCAGGGCGACTACGTCTCTCTTCTTCTGCAAAGTATCGTCGGGGCATGGAAGAGCAGTATAAGGATCAGGATTTGACCACTTCGGCGCAGCTTCTGCTGCCACGCTGTCTTCTCCGGTGGTTGTGGTCTTTGCGCGTTTTCTTGATGGTCCCTCTGTGTCAGACTCGGATGAAATTACCATATCCTGTTCCTCGTCATCAGAGAGTTCGTCAATATTACGAAACTTTGCAACTCCGTTAAAGTTGTGTAGTTGTTCTTCCGTTATATCGCCCATTGAGTTTGAGATAAGGGCACGCTCCCAGGGTTGGATAGGTTGCCACCGTCGGCCTCCTCTACCTCGCCCACCACGACCGCCGCCACTGCCACCACCTCGATTACTGCGGCGGTCGCGCCTACGGTCCTGAGAGTTGTGAAAGTGTTGAGGGGGAGGGAGGTCGCGAATGCCAGCTGGCTTGTCAACGCGAAATGAGAAATCACCCTGAGGAGGGTTGGGTCTGTAGGAGTCGCCGCCGCCTCCAGAAGAGGGGTAGCCATTGGATCGCGAAAAGCCATCACGTCTGTTATCTCCTTGGCGAAAGCTCGTCTGCGAGAAATCGCGCGGCCCTCTGTCGTAGTTGCGATCGCGATAATCTACTCGGGGGCCGCGTGGGGGACTGGGGGAGCGTCTTCGCGGTGATGGCCGACGGCCGCCGCGACGACCTCTGTTACTAGCGCGCGTCATGTCTGCGTCCAGAATGAAAATCAACGTACATGTGCTTGCGCTTGGTACAGAAGCTGATGTCGAGGTAAGAAGCGACGAAATAAAAGCCAACTTACAAAAGGTACACAGTAATCCGTAGCCGGCGGAAAATTCAAGCCTTCCAAAGTTGGATTCAATCTCGCGGCTGACTGTTATCCCGCCACTTGATTCGTTGTGTTTAGGAAGTGGAGCTTATCAGACAATCACTCTTGACTGTTTTCGCAAAAGTCTGCGGAATAATAATGGGTCCATCGATGTGTGGAAAATGCTCCGTATTACTCCGTACAGGGTGCTGTGTAGTACGGA
Source organism: Trichothecium roseum (assembly GCA_026184415.1). Lineage (NCBI taxonomy): Eukaryota > Fungi > Ascomycota > Sordariomycetes > Hypocreales > Trichothecium > Trichothecium roseum. Next base: position 1,794,438 of record CM047948.1, read on the forward strand.
GTACGGAGTACCTTGGTAGTACCTTGATAGTACCTTGGAAGCGCAAAGTACTCCGTACGATATACGAAACAGGGCTTATCGAAGTCCATTTCAAGTAATCCGTGCGCAGTAGGACAAGGTATGTACGTACGGAATACGGAGCACATTCATAAGTAGGTTGTAAGCCGCACTCGGCACGACAAGGTAAACCTTAAACTTCACCTTCACCTCAACCAATTACCAAGTGTTCATGTGTTCACAAGTTACATCTGTCATATCAGACACGACGCGAAAGGGACACGACATGAATGGGATCACCGATCTCGATCACAGGGGCCAATAACTTCTCAATTTACACTCTCTGTCCTTCTTACTCATCCAACAACCTTCCAGTGATACCACAGCACCCCTCTGCGAAGTACTAGCTACCAAACACAGTAGTGGACAACAGATACCGGCCGGCCCTTTGTGTGAGAACTCGGACCCTAATGGGATTAGCACTTCTGTGTTCCCTTGTGGCACACCTAACACCTATGGAACGTAGGCCACCACCTCAATTTCAACAGTCATCTCTGGCACGCCCAGCATCTTGACTCCGATCTGAGTCCAGATGGGCTTGTGGTTGGGCATCCACTTCTTGAAATTCTCAGACATGCGGGCTGTGATCTCAGGGGTGATCTCGGTGTGGTACGAGTTGACACGGAAAACCTGCTCGAGGCCTTTCCCTCCAGCGTCTTTCAAAGCGACGTCCACGTTGCGAAAAGCCTGATCAATCTGCTCATTGACATCAGAGGAGAACTGGAAGTCCGTAGACTTGGCATTCCAGCCGCCTTTATAAATTCCGGTTAGCTATCATGAGCTGAGGTTTTATGCGTGAGCGAAGGTCCCATACCTTGACCAGAGCACTCAATGCGGTCACCGATGCGAACGGCCTGGCTGTAACCAAGGTTGTCACGAGCCCATTCGCCAGCGCCCTCGTAAGCGTAGTAAGAAAGGGAAGACATATTTTCTTTGGTTGAAAGTATAGGTAATAGAACTTGGCTAAGTCTGATGAAATCTGTGAGAAGCTTAGGATGCTGAGTGTTGGATAATGCTACCTTTGCATGGAATTCCTTGACTATTTATGCTCCGGCTCACAGCTCTCCTTCAATCCCCCCACCTACGCATTTCTGAGCTCATTACAAATACATTGTGCTAATACTGAGACTTGAATATGCATTGGATTACTGAACTCTTGATGATTCCAAGCATATTCATGCCAAGACGGTTGAATGTTGAACTTCAAGAGCCGGGTCTAAGTCATGAGACCCACCTGTCGTTGTCCCTGGCCAATCAGTGCGCAGAGAATCCGAGGTTTGACGTATTGCCTCCCAATTCATGCAAGATCCAAACTCCATCCCGCTAAACTCCGAAAAATATCACGGTATTCTTCAAAAAGAGAAGAAAAAAGTGCTACTTGATCAGTGAGCTTAGCAATAATATTTAATCAAATGCGACATAAGTTATTAAGCCCTCCGAGTCTTCTTCCAACTCCTACTCCATGTACGAAGCAGGTCGTCTATCTAAACCAGCCATCGCTGCCATCGACTCTGTTACAATACGCAAAGCATTTCACAAAATGTAATGAATAATGAACAACATAAGCTCTACACATATGGAAATTCGAAATTGACTTTCAAGATGCAGTGAAAACATGTTCGAGCAGTAATAACGTGTGCCGATCTAGATAAGTTCATATTGCAGTCGTTTCGAGGCCGACACCACCATTATCCAAATGCTTCTTACGCGTGTTGTGTTCTATAGGGTAATCGATATTGGCAGAAAAGTTGACGTGATAAATTATCAGTATCACTTAGGTTGAACGAATACCACTGACTGATGTAAGCAAAGGCAAAGACACATCTAATGAGAAGTTGGCTGTTTTTTTCCAAACACATCAGGCAATCGATTAAGATTTATCGGCCCATGTATGATTCGAGTACCAAATTTCGGGAAAGTTAGAGGGAGGTTGGAAAGGATTGCTAATCCCTTTCACCTCATTGGTTAGTTTGTGACCACATCTTAGATCATCCAATCAAAATCAATGTATTGATAGGTCGAACAAGGTCAGCCAGTGTGTTCTAGGAAGCCGCAGTCGTCTACAAAAAGGACGTCATGGGCTTCATCACATATTGCTTGTGCCTTTTCATTCTCATACCTCTCATCCTCCTCGATTTAATATCAAGCTTCCATCGACTAAGAATATACACTCTACATCACCCCCAATTTCACAAAACCTGCATCTATCATGACTGTCATCAAGTCCTCAACTTGCTGCAGCAGGGGCAACACCGAGTGTGCCTGTGGTCAGTACCCTAACCTCTAGACAACTTCAGAGAGCTATGTAGTAACACATCATACAGCCAAGCAAGCAACATGCTCATGCGGCCAAAACTCGGCTTTGAATTGTACCTGCGACAAGGCAACGGCCGAGAACGACCTCACTGGCCCTCGTTGCTCGTGCCGTGCTCGCCCAGCCGGTGGGTGTACCTGCGACAGGGCTTCCACTGAGAATGCTTCTTTGACCGGGTCTACCTGCCAATGCGGCTCCCGCCCTTCCGGTAAGCTTTCCGCTACGTGACATGATTTACCTGCGTGCCGGGACTGATGTTGGACCAGGCGGCTGCACATGCGAAAAGGCTAGTGACGGGGGTTACAACCCTGCAAACGAGATTGACTTCACCAGTCAGAAGTAGAAGGGCAAGGGTAGTCAAACGTGACGATATACCCCGTACCTGCAGTCTGATTACCTAGAGGTATGGGAGAGGCGTTCAGGTGGTTTCGAATGTGGTGCTGGGATGGTTACTTGGGCAGAACACGGATTCATAATAATGCTCTTCAATTGAACACATGATAATCAGATATATTGACCTGAAAACACAATTGTGACGAGAGCAACAACAACACCAGTCGGTCAAAGAGGCGTGTGAGAAACAACGATGAAAGAACTATCTTGATTGGTGACGGAGTATTAATTCTGCCGCGAAGTAAAGAACCATTCACTGCCCAAGTTGTAAGAGGATTAATAAAAAATGTGGAAATAAGACATTCGATGTGGTAAGTGGTGAAGAATGTTCTGTGACCGCGTTTTGATTGGCAGTTCGCGCTTTTCAGTTCGTGGCAGTGGATACAAGTGGATCGATTAGCTGGTCAAAATCCCCTGTTGTCATCCATTCGTTGGCACCGTCTGTTGGCACCCTACCTACCTGGCCGCGGAGGGAACATAAAAAGCCAATCCTACTTTGGCGTAAGTTTACATACAAAACGGTCGGTTTCTTCTGTCCATCCAAGTCCCTAAGTACTACCCTAGTCTGGCTACCACTCCGGACCCGACCGCTACCTACCTTGCCTGAAGATCGCAACGGAAGAGAAAAAAAAAAGAAAAACACACACACACACACACACCCACCTTGGCCAGCTCCCCCCAAGTCGCGTCACTTCTTTAGCTCTTCACTACTACTTTACCTTTGGACATTCCTTTGCCATCGCAAATCTTGCACCTAACAAAGCGCATTTCTTCCCATTAAAAGAGCGCATTGCTTTTTAGCCCTCATCTTCCGATCCTGCTGTTTAGTAACCGATTTTATCCCGCGCTCTCCTGCAAAGAAACGCATAGCAAAAAACCAAACAGCTTGATCGCAGCTAGCTAGCACAGCTTCGTCGAGATGGCTCCCCGAGCAAAGGCAGCGGCCACAAAGGCCACCGTCGCCGCGAAGAACGCGAAACCTGCACCTGTCCCCAAGGCTGCCTCTAAGGCTGCCGCATCAAAAGCTGCTCCCAAGGCTGCCCCCAAGGCTGCTCCCAAGGCTGCTCCCAAGGCCGCTCCCAAAACCGCTCCTAAAACCGCCCCCAAGAAAGCTGCCGCAAATGGGGCCTCTAACAAGCGCAAGGCCGAAGAGGTTCCTGATGAAATGGACATCGACGAGCCCGAAGAGACGCGCCCTGTTAAGAAGGTCAAGGCCGCCACTGAGGCTCCCGCGAAGAAGGCTGCTAGCAAAGCGCCTGTCACAAAGCCCGAGTCGAAGAGACCCAAGTACACTGTCGGCAAGAAGATCAACGAGGCGCCTACCCAGACGCTCAACGTCTTCGTTTTTGGAGAGGGCAGCTCCGGCGAGCTTGGTCTGGGCAGTAAGCGCGTTGATAACAAGAAGCCCATCGACGTGAAGCGCCCGCGTCTTAACCACAACCTTTCACCTCCTAAGGAGGAGGTCGTCCAGCTGTCGTGTGGTGGCATGCACGCCATTGCTCTTACGCGCGACAACAAGATTCTTACCTGGGGTGTCAACGATCAAGGTGCCCTAGGTCGCGACACGACCTGGGACGGTGGCTTGGTGGACATGGATAATGCAGAGGGCTCCGACTCGGAAGACGACGAGGACGATTCTGGCATTAACCCCCTAGAGAGCACACCGGGACGCGTCGACGACGAGTACTTCGCCGAGGGCACCAGATTTGTACAGGTTGTTGCCAGCGACAGCTCAAGTTTTGTACTAACTGAGGATGGTCGCGTCTATGGATGGGGCACGTTTCGATCAAGCGATGGTATTCTGGGCTTCACTGAGAAGGTCAAGATCCAGCAAACTCCTATGCTGATCGCTGGCCTCAAGAACATCAAGGCACTGGCTACTGGCTCAAACCACGTTCTCGCCCTTGAGCACTCCGGAAACGTTGTCGCCTGGGGCTGTGGCCAACAGAATCAGCTCGGCCGCCGTATCATCGAGCGTAACAAGATGTCCTCTCTCATCCCCCAGGGCATCCGCCTGCCCCGTGGCAAGATTGCCAAGATTGCTTGCGGCTCCTACCACAGCTTCGCCATTGACAAGTTCGGCGCTGTTTTCGGTTGGGGCCTGAACAACTTTGGCGAGATTGGTGTGGAGACAGATGCTGGTCAGGAGAACGCCGTCATCCTGCACCCTGTCAAGATCCCCAACCTCGAGGATTTGAACGTGGAAGACATTGCCGGTGGCGAGCACCACTCTGTGGCGTGCACAAGCGAAGGCCAGCTCCTCACTTGGGGCCGCGTCGATGGTAGCCAAGTTGGCATTGATCCCAACACTATGACTGAGGATAACGCCATCTTTGACGACCGCGGGAAGCCCCGTATCCTGCACGTCCCCACCATTGTACCTGGTAAGTTCTATTGGCAGTCCTCCATCGTGACAGTTCACTGACTCTACATGTAGACATTTCTGGCGTCAGCTCCGTCAGCGCTGGTACGGACAATAGCTTTGCCGTTACCAAGGAGGGCAAGGTCTACTCTTGGGGGTTCTCCTCCAACTACCAGACCGGCCAGGGCACCATTGATGATGTCGAGACCCCCACCGTCATCGACAACACCGCCATCCGCGACGCTCACGTCGTTTCCTCCGGCGCCGGCGGCCAGTTCTCCATCCTGCTCGCCAAGGCCGCGACCAGCCCTGGTGCCAACGGCGTCAACGGTCACGCCTAAAAAAGCACAAGTGTGGCCTGTCTCTCAAAATCAGCTGCTACTTGACGCAACGCAACAAAAAACTCGGCTTTCTTTTAAACCTCCCCATGTGTAATA